>JARQOC010000011.1:12167057-12767057 GCA_033576535.1 Allobates femoralis
GACACTGAGCCACCATACAGTGCTAACCACTGAGCCACCATACAGTGCTAACCACTGAGCCACCATACAGTGCTAACCACTGAGCCTCCATACAGTGCTAACCACTGATCCACCATACAGTGCTAACCACTGAGCCACCATACACAGTGCTAACCACTGATCCACCATACAGTGCTAACCACTGAGCCACCATATACAGTGCTAACCACTGAGCCACCATACAGTGCTAACCACTGAGCCACCGTACAGTGCTAACCACTGAGCCACCGTACAGTGCTAACCACTGAGCCACCGTACAGTGCTAACTACTGAGCCACCATACAGTGCTAACCACTGAGCCTCCATACAGTGCTAACCACTGACCACCATACAGTGCTAACCACTGACCACCATACAGTGCTAAACACTGAGCCACCATATACAGTGCTAACCACTGAGCCACCATACAGTGCTAACCACTGAGCCACCATATACAGTGCTAACCACTGAGCCACCATACAGTGCTAACCACTGAGCCACCGTACAGTGCTAACCACTGAGCCACCGTACAGTGCTAACCACTGAGCCACCATACAGTGCTAACCACTGAGCCACTATACAGTGCTAACCACTGAGCCACCGTACAGTGCTAACCACTGAGCCACCATACAGTGCTAACCACTGAGCCACCATACAGTGCTAACCACTGAGCCACCATACAGTGCTAACTACTGAGCCACCATACAGTGCTAACCACTGAGCCACCATACAGTGCTAACCACTGAGCCACCATACAGTGCTAACCACTGAGCCACCATACAGTGCTAACCACTGAGCCACCATACAGTGCTAACCACTGAGCCTCCATACAGTGCTAACCACTGAGCCACCATACAGTGCTAACCACTGAGCCACCATACAGTGCTCACCACTGAGCCACCATACAGTGCTAACCACTGAGCCACCATACACAGTGCTAACCACTGAGCCACCGTACAGTGCTAACCACTGAGCCACCGTACAGTGCTAACTACTGAGCCACCATACAGTGCTAACCACTGAGCCACCATACAGTGCTGACCACTGAGCCACCATACAATGCTAACCACTGAGCCTCCATACAGTGCTAACCACTGACCACCATACAGTGCTAACCACTGACCACCATACAGTGCTAACCACTGAGCCACCATACAGTGCTAACCACTGAGCCACCATATACAGTGCTAACCACTGAGCCACCATATACAGTGCTAACCACTGAGCCACCATATACAGTGCTAACCACTGAGCCACCATACAGTGCTAACCACTGAGCCTCCATACAGTGCTAACCACTGAGCCACCATACAGTGCTAACCACTGAGCCACCATACAGTGCTGACCACTGAGCCACCATACAATGCTAACCACTGAGCCTCCATACAGTGCTAACCACTGACCACCATACAGTGCTAACCATTGACCACCATACAGTGCTAACCACTGAGCCACCATACAGTGCTAACCACTGAGCCACCATACAGTGCTAACCACTGAGCCACCATACAGTGCTAACCACTGAGCCACCATATACAGTGCTAACCACTGAGCCACCATATACAGTGCTAACCACTGAGCCACCATACAGTGCTAGCCACTGATCCACCATACAGTGCTAACCACTGAGCCACCATACAGTGCTAACCACTGAGCCACCGTACAGTACTAACCACTGAGCCACCGTACAGTGCTAACCACTGAGCCACCGTACAGTGCTAACCACTGAGCCACCGTACAGTGCTAACCACTGAGCCACCGTACAGTGCTAACCACTGAGCCACCGTACAGTGCTAACCACTGAGCCACCATACAGTTCTAACCACTGAGCCACCATACAGTGCTAACCACTGAGCCACCATACAGTTCTAACCACTGAGCCACCATACAGTGCTAACCACTGAGCCTCCATACAGTGCTAACCACTGAGCCACCATACAGTGCTAACCACTGACCACCATACAGTGCTAACCACTGACCACCATACAGTGCTAACCACTGAGCCACCATACAGTGCTAACCACTGAACCACCATACAGTGCTAACCACTGACCACCATACAGTGCTAACCACTGAACCACCGTACAGTGCTAACCACTGCGCTACCAGTTCTGTACATTGTGTATATCAGCTGCCACTGGAGCAGATGACAGCAGATCAATGGTGGTCCCGGGTCTTGGACCCCCCCCCTCAAAAAAAAAAGGAAAAAAGGTATATAATCTCACCACTATATTCAGAGTCTACATATTCCAGGTGTTCCAGGGTCAAGGCAAGGATTCTCATTGCCGGAGTCCACAACTGACTACAGGTACAATAGGAATAGGAAATAATAGTAACAATGTCATTTATATGGCGCCAACATATTCCGCAGCGTTTTACAATTCAGAGGGAACAAGTACAGACAATATGAGACAATGCAAAGAAACAACAAATTCAGATACCACGAGGAGTGAGGACCCCGACCACAAGAGCTTACAGTCTATGAAATGGGTTTGATCCAGCACCAAAAATATTTAGAAGAATTCATCTTTATCAGAACATTAAAAGAGAACGATAAAAACCTCATGAAGCTCAGAGAGCGGTGGACTGACAGGTTTCAGACGTCTTCCTCCTTGGGTTCGCCTGTCTCAGAGTCTTCAGAAGGTTTTTATTGTTTCCTTGGTTTCATTTTTAATGTTGTAATAAAGATGGAATCTTTTAAATATTTTTTGGTGCAGAATTAAACCCATTTCCTATTGGGACGATTATTGGGTCATCAATATCATCAAACTATTTCTACCATGGAGCTGCAGAGACAATCACTGATACATTGTAACAAGTTTGCAGAATTGTGTCATATTTTACCTAAAGACCATAAATGTTCAGACAGAGCATTGTACCTCGACATGAGTAAATTGTTACCATTCTCTAATTAGCGATGTTTGTGACATACGAGTTCCTATCTTTTTATTGACATTTTTATAATATCTGATTAAAAATAGATGTTGAATATGTTATTCGATGTGCTGGACTCCTGCTTCTTGGATGTTCAGCAGCAGATAAGGGAACCCAGCAGGGGCATAACTACAAAAGGTGCAAACTCGGGCCCTGGAGTCTAGGGGGCCCCAAAGTCCTTTTGGCCTATAGAAAAAGACTAATGCTATTAAAGATTTCCAATAATTGGGGCCACGTTGGAGCTTTCGTATCGTGGCCCATAAGATTCAAGTTATGCCACTGATCACCCAGTGTCATTGTGGGAAAAGGACGAGAATCAGAAGAATGTCGGGGGATTAGGGTGTGTTGACTTCTGGACAAGGTAGCGATCAGGGAGGATCTGCGTTCCCCGTTCCAGGCAGCTAACAAGGCGTAAGTTCAATGAATCACATCACATTGCACCTGGGATGGCAGAGAGGCGGGCGCCCCGGGCACAACGAGGATTCTCAGACCATCTGCAACCAAGCAGACGTAAGTGTTAGTGAAAGCTCAGCAATCTCCTGCGTGGCCCGGAGCAGCTGCTGCGCACATCTCACCAGTCCGCAGCCATTCCTTCTCTAGGCGTGCCGGTTACATGTATCCAGAACATGCAATACATATGTGGTCCTGTGTGACCCCACCAGAGGTGCGGCTCAGTAATCAACACAGAAGGCCAGAAAATATCTAAAAAATACATCATTGTGTAAGAGGACTTCAAGGGTCTGACAGCCAGTCAAGACCCCCGACAAGACAAAATGTGTCCTCAAGACCCCCGACAAGGCAAAATATGTCCTAAAGACCCCCGACAAAACAACATGTGTCCTAAAGACCCCCAACAAGACAAAGTATATCTTCAAGACCCCCGTCAAGACAAATGTGTCCTAAAGACCCCTGATAAGACAAAATGTATCCTGTGTGGAGTCAATGCATTATCTCTGGTGGTGGAGGGTAGTGAAGAGTTTGGCAATATACCTCGAAAATAAATGTGTTAATATCTACTTATCTAGTGTTCTTTAGGTGATGAAATGATTTTTCTTAACACCCCTGGTGGTCTAGAGTAGTATTTAATGGTGACATCTCTGGTGGTCTAGACTCTAGAGCAGTATTTAGTAGTAAAATTCCTGCTGGTGTACATTCCCTGACAGACGTTATGTCGCTTATCCATGTTATGTGAATAATAGCTTATAACCTGACGTTAAATTCATCCATTGGTCGTATAAATTACTCTTTTGAAAACTGAAACTCTCCGAAATGTGGTTTAGGTTAAGAAAATAAATTGTCATCAATGCTGAAATATTGATCATTTAATGAACACAGAATGGGCAGATTTTGGCAAGACAAAAGTTTTGTCACCCACAGAAAGTAATGTGATATTCAAGCAAAAAATTAACTTAAAATACAAATATATGTTAAAAAAACATTGGTGAATGAAGTTGTGGTGCTATTAGAGTCATATTTAACATTTTGTGTGACTTCCATGAGCTTTAAGAACTGCATCCATGTGGTTCAACAATGATTCATACAATTTATTAATGAAGTCATCAGGAATAGCAAAGAATGCAGTCTTACATGCCTCCCAGAGTTCATCTAGATTCTTTGGTTTTGTCTTCCAAGCTTCCTCTTTCATCCTACCCCAAACATGCTCAATGATGTTCATGTCTGGTGACTGGGCTGGCCAGTCCTTCAGCACCTTCATCTTTTTTGCCTGGAGGAACTTTGTTGTAGAGATGGATGTATGAGATGGAGCACCATCCTGCTGCAGAATTTGACCCCTTTTATGATTTGGAATATAAGAGGTAGTTAATACTTCTTGATATTTTAGGCTATTGATATCGCCTTCCACCTTGCAAATGTTTTGCACACCCCCATACTGAATGTAACACCAGGCCATGATCTTTCCACCACCAAATTTGGATCCATATGGGCTCCAGTAGGTCTCCTGCAGTATTTGTGGTGGCTGTGGTGTAATTCTACTGAAGATGCATCAAAGAAATCCACCTTCTGCCACTTTTCCAGCGTCCATATGTTTAGCACGCTGTGGGACTTTGTAAATGCCACATGGTTTTTTATTTGCCTTTTGTTTAGTGCTGGCGTCTGGGCACTGATTCCACCATGGAGGTCATTTCGAGACAGAATCCTACAAACTGTTCTAGGTGACGCAAGGACTTGAGGTGACCAGGCCTGTTGGAGCTCTGCTGCAGTGGAAGAGGGGCTTGCTTTGGATTCTCTATGTAACAAACGGTCCTCCTGAGCAGTTTTAGTGTTCTTGCGGGGTCTGCCGGACCTGGGCTTGTCAAACACATCTCCAGTCTCTTCAAATCTTTTTTTAATTCTTTGTACTTGACGCTGAGACACATTAAAGGTGCCGGCCACCTCTGCAGTGGATCTGGTCTTCAGCCTCTTGATAATCAAGGCTTTGGTCGCAGGGTGGATTTTTGGCATGTTGTCAGAGCTCAAGTTGCAGTTCAAGTGAAGGTCTGGGGTGCTGGGTTTATTTTTAGACACACCCACTAATTAACCGATCATTTACTGAGCACAGGTGAGGATGTAAACTAGGATTGGGGGCATTATATGACCAGGCGACAAAACTTTTGTCTTGCTAAAATCTGCCCATTCTGTGTTCATTAAATGATCAATATTTCAGCATTGATGACAATTTATTTTCTTTACCTAAACCAAATTTGGGAGGGTTTCAGCTTTCAAAAGAGAAATTTATACAACCAATGGATGAATGTAACGTCAGGTTATAAGCTTTTATTTACAGAACATGGATAAGCAACATAATTTGTGTCAGGGAGTGTAAAGTAGTATTTTATAGAGAAAATCCTGGTGGTCTAGAGTATTACTAAATAGTAAAATCCTTGTTGATCAAGAATGGTATTTAGTGGTAAAATCCCAGGTGGTCTAGAGTAGTGTTTAGTAGTAAAATCTCTGGTTGTCTATGCTCTTTCATAGTGAAATCCCTGGTGGTCTAGAGTAATATAATGCCTGCATATTAGGGCAGTGAAGGGACTATTGCTAGCATTTCTTGTTCTTAGGATCAATAGTAATAAGGAATTCATGCCAACCTAATTAGCTTAACATAATGAAGGATTCATGTTACCCTCCAGGGTGGTCCAGAGCCCTGAGGTATTTTGTGGTGAATTTCCTTGTGTCTAGGGCAGTGAAAGTGTTAATGACAACACGTCTTGTCCAAAGTAATAAGGCATTGATGCCAGCTTTCTTGGTGGCCTTTCATCATACTGTCCCTGGTGGTCTAGAGTAGTAGGAAGTAAATCACTGGTTGGTAGAAGGAAAGGGATTGGTAACAATTATCATAGAGGTCTCTGTGGATTGGTGAGGTGACCATTAAAGGAAGCGCTGACTGATCGCCGCCTGCAGCCTGGACTGCTATGTGCAAGTCAGTGACACAGGAGCTCCCTCTAGTGGTGACTGCAGGCAGACCAGGACTGCTATGTGCAAGTCAGTGACACAGGAGCTCCCTCTAGTGGTGACTGCAGGCAGACCAGGACTGCTATGTGCAAGTCAGTGACACAGGAGCTTTCTCTAGTGGTGACTGCAGGCAGTCCAGGACTACTATGTGCAAGTCAGTGACACAGGAGCTCCCTCTAGTGGCAGTCCAGAATATTAATATAAAAGGGGATGCATCTATAACCCAAAGAGCCAAGAATATGGAATATTCAATAGAAACGCTGCTCATGTTGACAACAAGAGCCAAAGCTGACCGCGTGTTAATCATTAATAATGATGTGTATGATTATGTGTGTTATATACTGTGCACATTATCAGCAGCAGAGCTCCGTCCTCAGACATTCTGCCGCAGACGCGTCACGTCTCCACTGCGATCCGCTCTGTGATCTGACACCGGGGAGTTTCGCCTGAGGTTTATTCTGCGCTATTTCTGGACTGAATGTCAGATTTTACAGTCAATTGTTTTTTTCCACATGAAAGTAGATTCAGAAGAGAAGATATCATTAATGTGAAGCTCATCTGTCTATGGATCGATTTACCTGATATATTTATGGAATCTCTCTCTATATAACTCTCATATTTATTGGTCTTATACTGTAAAATTCCCTGTATCTATCTACATGTATATTGTATTACTACCATATAGTCTGCACTTACGGTATATACCGCATTACTGCCATATACACTGTACTTATAAACTGCATTACTGCATTATAGACTGTAATTATATAGCACATTACTGCCATATACACTGTACTTATATACTGCATTATAGACTGTAATTATATAGCACATTACTGCCATATACACTGTACTTATACTGTATACCGCATTACATCCATATAGTCTGTACTTATATACCGCATTACATACATATTGACTGTATTTATATACTGCATTACTGCCATATACACTGTACTTATATACCGCATTACTTCCATATAGACTGTCCTTCCCCCTGTGCGCAATCATGTGCCTAAGCCCCTGCTGACCCTGGACTAGTCCTGGCTAGTGTGTAGGGGAGAAAGACACTAATCTACTACTACAATAAAACACCACGGAAAGAGACAAACAAGTGGGAACAAAACATCAAACGATCCACATCTTCCACAAGAATGACTTCTAGAAGGTCAGAGAAGAAGAACTATAACTGGCACATGGGAGAGTAAGGAGAGAGTTTAAATAATGAAAGGGAGTGGCAACAAGATGCAACAGCTGAGAATAGCTGTAAGGAATCATAGCAGGATCAAAAACGAATGCTTAACCCCTTCAACACCAAAAGAAAATGAATCTGCTCCACTCATGTTAATCATTGAGCGGATTCCAAAGTGGACGTGCAATCTGCTAATCACCAAGACCTTCTAATCTTAGATACCGCAAACGTCCCAGACAAACATGATAAACTCGCGATACCCTGACATTTTCTATCAGACTTACCTGTCCTGAGCCAACGCTTATGGTACCTTTACACGCAGCAACATTTCTAGGGTGTCAACAGGTAACTTACTGGCTGCAGTGAAATCATGGAGACATTATTCCATTTGTACACAGCAACAAGATAGAACCTTTTTCTCATGATTTCACTGCAGCCAGTAAGTTACCTGTTGACACCCTAGAAATGTAGCCGCGTGTAAAGGTACCATTAGAGATGTAAAACTCAAGTAGAATCCAGCATGGATTAAAAACAACCGTTTGTTCAGAGAGACACATAGACATGACTGAAGTGTGAACAGGTGCAAGCGGCTGTATCTGCAGTATACACATACCAGAGAGTGCGGCAGACACGGGATACTCCAAAATGCATGCAAATATTGCACATATGTAATATAAACTGCATTACTGCCATATAGGCTATACATAGAAATACACCAAATACACAATATTGAAATCCCTGCCTTTTCAGACAGCTTGGTCTCACTTGATAATAAAGTCATTAGCAAATTGTCAGTTTATCACATTTAATAATTAAGTTGTCTTTTAAATCTAAAGCTCTCTATTGGTCTTTGGATAATGAACATCAGTAATGTATGGGAAGTTCCAGAACCTATAGTGCTGGCAGAATGCTGCTGTACAAGAACCACAAACTCATCAAGTGTGGATGGAAAGTTACAGAGAATGAGACAGTCCACTTTTGCTTTTCTGTCTGTGTATATAACCATTAGATATTATTTAACTCCTCTAGACTACCAGGTCCAGGCATGACAGGAATATCATCAGTACCTTTCAACCCACCCCACGTATGAATTTGTGATATAAAAAATAAGTCAAGATAAATTCCTACATCATCTCAGACCACCAGGAATTTTATAACGGAATTTGTCATCAGGAAATGACAATGACTTATTGTATAATTTAGGTTTATTTGTTTTTTTTTCTAAGTGTATTTATTTTAAATTGGTTTTATTTGATCACATAACTATATTTATAAGAAAAAAAAAAAGCTGTGTTCTCACTGGCCATTAGGCCAAATAATTATACTTCCTATTCTGAAGACATGACGTTTTAGCAACAAAAAATGAAACCTCTATATACAGTAGATAACACAGGATCCACCATTCACAATAGGTGATATCACAGCTCACCTCCTCCTCCTGTACAATGACTGATAACACCTCTATATACAGTAGATAACACAGGATCCACCATTCACAATAGGTGATATCACAGCTCACCTCCTCCTGTACAATGACTGATAACACCTCTATATACAGTAGATAACACAGGATCCACCATTCACAATAGGTGATATCACAGCTCACCTCCTCCTGTACAATGATTGATAACACCTCTATATACAGTAGATAACACAGGATCCACCATTCACAATAGATGATATCACAGCTCACCTCCTCCTCCTGTACAATGACTGATAACACCTCTATATACAGTAGATAACACAGGATCCACCATTCACAATAGGTGATATCACAGCTCACCTCCTCCTCCTGTACAATGACTGATAACACCTCTATATACAGTAGATAACACAGGATCCACCATTCACAATAGGTGATGTCACAGCTCACCTCCTCCTCCTGTACAATGACTGATAACACCTCTATATACAGTAGATAACACAGGATCCACCATTCACAATAGATGATATCACAGCTCACCTTCTCCTGTACAATCACTGATAACACCTCTATATACAGTAGATAACGCAGGATCGACCATTCACAATAGATGATATCACAGCTCACCTCCTCCTGTACAATGACTGATAACACCTCTATATACAGTAGATAACACAGGATCCACCATTCACAATAGGTGATATCACAGCTCACCTCCTCCTGTACAATGATTGATAACACCTCTATATACAGTAGATAACACAGGATCCACCATTCACAATAGGTGATATCACAGCTCACCTTCTCCTGTACAATCACTGATAACACCTCTATATACAGTAGATAACACAGGATCCTCCATTCACAATAGATGATATCACAGCTCACCTTCTCCTGTACAATGACTGATAACACCTCTATATACAGTAGATAACACAGGATCCTCCATTCACAATAGGTGATGTCACAGCTCACCTTCTCCTGTACAATCACTGATAACACCTCTATATACAGTAGATAACACAGGATCCTCCATTCACAATAGGTGATGTCACAGCTCACCTCCTCCTCCTGTACAATCACTGATAACACCTCTATATACAGTAGATAACACAGGATCCACCATTCACAATATATGATATCACAGCTCACCTCCTCCTGTATAATGACTGAAAACACCTCTATATACAGTAGATAACACAGGATCCACCATTCACAATAGATGATATCACAGCTCACCTCCTCCTCCTGTACAATGACTGATAACACCTCTATATACAGTAGATAACACAGGATCCACCATTCACAATAGATGATGTCACAGCTCACCTTCTCCTCCTGTACAATGACTGATAACACCTCTATATACAGTAGATAACACAGGATCCACCATTCACAATAGGTGATATCACAGCTCACCTCCTCCTCCTGTACAATGACCAATAACACCTCTGTATACAGTAGATAACACAGGATCCTCCATTCACAATAGATGATATCACAGCTCACCTCCTCCTCCTGTACAATGACTGATAACACCTCTATATACAGTAGATCACACAGGATCCACCATTCACAATAGGTGATGTCACAGCTCACCTCCTCCTCCTGTACAATCACTGATAACACCTCTATATACAGTAGATAACACAGGATCCACCATTCACAATAGGTGATATCACAGCTCACCTCCTCCTCCTGTACAATGACCAATAACACCTTTATATACAGTAGATAACACAGGATCCACCATTCACAATAGGTGATATCACAGCTCACCTCCTCCTCCTGTACAATGACCAATAACACCTTTATATACAGTAGATAACACAGGATCCACCATTCACAATAGGTGATGTCACATCTCACCTCCTCCTCCTGTACAATCACTGATAACACCTCTATATACAGTAGATAACACAGGATCCACCATTCACAATAGATGATATCACAGCTCACCTCCTCCTCCTGTACAATGACTGATAACACCTCTATATACAGTAGATAACACAGAGTCCACCATTCACAATAGGTGATATCACAGCTCACCTCCTCCTCCTGTACAATGACTGATAACACCTCTATATACAGTAGATAACACAGGATCCACCATTCACAATAGATGATATCACAGCTCACCTTCTCCTGTACAATCACTGATAACACCTCTATATACAGTAGATAACACAGGATCCACCATTCACAATAGATGATATCACAGCTCACCTCCTCCTGTACAATGACTGATAACACCTCTATATACAGTAGATAACACAGGATCCACCATTCACAATAGGTGATATCACAGCTCACCTCCTCCTGTACAATGATTGATAACACCTCTATATACAGTAGATAACACAGGATCCACCATTCACAATAGATGATATCACAGCTCACCTCCTCCTCCTGTACAATGACTGATAACACCTCTATATACAGTAGATAACACAGGATCCACCATTCACAATAGATGATGTCACAGCTCACCTTCTCCTCCTGTACAATGACTGATAACACCTCTATATACAGTAGATAACACAGGATCCACACATTCACAATAGGTGATATCACAGCTCACCTCCTCCTCCTGTACAATGACCAATAACACCTCTGTAATACAGTAGATAACACAGGATCCACCATTCACAATAGATGATATCACAGCTCACCTCCTCCTCCTGTACAATGACTGATAACACCTTATATACAGTAGATACACAGGATCCACCATTCACAATAGGTGATGTCACATGCTCACCTCCTCCTCCTGTACAATCACTGATAACACCTCTATATACAGTAGATAACACAGGATCCACCATTCACAATAGTGATATCACAGCTCACCTCCTCCTCTGTACAATGACCAATAACACCTTTATATACAGTAGATAACACAGGATCCACCATTCACAATAGGTGATATCACAGCTCACCTCCTCCTCCTGTACAATGACCAATACACCTTTATATACAGTAGATAACACAGGATCCACCATTCACAATAGGTGATGTCACATCTCACCTCCTCCTCCTGTACAATCACTGATAACACCTCTATATACAGTAGATAACACAGGATCCACCATTCACAATAGATGATATCACAGCTCACCTCCTCCTCCTGTACAATGACTGATAACACCTCTATATACAGTAGATAACACAGAGTCCACCATTCACAATAGGTGATTCACAGCTCACTCCTCCTCCTGTACAATGACTGATAACACCTCTATATACAGTAGATAACACAGGATCCACCATTCACAATAGATGATATCACAGCTCACCTTCCTCCTGTACAATCACTGATAACACCTCTATATACAGTAGATAACACAGGATCCACCATTCACAATAGATGATATCACAGCTCACCTCCTCCTGTACAATGACTGATAACACCTCTATATACAGTAGATACACAGGATCCACCATTCACAATAGGTGATATCACAGCTCACCTCCTCCTGTACAATACTGATAACACCTTATATACAGTAGATAACACAGGATCCACCATTCACAATAGATGATATCACAGCTCACCCTCCTCCTGTACAATGATGATAACACCTCTATATACAGTAGATAACACAGGATCCACCATTCACAATAGATGATATCACAGCTCACCTCCTCCTGTACAATGACTGATAACATCTCTATATACAGTAATAACACAGCATCCACCATTCACAATAGGTGATATCACAGCTCACCTTCTCCTGTACAATCACTGATAACACCTCTATATACAGTAGATAACACAGGATCCTCCATTCACAATAGATGATATCACAGCTCACCCTTCTCCTGTACAATGACTGATAACACCTCTATATACAGTAGATCACACAGGATCCTCCATTCACAATAGGTGATGTCACAGCTCACCTTCCCCCTGTACAATCACTGATAACACCTCTATATACAGTAGATAACACAGATCCACCATTCACAATAGGTGATATCACAGCTCACCTCTCCTCCTGTACAATGACTGATAACACCTCTATATACAGTAGATAACACAGGATCCACCATTCACAATAGTGATATCACAGCTCACCTCCTCCTCCTGTACAATGACTGATAACACCTCTATATACAGTAGATAACACAGGATCCACCATTCACAATAGATGATATCACAGCTCACCTTCCTCCTGTACAATCACTGATAACACCTCTATATACAGTAGATAACACAGGATCACCATTCACAATAGATGATATCACAGCTCACCCTCCTCCTGTACAATGACTGATAACACCTCTATATACAGTAGATAACACAGGATCCACCATTCACAATAGGTGATATCACAGCTCACCTCTCCTCCTGTACAATGATTGATAACACCTCTATATACAGTAGATAACACAGGATCCACCATTCACAATAGGTGATATCACAGCTCACCTCCTCCTTGTACAATCATGATAACACCTCTATATACAGTAGATAACACAGGATCCTCCATTCACAATAGATGATATCACAGCTCACCTTCTCCTGTACAATGACTGATAACACCTCTATATACAGTAGATAACACAGGATCCTCCATTCACAATAGGTGATGTCACAGCTCACCTTCTCCTGTACAATCACTGATAACACCTCTATATACAGTAATAACACAGGATCCTCCATTCACAATAGGTGATGTCACAGCTCACCTCCTCCTCCTGTACAATCACTGATAACACCTCTATATACAGTAGATAACACAGGATCCACCATTCACAATATATGATATCACAGCTCACCTCCTCCTGTATAATGACTGAAAACACCTCTATATACAGTAGATAACACAGGATCCACCATTCACAATAGATGATATCACAGCTCACCTCCTCCTCCTGTACAATGACTGATAACACCTCTATATACAGTAGATAACACAGGATCCACCATTCACAATAGATGATGTCACAGCTCACCTTCTCCTCCTGTACAATGACTGATAACACCTCTATATACAGTAGATAACACAGGATCCACCATTCACAATAGGTGATATCACAGCTCACCTCCTCCTCCTGTACAATGACCAATAACACCTCTGTATACAGTAGATAACACAGGATCCATCCATTCACAATAGATGATATCACAGCTCACCTCCTCCTCCTGTACAATGACGATAACACCTTATATACAGTAGATCACACAGGATCCACCATTCACAATAGGTGATGTCACAGCTCACCTCCTCCTCCTGTACAATCACTGATAACACCTCTATATACAGTAGATAACACAGGATCCACCATTCACAATAGTGATATCACAGCTCACCTCCTCCTCCTGTACAATATGCATAACACCTTTATATACAGTAGATAACACAGGATCCACCATTCACAATAGGTGATATCACAGCTCACCTCCTCCTCCTGTACAATGACCAATAACACCTTTATATACAGTAGATAACACAGGATCCACCATTCACAATAGGTGATGTCACATCTCACCTCCTCCTCCTGTACAATCACTGATAACACCTCTATATACAGTAGATAACACAGGATCCACCATTCACAATAGGATGATATCACAGCTCACCTCCTCCCTGTACAATGACTGATAACACCTCTATATACAGTAGATAACACAGAGTCCACCATTCACAATAGTGATTCACAGCTCACCTCTCCTCCTGTACAATGACTGATAACACCTCTATATACAGTAGATAACACAGGATCCACCATTCACAATAGATGATATCACAGCTCACCTTCTCCTGTACAATCCAGATAACACCTCTATATACAGTAGATAACACAGGATCCACCATTCACAATAGATGATATCACAGCTCACCTCCTCCTGTACAATGACTGATAACACCTCTATATACAGTAGATAACACAGGATCCACCATTCACAATAGGTGATATCACAGCTCACCTCCTCCTGTACAATATTGAT
Source organism: Allobates femoralis (assembly GCA_033576535.1). Classification (NCBI taxonomy): domain Eukaryota; kingdom Metazoa; phylum Chordata; class Amphibia; order Anura; family Aromobatidae; genus Allobates; species Allobates femoralis. Next base: position 12,182,031 of record JARQOC010000011.1, read on the forward strand.
AACACCTCTATATACAGTAGATAACACAGGATCCACCATTCACAATAGTGATATCACAGCTCACCCTCCTCCTGTACAATGATGATAACACCTCTATATACAGTAGATAACACAGGATCCACCATTCACAATAGATGATATCACAGCTCACCTCCTCCTGTACAATGACTGATAACATCTCTTATACAGTAGATAAACAGCATCCACCATTCACAATAGGTGATATCACAGCTACACCTCTCCTGTACAATCACTGATAACACCTCTATATACAGTAGATAACACAGGATCCTCCATTCACAATAGATGATATCACAGCTCACCTTCTCCTGTACAATGACTGATAACACCTCTATATACAGTAGATAACACAGGATCCCCATTCACAATAGGTGATGTCACAGCTCACCTTCTCCTGTACAATCACTGATAACACCTCTATATACAGTAGATAACACAGGATCCTCCATTCACAATAGGTGATATCACAGCTCACCTCCTCCTCCTGTACAATGACTGATAACACCTCTATATACAGTAGATAACACAGGATCCACCATTCACAATAGATGATATCACAGCTCACCTCCTCCTCCTGTACAATGACTGATAACACCTCTATATACAGTAGATAACACAGGATCCACCATTCACAATAGATGATATCACAGCTCACCTCCTCCTGTACAATGACTGATAACACCTCTATATACAGTAGATAACACAGGATCCACCATTCACAATAGATGATATCACAGCTCTCCTCCTCCTCCTGTACAATGACTGATAACACCTATATATACAGTAGATAACACAGGATCCACCATTCACAATAGGTGATATCACAGCTCACCTCCTCCTCCTGTACAATGACTGATAACACCTCTATATACAGTAGATAACTCAGGATCCACCATTCACAATAGGTGATATCACAGCTCACCCCCTCCTCCTGTACAATGACTGATAACACCTCTATATACAGTAGATAACACAGGATCCACCATTCACAATAGATGATATCACAGCTCACCTCCTCCTGTACAATGACTGATAACACCTCTATATGAATAGTAAATAATCATGGATCTACTCTAGGCTACCTGGATCATATCAGTAATATAATAACTAAACCTTTAACTAACTAATTTAAGAACATGTAAAGCAAAGTATATAATAATGTAATAATCATTTCTATAGAGCCAAAATATTTAGCAGCACTTTGCCGTCACCCCCCCCTCCTCCCCCCCCCTCTATATTGTGATATACAGACATCATAAGACCATGCAATGTAAAACATAACTCTCCAGTTACAGGTGGAGTGAGGATTCGGCTCACAAGCCACAATCTATAGGGAAATGGGGGGACACTATAGGTAGAATGTGCTCGTCATGTACGGTCTGGGCATCATTATGATAAATAGGGGTTTCATATAAAGTTGCAGGATCTATCATCAGCTGGAATCTGTCTAAGTGCAGTTATCAGGTGCTAACAGGTCATGGAGGATGGGTAGACAGATGAATAGGAGGGAACATATCCTGATTAATGATTAGAAATAGGGAACACGGGAAAGTTAGATCAGTTAGTTGAGGTGATCGTCCTGTTTAAAGAGATGTGTTTTTAAAGCAAGCTTAAAAACGGGTGGTATTAGTCGGATAATCAGGGGTAGTGCATTTCAGAAAATTGGTGCAGCACGAGAGAAGTCTTGAGGTGGATGTGCGAGGGTCAGATTATGGAAGATGTTAGTCTTAGATCAATTACAGAACGGAGAGGACAGGTAGGGTGGTAGACAGAGATAAATGATGAGATGTAGGGTGGTGCAGAACTGTAGAGAGGACGGGTGCGGTGACAGATAAGTTTGTATTTAGCAGAAAAAACAGGTTTGGTACCGTGTTCACCAGTAGAAAAAAAGATTGATTGCTCTCAGTGGGAGAAACAAAATAATAATCTTGTAATTGTGGTAGCTTTTAACGGCTAACAAAAATAAAGTAATTGATGTTACAAAGCGAGCTCTCGAGACTGCTTATGTCTCTTCATCAGACATGATATGACAAAATATAAGAAGAAACACAAATAAATGCTCAACCAGGTGTAAGGTATAATAAATAGACATTTAGATAAACAAACATTGAGTGTAGAAAGAGAATAGGTTTGTATTGTATTCTATAGCAGATGGGTAACCAGTGCAATGGCTGGCACAGAGTGGAGGCATCAGTGAAGCTGCTGGACAGAAATACAATCCTGGCTGCCTCAGTCAGGACAGATTGGAGAGGATAAAGCCTTGTGAGAGGGAAACCGATCAGTAGAGAGGTGCAGTACTCAAGATGAAAATGACTAAAAGCAACAATAAGTGTTTTTACAGTTTCGAAGGTAAGAAAAATGTTGATTTCTGAAGATATTTTTGAACTGCAGGTAACATGAGCGAGCAAGTGATTGGATATGTGTAAAAAGGAAAGATACAGAGAATCGTTTGTTCCGACAGCTGTGGGGATGTTTAACAAATGTATAAGTGTAAAGCGTCCCAAGACTATGTGAAGTTCTAGTTGTATGGGGGGGAATAGGTGAGGTATATATAGACTTATTTTGTAAAGTGTGTAATGTTCTTGATCTTTGTTCTGCTGCTGTAATACTGTAATTTCCTCCGGATCAATAAAGTTTATCTTATCTTATATAGGGAATAAAGGAAAGTTCTGTGTCACATGTAACCCAAAGTCAATGGGCGCGGTGCTTGGGCTCATCAGAGGTAATTGCAATATCAGGTATAGGTCGGTCAGTAGAGGAGGAAACACGTGAAGTTTAGTTTTGGAGAGATTCAGCTTCTGATAGGATTTTGCCTGACCCTGTGGTAGGCACCAGCGCACTTGTGAACCCTATTTGCTAATATGGGGCCACAGATAACGGCGTAACTTGAAGATCATGGACCCCCATGCAAAAGCTCCAATGGGGCCCCCCAATTATTACAAATATTTAATAGCATTGGTCTTTTTCTATAGGCCAAAAGGACTTTTGGGGCCCCCTAGGCTCCAGGGTCCGGGTGTGATTACAACCCCTGCACCTATTGTAGTTACGCACCTGTCTACAGAGGCTGAGACTGGAGCCACTTTCCAATTGTCCGAATTTTATAAGGTTATAGACACCACCTGTAGCCTGAATGATGATGAGCCTCACATGTCACAGACGTGATGTCGGACACGGGTCATCTGGCAATTCTTCCAATTAACGGTACAGGATGAGCCTATTCAGGAGGCTGCTGAGCCAGCGGGTGTGACAAGCGGCTTTACCCTCTCCTATAGGTATTTGCATTGGCTGCTTTCCCTTATACATTAGATTAAAAGTTTGCCCAGGACTGCTTGCCTCAGCGTGTTCTCATTTGTCACTGGCCGCACCTCACTAATCCTCGCTGGCCCCCCTTTCTCTCCGTGTACAGCCCCCGCCCTCTATGTGGAGCACACATTTACACACGCATGCATGCACACACACACTGTAACACGCACATATCCCGGCACACAGTCTGCGCAGCCTGCGAGAGGGTGAGCACTGAGCGGAGATGGCAGCTGGTGGCAACCTCAAACTGCATCGCCTGGGCAAGAGAGGATGGGAAGGGAGCTGCTATACGGACATGCAGGTACAGGTACCACTCCACCTGTCTCCTATGCCAAAATCTATCCAGGTGTCCTGTATCATAGTCTATAGTCCTTTTCTGGAGACGGATTAACAGCGGAGCTTGCATGGTGCCACCCATAGCAATGACCCTTTTTGTTAGGTGCGGTAAACCCACCACCGCCATAATCATAAAATGACATAGTCACCTCTGCTACCGCTATACATCCAAACTGGAAGCTATGCCAAGTTTGACAAGCGCAGACCCCGTATTATTTCATGACCATTGACCCCCATTTATTTTGGGTCATGAAGCTCAGCGGTCGCAGCTACGGAGCTGTTGCCTGAAATTAATTAATTGAAATTATCCAGCAATTTTTTGCAACTGGAGTCATTTTCATTCTTAGCGAATGTCAACAGTTTGGTTTTCTGTAGCGGTGGAGATTATTAAGGGAATTTAGGGATTGAAGGATGGAAAATGGTTTGGGGGTGAAAAATAGATTGGGGAGTCGGTGGGGGGTGCAGAATAGATTGGGGTGCAGGGTGCAGATTTTTAGAGGTCTATAGCATGGTGCAATGGTACTGGTGGTGGGAATGTGGAAGGGTTGGGGGTGCAAAATAAATTGGGGTGTCGGCAGGGGAGGGGGTGCAGATCTTAAGGGGTCTGTGGAATTTTGTGATGGTCTCAGATAGTGGGAATGTGGAAGAATTGGGGTTGGAGGTGCAGAATAAATTGGGGCGTCGGCAGGGGAGGGTGTGCAGTTCTTTAGGGGTCTGTGGAATTGTGTGATGGTCTCAGGTAGTGGGAATGTGGAAGGATTGGGTGTTGGGGGTGCAGAATAGATTGAGGCATCACTGGTGGTGATGCAGATTTTCAGGGGTCTATAGCATGATACAATGGTCTCAGGTGGTGATATATGGAAGGAATGGGGGTTGGGGATGCAGAACAGATTGGGGTGTCAGCGGGAGGGGGGGTGCAGAGTTTTAGCGGTCTGCGCAATTGTATGATGGTCTCAGGTGGCGGGAGTGTGGAAGAAGTGGGAGTCAGGGGTGCAGGATGGTGCCAAGTCGAATCACAGAGATGCCTGTCAAGGATGCTATTTGTGGCACCGAACATAGAGGCGTAGGTGGCATTTCAGGCGGCCGGGCTGTGACCGCGCCACACGTCACTATCTGAGATATGTAGGTCAGCACTAAGCAGAATAAGAAGTTACTATGGCAGGAGCGAGGCGTTATATAAATGATGGATGCACATTGAGCTGAGGATAGGGCATGATAAAATATGTATACGCGCCATTTATTGGCTGGCACAGCGCTGCAGTCTCAAAATGGTAGATGGAGGCGATAAGGGGAGGGGAGGCAGAGCGCCACTGGTAGAAGATGGGTCATCCAAGGTAAGGAGGAAGATGGAGTGGAGACGATTGGTGGGTGGAGAGATGAATAAGGGCTCAAAACACATCAAATGTCTTCAACGTCCCATGAGAATCCTTACATGGTGGATCTATATCATATTTGCTCATTTATACTCATATGTATTAATAATGGTGTTCCATTTTTGGCACAATCTTTTTTTTTGTAACATAATTTAAAATTCAAATAAAACAGAAATCCCCACTATTCCATACATTAATATCATGGAGCTCCTGCTGTAATGGTGATTGACGGCTCGGCTCCTGCTGTTAATGGTGATTGACAGCTCGGCTCCTGCTGTAATGTGATTGACGGCTCGGCTCCTGCTGTAATGTGATTGACAGCTCGGCTCCTGCTGTAATGGGTGATTGACGGCTTCGGCTCCTGCTGTAATGGTGATTGACAGCTCGGCTCCTGCTGTAATGGCTGTTTAACTCCGTAGATACACAATCAAGATAAAACCTATGGCTGTATATTATAAAATATATATATACACACACACATTAACATTCATACATATTATACTTCATTCACTTTATATAGCCATAGATATATTATTAATCCTGTCCATATAGAGCCACCACTAGGGGGAGCTCGCAAAAACAGGTTTAATTGTGCTCTATGTGCACAGCAAATCCTCATGGAGTAAGTGCCCTTTATAGTGGAGTCTGCAGGCAAACATAATCTCTTAATTTATGTACATCAGACCTTCTTCCGCAGACTATAAAGATTTTATTATGATTTTTTTTTTTAGATTTACATTAATACATAATTTTTTTTTCTATTTAGTTTCATTTTCCAAAGTCCAGTGAGTGCCATTCAGGATTATGAGAAAGTGATGTGATAATCTCACTGGGACTTTTCATCTTATCAGATGCTTTCCTAAAAACAACATAAATAGCCAGAAAAAAAATCTATATTATGAGATTCAAACATTTATATACTATGATTTTTTATGGAAATACCTGACACCTATCCTTTGTCGTCTACCTGGTTTCTCAGGACTGTCTCCCTGTATTATAACATACCTTCATAATTAACCAACTCATCAAATTTTACTATTTCACATGGGTCTGTATCGTTATGACAATGCCTGAGCTGCAGTGTCGTTACAGTGTAGGGAGTGCATATTAGTTATGCTTTCTTTCAGTATTGTCAATGCCTGGAAGGCAATTTTCTGCGTTTTTGGTGCATTTTTTCACTATTGTCAATGACAGTGAATTCTGGAAAACGCAACAAACGACATATTCTTTTGTCTGACCACAAACTGCACCTAAAATGCAAGGGAGAAAGCATTGTGGGCACAACACTCCAGAATTCTCATAGACTTTGCTGGGAGAAGGATAGGCGTGCAGTTTTGTTACAAAAGGTGACAAAAAATGCAGCAAAAACGTATTTAAAAAAAAACTTACTGTCGGCACACACCCAAGAAGTATGTACTTGGAGTTGTACATGAAGTTTCCCTTTCGGTTTCCAGCATGTAGTATCCAGTCTGCAGTGCAGCCTCCCAGCCCCCAGAGGTCCCTCATTTTGGGATGTGCAGTCTGTAGTTGCCTTTCCTGAGAGTTGTAGGAAGAGAGTGCAGCTTCCTCTGGCAGCTCAGTGACAGCTCAGTGCAGCTCAGTGGCAGCACACACTCCACACTATGCAGGTCAGTGCAGGGGCTGCGGGATCCTCTCTGCTGCAGGGATTTATTTACAAACAGCAGTGGAACGTTCTATCACGTGACTCTGACGGTTACATTGTTGCACTTTGTTTCCATTTACCAATCTTGTGACTTTACATAGAGATTGTGCTCAAGTGATTTCTGCATCACAGCTGGGAGTTGTAGTTCTCCTGCAGCTTGGGGCACTGTTGCTTCACTGTTTTAGTTTTCCCTTTTATATTACTTTTGCAGCTCCTTTTCATTTGAGTTAGGCTGGCTTCACACCACGGCGCAGTCCGGTCCGGGGCTGTCCGGTGTAAATCAGACAGCCCCGGACCGGTTTTTGGCACCATAGTAGCCTATAGGGCCAGATGGAGCCGGATGGCAGCTCTCTGCCATCCGGTTTCCATCTCTCCGATGAATCCGGGAGAATTCGGATTATTCTCACCAGACACAAAAACGTTGCTTGCAATGTTTTTGGGTCTGGGGAGAAAAATCTCCCCAAAAACCCTTATCCCGGATTCGCCCGGATCGGCAATCCGGTGCTCCCTGACATGGGAGCCTATGGGGCCGGATTGCCCTGGTCCAGGACCATTCGGGAACCGGACACCGGCAGCTGCACGCCGCTGTGATTTCAGGACTGTGGCTAGCTCCCTGCAAGCTGCGGTCCTGAATCATTAGCAGCTGCAGATTCGTCCGGCTGCACACAGGACCGGAGGGCACATTTGGCCCTCCGGTTCTGTGTGTTGATCCGGTCCGGGGCTGTCAGGTTCATTCCTGACAGCCCCAGTGCGCACAGCGCCGTGGTGTGAAGCCAGCCTCAGGCTGGCTTCACATAGCGGGTTTGATCCAATCCGTGGCTGTCCGTGTGAATCGGACAGCCCCGGACCGGATTTTGGCCCCATAGTATCCTATGGGGCCGGATAGAAGCCAAAATGGCAGAGAGCTGCTATCTGGTTTCTATTTGTCCAGGAGAATCCAGAATTCTCTCACGGACACAAAAACGTTGCTTGCAGAGTTTTTGTGTCCGAGAGGAGAATATCTCCTCTAATTGCCTACTCCCGGATTCGCTCAGATCTTCACGGATCCAGGACAATCCGGCGGTCCCTAACATGGAACCAGACACCTGTGGATGCACGCCGCTCTTTCAGGACCGCGGCTAGCTCCCTGCAAGCCGGGGTCCTGATTCATCAGCAGCCGCTGCTGCGTGCAGCAGCACACCGGACCGGAGGGCATATTAGCCCTCCGGTTCTGTGTGCTGATCCGATCAGGGGCTGTCAGGTTCACCTTGACAGCCAACGATCGGATGAAACCTGCTATGTGAAGGCGGCCTAACAAGAAAGGGCAATTGAAGAACAGAACTTGCTTTATTGGGGGAAGGGTATTTTTTTTGGAGGGAGTTAGGATGTGGCGACTTTTTTCAGCTGAGTTCCCATGTCCAGTAATCATCCACTAGATCGGATCCAGCACAATCGGTTCTGCAAACACAACTTTTTTGCCCGTTTTGAAAAGATTGATTTCTGCAGGATCCGTTTATTTAACATTTGAGTCTATGGAGAACGGATCTGGTAACTGATCACTATTTATCTTCCGTTTGAAACTGATCCAGTAAGAAAAAAACGGATCCTTTACAAATGAGAGGCTAAATAGCAATCAGTTACTGGATCCATTCTCCATATACTCCAATGTTAAAGAAAAGGATCCTGCAGAAATGAATTTTTTCAAAACAGACAAAAAAGTTGTGATTGCAGAACGGATTCTGCTGGATCTGATCTAGTGGATGATTACTGGATGTGTGAACTCAGCCTTAGAGCAGAGACACACTTATGTGAGCTGCATGCAGTCTCTGCATGCATCCTCGCATGGGTCACCCGGTCTGGCCCCTACCTCCCTGGACGTGAGTGTGTAGCTGATTGTGTTTTTGTGCAGCTCCACACTCCTCTCCAGGGAGCCAGCGGCTGGGCTGGTGACTCATGCGAGATGCATGTGAGACACTCACATGCATCTCGCATATTGTGTCAGATCTGATAAGAAGGTGAGAACTGATGAGAGTAGTTATGGAGGACATAGCACACCCACGCTCAGGCTACATTTCCCTAACAAGACCACTGAACTGTAGCCGACCCCAGTGTTTCTCACCAATAACTGCTGGTGGACTTCTGAAGCCAGACCTATAGTGATCACCTGATCGTCAGGTCGGCTTCATCATGAGAAATGGTTGTTGTGATGAGAGAATGCTACTAAAATGATTTTGTGAAAGCGTGCCACCATTCCCCAGTAGCCCTGGCGAGTATTGCAGCCCAGCCCTATTCTTATAAAATACTGCCATATTACAAAAAGCCCATGTCAGGAGTGGAGATACTTGAATCATCCTTGATTTCTAATATCATACAGATATTTTATACACTTATACATGTGTACATATTCTATCTACATAACTGCTGAGGGATCCTGGGGTGCCAGCTTCCACATCTCTGCTAAAGCATTTTAGGTGCGGTCCATACCCCAACAGATATTTCATTATTCCTTTCAGGTCGCAGCCTTGAAGGGAACCCAGGAAGCCGCTCAGGCTGCAGCCAAGGAGTTTCTGAAGTTTCTGAATCGTGGAGTTTCTCCATATCATGGTAAGAGAATCTATGCCATTGTGTTAAATAGTAGCAATTTATGTGATGATCTCTGTAAGGTACCTTTACACGCTGCAACCACGGCTGGCGATATGAGGCGATCTAACGTGCGAGTGCACGTTTTTAATGGTCGACTCAGATCGCCGATGGCGGAATTACACGCCGCAATCTCGCCCTGAAAGAAAGGCGAAGTGTCGCTCCGGAACACGCCTCACCTACAGTGTAACCAATCCGGTCGACTTCCCTCACCGCTTCACATGCCGCAATCCCAAATGCAATGTGGGCGATACATGTTCAGGCTGCGAGGAGATAGGCGTGCCACAGTGGTTACACTGCGCCCATACGCGCTCATTGGACAACGCAACAGCGTTACGATTGGTCAGCCTGCTCTGGAAGGCTGGATAATACATGACACCATTGTGCTGAATGGACAGCTCTTCAAATATGGCGCCTTGTGAACTGACAGCCAATGGAAACACAGTAGCCACCACCAATCATCGCTGACGGGGCACGGGCTCCAGCATGCTGTGGCACGCCTGCGGGAAATCATAGGCGACGCTGATTCCATCCCTATCGCCCGTTCAACGCCAAAACCCAGAAATCTCGCCTTAATGATTGTGCCTGATTTTAGAGCAGTGCTCAGGAATCAGGCGACAGGCGGGGGGCTATTTATCGCCACGAAATTCCCCAATTACACGCCGGAACTGTGAGGCAATTTCACGACGATTATTCCAGGGTGACATATCGCCGTCGGGATTTGCAGCCGCAGTTGCAGCGTGTAAAGGTACCTTAAAACATGTGGAATATGTTGGTGCTATATAAGCAATGAATAATAAATAATAAGTTGTGAAGCCCCTATTTTACAGCATTAAACAAACCTATTAAGATTACTACCCAATACAGTACTCCTTTATAAAAGGTAATGTCCAGCCTTTCTATTTTCATGAAGTAACTGCTCTGACCTGAAAAATATATAATTCTAGCTTCCTGTACCTACCACTAGGTGCAGCTCATTGGAGAGATGTGAATACATCTGTTTGTAGTGAGTTCCCTCTAGTGGTGGCTGTATAAATCTGTATGTAGTGAGTTCCCTCTAGTGGTGGCTGTATAAATCTGTATGTAGTGAGCTCCCTCTAGTGGTGGCTGTATAAATCTGTATGTAGTGAGTTCCCTCTAGTGGTGACTGTATAAATCTGTATGTTATGAGCTCCCTCTAGTGGTGGCTGTATAAATCTGTATGTAGTGAGTTCCCTCTAGTGGTGGCTGTATAATCTGTATGTAGTGAGCTCCCTCTAGTGGTGGCTGTATAAATCTGTATGTAGTGAGTTCCCTCTATGGGGTTGTATAACTGTATGTAGTGAGCTCCCTCTAGTGGTGGTTGTATAAATCTATGCTGTGAACTCTCCCTAGTGGTGGCTACTGTTAAAAGGCCATGGAACAAGAATAGCAATTACAACTGAGTCTTTTTTTGGGTCGCTGCATATTGACTCTGGACAAAGTTTGTTACATTTCTTTGGATAGCAGCCTCCATTGTCCATTATCATGTGTGTGTGGCACAGCAAATATTGTTAAAATAGTAAGGGATGATAATAGCTTGTTAGCACTAAAGTTCAGACATTGCTCTTTGGTGGCAGCGACTGTGCAAAGTACTTGACCTGCGGCACTTTGCACCATGCGGCTTGGAAAACTGAATGATGATAAGAAAGTGTTGAGGCTGAAATTTTCTATGCACCTGAATTCCATCAGTGGGTGCAGTTCTCGCCCGATAGAGTGGATGATTGGGACGTCAGTCTATATTCCATTACACTGTTTTTTATACGGGTTGTCCGGTGTAAAATGATAATTCTGCAGTTGCTCTATGTGTGACTGTATGTGACTGCAGATGTATCAATCCTTCTAGTGTCTGCACTGACTGCTGCGAGGATTCACCCGTTTCTAAACGGGAACGGACCGCAGTTGTTCGATCTACATGTTTCCCAGCAACAACACAACTAGTGGGTGTGGCCTCATTCATTACAAGTGTATGGAGTGGGCGTGTCTGAATAGTGGGTGTGCCCATATAGTGGGCGTGGCCTTGTTCAGTACAAGTGTATGAAGTGAGTGTGCCTGATTAGTGGGCGTAGCCGTCTAGTTGGTGTGGCCTTGCTCAATACAAGTGTATGGAGTGGGAGTGTCTGACTAGTGGGTGTGCCCATATAGTGGGCGTGCCTGTTCATACAAGTGTATGAAGTGAGCGTGCTGATTAGTGGGCTTGCCGTAGTGGTGTGGCCTTGCTCAATACAAGTGTATGGAGCAGGAGTGTCTGACTATGGTGTTGCCTTGCCCAATACAAGTGTATGGAGTGGGTGTGTCAAACTAGGGGTGGGCGTCTAGTTCATGTGGCCTTGCTCAATACTTGTGTATGGAGCGGGAGTGTATGATTAGTGGCATGACCATCTAATGGGTGCAGCATCGCTCTATGCAAGTGTATGGAGCGGGCATATCTACTTGTAGATGTGCCCATCTAGTGTGCATGCCTTCCTCAATACAAGTCTATGGAGCGGTGCATATCTGACTAGTGGAGTGCCCATCAGTGTCATGCCTTACTAAATACAAGTGTATGTATGTGTGTGTCTGACTAGTGGGTGTGGCCTTCCCAATACAAGTGTATGGAGTGGTGTGTCTGACTAGGGTGTGGCCTTTCCCAATACAATGCATGAGTGGGTGTGACAGACTAGTGGCGTGGCCGTATAGTGTGTGCCTTGCTTAATACACGAAGGAGGAGTAGGTGTTCTGACTAGTGGGTGTGGTCTTGCCCAATAAGAGTGTATGGAGTGGGTGTGACAAACTGCTGGGCGTGGCCGTCTAGTTGTTGTGGCCTTGCTCAATACAAGTGTATGGAGAAAGAGTGCCTGACTAGTGGGCGTGGCCATCTAATGGGTGCGGCTTTGCTCAATACAAGTGAATGTAGCTGGTGTGTCTGAATAGTGAGTGTCTCTGTCTAGTCGGCATGGCCTTGCTCAATGCAAGGGTATAGAGTGAGCATGTATCACAAGTGGGCGTGGCTTTGCTCAATACAATTGTATGGAGTGGGCGTGTCTGACTAGTGGCAGTGCCTTTCTCAGTACAAGTGTATGGATCGAGCGCGTCTGTCTAGTGGTCGTGGCCGTCCAGTTTTCTGCAGTCCGTTCCTGACTCAGTAACTGGTGCAGACACTGGGAGGATTGATAAATGCAGATACATAGAGAGACACATAGAGACTGCAGAATTTTTAATTCTGGACCAGAAAACGTTTCTTATGTCAGTCTTGACTTATAGTTTTGCCAGAGCATAAGATGCCCCTAATTTATTAATAGGAACATTTTTCCTTAATTAGCCGCACCTTGTGTTGTTCTTGTGATCACATTTGTTGTGTAAATCATATAAACCTCACAATGAGCAGAGCGCCCGCACCTCCCCCCCACTCAGCCCGGCCCGATGGTCAAAAACTCAGCAAAAGTAACAGAAAACAGGAAGCCGAAGCAAAACGTCTCACACATACACACGTGATGGAAGGTTGTGGTTAGAATTTTTATTTTTTTTGTGGTGTTACATTTTAAGACAAAAAGAAAAAAATCAGCTCAACAGATTCTCCAGCAATGGAAAGAAGTCGATAAAAAAGGGAAAAAAAACAACCAAAAATATTTTAAAAAATCTGTTTATTACGGAAACATAAAAATACAAAAAAAGGGGGAAAAGAAAACAAAAACAAAAATGAAAAAAACCTTCTGCATTTCAGACCTATCTTTAGTCGTACGTATACCTATGACTGAGGACATGTTTGTCTATCTTTAGTCGTACGTATACCTATGACTGAGGACATGTCTGCCTGAAATGCGTAATGTTTTCATGTTTTCCCTTTTTTTGTATTTTATTCTTCCTTAATAAATCTACCATAGTTTTTTCGATATTTTTTAATGCTGGATTTTTTTCCTTCTTTATGGGTTACATTGTAACGGTCCATAGAGAAACTTAAGGAAAACACTAGAAGAAAACATGTCCAGGCCTTATATAGTAATGACCTCCTAGGATAGTGGTGGTCCAACACCTGAGACCGGCAATGATCAGCTGTTTTCAACTCACTTTAAAGGGAATCGGCCAGCAGGTTTTTGCTATGGAGTCTGAAAGCTGCATGATGTAGGATCAGAAACCCTGATTCCAGCGATGTGTTGCTTACTGGGCTGCTTGCTGCACCATTTTCTCTTCAGTAGATGTAGCAGTGCTCAGAATGCTGAGCCCTGTATAACCCTGCCCACACCACTGATTGATTGGCAACTTCCTGTGTACGTAGCCAATCAGTGGTGGGGGCAGGGTTATACAGATTAGCAGGACTGTCTGGCACATGACACCTTGTCATGCAGTGATAATCTTCTGCCAATAGAACACTTATTATATTAAAACTCCAGCAAGCTGCTGAGTAAGTGACACATTCCTGGAATCAGGGTCTCTGCCCTTATATTACGCTGATCTCCGTTAAATTGTAAAAAATAATAATTATCCTGCTTAAAAAGCTAGGGACACCATGTTTGACATCTTCTTAAAGAAATTGTGTGTTGTAGGGTACTCCGTTCTCCAGGGGCATTTTTGCACCCCCACAGGCTCTGCTTTACAGGCCTGTAATCACTATGATCCATCCATACTGTAGGGAATTGGTGCAGCCCAACCCTGTTTGCAGTAGAGAAGATTAGGTGCAGTACCACATGCAGCCTGCAGACAGGTGTGGCGCTGTTTTCTCAGAGGATGGCAGCCACCCTTTATTTAGCAAATACGTCTTTTTACTCCCTCTAGTGGTGGAGGAGTGTAAGAGCCGCCTGTTACACGCAGGATTCCAGGAGCTGAAGGAGGCCGATCACTGGGACATCAAACCCAACCACAAGGTAACACCGCTGCGCCTGATTCTTAGGATGCGCCGACGAGCTGTTGGTGACTTATTATCTAATTTTTCCCTTTTTTTTTTTAGTACTTTGTGACCCGCAACTACTCAACCTTAGTGGCGTTTGCAGTGGGCGGCCATTACCAGCAAGGCAATGGATTTACGATTGTCGGAGCCCATACGGACAGCCCGTGCCTCAGGGTAAAGCTCGACCCCACATGATATCGAAGTGACCCGAGCTCCCTCTAGTCTCCTCTGACTTATGTCTCTTGCAGGTAAAGCGCAGGTCTTGCCGCGGTCAGGCCGGGTACCTGCAGGTCGGGGTGGAGTGCTACGGCGGAGGGATCTGGAGCACCTGGTTCGATCGGGATCTGACTGTTGCCGGGCGAGTGATCGTTAAGGTGATGAAGCCTCTGACTCTGGAAATGAATGAGATTTGTATTGTTCAGGATTATTGCACTTGTCTATGTCTGCTCCTTTTCACATGTAAAGCCCATGGAATAAATGGCGCAATAATAATAATAATAATAATAATTAGGGATTGATATTGTTTATGATCATTTGATCAGCGTCTTTAATCTGACCCTTCATCTTTGGAAACTTCGTAATATAAATTAATTTTCATTTTTTATTTGAAAAAAAAGTTGCTGGAAACTGTCAGCGAGCGGCTATTGATCCATTAATTTCCTGTGTCCTAATTAGTGCTTTGATAATGAGTTTATTGAGACAATCATAAAGCGGTATATCTCCAATTACGTCTCTCCTGCACTTTTTATGGCCTGAGATCTTCAGTTGAGCCAAGAATTGTGACAATCTGATGCATGATACAATGTAGCTGTACTAAGGATGTGTCAATCAGCCGAGCTGCCAGCACTAATCTCAACACTGGGGAATAATGGATCCATCAACAGCAGATATAAAGCGAAAACAAACATTATAAGCATTGCACCATATGGCAGAACTATACATGCTTTATGTAAGGCTGGTTTCACACTTGCATTCAGGAATGATTAGGCTGAAAACGCGTCGACCACATTTGGCTTTGTTTGTGCAACCCCGTACGTAACCGCAGCTTTATCCGACACTGAATCAGGCGTAATACCGGGGCAGTTGCTTCCTTGTTTTTTGCCTGATCCGTCAGTAAGTTGAAGCTCTACATGGGACACACCTTAGTGGAGGGTGTTGGGAGAGGCTCTGGGCACGCTCAGTGTGAAAGCCGGATCCACTCCCATTGAAGCCCATTTTATTTTTGCTGCATCCGGTGACATCAGGTGCAAAATCACAACTTTCTCCTTCCGGGGAGGAGGTAAAAAAAATAATTTGTTAGAATCTGTCGGAAACCTTATGCCGCCGCATGTGCCTGCGTCCCCATTCTAAGTCTATGGAGACCGACCTGGCTGTATCCGGCCCCCATTAAAGCCCATTCTATGTTTCTGCTGCAGGGCGTTACATCCGGTGACAACGAGCCGCAAAGTTGCAATATTGTGCATCTGGGGAGGAGGTGAAAATGGCGCATTTGTAAGGATTCTGCGGAAACCTTATGCCGCCGCATGTGCCTGCGTCCCCATTCTAAGTCTATGGAGACCGGCTGGATCAGGTGCATCAGGTTTGGGCTGATTAGGACGCTGGACAACAAATTGCAAGTGTCAAACCAGCCGTAGTCAAGTATGTTCTGTGCTTCCTTGGTTTATCCCTCCACAGACTGTAAGCTTCTAATAAGTTCCAAAAAATCCAAAATTCTCGTTCATGAAAAAGTTTTAATGAATCCAGTGTAAGAATCATAAAAATGCAGAAAAATGTCACGTTTCGGCCACTTAGGGCCATAAAATGTGCACTTTTTTCTGCAGCTGATGAAGACCCTGTGGTCGAAACGTCGCATGTTTTTGATTTCCTGCACTGGATTCATTAAAACTCTTTTTTATGAAGGAGGATTTTAGATTTCTTGGAACTTATAAATGCACCTAAAAATGAAGCCTGATAAAATTCCATCCCGACCGCTGAAAGTTTCCATTTCCCAAGCTAGGACGGCGACGTGGTGAATTTAACGTTAGACATGATTGTGATACAGAATAGAGCTGATTGTTGTATTATCGCCCCCTCCGGCCTCAGGAAGGGCACCGCCTGCAGCATCGCCTGGTCTACGTGGAGCGCCCGATCCTGCGTATCCCGCATCTGGCCATCCACCTGCAGAGGAACATCAACGAGAGCTTCGGACCCAACACGGAGCAGCATCTGTGAGTGTGCGGTGACACGTGAACCGCCGGCGTCCGGCCAGGAGCGTCCGTCTCACAATCTCTCCTCTCCTGACAGCCTGCCCATCCTCGCTTCTTCTATACAAGAAGGATTGGAGAAGGAGCCCATGGACACGGATCATCCTGCCATTCCTCTGCTGGAGGCCAGAATCAGGTAAGGGTTTGGTCGTTTTGGCCTCCATCATAGACGTGTGATGTTTGGAGTCAGGCAATGGGGGCTCCCGTGTTGGCGCCTACTGGGGTCAATTTGATGTCCTCTTTTCTTTTATCTTATGTTTGTCTCTTTAAATCTCCCTCTAGACCGAGAGACACCATCCTCTTCTGCTCAACCTGCTCTGCGACAGGCTGGGGGTCAAACCGGAGCAGATTCTAGAGCTGGAGCTTTGCCTGACTGACACGCAACCGGCGGTAGGTCATGATGAGATGTACCAATGTCATTGGGGTGCAGGAAGATCATTCATTTCCAGAAAGTGTAAAGGTGGTGGACAATCTAATTTAGGGGTCTTTGCATGATTTGCCACAATTTTCGGGGTCCTCATCTCTTGACCAAATTATAAAAACTGTCTCTCGCTCAGGAGGACCTGTCCACATTGTCCATTGATAAGAATAGTATTGTGTAGTTCTCCATTTTCCCTGTGGTGGCGCTGCAGAGACATTGAACACTTTCTGTGAGTTTCCACACTGATCGAGGTGTCTTGGCCTCTGTTCACACGTTGTATTTTTTTCTGCAGCCAAAAGCTGCCTTTTAAAAGCAGGATTCACCATTTTTTTGCTTAGTTTTTGCTACATTTTTGCTGCATTTTTTTGTTGCATTTTTGCTGCGTTTTTGGTGTCGTTTGTCTACCCCATATGTGTAATAAAGTTAGTTTCATCTACCAGAAAAGCAGCAAAAAACTCAGTGTGTTTTTTGCACTTTCCAGTTGCTTTCAATAGTTAAAAACGTGCAAAAACGCTGATAAAACTGACGCCGCTCCTATCAAAATCGCAGCAGTTTCCATTTCAGCCAGTAATAAAGAAGCAGCGTGTGCAGGGGATTCCTGACATCTCACAGCTTTCTCTGGAGCTGGAAAAAAAAAGCTTTTAATTTGCAGAAAAATCATGAAAAAAATGCAACAAAAACACAACGTGTGAACATAGGCTGACAGGGAGGAAACTTAGTGTAAAGGGACCTTTCTAAGGCCTCAATCACATGTTCGTGTGTCCGGTCCATGTGTCGTCTGTGTAACCACAATCCTACACGACCACTCAAATTACACAGCTCTCATTACTGCCATGTTTCTCACGCTGTGCCGTGCTCACACAGAACATGTACGTCTTTGGACATCGACCACGATACGCAATTGTTGTGCTAAAAATGCCGACAAGTTCGTTGTCGAACAGGGCCATATCATGGGAGGCAGCACCCAATGGGGCAATCCAAGGGTGCATATCCAGAGGGGGCATAACATGAGGGTGCAATATGCAGATGGGGCATATACCTCGAGGCAAGTCAGTATCCAGAGGGGCATATCATGATGTGGGGGTGTGCCAGATGGTGTCATGTACACATGATGGGCAAGTGTGCAATTCCCAAATTGCATTACACTGATCCATGGGCGTGTGTCGGTGCCACACAGAACAGTACGTCTTTGGCAGCAGACGGACACACGGACATGGTCTTGCTAAAATGCCACACACGGATGTCGTCTGTGTCGGGAACAGGGGCCATATCCAGTGATGGGGGGAGGGGTGCAGTATCCAGGATGGGGGCATATCCAGTGATGGAAAGGGGCAATATTCAGGATGGGGGTCATATACCAGTGATGGGAGTGTTTCATATCCCAGGATGGGCGGCATATCCAGTGATGGGGGGCAATATACCAGGATGGGGGGTCTATAAACCATGAAGGGTGCAATATGCCAGGATGGGGGTCATATACCCGAGGAAGTGGGCATATCCTAGGATGGGGGCATATCCAGTGATTGGGGGGTGCATATAGCCAGGATGGGGGTCATTACCATGATGGGGAGTGGTGCAATATCCAGATGGGGGGCATATACAGTGATTGGGGGGTGCAATATCCCAGGATGGAGGGGTCTTTATCCAGGATGGGGAGGTGCCAGGTGCAATATCCCAGGATGTGGGGGCTATATACCAGGATGGGAGGCTATATACCAGGATGGGAGGCTATATACCAGGATGGGGGCTATATACCAGGATGGAGGCTATATACCAGGATGGTGGAGGCTATATACTAGGATGGGGGGCTATATACCAGGATGGGGGGGCTATATACCAGGATGGGAGGCTATATACCAGGATGGGAGGCTATATACCAGGGGAGGAAGCTATATCCTAGGATGGGAGGCTATATACCAGGATAAGGGGCTATATACCAGGAATGGAGGCTATATAACAGGATGGGGGACATATATTACCTGGATGGGGCCAGGGAAGGGGACATTACCCCATAACAGTGTCAGCTGCACATTACCCCCATAACATTTAATTATAACCATATTTTTTACTTAATATTTTTCCCTATTATGCTCCACTAAAATATTGGTGCATCTTATAGTCCGGTGCGTCTTATAGTGTGAAAAATATGGTACCCGTTTCCAGCAATGTCCTGTTCCTCTCACTTCTGGGGCTACTCATTAACTTCATGAATATTCACTGAACTGACCCCAACTACAGACCCGGAGGGACAGGCAGTGCCGGACACAGGTAAGTATACAATGACATGCTGTCCTGTCATCCGGGTGTACTGATAGCACAGAATGACACATACAATGCTGTACACACAGACTCACTAACGCCCTCCATGCACTTGTACTTTTTTTGCACAGACGTGTGATAGAGGCCTAACAGGGAGAGATTGTCCGAAGCAGAGGACTCCTTTAACCTCTTCTTGATGAAGGACCCTATAATGTCCTTTCTGTAATAAATGTTGATGGATGGAGATTGCAGAGGGATCAGGAACATGATAACATAAGATCACTTTTTGTTGGTCCTCCTATGGGGACTCATGTGATCATTTGTGCCATATTCTACCATTATTTAACTTTGCCTTATATAGTAGAAATGTCGTTCTCCAATAAATCCCGGCCCATCAGCTCCAGGCCCTGTGCACATGTTGCATTTTTTTATGCGTTTTCGAGTGCAGTTTTATATATATATAAAAAATAACTAAAATCCTGACGCAGCAAAGTCAATGAGATTCCTGAGTTTTGTGCACATGGTGCTTTTTTTTGTTGCAGATTTGGTGCATCTGTAGATGTCAGTTCTATCAGAACTTTGCGGCACTTTTCGACTCTACAATGCATGAAAAATGCACCAAAAATGCATTGAATTTCCAGTGTTTTTTTGCCAGAACTTTTTGCAACCAAAATATTCAACTCAGCCGATTCTCCTAAAAGTTTATTTGTTGGTTTTTGTATACAAATAGAATTCTGAGCACAAGAAAGAGACTTTGTTACATTGTATCATGTCGGATCGTGCATCTGTATCTTGCACTGACTGCCTTCTTCTCCTTCAGACTCTAGGGGGCGCCTTTGAGGAGTTTATCTTTGGCCCCCGCCTGGATAATCTGCACAGTGCTATTGTGCCCTGCAGGTGAGTGTCGCTCATTGGTGATGACACTGATGAAGAGTGTTGGCGTAACTTGAAGCTCATGGGCCCCGATGCAAACGCTCCAACGGGGCCCCCAATTATTGCAAATCTTTAAAAGCATTAGACTTTTTCTATAGCCACAGAACCTTTGGGGCCCCCCAGGCTCCAAGGCCCAGGTGTCAGGTGTTGACTGCTCTGTAGTCCAGAGGTTCCCAACTCCAGTCCTCAAGGCACACCAACAGTGCAGGTTTCAGATTCCTTAGTATTGCACAGGTGATAATTGAATCACCTTGCACTGGGGATGATTCCAATTTCTAAGGAAACCCTGAAAATCTGCACTGTTGGTGTGCCTTGAGGACTGGAGTTGGGAACCTCTGCTGTAGTCTATGTGAAATGTTCTGCTGTATTTTAAATGGGAATGATTTCTTTTGCCACATTTAATCTCTGGCTTGACCTCAACTTTGAAGCCTTCCTGAGCATTCTGCTCTGTGAGGATCATCTTTGGGGTGTTGCTGTTCCTTTCCTGGGTGGAGGTGAGGAGATGTTAGCCCAGAGCTGCATAGGTGCAAGGGCAAGGTTGGCAGCCCAGACATCTCCACCTTTAGGGGATAACTCTTGGATCATGTGTCAGCTAGGGAACCCCAGTCTACACAGTCAGACTAGCTCCCCTGATTCCCTCAGTCCATCTCCACCTTCCTGCTTCTACCCCACTCATGCACCATTAGCACCCCATGACACCAGGTGCAATTGCAACCCCTGCACCCCTTGTAGCTGCCCTTTTATTGAGTCCATAAGTTATTACAGATCATTGCAGCTTTGGTTGTACATTCTTGCTGTTTCCTTTAGTTACATTAATAGGGAATTATCATAGAAATCATAAAAGTTAAATAAAATATTATAAATAAACAAAGTGTTGAATATTTAAAGACGCAGTGCCCCTTTATTTGGAGGCAGGGCTGTGTGGGTAATGATGGATCAGCGGCTGGCAGTGGGTTTATGGGGCCGGTGAGGAGACATTTGTATCATCCGTCTCCGCTGCCTTCATCAATATCCCCGAGCGATGAAGTAAAGTTCATCTCCGACCAGATATTCAGTATGTGAAGATCGCGGCCGTCTAAGAATAGCGCCATCCGCTGATTGAGAACCGATGGGATTCATGTGACTCATGAACTCTCAGATCTAAAGGAACATTAATATTCAGCTTCACTCCTGAGCTGTTGTTCCCTGTTATCAGCCATTTCAGGCTGGGATGAGGTTGCCTGTAGTGTTCTTCTAATTACTTGATCTTTCCATCAGTAGGTGTGGATAGGACTGACTTTGGGCTTGCTGGCCCTTTAAGAATTCTTCATTCCTAGTAGATAAGACGTCTCATTCCTGCAGGACTGTGGACTCACCTTTCCTTGTGTGTTACTCTTGGTGCAGAAGTCATGGCCTTTCATTCCCTTAAAGGGAAACTCCACTTTAAACAGTCCCTTTTTTTTGGGGGGGGGGGAATTTTGCAAGTATTTTACTACTGGAATCCACAAAAGAACCTTTTGGCGATTGTCCACTGGGGCACCACAGCTGAACTAATCAAAGAAAGCATTACATAGTTCCATTGATGTGAATGGCTAATCCAAGATCCATTGACGGACCAGGTCCTCTAGAGCAGAGGTCCCCAACTCCGGTCATCAGAGCCCACCAAAAGTGCATGTTTTCAGGATTTCCTTAGCATTTGACAGTTGGAATCGTCACCTATGACGGAGACTGAATTACCAACTGTCAAATGCTAAGGAAATCCTGAAAACATGCACTTTTGGTGGGCTCTGATGACCGGAGTTGGGGACCTCTGCTCTAGAGGGAAGGACGCTCTTGGGTGCCATTTTTTCATCTTTGGTCAGTAAATGACGGTTCTGGCTGTGTTCACACTGAGTAGATATTTTTGTGTTTTCCAAAATTGTGGCAACATTTTTTGGAAACCATTCTCTTTTTTAATAATCATTCCATTTTCATTACTGGAAGTCATAGATATAAACATCATTCCATTTCACATTATTTGTCCATCTTTCATTACTGGAAAGAGCCTCATGAGAACTCATCACTGTGCCGCCATCACGTGTGCCAATATCACAATGCCGCCATCACTGTGCCTACACATCATTGGCTCACCATCATGTGGTGCTAGCCCATCATTGCTGCCAGTGCCGCCATCACGTGCCGCCATCACGTGGCCGTGCCATCACGTGCCATCTGGCCATCACTGTGCCGCCATCACTGTGCCGCCATCACTGTTCCACCCATCTTACCTGAGACCCCTGAATGGCAAATCTGTCTGGTGACACCGTGATGTGGGTGATGATAACGAATGTCCACATTGGCTGCCACCCAACTTTCCCAGGATCGGATATAGGAATAATCTGTCCTCCGCTGTTTCCTTCTCCTCCGCAGTCTCTTCTTGGCTCCTGCGACTCTCCAAACTCTCTTGCCAACGACTCCAACGTGAGGATGATCACCCTGTATGACAATGAGGAGGTGAGACATGCCGGGAGCGCTGCCAAAATCTGCCAACGGGGGAGGGGGTGACTCAGCGATCAGACGTCTAATGTGACACCAGGAGCTCGGATACGCTGCGCTGTATGCGGTCGTGCAAAATAAGCAATTGTCTGACAGCCAAGTTGTTGGGTTACCGATCTCACAGGGGTTGTTTAGCAATTTATCTTATACTGTTATGGAAGTGAATATAAGAAAGTATCCAAAGATTTGCCAATGTGCTCGATTCCTGTATTCTGTATTGTACTGCATATCTAGCATACATGTATCCCTTTAAGTACTTGCCTTTAAGAGAAATAAGTGGTGAGTGTATATTATATAAAGTAATTGCTTACTGCGAGTTATAGAATGGGGAAGGTTACAGAGTCTGGGAATGTTGCCAACATCTAGCATGTTTTAGTAGCAAGGGAAGATGTTCCATAAAACCAGATAATGAAGGAATGTGATGGGTCAATAATGTCAATAACAACCGAATGATAGAAAAAATACAAGGATGCATATGGTATGTTTTAGAACAGATTTGCATAATCCAATCAGCTCTCAGCTATTTGTGACCAATGATTAGTTATGGTTAATATTTTGTAACCAATTAATGAATGATCTTATTCTGGGGTCACCAGCCCCCGAGAATTGTCTGTATAATTTCATGTGTTTCCGAGTAAACTTAGGATTCTCCCATACTTGCACCCGAGTCACGTGCGGTTATTTGTCCGCAGACACCTGTTATTATTGATTTGGAAAGCAGACAGTTAAGGAAGGGGACGTAGTTTTGATGTCCCAACGAATCATCCACAACAATCCTAGGAGTAGAAATGACCACGGACATGTTTCAGGGGCCAGAAAAGCTGGATGAGTGCTTTCCCGGCCCCTGAGACCCTATCCATCTATTGCCTTCCATATCTCGGCAGGTCGGGTCGGAGAGCGCCCATGGTGCCGAGTCGCTTCTGACGGAGCTGATCCTGCGCCGCATCTCCTGCACTCCGCAGAACCTCACCGCCTTCGAGGAGTCTGTGCCCAAATCGTTCATGATCAGCGCTGATATGGCCCACGCCGTGCATCCTAACTACATGTAAGAGACGCCGCCTGGAGAAGAGAGCCCTACTCTCTAATGATCTATGAAGCATGCTTGTTCTTGTAGTCCACCTCCGAAATGAGAGATTGTAGAGATCACGTAGAACAAAACATGGTGCTACATGATCAATCCAGGGAGTATATACCCTGGAGAGAGAGAGGGGGGCCCATTCTGGGTTGGTTTAGGCAGCATGTTCTATGACTCTTCAATATACTTTATGTATCAATTCTTCACAGTTTCTACAATATCTGCTTGCTGTCTGAGAATAGAAACAATTCTGCCTTGATTGGAGGGTCCTGCTTTTGTGGCGGGGCAGCTTGTTACAAAAATTCAGTTTGTTCCTAAAGGGGAACTCCAGGGAGATAAAACTTTTTTTTTCATTCAAATATGTGATAAAAGAATTGAAATCTGCCTCGACCCCTCCCATACAATAAAGATGTCATCCACATAACGTATATATGTTTTCAGATTTTTCAGGGACAGATTAGTTGAGGAATGAAGAGAATCACAGGCCCCTCTTCCACAAGGTTCGTTCTTGATACATTGTATGGTCGCGTCTTCCCCTCTTTTTTCAGTATAGCTCTCACTTGCATCACATGTATAACTTCCTATATATTGATTATATTTAATCAGGGACCGGTTATCAAAGTGAACAGCAATCAGCGCTACGACTCCACTGCCGTGACCGAGGCCGTCCTCATTTTATTCTCAAAGTGGGTGAGGAATAAATTAGCGAGGGTACAAGCTACGGGCGTACCCAGGGCTGTACCCTCTTTTTCTTGGTACAAGGTGTCCAGGAAAGAAAACACATTGTGACTCAAAAGGAAACTTAAAGATTCATACATGAAATTCACAATAAGGGTACCCTTATACGACGCAATATTGCAGGCAATTTCACTGGCAATTTGCTGGTTGCAGTGAAATCATGGACACATTGTTCTATCTTGTTGCTGTGTACAAATGGAACAATGTGTCCAGATTTCACTGCAACCAGCAAATTGCCAGTGACATTGCATGCAATATTGCGTCGTGTAACGGTACCTTGACTCACCTTGTTTTTTATCTGTTAAGATCTCTCTTATGACCTTTACTGCGAGCTCCAGGGGGATTCGTGTATAAAGGCTTTCCACGTCGATTGACGTTAACCTGCACCCCTCCATCCATACAATTAGTGTCCTTTACGTAGGCTGGTATTTTGACTCCCTAACCAGTCAATGAACCAGGATAAAGGTTCTGTTTTATTTTTATACTCTTGTGTACCTTAGGGTACCGTCACAACAGGTGACGTCGCCGGAGATGTCAGCGGCGACGCACGGGAGTGCGCATGTTTTTAGCGCCCCACTAGCGTCGCCGTTGAATGTTTACATGCGGCGACACCTCCGGCGACGACCCGGTGATCTTATAGGCGCCATCGCTGCTGGGGTGTCCAAAAACCCCAGCAGCGATGCCGTAACATGGGAGCCTATGGCTTCCATCGCCTATGAGATCGCCGTCCCCCGTTTACATGGGGCGATGTGTACACATCGCCCCAGAGTGCTCGCCTGGTTTCAGAGCGCTGCTGAGAAACCAGGCGACCACTTAAATGCGTTGCCCTCGCCTATTCACATTAGGCGCCGAAATCGCCAGGTGTGACGGTACCCTTAGGTAAATGGTACCAATGGGATCTTGTTGGTTGTTCTGGAAACAGCTGTTTATACAGTTACATAGGATGGTATACCAGGGGCTGGATTCTAGTGTGACCATGGGGTCGGCGGCCACACCCCCTGTTCATACAGAAGTATGAAGGGGTGGGAATGTAAGAGGATCCTGGAGGTCCACGCCCCTGACACTTCCTGTCACTGCTGCAGTATGAGGCTGAATTTCTCTGTCCCCTGAGGGAGGGGTGAGAGCTGAGGAGCAGATATGATTTTAGATCCTAGAACTGTAGTGCCCACCTCTGCTTCATTGTATAGGAGGGCAGGGACAGAACAAATGTTTTCTTATCTCCCCAGAGTTCCCCTTAAGTATTGCTATTCACTGACAGCAAGCAGAGATCTTGAAAAGAGGAGTTGACGCACAAAGTAAACATTTTCCAAACTTTTTTCTTATATTGTGAATAGTAAAAACGTGTCCCCGATCACTCTTGCTTCTGTTTCTTCCATAGGGACAAACATGAAGAGAATCACAGGCCCCTCTTCCACAAGGTTCGTCCATACTGTCCCCCCCCCCCCCATTCTTGATACATTGTATGGTCGCGTCTTCCCCTCTTTTTTCAGTATAGCTCTCACTTGCATCACATGTATAACTTCCTATATATTGATTCTATTTAATCAGGGACCGGTTATCAAAGTGAACAGCAATCAGCGCTACGCCTCCACTGCCGTGACCGAGGCCGTCCTGCGGGAGATTGCCGGACGTGTCGGGGTCCCCCTGCAGGTGATCATCTCCATAAATCCTCCTCCACCAACCATCATCATCATCCCTTTGTATGTTTTAATAACTGGGATTTCTATCTTTAGGAATTCATGGTGCGGAACGATGTCCCCTGCGGCACCACTATCGGCCCGATCCTGGCTAGTAAGTTGGGTCTGAGGGTCCTGGATTTAGGATCCCCACAGCTGGCCATGCACTCGGTGAGGGAGATGTGCTGCACCTCTGGGGTCCTGCAGACCTGTACTCTCTTCCAGGTAATTATTGTGTGTGATTTCTAGGACTGGCCACTAGAGGGCGCCACGAGGCAGCGATAATAATCAGCAGCAGATGATGTGTAATAGCAAGAAGGTGATAGATATAGTTATTATGGGACAGTGGGGAAATAAAGAATAACTGTGTGCGCAGCAGAAAATGCTGAGCAGAAACTACTGGATTATATAGCTAAACATCATAAATACATAGATGGCGATGTAGCAGAGCTGAACCGACACTGACGCCGTCATAGAGAAGTGAAGAGGTTTCCAAATTGTCTGTAAATCGAGCTTAATTGAAAATGTACACTATACATCTTGTTTCCATACTTCTCACAGCTGAGGCTTTGCTACACTTGTAACCAGTTCAGACAATCCTCTGTGGATTGATACATGTAACCTGCAGTGATACATTGTAGCAAACTATCGAGGCAGGATAGAGGTTTGTTGTGTAGACTGGATACAATTGTAACAAACTCTCCTCTGTGAAAAGCATTTTTTGTGTCCGGGGCCAATACCACTCAAAATCGGATCCTCCTGGATTCGGCGCGATCCGGCGCTCCCTAGCATGGGAGTCTTTGGCGCCGGATACGACAAAAAAAACGGATCCGGGAGCCAGACGCCGAGTGCTGAAGCTCAGCACCATGGAGAGCTCCCCGCCTGAGATTTTAGGACCTGCCTAGCAGGGACAGCTCCTGAAAGCTGCGCTCAGCTGAATCCAGCTGCAAACCGGACCGGAGGGTGTATTAACCCTCCGGTTCTGTCTGTCTGGATCTGACAGGTTCTGTCTTGTGCCTCCTGCAAAACACCGGACAGAACCTGACAGGAAAAAAATCGTGGTGTGAAGGGCCTAATCGGCTTCTAGAAAGTGGTATGGAAAGGAATCACGAGGTAGAAGACGCCGAAGAACGTTTCACTATACAGGAAGCCTCGTTGGATTTCAGCTCTGCTACATCTGCTTATTAGTTTTGGCCTCTGACCTCCATAGAAATGTTCAGTAAAATGCTAGAGATGATTGTCATTATTGTCCGGTCATGTTGAGAGTTATAGTATTCTATGAATAGAGTATAATAGGACTGTGGGTTTGTAGTGTCTATATGTGAGTATAATGGTCAGGTGTGTTGAGGGTTGTAGTGCTCTTTGAAGGAATTTAATGCCAGGTTTGTAGTGTCTATATAGGAGTATAATGGCCGGTTATGTTGGGGGTTGTAGTGCTCTATATAGGATTATAAAGGTCAGGTATGTTGGGGGTTGTAGTGCTCTATATAGGATTATAAAGGTCAGGTATGTTGGGGGTTGTAGTGCTCTATATAGGAGTATGATGGTTGGGTATGTTGAGGGTTGTGGTGCTCTATATAGGAGTATATTGGCCGGTATGTTGGGGGTTGTAGTGCTCTATACAGGAGTATAATGCTTGGGTGTGTTGGGGGTTGTACTGGTCTATATAGGAGTATAATGGTCGGGTATGTTGGGGGTTGTAGTGGTCTATATAGGAGTTTAAAGGTCAGGTATGTTGGAGGTTGTAGTGCTTTATATAGGAGTATGATGGTTGGGTATGTTGAGGGTTGTGGTGCTCTATATAGGAGTATAATGGCCGATATGTTGGGGGTTGTAGTGCTCTATATAGGAGTATAATGCTTGGGTGTGTTGGGGGTTGTAGTGCTCTATATAGGAGTATAATGCTTGGGTATGTTGGGGGTTGTACTGGTCTATATAGGAGTATAATGCTTGGGTATGTTGAGGGTTGTGGTGCTCTATATAGGAGTATAATGGCCGATATGTTGGGGGTTGTAGTGCTCTATACAGGAGTATAATGCTTGGGTGTGTTGGGGGTTGTACTGGTCTATATAGGAGTATAATGCTTGGGTGTGTTGGGGGTTGTAGTGCTCTATATAGGAGTATAATGCTTGGGTATGTTGGGGGTTGTACTGGTCTATATAGGAGTATAATGCTTGGGTGTGTTGAGGGTTGTAGTGCTCTATACAGGAGTATAATGCTTGGGTGTGTTGGGGGTTTTACTGGTCTATATAGGAGTATAATGCTTGGGTATGTTGGGGTTGTAGTATATGATAGGATGGTGCTATGGTTGCCCGTTCTGATATTTTGTTGCAGTCTTGGGCTCACTGTTTTCTGGGTGTGGATGTAGCAGAGCTGAGTTGTGTAGGGTTTCCCTGCAGTCCTGTGTAAGGCTTGCACTCTGTGACACACTCAGCCCTGCTATGTGTTCCTGGTGCGATGTGCCAGACTCCCTCCCACAGCCCCTGATCCGGTTTATCTCTGTCGCTGGCGGCGGCGCGGTGACACATCGGACGTCAGCGTGTTTGTGTACATTCACGTCGCTGCGTTTCCCAGCAAATTGTAATTCTAATTGTGTGTGCGCTTCTCTCCTATTGGCTGCTGCCGTGGCAACCTACACTGGCCTTGAAGTCAATGGGCGGTTGCCGTGGCAACTGCCAACATCAGTGGGTTAGTCAAGTGGTTGCTACGGCAACACCAGGACATCACTAATGAGCAATAGCGTGTATTAGCCTATAAGATGATATAATGGAAACCATGGCAACCGGTGCCCTCCCTGCTCCGTCTCGTGGGCATTCTTTGGTCCTCGGCCTCCTGTATGAGCGACTTCTAATATTACTGATATGACTGAGGCCCACACTAGACCCTGAATCACTACAGTCTATAATGGCGCCCCCCACAACTACTGTGTGACATTATTATACCCGGGGGGAAGGGGGGGCATTAACAGGCGAGTCCGGGCCAGTGCCGCTCAATAACACCACACCTGGGGGTAAATTGCTTAGATGCCGCTGTTCATGGCAGAAAAGTGTCTCCTCTAACACCCATCAGCCCCCGGCAACCTGATCGTGGGGTGCCGATGGCATCGTCATGGCAACAGAGGATCAACTGAAGATTCCATTATAGAAGATGAAAGTGCGTCATCTTACAATATACTGCGACATTGCAGTGCTACAGTGTATTGTACAAGTGATTCCAACCAACCCCCCCCCTTTCAGAAAATTTTTTTTTCTTTTTTTTTTAATGAAATAGATATTTATCACCCCCTCCCTCTTACAAAATGTAAACAACATCTAAATCCTAGCCATCGTCTGCCAGTGATGTTATGGCCCCGGTGACATCATCCTGGTAATGTCATTGCTTCAGTGATGTCATCACCTCAGTGACATCATCCTGGTAATGTCATTGCTTCAGTGATGTCATCACCTCAGTGACATCATCCTGGTAATGTCATTGCTTCAGTGATGTCATCACCTCAGTGACATCATCCTGGTAATGTCATTGCTTCAGTGATGTCATCACCTCAGTGACATCATCCTGGTAATGTCATTGCTTCAGTGATGTCATCACCTCAGTGACCTCATCCCGATAATGTCATTGCTTCAGTGATGTCATCACCTCAGTGACATCATCCTGGTAATGTCATTGCTTCAGTGATGTCATCACCTCAGTGACCTCATCCCGATAATGTCATTGCTTCAGTGATGTCATCACCTCAGTGACATCATCCTGGTAATGTCATTGCTTCAGTGATGTCATCACCTCAGTGACATCATCCTGGATGCTTATGCATCATGTGCAGTGATATGTCGTGGCCCCGCTGCTGTTGTGGCCCCGGTGCTGTCGTGGCCCTAGTGATTTTATGGCCCCAGTGATGTCATCATGGCCCGGTGTTTATGTCGTGGCCCCAGTGATGTTGTGGCCCCAATAACATCTCCCCAGTGACATCATCCTGGATGCCTGTGCGTCATGTGCATTGATATGTCGTGGCCCCAATGATGTCGTATCCCCAGTGACGTCATCGCCTTAGTGACATCATACCGGTAATGTCATCACTTCAGTGACCTCATCCTGGATGCCCGTGGGTCGTGTGCAGTGATAAGTGACGTTCCCATCCTCCGCTTTCTTCGCAGGGCTTCTTTGAGCAGTATCCGGCTGTGAACAACAGTCTTGTGGTGGATTGAAGCGTCGTCCATCCTGCGGACAGATCACATGTTCCCTACCTGCCCGGACCCCCGTGACACGTGATGGATGTGGTGTTTGTGCAAGAATAATCAAGAGAAGCCCCCGTACTTGTGGAAATAAACACATTTTCTGTACATTCAGGCACAGTGTGGATATTTGTGTGTTCAGATCCCGGTTATACATTATTTTCTTCCATCACTCACAGTCACCAGATTTACCAACATTCTAATAGGTGAAATTGTTACATTTAGGCTCCGCCCCCGGAACCAATGATTCCATCTTCCAAATAACCAGGAACACTCAGATTTGGGCGGAGCTTTCCTAAACCCCACCTCTTTTGCGTTCCTCTATCGGCACTGCTGTCCTCCCTGGTGATTTGCACCTGCAAAGTCTACAAGTTCCTTTCTGTAAAGTCTGCAAATCCTGTTTTTACTTCTATATCTCCATTTCTATCTTCACCTATGAGCCACGTCTCTTCCCAAACTCCTTATTCATTCTGAAAAGCGCGCAATTCCAGATGAGAAGGAAACACAGCGCATTGAAAGATCAGATCACAGCTGCCTATTAAAGTCTATGGAGGAGGGAGCAGCACAGCAAGAGATACAGAGAGATGTTGATTCTGCTTTCTAGCAAGTGTTTATCTCACCATCAGAGCTGAATCATCATCTGCACTGCTCAGTACTGTTGTATAATGCTGCTTTCTAGTATGTTTCTCACTCCACCCACCCCCCCTTTCCACCCTGTAGATGGACTATCAGCTACACTACTCAGTACTATGGTATGCTGTCCTCCATGCTGCTGCTGTCTAGTATAGGTTTCTCACTCCCCCCCCCCCCCCAAGCTGGATTATCAGCTACACTACTCAGTACTATGGTATGCTGTCCTCCATGCTGCTGCTGTCTAGTATAGGTTTCTCACTCTCCCCCCTCCCCCCCTTCCCCAAAGATGGATTATCAGCTACACTGCTCAGTACTATGGTGTGATGTCCTCCATGCTGCTTCTTTCTAGTATGTTTCTCACATTTACCCCCCCCACCCGAGCTGGATTATCAGATACACTGCTCAGTACTATGGTATAGTGTCCTCCATGCTGCAGCTTTCTAGTATAGGTTTCTCACTTCACCCCCCCCCCAAACTGGATTGTCAGCTAGACTGCTCAGTACTATGGTATAATGTCCTCCATGCTGCTACTTTCTAGTATATGTTTCTCACATTTCTCCCCCCCCCCACCCAAGCTGGATTATCAGATACACTGCTCAGTACTATGATGTAGTGTCCTCAATGCTGCTGCTTTCTGGTATGTGTTTCTTACCCCCAGAGTCGGATTATCAGCAACACTGATTAGTACGGCTGTATAATGTCCTACATCCTGCTGCTTTCTAGTGTTTGTCCCACTCCACCCCCAAAGCTGAATTATCAATTACACTGCTCCATACTGTTGCATAATATTCTTCCTGCTGCTTCTTAGTAAATGTTTACCTCATCTCCCAGAGCTGAATTATCATCTACACTGCTCAGTACTGTTGTATAATGTTCTTCATGCAGCTGCTTTCTAGTAAATGTTGCTCCCCCTCTCCCCACCCCAGAGCTGGATTATCAGAAACACTGCTCAGTGCTATTGTATAATGTCCTACATCCTGCTGCTTTCTAGTGTTTGTCCCACTCCACCCCCAAACTTGAATTACCAGTTACACTGCTCAGCACTGTTACATATTCACTAGAAAACAGCACCATGAAGGACATTATGTATTTCACCACAGAGCAGGAATCACATCATAGCAGATGGTCTAAACTCACTACGTCAGAGTCAACTGATAGAGAGACTGCAGGAGGGAACACTAGTCATCTAATGGCCAGACGTTCTGTCATTCCTTGTGCACACAGCAGCTTATTTGCAGTCCCCCTATAATGACAGGTTTGCTTTAAATGGTAAGATTCTATCCGATTGCAGTGACCACTAGGGGGAGCTCATTGCATACAGCTTTTGCATTGAGTTTAATCAATAAGAAGTATACAATGAACTCCACCTAGTGGTAGCAACATTCTGTCTGTTCTCTATGCCAGTTATGCTGGGGGTTTGGAGCTTTGCATTAGAAAAAGAGAGTACTGTCTGCTATACCAATATATTAAAGAGTTTTGGCTCAATTATGAATACATACATGAAGCAGAATTGGGGAGCGTTAATTAAAGGGGCAGAACTGTGATGATAGCCTTCGTGGAGGCCATTGGTTGTCACCCAGCTTTCCTAATGACAGATAGATCCCTGTTCTCTTTTCCACAAGTATTTCCAGCTGTTATCGAGGTCTTGACAGAACACGGAGCCTTTATGGCCCAGTGATGAGACCTGCGCTGAGGATCACGACAAGACGAGATTAACTCGGACCAATTAAAGTGGAGCAAGACGTTACCTAGAAACCGGTGTCGTGTTATTCATTCTGTGTTTTTCTAGAATTGTCTATATGTTAAATATCAGCTGAGATGAATGCAGCGCCGTATAGACGGCAGTGTGTAACTACAAGAGTTGCAGGGGTTGCAATTGCACCTGGGCCCTGGACCTAGGGGGCCCCAAAAGTCCTGTTTAGCCTTTAGAAAAAGACCATTGCTATTAAAGAGAACCAAACAGCAGGATTTAGGGCTATAAAGTGAAGCCA
Source organism: Allobates femoralis (assembly GCA_033576535.1). NCBI lineage: Eukaryota > Metazoa > Chordata > Amphibia > Anura > Aromobatidae > Allobates > Allobates femoralis. The sequence continues at coordinate 12,214,940 of JARQOC010000011.1, forward strand.
GAGCCTTACATGCACTGGGATACTGAATGCAATCATACCTTTACTTGAATGATTCCAGGTTTGATTGCAGAGAAAGTGTCATAAAACTCCTGGAAAAACTGGGCAGCAAATGTTTGATGTGTGCAGCACTGTGTCACTATTTGGAGTTGTTTTTTTACCTCCCCTGTGGGCATGCTTTTTGGCTGTAAGACAAATCCTACCCCCCCCCCCCACTTTCATCTCTACTTTCAGTTTTGTCAGGCGTCCTGTGGCTGGAGGATAGTGACAGTGTGCAGGAGCCAGAAACTGAAAGAGATAAGAGGGAGGGGGCGAAGGGTTTGGCTTACAACCAAAAGGCATGCCCACAGGGGAGTAATGAATAAACAATAACTCCAAATAGTGACGCAGTTCTGTACACATCAATCATCTGCTGCCCTGTTTTCCAGGAGTTTTATGACACTTTTCTCTGCAATCAAACCTGGAATCATTGAAGTAAAGGTCTGATTGCATTAAATATCTCAGTGCCTGTAAGGGTGCATCCTTATGATCAGGAGACGCAGCGTTTTGGACGCAGCGTCTTTGCGCTGCGTCCAAAACGCTGCGTCATACAGTACTAGCATAGTGGATGGGATTTCAAGAAATCCCATCCTCACTATGTGTAACCTGCCCGCAGCGTCTTTGGCGTATATGTCCCCCCATCTTGGTATACTATATACAGTATGCCCCCCATCCTGGTATATATCCTTGTAGATATCTCCCTTTTCCTGGTACATATGTCTCCCATCCTTGTATATATGATCCCCCATCCTAGTACATATGTCATCATCATTGGCCCATCCCAGTATATATGATCCTCATCTTCGTATATATGTTCCAAATCCTGGTATACATGTCCCTCATCCTAGTATATGAGATCCGCCACCCGATATATATGTCCCCATCTTGGTATATGTGTTCCCCATCCTCGTACATATGTGACCCCTCCCGATATATATGTCCCACATCCTGATATATATGTCCACCATCCTGGTCCTCGGATGGACATCTAGCTGAACTAGGAGTCGGCGGGCCCTCTGGCCTCCACCCCTGGTCCCAGTTGCTGTTGTGACTTTTCTACTGAAATCATTACCCTCCGAGAGTCTCTACTCGTCCCCTGTGCTTTACACTGCAGCTCTTCTTGTTAGGGCTGTTTCTAAGCACAACCTCATCAGAACATGAAGAGCTGATTGCCGTTATAGTAAAGGCTATAAAGTGCAAGCCACTAAACCGACAGCGAGAAAAGTGTACAATAATGGGAAATATATCGTTATTTTCTATGTAGAAGTAGAAGGAAGTGAAGGCGGAAGATAAACGACGATTGACTCCAATAATCAAAGTAGATAACCTCTGTGGAGTCGCAGGAAGCCGAGCGCAGCCGTCCAATAATGCCGCACAGAGATGGAATAGTCATTCCTTCCAAGCTCCAAAATTAGATTTCTGCTCCTGAGCGAAGATCCTGCTGGTGTCCTGCCAGGTGCGGAGCGTCCCCGACTCACCCATCCATAGCCCTAAATACCCGTCTATAGGGAATGCTGAGGATTCATGTTTGTCAAGCTGCATTAACTGGAAAGTCCCCCAGAGCTGGAGACCATAGCTCTCTACTTCATATATCCTATAACGATGTAGCAGAGCTGACTTTGCTATCTGGCACGACTCCTGATAATATAACAAATGGGGTGTCCCAGATAGAATAATTAATTCTGATCCAATGGACAGATAAATATATAATCAACAGGGGTCCGGCAGCAGAGACCCCCACCGATCACAAGTCTGGGGGTGCGATATTCCCTTAGTGATCATAGATTCTGTATGGTTGCAAATTCTTTGGGATCCCCGGTCTCATGATCAGTGGGGTCTCAGCAGCCTAAGGGATCATACATTTATCCTCTATCCTGCAGTGATGGGTGACTAGTTGTCCATTGACTTCCCCTCATTGATTAGGATTCATTCACAAGCATCGATTATGATAGTAATTGACAAACTCAGCTCTGCTACATCTAAATTAATATTAGGTTTCTGGATTCTAATCAAAAATGTTACCAGAACCCAGCGGCGTAACTACAACAGGTGCAGGGGTTGCAATCGCACCCGGGTCCTGGAGCCTAGGGGGCCCCAAATGTCCCTTTGTCCTATAGAAAAAGATTAATGCTATTAAAGATTTGCAATACTTGGGGGCCCCATTGGAGCTTTTGTATTGGGGTCCATGAGCTTCAAGTTACCCCACTGCGGATACATTGTAAAACCATAATAAATCATGAAGATTCTAGGTGATCTATATCTCCAGCCCATAATCCTGATATGAGACATTATCTGCAGTCACCGGAAACTGGAAAATGATAATAACAGTCAACATAATTATGTGGATTTAAAAAGATGATGAAAGTCTTACATTTCTTTATGGACAGGGCAATTAAGTGTCCTATTCTTACGGATGGACCTGGACTTTCTGGACCCAGACGACTCCCCGGGTTCTGTCTATCTACGTAGAGATACAAAAGTTAAAGATCATGAACATCTGTTTCCTGCAGCCGCCGGCAGCCGCTATTATCTCCTGCAATTCCTATTACTATGGATAAAATGTCACCCAGAGGCAGAGCTGTCGTACGCAGCGAAGGCCTCGCCACCCGTATCCATCACCCAGCTGAGGCCCGGCCCCCGAGCCAAACGGTAATTACAATGAAATATACATGGGACGGTTACATTGTGTCATTGTGGCGACTCCATCAAGATCCAGATAAACAAATGGAACTCATTAATAAATCCGTCATTACTGGAGCTCAGCTGTGGAGCCGCCCGAGGCTTAATGAGCGGCAGCCATGATGGGTGGAAAGGGGTCCGGAGGAATTTGAGGAGTTAAAGGGGTTCTAGTAAATGAAATATATCCACCAAATGAAGTAAAAGTGGAGCAGGGACCCGTTGTAGTCAAACCTGGGTGCGACTTGTAATTTCCAAAAATTCCAAGGATTTGGGAATTTGGAAAGCCAAAGGTGATCGAAGAGCGGTGTCTGGTTGTTCGGATGAGAGTTGGGTCAGACAAGCGGACTGGACCACCATTTACACACATGAATCTGGAGCCAGCGAGCTGCTCGAGTCAACTCTGCCTCTGGAAACAGTCAATAAGCTGGTAGTCAGACACATTCCTAATATATTCATTGCACTTCAGGCGGCAACAATGTTGTAACTAGAGTTCGATGGGCCCCAATGCAAATTCTGAACCTGCCCCAACTTTCCCCTCCTCCCACGCACGTTGGTCAGATGTATGGGCCCTTGTAACGTTCTAAATTCTATAAAGACATGGTATATATGTCACTCATCCTAGTATATATGGTCCCTATCCTGGTATATGTGTCCCTCATCCTAGTATATATGGTCCCCATCCTGGCATACTGTATATGTTCCCCATCTTGGTATATATGTCCTCATCCTGGGCCCATCCTAGTATATGTGTCTCCTATTCTGGTATATATACATCCATATCATGGCATATATGGTCCCGATCCTAGTAGATATGGTTCTCCTCCTGGTATACATAGTCCTCTTCCTGGTATACATGGTCCTTCTCCCGGTATGCATGGTGCTCTTCCTGTTACACATGGACCTCCTCCCGATATATATGGTCCTCCTCCTGGTATACATGGCACTCCTCCTGGTATATATGGTCTTCCTCCTGTATACATGGTCCTCTTCCTGGTATACATGGTCCTCCTCCTGGTATACATGGTCTTCCTCCTGGTATGCATGGTCTTCTTCTTGGTATACGTGGCCCTCTTTCTTGTATATATGTCTCCATCTTAGTATATACATCCCCCATCCTGGTATATATGGTCCTCCTGGTACACATAGCCCTCCTTCTGGTATACATGGTTCTCTTCCCGGTATATATGGTCCTCCTCCTGGTATACATGGTCTTCTTCCTTTTATACATGGCCCTCTTCCTTGTATATATGTCCCCATCTTAGTATATATATCCCCATCCTGGTATATATGGTCCTCCTGGTGTATATGGTCCTCCTCCTGGTATACATGGTCCTCTTCCTGGTATACATGGTCCTCTTCCTGGTTTTAATGGCCCTCCTTCTTGTATATATGTCTCAATCTTAGTATATACATCCCCCATCCTGGTATATATGATCATCCTGGTATATATGGTCCTCCTGGTACACATGGCCCTCCTCCTGGTATACATGGTTCTCTTCCTGGTATATATGGTTCCTATCCTGGTATCCTTGGCCCAATAATTTCTTTTGGCCTATATGGAAAGTCAATGTTATTACAGACTTGCAATAATTGGGGGCCCATCGGAGCTATTGAATTGGGGCCCATGAGCTTCAGGTTACGCCACTGAGCTTTTCCTACAAATGTACAGAACCCGGAGTAAAGACGAATCATTCCATAATCCACACTACAAGGTCTGTACAGACACTGAACAAGCAAAGGATTCTGGTTAGATTTCAGCTTTGAATCCTGCAGAATTTAGATCACAACTGTCAAATTCTCCAACCGGGAAGAACAACTGGGGAACATTTCTGTTGGGCAAGAGAGAAATAAATCCAAAAGCTCAGGGGCCCCAATACGAAAGCTCCTACGAGGCCCCCAATTATTGCAAATCTTTAATAGCATTAGTCTTTTTCTATCGGCCAAAGGAGCATTTGGGGCCCCCCTAGGCTTCAGGGACCGGGTGTGATTGCAACCCCTGCACCTGTTGTCTATATGTCCCTAAGAAGCCGACCACCTCTGACAGACTGCAGCGGTAGCCGAAACCTTGGTGAATCAGAAAGGACAGAATTTATAACAAGAATTAATTTGCAAAGTTGCCTGTTCTAATGTGCACTGTGCAATTTCATCCCTTTAAGAAGATGAGACAACCCCTTTGATATCCAAATCTACATTTCTTAGAGTGTCCTTAATGTACGTCCTATTAGACAGGTTAAGATTTATATGGACAGGCAGGGGCGTAACTACAACAGGTGCAGGTGCAGTCCATAGCAACCAATCGCAGTGTGGCGCCCCTCTGGCTAGGCGCCACAGGGAGGTATTACACTCTGACAATAAATGTGGTATCTCTGTAAGTTGCCAGTTCAGGGTTTAACCTGTGGAGTCTGTCCTTACACACACACTTAGGACTAGGCCTAGGCCCTAGAATAGGGGAAACCGGTAATTTAGTAGGTCCCAAAAGGGGGTGGAGCCTAGGGTAGAGTAGTGGGAGAGAGTGACAGTTTAGATCAGACAGAGCTGGGAAGGCAGTCAGGAAGGACGGGCCTGACAGTGCTCTGACAGGAGGGATCCCCATATTTAAGTGTGGGCCCGGGACAGAAGGCAACGGGCCAGGACTGGTTGGAGACAGCTGGTCATGTTGAGGGAAACACCGGCAACGCGAGAAGCCGAGACAGTCAGAAGTTCACCTCTGACCATAGACCGATGAGCTGCGGGCCCATAGTAACCGGGTCGCTGACAGTGCCACAAGGTACCTCGCCCCTCAGGACTAAGAACCGGCTCAGGACACTTGAGGAGAAGTGCCAAATTCTGGTGACGGGAGGCTTTGCTTACTTGGGCCCCCTGTCCGGCCCGGTAAGGCACAGACCTTGCCTACTAGCTACAGACCGTAGGACTGGCGGGAGAGCTCTGCAAGGGTGGTAGAGACTGGGAAGAGAGAAGTTAACCCTGAAACACAAAGAGAGAGAACATCTAGAGACTCCATAAGGGGGACCTTGAGCTGGCAACATCCACCCGGTAAACCAAACTGTACCGTGTTCCATTTTTCCATCTGCCGGTACCTAGTAAAGTGGAGTAAAACTTGAACTGGTCTCCGTTGTCCTCCCCGCTGGTGCCCGGAGGGCTTCAGCACCATCAGCAGCAGCTCATTAGAGGGATAAGAACCATCACTACAACTCCCCTCATCTTCATCCATCACCGCTGCCCTGAGGTAATAGCTCCACCTGTAGGGAGCTGGACTACTCTCTGCTGCACCCACCATCACCTCAGCGGCCAGCTCGCAGCGCCAGTACCATATTACCGGGAACTACAGGTGGCGTCACGATCCCCTGTAAATACTCCCTTCTTCCCCCACCATCTACTCAAATGATAACCAGGGCACGGAACCGGGATCCCGACCACCCGTGATTTCCCCACCCAAGCCGCCATCAGTCCCGGTGTCCGAGTACCCCTTCACATCAGCAGCGCATCTTTCTTTTTTTAAACAGCTGTGTTCAAATGAAAGCTGCACTGTGATTGGTTGCTATGGGCAACAAAGCCAGTTTTGATAAATGAGGCCTAGTGTACCTAGTGAAGCCTGTGCTTGAGTACTACCATTTTAATGAGCTTGGCAGGGGTCACAGCCTTCATTAAACTACATAACCCAATAAGTAACAACAACAGAAGGAAGGTCCGAACATAAGGTAAAAAAATAATAATAATACAAATGAGTTAATTACAATGTGGATAAACTTTATTAGAAATACAATTGGTGAGAGATGACAAGATGGTAAGGGATAGGCACAGGGGCGTAATTACAACAGGTGCAGGGGATTCAATTACACCTGGGCCCTGGAGCCTAGGGGGGCCCCTAAAAGTCCCTTTGGTTTATAGAAAAAGACTAATGTTATTAAAGATTTATAATAATTGGGGGCCCCACTGGAGCTTTCACATCAGGGCCCCTGAGCTTCACATTACACCACTGTGGACAGGGATTATTATGGTGATAAGTCGGCTCGGCCGGAGGCCCCTGCTGCATTTTCTGCTCAGAAGACACTTGTGTTACCTGGATGCTCTGAACAACCTGCGTCCTGCTAATCTCTTCCTGGAAGTCCCGGGTTACATTGTACAGAGAGCAGGAGCTGGAGACAGGGGAAATGTGCAGCCTGGAGAGAGGCGTAGATAGGGGGCCAAACATCTGATGCGCCCTAACCAGGTAACCCTGAGTACACTTGCGCTGTAAACACTGGGGCCCCTAATTGTGGGAATTCACCAGTAATGTAACTTGAAGCCCAAGGGCCCCAATGCAGGAGCTCCAATGGGGCCCCCAATTATTGCAAGTCTTTTATAGCATTAGTCTTTTTATGTAAGACAAAATGGACTTTTGGGGCCCCCCTAGGCTCCTGGGCCCGGGTGCAATCACAACCTCTGCACCTGTTGTAGTTATGTTCCTGGACTTCACCATCCTGAGATCTTGGGTGTACCTGATGTCAGTGGACAGTCGGCGGCTCTATGTCTCATTATTATGACCATTTCTCTACCGGGGATGAGGGTCAGGATCACTGAGATCCTAAAGATAAGTCCTGTATAGTGAGATTAATCACCACTCAAGATAATGCAGGATCAGGCTATGTGAACCTCATGATGGGATCAAATATGGTCCTGAAAAGTCCTAATAGAAGTGAGGATACACATGAATACAGTGGGTGTAGATAGATAGATAGATAGATAGATAGATAGATAGATATAGATAGATATCAATTTCCAATTGTTCATCATTTACATTCCAAAGGAAATGGAAAGCAGCACTGCTGATAAAGTGAGATGATCAAGCCTTTATTTGGCCGTCAGGTGAGTACAGGGAGACATTTCGGTCACAATAGCCCTTCCTCCATCTGGCGGAGCTTCTAGATAGACAGAGAGATAGATGATAGATGATGATAGAGGGATAGATGATGATAGAGGGATAGATGATTGATGATAGAGGGATAGATGATGATAGAGGGATAGATGATGATAGAGGGATAGATGATGATAGAGGGATAGATGATGATAGAGGGATAGATGATGATAGAGGGATAGATGATAGATGATGATAGAGGGATAGATGATGATAGAGGGATAGATGATAGATGATGATAGAGGGAGAGATGATGATAGAGGGATAGATGATAGATGATGATAAAGGGATAGATGATGATAGAGGGAGAGATGATAGATGATGATAGAGGGAGAGATGATAGATGATGATAGAGGGAGAGATGATAGATGATGATAGAGGGATAGATGATAGATGGTGATAGAGGGATAGATGATAGATGGTGATAGAGGGATAGATGATAGAGGGATAGATGATAGATGGTGATAGATGATAGAGGGATAGATGATAGATGGTGATAGAGGGATAGATGATAGAGGGACAGATGATAGATGGTGATAGAGGGATAGATGATAGAGAGATAGTTGATAGAGGGATAGATGATAGAGGGAGAGATGATAGCAGTGGCGTACCTTTTGGTCCAGGGGCCCCCGATGCGAAAGCTCCAACAGGGCCCCCAATTATTGCAAATCTTTAATAGCATTAGTCTTTTTCTATAGGCCAAAGGGACTTTTGGGGCTCCCTAGGCTGCAGGGCCCGGGTGTGATTGCAACCCCTGCACCTGTTGTAGTTACACCCCTGGATGATAGAGGGATATAGATGATAGAGGGATAGATGATAGAGGATAGATAGAGGGATGGATGATAGAGGGATAGATGATAGAGGCATAGATGATAGAGGGATGGATGATAGAGGGATAGATGATAGATGATGATAGAGGGATAGAGGGATAGATAGATAGATATAGATGACGATAGAGAGATAGATGATAGAGAGAGAGATGATAGAGGGAGAGATGATAGAGGGAGAGATGATGATAGAGGGATAGATGATGATAGAGGGATAGATGATAGATGATGATAGAGGCATAGATGATACAGGGAGAGATGATAGAGGGATAGATGATGACGAGGGATAGATGATGATAGAGGAATAGATGGATAGAGAGATAGAGGGATAGAGGGATAGATGATAGATGATGATAGAGGGATAGATGATAGAGGGAGAGATGATAGAGGGATAGATGATGATAGAGGAATAGATGATGATAGAGGGAGAGATGATAGAGGGAGAGATGATAGAGGGAGAGATGATAGAGGGAGAGATGATGATAGAGGGATAGATGGATAGAGAGATAGAGGGATAGAGGGATAGATGATGATAGAGGGATAGATGATAGAGGGAGAGATGATAGAGGGATAGATGATGATAGAGGGAGAGATGATAGAGGGAGAGATGATAGAGGGATAGATGATGATAGAGGGAGAGATGATAGAGGGAGAGATGATAGAGGGATAGATGATGATAGAGGAATAGATGATGATAGAGGGACAGATGATAGATGATGATAGAGGGATAGATGATAGAGGGACAGATGATAGATGATGATAGAGGGATAGATGATAGAGGAGAGATGATAGATGATGATTGAGGGATAGATGATAGAGGGAGAGATGATAGATGATGATAGAGGGAGAGATGATAGATGATGATAGAGGGATAGATGATGGAGAGATGATAGATGATGATTGAGGGATAGATGATAGAGGGAGAGATGATAGATGATGATAGAGGAGAGATGATAGATGATGATAGAGGGAGAGATGATGATAGAGGGAGAGATGATAGATGATGATAGAGGGAGAGATGGATACAATGATGTGTGATCCTCATCCACAGTTTGTATTGATGTGGGCGGGGTCGTTGACTCCGGGGCGGTCTTTGGGCGTGGTCCTGTGTTAGATAGGCGGGGTTGTCTGGCTGGGGACTGACTGTGGGCGTAACCGGTTGGCAGTTGGCTTGTTGTGGGCGGGGTCACCGGCTGTGGTTGGGTCTGGTGCTGTGGGCGGGGCTCGTGTGCTGTGGGCGGGGCTGGTGCCTGCTCACTCTCCGCCGCTGTCCGTGGTGCTGGAGCGGCCGCCGTCTCCTCTTGTCTCCGGGGATCTTCCGTGTTTCGGGGCCGCGATGCTCCCTGCCCTGTGAGGCTGCACTGGAGCTCCGCACATCAGGATGCGGCTGTCTGCAGGGACCGTGCTCTGCCTGCTGCTCCTCACCTGCTGCTGCCATCACCGGGGCCTGGGGGCGCGGAGCCACGGTGAGTACCGGGAGGCGGAGGCCACATCCCCCGGGCTCCTCTACACCACACCGGGCACAGTCTCCCCTACACACCGGGCAGTCTCCCCCTACACACCGGGCAGAGTTCTCCCCTACACACCGGGCACAGTCTCCCCCTACACACCGGGCACAGTCTCCCTACACACCGGGCACAGTCTCCCCCTACACACCGGGCACAGTCTCTCCCCTACACACAGGGCACAGTCTCCCCCTACACACCGGGCACAGTCTCCCCCTACACACCGGGCAGTGTCTCCCTACACACCGGGCAGAGTCTCCCCCTACACACCGGGCACAGTCCTCCCCACTTCTACACACCGGGCACAGTCTCCCCCTACACACCGGGCACAGTCTCCCCTACACACCGGGCAGTGTCTCCCCCTACACACCGGGCACAGGTCTCCCCTACACACCGGGCACAGTCTCCCCTACACACCGGGCACACAAGGCGTCTCCCCCTACACACCGGGCACAGTCTCCCCTACACACCGGGCACAGTCTCCCCTACACACCGGGCAGAGTCTCCCCTACACACCGGGCACAGTCTCCCCTACACACCGGGCACAGTCTCCCCTACACACCGGGCACAGTCTCCCCTACACTCCGGGCAAGTCTCCCCCTACACACCGGGCACAGTCTCCCTACACTCCGGGCAGAGTCTCCCCCTACACACCGGGCAACAGTCTCCCCTACACTCCGGGCACAGTCTCCCCCTACACACCGGCAGTGTCTCCCTACACACCGGGCAGAGTCTCCCCCTACACACCGGGCAAGTCTCCCCCTACACACCGGGCAGTGTCACCCCTACACACCGGGCACAGTCTCCCCCTACACACCGGGCACAGTCTCTCCCTACACACCGGGCACAGTCTCCCCCTACACACCGGGCAGAGTCTCCCCCTACACACCGGGCACAGTCTCCCCTACACACCGGGCACAGTCTCCCTACACACCGGGCACAGTCTCCCCCTACACACCGGCACAGTCTCCCCCTACACACCGGGCACAGTCTCCCCCTACACACCGGGCACAGTCTCCCCCTACACACCGGGCAGTGTCTCCCTACACACCGGGCAGAGTCTCCCCCTACAACACCGGGCACAGTCTCCCCCTACACACCGGGCAGTGTCTCCCCCTACACACCGGGCACAGTCTCCCCCTACCACACGGGCACAGTCTCTCCCTACACACCGGGCACAGTCTCCCCCTACACACCGGGCAGAGTCTCCCCCTACACACCGGGCAGAGTCTCCCCCTACACACCGGGCAGTGTCTCCCCTACACAACCGGGCACAGTCTCCCCCTACACACCGGGCACATCTACCGGGCAGGTCTCCCCCTACACACCAGGGCAAGTCTCCCCCTACACACCGGGCAGAGTCTCCCCCTACACACCGGGCAGGTCTCCCCTACACCGGGCAAGTCTCCCCCTACACACCGGGCACAGTCTCCCCCTACACACCGGGCACAGTCTCCCCTACACACCGGGCACCAGTCTCCCCCTACACACCGGGCGATCCCCCCTACACGCAGTCTCCCTACACACCGGCAATCCCCACCGCCTCTCCTACACCCGGCACAGTCTCCCCTACACACCGGGCACAGTCTCTCCCCTACACAGGCAAGTCTCCCCCTACACACCGGGCAGTGTCTCCCCTACACACCGGGCACAGTCTCCCCTACACACCGGGCACAGTCCTCCCTACACACCGGGCACAGTCTCCCTACACACCGGGCAGGTCCCCCTACACACCGGGCAAGTCTCCCCTCACACCCGGGCACAGTCTCCCCTACACACGCACACTCCCCTACACACGGGCACAGTCTCCCCTACACACCGGGCACAGTCTCCCCCTACACACCGGCAGGTCTCCCCCTACACACCGGGCAGGTCTCCCCTACACACCGGGCAGAGTCTCCCCCTACACACCGGGCAGAGTCCCCCCTACACCGGGCAGTCTCCCCTACACACCGGGCGTCTCCCCCTACACACCGGGCACAGTCTCCCCTACACACCGGGCACAGTCTCCCTACACACCGGGCAGGTCTCCCCTACACACCGGGCACAGTCCCCCTACACACCGGGCACAGTCCCCCTACACCCGGGCACAGTCTCCCCCTACACACCGGGCACAGTCTCCCCTAACACCGGGCACAGTCTCCCCCTACACACCGGCAGGTCTCCCCCTACAACCGGGCACAGTCCCTCACACGGCACAGTCTCCCTACACACCGGGCAGAGTCTCCCCTCCACCGCAGCCCCCTACACACCGCAGTCCCCCATCACCCCTCTCCACCACGGCACGTCCCTACACACCGGGCAAGTCTCCCCTACACACCGGGCAAGTCTCCCCCTACACACCGGGCAGAGTCTCCCCTACACACCGGGCAGAGTCTCCCCCTACACACCGGGCAGGTCTCCCCCTACACACCGGGCACAGTCTCCCCCTACACACCGGGCACAGTCTCCCCCTACACACCGGGCACAGTCTCTCCCTACACCCGGGCACAGTCTCCCCCTACACACGGCAGAGTCTCCCCTACACACCGGGCATGTCTCCCCCTACACCGGGCACAGTCTCCCCCTACACACCGGGCACAGTCTCTCCCTACACACCGGGCAGAGTCTCCCCCTACACACCGGGCACAGTTCCCCCTACACACCGGGCACAGTCTCCCCACTCAATCACACCGGGCAGGTCTCCCTACACACCGGGCATGTCTCCCCCTACACACCGGGCACAGTCTCCCTACACACCGGGCACAGTTCCTCACCGGGCACAGTCTCCCCCTACACACGGGCAGAGTCTCCCCCTACACACCGGGCAGTGTCCCCTACACACCGGCACAGTCTCCCCTACACGGGCTGCTCCCTACACACCGCACATCTCCCCACCCCGGCCGTCCCTACACGGGATCCCACACACGGCAAGTTCCCTACACACGAATCTCCCTACACACGAGTTCCCTACACCGCGTCCCCACACACCGCAGATCTCCCCGCAAGTCCCTAACACGGAAGCTCCCACACGGCAGTTCCCCTACACGCAAGTCTCCCACACACCGGGCACCCCCTCAACGGCATCTCCCTACACACGGGCAGTCCCTAAACCGCCATCCCACACGGACTCTCCCTACACCGCATCTCCTACACACGGGCAATCTCCCACACCGGCAGTCCCTACACGGTTCCCTACACACGAATCCCACCACGGCAATTCCCCTACCACCGGGCAGGTCCCTCACCGGGAAGTCCCCCTACACGCAGTCTCCACAACGCAGCCCTCACACGGACAGTCCCACCCGGCAAGTCCCTAACCGCAGTCCACACCCGGAGTCCCTACACCGCTCCTACCGCAAGTCTCCACACCCGGCAAGTCTCCACACCGCAGTCTCCCTACACACGAATCTCCTACCCGGAGTCCCCACACCGGCAAGTCTCCTACACACCGCAGTCCCTACGGCAAGTCTCCACACCCGCACAGTCTCCACACCGCAAGTCTCCACACACCGGGCACAGTCCTCCCCCTACACAACACGGGCACAGCTCTCCCCCTACACACCGGGCACAGTCTCCCCCTACACACCGGGCAGGTCTCCCCCTACACACCGGGCAGAGTCTCCCCCTACACACCGGGCACAGTCTCCCCCTACACACCGGGCACAGTCTCCCCCTACACACCGGGCACAGTCTCTCCCTACACACCGGGCAGTTCTCCCCCTACACACCGGGCAAGTCTCCCCCTACACACCGGGCAGAGTCTCCCCTACACACCGGGCACAGTCTCCCCCTACACACCGGGCGATCAGTCCTCGCATTCCCCTACACACCGGGCACAGTCTCCCCTACAACACACGGGCAGTCTCCCCCTACACACCGGGCACAGTCTCATCCCCCTACACACCGGGCACAGTCTCCCCTACACACCGGGCAGAGTCTCCCCTACACACCGGGCACCTACGGCAGTCTCCCCCTACAGCCACACCGGGCACAGTCTCCTACACACGAGCTTACACCCGGGCACAGTCTCCCCCTACACACCGGGCAGAGTCTCCCCCTACACACCGGGCAGTGTCTCCCCCTACACACCGGGCAGAGTCTCCCCCTACACACCCGGCAGTGTCCCCCTACACACCGGGCACGAGTCTCCCCTACACACCGGGCAGAGTCTCCTCCCCGTACCTACACCGGGCAGGTCTCCCCCTACACACCGGGCACAGTCTCCCCCTACACACCGGCCAGTTCCCTACACACCGGGCACAGTCTCTCCCTACACACCGGGCACAGTCTCCCCCTACACACCGGGCAGAGTCTCCCCCTACACACCGGGCAAGTTCTCCCCTACACACCGGGCAGAGTCTCCCCTACACACCGGGCACAGTCTCCCCCTACACACCGGGCACAGTCTCCCCCTACACACCGGGCACAGTCTCCCCCTACACACCGGGCACAGTCCTACACCGGGCACTCTTACACACCGGGCAGTGTCTCCCCTACACACCGGGCACAGTCTCCCCTACACACCGGGCACAGTCTCCCCCTACACACCGGGCACAGTCTCCCCCTACACACCGGGCACAGTCTCCCCTACACACGGGCACAGTCTCTCCCTACACACCGGGCATAGTCTCCCCTACACACCGGGCACAGTCTCCCCCTACACACCGGGCACAGTCTCCCCTACACACCGGGCAGAGTCTCCCCTACACACCGGGCAGAGTCTCCCCCTACACACCGGGCAAGTCTCCCCCTACACACCGGGCACAGTCTCCCCCTACACACGGGCAGAGTCTCCCCTACACACCGGGCAGAGTCTCCCCCTACACACCGGCAGAGTCTCCCCCTACACACCGGGCACAGTCTCCCCCTACACACCGGGCAAGTCTCCCCTACACACCGGGCACAGTCTCCCCCTACACACCGGGCACAGTCTCCCCCTACACACCGGGCAGAGTCTCCCCTACACACCGGGCCAGTCTCCCCCTACACACCGGGCACAGTCTCCCCCTACACACCGGGCAGTGTCTCCCCTACACACGGGCAATGTCTCCCCCTACACACCGGGCACAGTCTCCCCCTACACACCGGGCACAGTCTCCCTACACACCGGGCAGGTCTCCCCCTACACACCGGGCACAGTCTCCCCTACACACCGGGCACAGTCTCCCCCTACACACCGGGACAGTCTCCCCCTACACACCGGGCACAGTCTCCCCCTACACACCGGGCACAGTCTCCCCTACACACCGGGCACAGTCTCCCTACACACACCGGGCACAGTCTCCCCCTACACACCGGCACAGTCTCCCCTACACACCGGGCAGAGTCTCCCCCTACACACCGGGCAGAGTCTCCCCTACACACCGGGCAGTGTCTCCCCCTACACACGGGCAGAGTCTCCCCTACACACCGGGCACAGTCTCCCCTACACACCGGGCACAGTCTCCCCCTACACACGGGCACAGTCTCCCCCTACACACCGGGCACAGTCTCCCCCTACCACCGGGCAGAGTCTCCCCTACACACCGGGCAGTCTCCCCTACACACCGGGCAGAGTCTCCCCTACACACCGGGCACAGTCTCCCCTACACACCGGGCACAGTCTCCCTACACACCGGGCACAGTCTCCCCTACACACCGGGCACAGTCTCCCCTACACACCGGGCAGGTCTCCCCCTACACACCGGGCAGAGTCTCCCCCTACACACCGGGCAGAGTCTCCCCCTACACACCGGGCACAGTCTCCCCTACACACCGGGCCAGGTCTCCCCTACACACCGGGCAAGTCTCCCCCTACACACCGGGCACAGTCTCCCCCTACACACCGGGCACAGTCTCCCCCTACACACCGGGCAAGTCTCCCCTACACACCGGGCACAGTCTCCCCCTACACACCGGGCAGAGTCTCCCCCTACACACCGGGCAGAGTCTCCCCCTACACACCGGGCAGAGTCTCCCCTACACACCGGGCAGAGTCTCCCCCTACACACCGGGCAGAGTCTCCCCCTACACACCGGGCACAGTCTCCCCTACACACCGGGCACAGTTCTCCCCTACACACCGGGCACAGTCTCCCTACACCCGGGCACGTCTCCCCTACACACCGGGCACAGTCTCCCCTACACACCGGGCACAGTCTCCCTACACCGGGTCTCACACCGGCACAGTCTCCCCCTACACACCGGGCACAGTCTCCCCCTACACACCGGGCAGCAGTCTCCCCTACACACCGGGACAGTTCCCCCTACACACCGGGCACAGTCTCCCTACACACCGGGCACAGTCTCCCCTACACACCGGGCAGAGTCTCCCCCTACACCGGGCACAGTCTCCCCTACACACCGGGCAGAGTCTCCCCCTACACACCGGGCACAGTCTCCTACACCCGGCAAGTCTCCCTACACACCGGGCACAGTCTCCCCTACACACCGGGCACAGTCTCCCCCTACACACCGGGCGAGTCTCCCCTACACACGGGCAGAGTCTCCCCCTAACCACCGGGCAGAGTCTCCCCCTACACACCGGGCAGAGTCTCCCCCTACACACCGGGCACAGTCTCCCCCTACACACCGGGCACAGTCTCCCCCTACACACCGGGCACAGTCTCCCCCTACACACCGGGCAGAATCTCCCCCTACACACCGGGCACAGTCTCCCCCTACACACCGGGCACAGTCTCCCCCTACACACCGGGCACAGTCTCCCCCTACACACCGGGCACAGTCTCCCTACACACCGGGCAGAGTCTCCCCCTACACACCGGGCACAGTCTCCCCTACACACCGGGCAGAGTCTCTCCCTACACACCGGGCACAGTCTCCCCCTACACACCGGGCAGAGTCTCCCCCCTACACACCGGGCACAGTCTCCCCCTACACACCGGGCACAGTCTCCCCCCTACACACCGGACACAGTCTCCCCCTACACACCGGACACAGTCTCCCCCTACACACCGGGCAGAGTCTCCCCCTACACACCGGGCACAGTCTCCCCCTACACTCCGGGCACAGTCTCCCCTACACACCGGGCACAGTCTCCCCCTACACACCAGGCACAGTCTCCCCCTACACACCGGGCAGTGTCTCCCCCTACACACCGGGCAGAGTCTCCCCCTACACACCAGGCACAGTCTCCCCCTACACTCCGGGCAGAGTCTCCCCCTACACTCCGGGCAGAGTCTCCCCCTACACACCGGGCAGCGTCTCCCCCTACACACCGGGCAGCGTCTCCCCTACACACGTCTACAGTCAACTTTAATCATCCAAAAATTCACTTCTACCCCATGTCAGACCCCCCCCCCCACCTGTGATGAAAAGGAGGAGCAGATATCAGGAGTAAAAAAGCCAAGAAGCCAGCGCTGCCTGTGGTTAGCACGCAATACAAAAAGTGCATGTGCACATATTAATTTCTAACTGTACTTTAAACTGAGACTTTTGGCAAACAATTGATCAATTCTTTGAGCTACCACGTCACGGCATTCTCAGATGGGGCAGTCCTACTCTACATTTTTTAATACGCTGTGCCATTACGGCCTCCTGAATGCATTATAATTCTTTGAGATACCACGTCACGGCATTCTCAGATGGGGCAGTCCTACTCTACATTTTTTAATACGCTGTGCCATTACGGCCTCCTGAATGCATTATAATTCTTTGAGCTACCACATCATGGCATTCTCAGATGGGGCAGTCCTACTCTACATTTTTTAATACGCTGTGCCATTACGGCCTCCTGAATGCATTATAATTCTTTGAGATACCACGTCACGGCATTCTCAGATGGGGCAGTCCTACTCTACATTTTTTAATACGCTGTGCCATTACGGCCTCCTGAATGCATTATAATTCTTTGAGCTACCACGTCACAGCTTTCTCAGATGGGGCAGTCCTACTCTACATTTTTTAATACGCTGTGCCATTACGGCCTCCTGAATGCATTATAATTCTTTGAGCTACCCCACCGCGTCACGGCATTCTCAGATGGGGCAGTCCTACTCTACATTTTTTAATACGCAGTGCCATTACGGCCTCCTGAATGCTAACTACAGGCAGCGCTGGCTTCTTGGCTTTTTTCAGATATCTGGAGCTCCCAATACTTTACAGACAGGCTCTCCCTTTTTTCCTGAGGATTTGAAGTTGCAGAGAATTACATATCACCCCCTTTGACTGATGAGACACTGGGGAGGGGGGGTATATGTGTCAGGATATATTACAGTCCCCCACCCTCTAACACTTTTTGACTTAGTGTGCACAATGGGGGGCACCAGATTTTTTTCATCTTGAAGACTGGTATTCTTTAGGCTCAGCGGTGTAACTTAAAGGTCACGGGCCCCGATGCGAAAGCTCCAATGGGGCCCCCAATTATTGCAAATCTTTAATAGCATATAGTCATTTTCTATAGATTAAAGGGACTTTTGGGGCCCCCTAGGCTCCAAGGCTCGGTAAATTTGACCTATTATACCTTTGTGATTGTCCATCCCTTCATGGTCCACACAGATTGGCATCACTGCCATTAGCCGCCCAACAAAGCAAAATATAATAACTAATCAGTGATTAGTGTAGAAGTATAGACTTTTTACACTTCTCCAGGATAGTGAGGGTCATATTGTGGTTACACTGGAAATGTCTATAAATTATGAATCCTGCAGATTGATAAATCATTGCATCGGGCTGCACTGCTGCAAGGACGGCTGCAATAAAAACGGAAGAGATGACATTTGGCTGAGATTGTATGGTAAACCCTCCTTGTAAAGGCCACGTTACACACACAATTGTGCAGAGATTGTTGGCAGATCTCTGGTTGCAGTGAAATCATGGACACATTGTTACATTTGTACACAGCCACAAAATAGACCAATGTGTCCATGATTTCACTGCAACCAGAGATCTGCGAACAATATCTGCACAATTATCTGTGTGTGTAACTCGGCCTTAAGATCTCTGCTTGTAAGAAGTGAATGGAAAGTCTAGTTCAGGGTTGCACAACTGCGGTCCTCAGGAGCCACAACAGTGCAGGTCTTCAGCATTTCCTTAGTATTGCACTGGTGATAAGTTATTACCTGCATCGTGATGATTCCAACACATGTCACAAGGGGAATCCTGATAACCTGCTCCATTGGTGGCAACTATCAAGGAACGCTGTTGTAACACTCCCCTCCGTCTCTGTCTGTTCTATATTAGGCCTCATTCACACATTGTGTCTCTGGCACGTGTGCAGTCTGTGCCGACACATGCCGGAGGCACGGACATACGGGGACACATGTTCCCCTATGGCCCCATCCACACGTCCGTATTTCTGCACGGACCGTGTCGCCATGTGGAGCACATGTCCTCTATTTGTGGAGACACTGACCATTTTTGGCCGAAAACATCCATACACACGGATGTCATCTGTGTGCACACACCACGGACAAAAGATACAATCCTAAAAATAAAGAATTTCATACTCACCTCGCTCCAGCTCCTCTCACTTCCGGGGACGCTCATTAGGCTCATGAATATTCACTTCACTGAGCCTGACAGCAGACCGGAAGTGAGAGGAGCAACGGCACTGGAGGGAGGTGAGTATGTAGTGACAGGCTGTCCGTGTGCTATCCATGGATAGCACACAGAGAGCACCCATTGTGTCACACGTCCGTGACACATGGATGTACTCCCCACCCCCAAACGGCCTTGTTTCACACGTCCGTGGTGACACAAATGTGTGAATGAGGCCCTCCGATCCTGTGTGCAGCCGCACGCAGCTGCAGCCGGTGACAGGTCAGGACCGCGGCGCCCGCGGTCCTCACCTATCAGCAGCAGGAACTGCGTGCGGCTGCACACAGGATCGGAGGGCATAATAGCCCCCCGATCCTGTGTGGTGATCCGGTCCGCGGCTGTCTGCTTCAAGCGGACAGCTACGGATCGGATCTCAGACGCAGTCTGAAGCCTAAGGTACCGTCACACAGGGAGATATCGTCGGTGATGTTGCTGGCAACTGAGGGGCGTGACCAGGTTGCGGCGACATCGCCGGAGAGTTGCCTCGTGTGACAGCGCGATAATCAGGGGAAAAATCGCCTGAGTAACATCACCAGGTTTCCCAACAATGTTGGGAAACCTGGCGGCCATTTCACATCAGCGTTTTTTTCAAATCGCGGCAGATGCGGTGAAAAAACCGCATCTGCCGCGATTACCGCATACCGGCTGCACTTGCGGCGCGGTTGCGGTAAACGCCATACAAGGTATGGGCGGACTTGGGGCAGGTGCGGCAAGTGCAGTTTTGGCACTTGCGGCAGGTGCGGCCGCGAAAAAAACCGCGGCTGACAGCATTTTTTTTCGCGGCCGCACCTGCCGCAAGTGCCAAAACCGCACTTGCCGCACCTGCCGCAAGCCCGCCTATACATTGTATTGGGCTTGCCGCAAGCGCGCCGCAAGCGCGGCAACCTGCAATGTTGCGGGCGATTCCGCCTATCTCCAACATTGCGAGTTATCGCTCGCTGGGTTGCTGGGCAACCCAGCGAGCGATAGCCGCGGCAACTAGCCGGCGACATCGCCGGTAAGTTGCTCAGTCTGACATCTCCCCGGCGATGTTGTCAGGGATGCGCGTCTCCGCGATCGCCGGCAACATCGCCGGAGATATCTCCCCGTGTGACGGTACCTTTAGAGGTATAAAAAAGAATGTGCAGGATAGATACTGAAAATTCACTGCAGGTGGGTCCAAGCCTTGACAATCTAAACCTCTCCAGGCTGATACATTTCACCTGCACTGACACATTGTTGCAAGCTATCATGCTAGGAGAGAGATTTGTGCTGCAGAGGTTTGTCTAGAATGGATATACTTTTAGCAAATCATTGTCTGTGCTAAATATTAGGTCTGCACAGGATGCCACATCTGGATTTAAATGGAATCTGTCACCAGGTTTTCTCCACCTATTCTGAGTTTAGCATGCTATAGGGCCAGAGATCCTGATTCCAGCGATGTCATACTTACTAGGCTGTTCAGTGTCATTTTGATAAAATCACTGTTTAATAAGCTGGAGATTATCAGTACAGGACTACTTTGCCTGCTTCAGGCAGTCCAACAGCTCAGTAGGTGACACATCCCTGGAATCAGGGTCTCTGTCTCCACATTATGCTGCTCTCAAATGGGATGGCAAAAACCTGTTGACAGATTCTCTTTAAGTAATAATATCCTTATTAACTTACAGCAAGCAGTCATAGTGAGAAATTTGCACACAACGGATATTAATTAAAAAGTTGCAGGAAATTCCTATAAAAGCCTAATGATTATTTTGTAATCTGTATATTTAGGTTTGGACGATTCTTGCCCCTTGCGGCTGTAGGACCACAATTCTAAAATCTGTCTGTAAACATTGCCCAGTTATATGTACAGATATTGTGACAAATAAAGAGACAGTTGCACTCCAAATGTGAAAGCATGCAAATAATGAAGGAGGACTACAGACATGCATTACTGCTATGGAAATATATGAAAAATTGAGATACTTAGCATATAAAGATGGCCATATCTATATCTGCCCAGTAGCCATGTAATGGTGTATCTCTTTACTGGGTCCCTAGACTAAGATAAAGCCTCTCTCTGGGTTTAAAAATCCTCCATTTGTATAAGCAAATAGGAACATGCTAATAGAGAATAAAATCTCCTTAAGGCTAACGGGGAAGGGCTGCACAGACAAAAGGTGTGACCCCATAATCTAAATACAAAAACTGATGGCACCTCCTAACATGCAAGTCTGAACAGGTGCATAACTTACCATGACATATGATGACAGCTAAAGAGACAGTTGCATTTTGCAATGCTAAATCATGCAAACTATGAATGTAAGAATATAGACATGCATCACTGCTAAGGAAATATTTGAAAAATTGAGATACTTAGCTTATAAAGATAAAGATAACCATTTCTATATCTGACCAGTAGACGCATCACAGTGTATCTGTTTACTGTGTCCCTACACTAAGTCACAGCCTCTCTCTGGGTTAAAAAAAATCCTCCATTTGCATGGGAGGATAGGAACCTGCCAATAGAGAATAAGATCACCTAAGTCTAATGGGGAAGGGCTGTGCAGAGAGCGAGTGTGACCCCATAGGCTAAATACAAAAACTGACGGCACCTCCTAACATGTAGTCTGAACAGGTGCATAACTGAACATGACATATACTATAAAAAAAAGAGACAGTTGCACTCTGAAAAGCTAAATCATGAAAACAATGAATATAAGAATATAGACATGCATCACTGCTAACGAAATACATGAAAAGAGATATGCCGTGTCGTGGCTACTGGGCAGATATAGAAATGGCCCGCTTTGTATGCTAAGTATCTCAATTTTTTCATATATTTCCTTAGCAGTGATGCATGTCTAAATACCTATATTCAATGTTTGCATGCTTTAGCATTGCAGAGTGCAACTGTCACAATATAGGTCATGTTCAGTATGCGTCTGTTCACACTGCATGTTAGGAAGTGCTGTTCTTATTCTGTGCAGATATTGCATTTATTTAGCGACTCGTGTAACAATTCATGTTTCCATTAGATGCTTCTTGCATTCGTTACTACTCACCCCATCATCCGTGATTTGCCTTCATTATTACTAATAAATAATATGATTGTAACTAATGAAATCATCTCATGCAAGCGACAACTGGATTATATGTGCTTTACTCCATTATGGCCTCTACACAATGTATCTACGTATATGTTATATATCTGTCGTGTGTATGTAGCGTACGCTGATTCAGTTACTGACGTTACTCATGCCTGCTTCGCCACCCCCTCTTCTTCCTCCTGTGACTCATCCCACGTCAAATATTGAAGATGGCCTTTACAATCGCTTGTATTTTGGTTTGTGTGGGTGATAATAACCACCGTGAATTATGTGAATTATCCCCCAAAGTCCTACATGGGGGGCTTGGTGCCAGTTCTGCTGGGAGATGTAGGGAGTTATACAGTTCAATAGTAGAATCTAATACATAGTATATGCAGCCTATTCAGTATAAATATGGTTGAGGTTGGTATAATATGTAGCAGAGCCGAATCTGTGCCCTGGAGTGTTATAGCATTGATGGATCATGTACCAGGGAGATATTGTATCCTGCGCTCCTGGATCTTCCTCTGCTCGTATCACAATTATCTGAAAGCCCACGCTGACGTCAGTAAGGGCAATCATCTGCTACGTCAAGTGGAGATGGGAATTTACTGACATATGAAGAAGCTCTGGTAATTCAGCTGGATGCTCTCTGAGGATTTTACCCATTCTCTTCCCATCAGTTTTTGGTTTCTCTGTCTTGTTGATCTGGATACATGTAATTATGATGGAATTGAAGTAGCGTTCTGGTGTTTTGTGGTTTATTGTGGATGAGAAGAGGATCTTCAGGCTTCAGATGAGAGCTTGTGAAGGGGTGATGGGGGAGAGGACGAGGTGCAGGGAGAGACGAGGTACGGAGAGGACAAGGTACGGAGAGGGTACGAGGTGCAGAGAGAGGACGAGGTACGGAGAGGACGAGGTGTAGAGAGAGGACGAGGTACAGAGAGGACAAGGTACGGAGAGGACGAGGTGTAGAGAGAGGGACGAGGTACGGAGAGGCTGAGGTGTAGAGAGGGTACGAGGTGCAGAGAGAGGACAAGGTACAGAGAGGCTGAGGTGTAGAAAGAGGATGAGGTGCGTAGAGGACGAGGTGCAGAGAGAGGACAAGGTGTAGAGAGAGTACAAGGTACGGAGAGGATGAGGTGTAGAGAGAGGACGAGGTACGGAGAGGACGAGGTGCAGAGAGAGGACAAGGTGTAGAGAGAGTACAAGGTACGGAGAGGATGAGGTGTAGAGAGAGGACGAGGTACAGAGAGGATGAGGTGTAGAGAGAGTACAAGGTACAGAGAGGCTGAGGTGTAGAGAGAGGACGAGGTGCGTAGAGGACGAGGTGCAGAGAGAGGACAAGGTGTAGAGAGAGTACAAGGTACGGAGAGGATGAGGTGTAGAGAGAGGACGAGGTACAGAGAGGATGAGGTGTAGAGAGGGTACGAGGTGCGGAGAGAGGACAAGGTACTGAGAGGACGAGGTGTAGAGAGAGGACAAGGTACAGAGAGAGGACGAGGTACGGAGAAGGGACGAGGTGTAGGAAGAGGACGAGTTGCAGAGAGAGGACGAGGTGCGAAGAGAGGACGATATGTGGAGAGAGAATGAGATCCAGAGAGAGGACAAGAGGACGAGCTGTATATAGTACATAAGGAGACTCGTAGAAGGGCAAAGTATGGTGGACGGCAATATGGAGCAGAGGTAATCTGTGGATAATGTAAAGGAGGAAAAGCATCAATGTACAAGGATGGGCGAGATCTGGAGTATGTATATGAAGAATGGGAAGGAATGAAAAGTGAGCGGAGGAAAGAGAAAAAATGGAAGATCAGTAAGGTGCCATAAAAATGTAGAAGAGAGGAAAGAGAGTAGAGCAGCAATGATTAGAGTAAGTAGGGAGACGGTAGCAGGGCGTAGCATACAGATACTAGAAGATGTAGTGTCTGTCAGGTCCTTATTGGATAAAGAAAGGAAAGCCTGTGAGTCCTGCTCCTCTCACCAACTGATAGAGAAAAGAAAGCCTGTGAGTCCTGCTCCTCTCACCAACTGATAGAGAAAAGAAAGCCTGTGAGTCCTGCTCCTCTCACCCACTGATAGAGAAAGCCTGTGAGTCCTGCTCCTCTCACCCACTGATAGAGAAAAGAAAGCCTGTGAGTCCTGCTCCTCTCACCCACTGATAGAGAAAAGAAAGCCTGTGAGTCCTGCTCCTCTCACCCACTGATAGAGAAAAGAAAGCCTGTGAGTCCTGCTCCTCTCACCCACTGATAGAGAAAAGAAAGCCTGTGAGTCCTGCTCCTCTCACCCACTGATAGAGAAAGCCTGTGAGTCCTGCTCCTCTCACCAACTGATAGAGAAAAGAAAGCCTGTGAGTCCTGCTCCTCTCACCCACTGATAGAGAAAGCCTGTGAGTCCTGCTCCTCTCACCCACTGATAGAGAAAGCCTGTGAGTCCTGCTCCTCTCACCCACTGATAGAGAAAGCCTGTGAGTCCTGCTCCTCTCACCCACTGATAGAGAAAGCCTGTGAGTCCTGCTCCTCTCACCCACTCATAGAGAAAGCCTGTGAGTCCTGCTCCTCTCACCCACTCATAGAGAAAGCCTGTGAGTCCTGCTCCTCTCACCCACTCATAGAGAAAGCCTGTGAGTCCTGCTCCTCTCACCTACTCATAGAGAAAGCCTGTGAGTCCTGCTCCTCCACCCACTCAGAGAAAGCCTGTGAGTCCTGCTCCTCTCACCCACTCATAGAGAAAGCCTGTGAGTCCTGCTCCTCTCACCCACTCATAGAGAAAGCCTGTGAGTCCTGCTCCTCTCCCCCACTCATAGAGAAAGCCTGTGAGTCCTGCTCCTCTCACCCACTCATAGAGAAAGCCTGTGAGTCCTGCTCCTCTCACCCACTCATAAAGAAAGCCTGTGAGTCCTGCTCCCTCCCCCACTCATAGAGAAAGCCTGTGAGTCCTGCTCCTCCACCCACTCAGAGAAAGCCTGTGAGTCCTGCTCCTCCACCCACTCATAGAGAAATCCTGTGAGTCCTGCTCCTCTCACCTACTCATAGAGAAAGCCTGTGAGTCTGCTCCTCCACCCACTCATAGAGAAATCCTGTGAGTCCTGCTCCTCTCCCCCACTCATAGAGACTGCCTGTGAGTCCTGCTCCTCCACCCACTCAGAGAAAGCCTGTGAGTCCTGCTCCTCTCACCCACTCATAGAGAAAGCCTGTGAGTCCTGCTCCTCTCCCCACTCATAGAGAAAGCCTGTGAGCCCTGCTCCTCTCCCCCACTTATAGAGAAAGCGTGTGAGTCCTGCTCCTCCCACCCACTCATAGAGAAAGCCTATGAGTCCTGCTCTTCACACTCATAGAGAAGCCTGTGAGTCCTGCTCCTCTCCCCCACTCATAGAGAAAGCCTGTGAGTCCTGCTTCCTCTCACCTACTCATAGAGAAAGCCTGTGAGTCCTGCTCCTCTCACCTACTCATAGAGAAAGCCTGTGAGTCCTGCTCCTCCACCCACTGATAGAGAAAGCCTGTGAGTCCTGCTCCTCCACCCACTCATAGAGAAACCCTGTGAGTCCTGCTTCCTCCACCCACTCATACAGAAAGCCTGTGAGTCTGTTCCTCTTGCCCACTCATAGAGAAAGCCTGTGAGTCCTGCTCCTCTCCCCCACTCATAGAGAAAGCCTGTGAGTCCTGCTCCTCTCACCCACTCATGTAGAAAGCCTGTGAGTCCTACGCCTCTCACTCACTGATAGAGAAAGCCTGTGAGTCCTGCTCCTCTCACCCACTCATAGAGAAAGCCTGTGAGTCCTGCTCCTCTCACCCACTCATAGAGAAAGCCTGTGAGTCCTGCTCCTCCCACCCACTCATAGAGAAAGCCTGTGAGTCCTGCTCCTCCCACCCACTCATAGAGAAGCCTATGAGTCCTGCTCGTCACACTCGTAGAGAAGCCTGTGAGTCCTGCTCCTCTCCCCCACTCATAGAGAAAGCCTGTGAGTCCTGCTCCTCTCACCCACTCATACAGAAAGCCTATGAGTCCTACTCCTCTCACCCACTCATAGAGAAGCCTGTGAGTCCTGCTCCTCTCCACCCACTCATAGAGAAAGCCTGTGAGTCCTGCTCCTCCCACCCACTCATAGAGAAAGCCTATGAGTCCTGCTCCTCTCACCCACTCATACAGAAAGCCTGTGAGTCCTGCTCCTCTCACCCACTCATAGAGAAAGCCTGTGAGTCCTGCTTACTCCATCCACTCATAGAGAAAGCCTGTGAGTCCTGCTCCTCTCCCCCACTCATAGAGAAAGCGTGTGAGTCCTGCTCCTCTCACCCACTCATACAGAAAGCCTATGAGTCCTGCTCCTCTCACCCACTCATAGAGAAAGCCTGTGAGTCCTGCTCCTCTCCCCCACTCATAGAGAAAGCCTGTGAGTCCTGCTCCTCTCCCCCACTCATAGAGAAAGCCTGTGAGTCCTGCTCCTCTTCCCCACTCATAGAGAAAGCCTGTGAGTCCTGCTCCTCTCACCTACTCATAGAGAAAGCCTGTGAGTCCTGCTCCTCCACCACTCAGAGAAAGCCTGTGAGTCCTGCTCCTCTCACCCACTCATAGAGAAAGCCTGTGAGTCCTGCTCCTCTCACCCACTCATAGAGAAAGCCTGTGAGTCCTGCTCCTCTCCCCCACTCATAGAGAAAGCCTGTGAGTCCTGCTCCTCTCACCCACTCATAGAGAAAGCCTGTGAGTCCTGCTCCTCTCACCCACTCATAAAGAAAGCCTGTGAGTCCTGCTCCTCTCCCCCACTCATAGAGAAAGCCTGTGAGTCCTGCTCCTCCACCCACTCAGAGAAAGCCTGTGAGTCCTGCTCCTCCACCCACTCATAGAGAAATCCTGTGAGTCCTGCTCCTCTCACCTACTCATAGAGAAAGCCTGTGAGTCCTGCTCCTCCACCCACTCATAGAGAAATCCTGTGAGTCCTGCTCCTCTCCCCACTCATAGAGACTGCCTGTGAGTCCTGCTCCTCCACCCACTCAGAGAAAGCCTGTGAGTCCTGCTCCTCTCACCCACTCATAGAGAAAGCCTGTGAGTCCTGCTCCTCTCCCCCACTCATAGAGAAAGCCTGTGAGCCTGCTCCTCTCCCCCACTTATAGAGAAAGCGTGTGAGTCCTGCTCCTCCCACCCACTCATAGAGAAAGCCTATGAGTCCTGCTCTTCACACTCATAGAGAAGCCTGTGAGTCCTGCTCCTCTCCCCACTCATAGAGAAAGCCTGTGAGTCCTGCTTCCTCTCACCTACTCATAGAGAAAGCCTGTGAGTCCTGCTCCTCTCACCTACTCATAGAGAAAGCCTGTGAGTCCTGCTCCTCCACCCACTGATAGAGAAAGCCTGTGAGTCCTGCTCCTCCACCCACTCATAGAGAAACCTGTGAGTCCTGCTTCCTCCACCCACTCATACAGAAAGCCTGTGAGTCCTGTTCCTCTTGCCCACTCATAGAGAAAGCCTGTGAGTCCTGCTCCTCTCCCACACTCATAGAGAAAACCTGTGAGTCCTGCTCCTCTCCCCCACTCATAGAGAAAGCCTGTGAGTCCTGCTCCTCTCACCCACTCATGTAGAAAGCCTGTGAGTCCTACGCCTCTCACTCACTGATAGAGAAAGCCTGTGAGTCCTGCTCCTCTCACCACTCATAGAGAAAGCCTGTGAGTCCTGCTCCTCTCACCCACTCATAGAGAAAGCCTGTGAGTCCTGCTCCTCCACCCACTCATAGAGAAAGCCTGTGAGTCCTGCTCCTCCCACCCACTCATAGAGAAAGCCTATGAGTCCTGCTCGTCACACTCGTAGAGAAGCCTGTGAGTCCTGCTCCTCTCCCCACTCATAGAGAAAGCCTGTGAGTCCTGCTCCTCTCACCCACTCATACAGAAAGCCTATGAGTCCTACTCCTCTCACCCACTCATAGAGAAAGCCTGTGAGTCCTGCTCCTCCCACCCACTCATAGAGAAAGCCTGTGAGTCCTGCTCCTCCCACCCACTCATAGAGAAAGCCTATGAGTCCTGCTCCTCTCACCCACTCATAGAGAAAGCCTGTGAGTCCTGCTCCTCCACCCACTCATAGAGAAAGCCTATGAGTCCTGCTCCTCTCACCCACTCATACAGAAAGCCTGTGAGTCCTGCTCCTCTCACCCACTCATAGAGAAAGCCTGTGAGTCCTGCTTACTCCATCCACTCATAGAGAAAGCCTGTGAGTCCTGCTCCTCTCCCCACTCATAGAGAAAGCGTGTGAGTCCTGCTCCTCTCACCCCACTCATACAGAAAGCCTATGAGTCCTGCTCCTCTCACCCACTCATAGAGAAAGCCTGTGAGTCCTGCTCCTCTCCCCACTCATAGAGAAAGCCTGTGAGTCCTGCTCCTCTCCCCCACTCATAGAGAGAAGCCTGTGAGTCCTGCTCCTCTTCCCCACTCATAGAGAAAGCCTGTGAGTCCTGCTCCTCTCACCCACTCATAGAGAAAGCCTGTGAGTCCTGCTCCTCTCACCCACTCATAGAGAGAGCCTGTGAGTCCTGCTCCTCTCCCCCACTCATAGAGAAAGCCTGTGAGTCCTGCTCCTCTTCCCCACTCATAGAGAAAGCCTGTGAGTTCCTGCTCCTCTTCCCCACTCATAGAGAAAGCCTGTGAGTCCTGCTCCTCTCACCCACTCATAGAGAAAGCCTGTGAGTCCTGCTTCTTCTGCCCACACTGAATTATTTTGAGATCCCTCCATCTACAGTACAAACTCATGAAGAGAATGCCGTCAATCTCTATGGGGAATAATGTTGCCGGACTCGCAGACTTTCTCTCTGATGAAGCTACATGTCTGAAGCAATGATAATACTTTCCAGTTGTGCGGATTTCATCTCTCACAGTGTCTTCTCGCTCCTTTTCTTCAGGCTGCCTCTTTGATCTGCGGCTTTGTTCCAAGGAGGAGGTTTTGTGTGCAAGGTAAGAGTCCACGATACAAGCGAAAAAATCCATTGAAAATGGGCTGAAGAACAACTGCGCCTAAGATTGGAAGCGTGCGGCCTAGAACGTGGTGCTATATGGTATTTAGATATCTTTTTTACAGCTTTAAAGACAACCTGTCAGCTGGTTTATGCCCCCAGCTATCACTATCTGCACCTGCAGCTTCATAGTCCTAGTCTAATCATCCCTGTCTGAGCTCATAGTGTAATGTTAAAGGTGAAAATAAAGCATTTATACACTTACATTTTCTTATGTGAATGTGACAGTGTGTGGACGCATTGGACGATGTAGTGTTTCTGGCAAGTTAATAGTTAACATTTCAGCCGAATTTCAGAAGATGCTGCAGGACCTGTGTGATGTCACAGCCATGTGACTTCAATAGGCGGAGAACTCTTCATAGCACATAATGGTTTTGCTTGCTTAGCTCCGCCCACTATGGTCACGTGATTGGGACATCGACACAGGTCCTTTATACAGAGAAGTTGGAAATAAGTTAACTATCAACCTGCCAGAAAGACTACGTCCTCCAAGGTGTAGTCACTGCCTCATTTACATAAGAAAATGTAAGTGTATAAATGCTTTATTTTCACCTTTAACATTACACTATGAGATCAGACAGGGATGATTAGACTAGGACTGTGAAGCTGCAGGTGCAGATAGTGATAGCTGGGGGGGGGGAAATTGGATGACAGGTTCCCTTTAACAGGAAGCAGACAGTTATCAAACCATACCGCCATACTAGAATGTAGCAGTGGCCAATTAGCAAAACCATTCACCACTATGCAATGACCGGATATTACCAAAATGCTGTGATCACATCCTATTGCCATATAGTGTCCAAATAGAAGTGCCATACACAGTGCCTACATAAAACTGACCCACATAGAGCAGAAAGGGAATTTTGTCTCTACACCAGTGGGGTGTACTTATTAAAGAAATCGTAGAATTACAATCTAGAAATCATAATGAGACCGAACAGAAGATCGGCCATCGTACATTAATAGTGTGAAAACCGCGTACTGTTATTTTACTTCTCTGCTGAGTTATGAACCCTTGAAGTAATTGGCCCAAAGCCTGAGGCTGAAAACACCCTGAAATGTCCTGAAACACCCTGAAACATGGCAATATGATATTGAAACGTGTTGACTAATAGATCAATATTATATTCACCTTTTGATGTCTGGTGGAATACGGCAGCGTGGTATTTAACCCTTCATCCTCCCTACTCTATATTCACCACGCTGGGGACTGCAGCAGCCGTGATCTGCTTTTATAGTGGTTGTGACTCTCACAACCACACAAGGTGAAGCCTCTGATGCCTATTTAGGTCATATTTTATGTCTCAGACCCTTCATCTTCCCTACTTTAATTTTCTGAGATAATGACCTTTGGGTTTTCATTAATCATCAACATTAACAGAAATAAACACATGAAATAGATCCCTCTGTGTGTAATGACTCTATATAATAGATGTGGTCACTTTATGTATTGAATTACTGAAATAAATTAACTATTTGATGCTATTCTAATTCATTGTGATGCAGCTGTATGTATAAACAAGTATGTTCTATATATATACACTTTTGAACCTTCTTTCCCCATTTTAAAACCACTTTAAAAATAAAGTAAACACATTTGGTCTTGTCGTGTTCCTATAAGTCCAATCAATCAAAATATAAAAGTATTTGACCCCTATGGGAAACATTTCAAAGCTACAAATCACCAGAATTGTTGTTTTTTTTTCGAAAAAATAAAAGAAATGCAATAAAAAGCTCAAAATGAAATAAGTAACTCAAACCTGTATCAATAAAATGTCATCTCAGCGCTCCACCGACAGAAGAATAAATAACAATTACTGGTGTGACATAACAGCGACACAAGACAAACGTGTTAGAAATTATTTGATTTCTTTTGACCATTAAAATAATAATAAAATAAAATAAATACACGTTTCGTTTTGCTATAATTGTACTTACCTGGAGAATCGTGTCCCAAGTCTTTTTTAATGCACTGAACGCTCCTCACTACCTGATTGGTGGAGCCGGCTGTCAATCACTGTGATGTCAGCGGAAGCTGCAAAATTGCCGACAGGAGCGGCATCAGGCACAATAGGCGAGGAGGTGGCAGCTACCTACCTCACAGTGGTTAGGCACATTTTTTTTTTTTGATAGATCCTGGATATCTCCTTTAAGGGCTCGGATATCTCCGCGTAGAAGAAAGATATTTAAAAAAATGTTTTTGTGTGTGTTCTAAATGTACAAGAATTGTGATTTTTTGTTCTCATTAAAACCATAAAAAAGGGACGTGTCACCATATAAAGTAATTTTATATACCCCTAAAGGGGCCGTCACATGCTACGATTTTGTGAACGGTCTCACCTACAGGGTGGCGCGCACGTGGACACATGGTTAGTGAGGTGTTACATGTATAGATAACAGTCAGGACACAGCAGCGATGTTACGTGCAGGGATCGCTCACACAACCAGAGACTGATGCTTGTCAATGTGAATAGGCGAAATCATAAAGGAGTCGTTATGGCGGTGTCACACAGAACGATGCAGCAGATGGTATGATCGACATCGCCTGATGTGGGGTCCGGATCTCATATATGCGATGAACGATCAGATCACTTATCGCTTGTAAGATCCACGTGTCACACGCAACGATGTCGTTAGAGCGACTGAACACCCGTGACGTTTCAACGACATCGTTAATGATATCGTAGCATGTGATGGCCCCTTAATATAAACTTAGATAGATAAATAGATACAGAAGGGCCCGTCACACGCTACGATATTATTAATGATGTTGAAATGTTACGGGTTTTCCGTCGTTCAAACAACATCGTTGCGTGTGACAAACGATAAGTGATCTGATTGTACATTACAGATATGAGAACCGGACCCCATATCAGACGATGTCGATCCTGCAATCTGCTGCATCGTTCTGTGTGACACCGCCATAACCGATCTCCTTTATGATTTCGCCTATTCACAACATTGACAAGCATCAATCGCTGGTTGTGTGAACGATCCCTGCATGGAACATCGTTGCTGCGTCCTGAATGTTATCTATACGTGTGACACCTCGCTAATGAAATTGTCCACAAGCCGCACCACTGATGGTGGGTTTACACCCCGCGATATCGGCGTCCAACTCCGATCCAACTCCGACCAAAAGTCACGTGGTTCGGGAGTTGGACCCGATATCGTTCGCGCGTTGTACGGTTTGAACGTACAACGCGATACTGGAACGATGCCAAAACGATATCGGGGTTGAATGAGCGTGCTATTCAACTGCCCGATATCGGATGGCCGTTGTAGCCGCATCGTACCGTGTGACAGCCCAACTACGATGTGTACGCCCACGTCACCCATTCACTCCCATGTTAGGGTGCTTTCACACCACGATTTTTAGGGAGCCGATGCTGTCCGATATAAATCGGACAGCATCGGCTCCCTTCTGATTCCTGGAATCGGGTGCCAAATAGGCATCCGATTCCGGCATAAAATCGGCGCCGGGCTGCAAAAAAAAAAAAAAAAAAAAGTTTATTCTCACCTCTCCCCGAGCCCCCGCCGTCAACCGCCATCTTCCTCTAGGCTCCCGGTGGCCAGCAGAGGTGTACCTCTGCTGTACACAGGACCTGCGGTGATGTCACAGTCATGTGACCGCGGGTTCACCATGGTGAACCCGCGGTCACATGACTGTGACATCACCGCAGGTCCTGAACAGCAGAGGTACACCTCTGCTGGCCACCGGGAGCCTAGAGGAAGATGGCGGTTGATGGCGGGGGCTCGGGGAGAGGTGAGAATAAACTTTTTTTTTTTTTCTTTTTAACCCTTGTGCTCCCAGGAGCAGTTTTACTGTACTGAGCATGCTCAGTACAGTAAAATAGGGTCCGAGGAGACATCACATGTTTTCTCGGACCCTTCTCCATAGGGCCCCATGTTAGGGATCGGGTCAGATCGGATGTGCACTAAATGCCATCCGATTTGGTCCGATCCGAGTCTGTCAGATTTTGTAATCGGATGAAAAAATCGTTGCAGGCAACGATTTTTTTCTCCTGAAAAAAATCGGTCAAAATCGGGCAGAATCGGATCGGACCAAATCGGATGGCATTTAGTGCACATCCGATTCGGTCCGATCCCCATAGGGATGCATGGGGTCCGAAAATCGGTCCGATGCTGTCCGATTTTTTTCGGACAGCATCGGAAATGCAAAAATCGTGGTGTGAAAGCACCCTTAACTGGTCGTTCCTGGGTTGGAGGGCGTACACATCGTCGGGACGTTGTATCCCGATATCGGGCTGTGTAAAGCGGCGATGCGATAGCGGGAAAAGCGCGCTTTTTGAGCGTCGTTGGTCCCGATATCGGGACGTGTAAACCCACCATGAGATTGTAGGTGAGATCGCTCACAAAATCATAGTGTGTGACGGCCCCTATAAATAGATTAGGAATAGATAGTTACCAAATTATCTATAACCAAATCTTTAGGCTATAGATACAGAGATAGATTTCATACCCCACCATGGACATATCCCTATCCCCTGACTATGAGGAGGCTGATCTGTCATGGACTTTTATACCCCATGCTAGACGTGGTCCCTATCCCCGTCCCCCTATCCAGGTCCCCCTATTTTTACCATTTGCTTTGGCAATGCTAACATGTACTTAGCCAATAAGATGGATAGATAGATAGATAGATAGATAGATAGATAGAAAAAAGTACTCTGCAGCACTCAGCTACTACCAGTGGTGTACATATGCTGACAAGCTATATATATATATGTGAGAAAAAATTTAAAAACTTACGTTTTTTTCAAAAAACTCAAAATTCTTATATTTTTTTTAAAATCTGAAGTTCTTAGTACATACATTGGCCAATGTCTGTTTGCTCATCGACTGCGACAAAGTGACTTCAGGTCCAATGAGTCCTAACGCTGACACCCAAGTCCTCCTTGTCCACCCTACCCCACTACTAAGTGGGCGGACACCATCTAGACCCTAGATCACCAATTTTTTTCTGTTTTGTAGATAGAGAGATAGATAGAGAGATAGATAGATAGATAGATAGATAGATGTAATAGATAGATAGATTGAGAGATAGATAGATAGATAGATAGATAGATAGATGTAATAGATAGAGATAGATAGATAGATAGATAGATAGATAGATAGATAGATAGATAGATGTAATAGATAGATAGATTGAGAGATAGATAGATAGATAGATAGATAGATAGATAGATAGATAGATAGATAGATGTAATAGATAGAGAGAGATAGATAGATAGATAGATAGATATGATACTTATATAAATAAAAGACAACACAAATTACAATAAATAAAGGCAGCACACGTCATGTGGCCACATCTCGGCTGTTCCCAGCCTTAGACAAGTCTTTATTTTTTCCTAATAGAGAAATAGATACTTAGATAACATTAAATCTCCATTATGTCCATAGATAGAATATATGGATGATATATTTATCAGATTTCTAGTAATGTTCCTTGTCTATCAGATTCTCAGCACGTCTCCTATTATCCTTCTTTCTTCCAGACGGTTTGTTCGGTCAGTGCCGGGATCGGTCGGAGAGGGACGTGAGCCAGTTCCAGGTGACGCCGGGCACGCTACAGCAGCTGCAGGCGATACTTCGTCGACTCACAGCAAAAGGTCGTTCAGAATGAAAACTCCTAATAATCCTGAGTGAAGTGACTTCAGTTACATTGGGAATGACAGGGTTCTCCACTTGTATATGGGACCGTATAGAGCGGACGTGTGACGGACCCTTACATGGTGGGTGGGGGGCCGGTATAGACTTTGCTCCGGAGCCCAGGAGCTTCAGGTTATGGATCTGATGGGCTCAGGGCATGCTGGGAGTTGTAGTTTGGCAACAGCCACTGATTCGGGATCACTAGCCCTATAATAGTGAGACGTGATATTAGGGTAGGTGAATCTATTCGTCCATCATGGAGTCGCCTCGTTATTAGATTTTGTGATCTCTTTGTGCTTGTGTTGCAGGGTTGTCCTGGAAGGATGATGTGACGCAGCGGTCATGGCTCATGAATGGGACGTATTCCCCAGCACAAGTCCCTGGAGCCCCTGGACCTTCTGGATGAGGACAGGTAAGATGACCTCTAGAATACCTGATGTCTCTTGGGCCTCATGGCCCCTTATTGGTCCCTCGCTGAGCGTTTCCTCCAGCCACATCTGGGTCTATGTGTTATGACTCTTATATAATCTTTGACTCTTCCATGTCAGGTCTTCTTGCCCCTTTCACTCTGGGCGATCGCCATTCAGCACTTACAGGGCGTCCTGTCCCACTGCAGATGAGCAATCAGCTGACGCCGCACTACTTCAGACCGTCTCCCGCTGAATCTTCTCCACAAAGGCTTCCTGAACTTCAAGCGAACGTGTCTCCTCTTGTGATCGCTATTGATGTACTTCCTCCTGAATCTACCGTCATCGGTTCTCAGGTGAGACCGCACTACATTGGTTCTATTCTAGGATGAGGGCAAGAAAATGAGGCAATAGAAACTATACAGCAATATAACATATATGTCTTGTAGTGATAAGGCTCCATTGTTCTCCAGAGCTGTAATCTCCTGCTTATACAGCAGATTCATGTATACAATCTACGACCCTAGGGGAGCTCATGAGCTACTACATACAATCATACATCAGACTCACTAACAGTGGCTCATCTAGTGGTGAAGCAGTAATTCTGTCATTGAAAGGGTTTAGCATTTCCTGAAATATTAAATCAACTCATGATGAGCACTCCATTGTGCTATGAGATTGTCTTGACAGTTGTCACTTAATTACCTGTTCTTACTCCTGAGTATCCTGTATATCTCCAGAGCTGCACTCACTATTCTGCGGTGCAGTCACTGTGTACATCATTACATTACGATCCTGAGTTACCTCCTGTATTATACTCAGAGCTGCACTCACTATTCTGCAGGTGCAGTCACTGTGTACATACATTACGTTACTGATCCTGAGTTACCTCCTGTATTATACTCAGAGCTGCACTCACTATTCTGCTGGTGCAGTCACTGTGTACATACATTACATTACTGATCCTGAGTTACTCCTGTATTATACTCCAGAGCTGCACTCACTATTCTGCAGGTGCAGTCACTGTGTACATACATTACGTTACTGATCCTGAGTTACCTCCTGTATTATACTCCAGAGCTGCACTCACTATTCTGCTGGTGCAGTCACTGTGTACATACATTACATTACTGATCCTGAGTTACCTCCTGTATTATCCTCCAGAGCTGCACTCACTATTCTGCTGGTGCAGTCACTGTGTACATACATTACATTACTGATCCTGAGTTACCTCCTGTATTATACTCCAGAGCTGCACTCACTATTCTGCTGGTGCAGTCACTGTGTACATACATTACATTACTGATCCTGAGTTACCTCCTGTATTATACTCCAGAGCTGCACTCACTATTCTGCTGGTGCAGTCACTGTGTACATACATTACATTACTGATCCTGAGTTACCTCCTGTATTATACTCCAGAGCTGCACTCACTATTCTGCTGGTGCAGTCACTGTGTACATATCATTACATTACTGATCCTGAGTTACCTCCTGTATTATCTCCTAGAGCTGCACTCACTATTCTGCTGGTGCAGTCACTGTGTACATACATTACATTACTGATCCTGATTACCTCCTGTATTATACTCCAGAGCTGCACTCACTATTCTGCTGGTGCAGTCACTGTGTACATACATTACATTACTGATCCTGAGTTACCGCCTGTATTATACTCCAGAGCTGCACTCACTATTCTGCTGGTGCAGTCACTGTGTACATTCATTACATTACTGATCCTGAGTTACCTCCTGTATTATTCTCTAGAGCTGCACTCACTATTCTGCTGGTGCAGTCACTGTGTACATTCATTACATTACTGATCCTGAGTTACCTCCTGTATTATACTCCAGAGCTGCACTCACTATTCTGCTGGTGCAGTCACTGTGTACATACATTACATAACTGATCCTGAGTTACCTCCTGTATTATACTCCAGAGCTGCACTCACTATTCTGCTGGTGCAGTCACTGTGTACATACATTACATTACTGATCCTGAGTTACCTCCTGTATATACTCCAGAGCTGCTGCACTCACTATTCTGCTGGTGCAGTCACTGTGTACATACATTACATTACTGATCCTGAGTTACCTCCTGTATTATACTCCAGAGCTGCACTCACTATTCTGCTGGTGCAGTCACTGTGTACATACATTACATTACTGATCCTGAGTTACCTCCTGTATTATACTCCAGAGCTGCACTCACTATTCTGCTGGTGCAGTCACTGTGTACATACATTACATTACTGATCCTGAGTTACCTCCTGTATTATACTCAGAGCTGCACTCACTATTCTGCTGGTGCAGTCACTGTGTACATCATTACATTACTGATCCTGAGTTACCTCCTGTATTATTCTCCAGAGCTGCACTCACTATTCTGCTGGTGCAGTCACTGTGTACATACATTACATTACTGATCCTGATTTACCTCCTGTATTATACTCCAGAGCTGCACTCACTATTCTGCTGGTGCAGTCACTGTGTACATACATTACATTACTGATCCTGAGTTACCTCCTGTATTATACTCCAGAGCTGCACTCACTATTCTGCTGGTGCAGTCACTGTGTACATACATTACATTACTGATCCTGAGTTACCTCCTGTATTATACTCCAGAGCTGCACTCACTATTCTGCTGGTGCAGTCACTGTGTACATACATTACATTACTGATCCTGAGTTACCTCCTGTATTATACTCCAGAGCTGCACTCACTATTCTGCTGGTGCAGTCACTGTGTACATACATTACATTACTGATCCTGAGTTACCTCCTGTATTATACTCCAGAGCTGCACTCACTATTCTGCTGGTGCAGTCACTGTGTACATACATTACATTACTGATCCTGAGTTACCTCCTGTATTATACTCCAGAGCTGCACTCACTATTCTGCTGGTGCAGTCACTGTGTACATACATTACATTACTGATCCTGAGTTACCTCCTGTATTATACTCCAGAGCTGCACTCACTATTCTGCTGGTGCAGTCACTGTGTACATACATTACATTACTGATCCTGAGTTACCTCCTGTATTATACTCCAGAGCTGCACTCACTATTCTGCTGGTGCAGTCACTGTGTACATACATTACATTACTGATCCTGAGTTACCTCCTGTATTATACTCCAGAGCTGCACTCACTATTCTGCTGGTGCAGTCACTGTGTACATACATTACATTACTGATCCTGAGTTACCTCCTGTATTATACTCCAGAGCTGCACTCACTATTCTGCTGGTGCAGTCACTGTGTACATACATTACATTACTGATCCTGATTACCTCCTGTATTATACTCCAGAGCTGCACTCACTATTCTGCTGGTGCAGTCACTGTGTACATACATTACATTACTGACCTGAGTTACTCCTGTATTATACTCCAGAGCTGCACTCACTATTCTGCTGGTGCAGTCACTGTGTACATACATTACATTACTGATCCTGAGTTACCTCCTGTATTATACTCCAGAGCTGCACTCACTATTCTGCTGGTGCAGTCACTGTGTACATACATTACATTACTGATCTGATACCTCCTGTATTATACTCCAGAGCTGCACTCACTATTCTGCTGGTGCAGTCACTGTGTACATACATTACATTACTGATCCTGAGTTACCTCCTGTATATCTCAAGCTGCACTCACTATTCTGCTGGTGCAGACTGTGTACTACATACATTACTGATCCTGAGTTACTCCTGTATAACTCAGAGCTGCCTCACTATCTGCTGGTGCAGTCACTGTGTACATACATTACATTACTGATCCTGAGTTACATCCTGTATTATACTCCAGAGCTGCACTCACTATTCTGCTGGTGCAGTCACTGTGTCATACATTACATTACGATATACTGATATCCAGCTGCCTATATTGTGATCACTGATAATTGCGAGTATCTGTATACCAGAGCTGCACTCACTATTCTGCTGTGAGTCACTGTGTACATACATTACATTACTGATCCTGAGTTACCTCCTGATTATACTCCAGAGCTGCACTCACTATTCTGCGGTGCAGTCACTGTGTACATACATTACATTACTGATCCTGAGTTACCTCCTGTATTATACTCCAGAGCTGCACTCATATTCTGCTGGTGCAGTCACTGTGTACATACATTACATTACTGATCCTGAGTACCTCCTGTATTATCCTCCAGAGCTGCACTCACTATTCTGCTTAGAATACAACGTGGCATACTTTACATTCTGGGATCTGAAGTCTCTCGATTTCAGGTCATAATTTTGTGAGTCTACTGGTAAACATTAATACTGATCTCTTATGCTCTCTCCATTAGTTTTGTACTTCCATCTCATCACTAATTCCCGGAGCGCTGTGTACAACATAAATGGAGTGTCTGGTTACAGACTATGTTGTAATGACTCATGAGGCTCCTGCAGACGGTCAATAATCTCGGAGTGAGTTCCTGCTGATTCTGCAATAATTCTGATCCGATTACCAATGGGACATTTACGATGCATCACATCCGCTGTCAGTCACTGTGTTCATGAGCATACATTGCTGATCACTGAGTGACCTCTAATGAGGCTCTATAGCTAGAGCTAAAAACACTCACTGATTTGTGGTGCATCAGTCCATAGTGTCATAATTCCATTACTAGATGCTATAAGCTGTCTCCGTATTAGTATCCCAGAGCTTGCGCTCAAGCTATATCTGTAAGTGTTGTACACTAGGAGGAGCTCACTGCATGGTGTATAGTCACCACTGGAGGAGCTCACTGCATACTGTATAGTCCCACTAGGAGGAGCTCACTGCATAGTGTATAGTCACCACTAGGAGGAGCTCACTGCATAGTGTATAGTCATCACTAGGAGGAGCTCACTGCATATGTATAGTCACCACTAGGAGGAGCTCACTGCATATGTATAGTCACCACTAGTGGAGCTCATTGCATAGTGTATAGTCACACTAGGAGGAGCTCATTGCATAGTGTATAGTCACCACTCTAGGAGGAGCTTGCATAGTGTATAGTCACCACTAGGAGGAGCTCACTGCATATGTATAGTCACCACTAGGAGAGCTCACTGCATAGTGTATAGTCACCACTAAGGAGGAGCTCATTGCATAGTGTATAGTCACCACTAGGAGGAGCTCATGCATAGTGTATAGTCACTCTAGGGGGAGCTCACTGCATAGTGTATAGTCACCCTAGGAGGAGCTCACTGCATAGTGTATAGTCACCACTAGGGGAGCTCACTGCATGTGTATAGTCACCACTAGGAGGAGCTCACTGCATAGTGTATAGTCACCACTAGGAGGAGCTCACTGCATAGTGTATAGTCACCACTAGGAGGAGCTCACTGCATAGTGTATAGTCACCACTAGGAGGAGCTCACTGCATAGTGTATAGTCACCACTAGGAGGAGCTCACTGCATAGTGTATAGTCACCACTAGGGGAGCTCACTGCATAGTGTATAGTCACCACTAGGAGGAGCTCACTGCATAGTGTATAGTCACCACTAGGGGAGCTCACTGCATAGTGTATAGTCACCAGGAGAGCTCACTGCATAGTGTATTGTCACCACTAGGAGGAGCTCACTGCATAGTGTATAATCACCACTAGGAGGAGCTCACTGCATAGTGTATAGTCACCACTAGGAGGAGCTCACTGCATAGTGTATAGTCACATGAGAGCTCACGCATATGTATAGTCCCCACTAGGAGGAGCTCACTGCATAGTGTATAGTCATCACTAGGAGGAGCTTACTGTATAGTGTATAGTCACCACTAGGAGGAGCTCACTGCATAGTGTATAGTCACCACTAGGAGGAGCTCACTGCATATTGTATAGTCACCACTAGGAGGAGCTCACTGCATAGTGTATAGTCACCACTAGGAGGAGCTCACTGCATAGTGTATAGTCACCACTAGGAGGAGCTCACTGCATACTGTATAGTCACCACTAGGAGGGCTCACTGCATAGTGTATAGTCACCACTAGTAGGAGCTCACTGCTATAGTGTATAGTCTCCACTAGGGGAGCTTGCTGCATACTCTATAGTCACCACTAGGGGAAGTTCACTGCATACTGTATGGTTACCACCAGGGGAAGTTCACTGCATACTGTATAGTTACTACTTGGGGGATCTCGCTGCATACTGTATAGTTACCACTAGGGGAAGCTCGCTGCATACTGTATAGACCCCACTAGAGGAGCTCACTGAATACTGTATAAACACCACTAGAGGTAGTACACTGCATAGTGTATAGACAAAACTAGGGGGAGCTCACTGCATACTGTATAGTTACCACTAGGGGAGCTCACTGCATAGTGTATAGTCACCACTAGGGGGAGCGCACTGCATAGCATATAGTCAACACTAGAGGGAGCTCACTGCATTATATATAGAATATATAGTCAACACTAGGAGGAAGCTCACTGCATACTGTAGTGTATAGACACCACTAGGGGAGCTCACTGCATACTGTATAGACAGTGAGCTCCTCTAGTGGTGAGTATGTAGGACCAGAATGTTATCATGTATGTCTTTACCTATGCAGAAGGCTATATTTTTATGAGATCTATCGTACTGCAAACCGCTGTGGATTTTACTTCTGCTTCCTGATCAGATCCTGTACGTTACTCCAGTGCAATATAGGTGTCATCATTGGTCATACAGGATGTAAACCTTATTTTCCTCATGAATCTCTTTATGTCCCTTTCAGCCGAGCTACCAGGACCTGAGCCGTGTAAGGAACCCAACTCACCATGTCTTCACCGCCACCCACACCTTGCCTGATGGAACCCGGAGGCTTATATATGGGAGGTACGAAGGAGCACAGGACCCCCCAGCTCTGCCCCTGCAGGGGCCCAGCGATATCCACCGTTCTTGGTCAGAATTGAGGAGGAAGCTTCCCCGTGAGAGCAGCCTGGACACCGACCTCGCGGATGATGTAGCAGACAGTTCTGAGCGGATCGAGAGGATGAGCCAGATGAGCCGCATGCCGGACAGCAACCAGATCCGTCAGTCAGAGAGTCGAGAGGACGGAGGACGGACGTTCAGAGGTCGGTGCCTGATCGGGTAGATTACAAACCGTCAGCTAAGCATTGGGTTAATTTACCAGATTGTGACAAAGCTGAGAGGCCGGTAAAAATACCCACCAATATGTCCTGATGAAGCAGGCAGGGTGGTGAGGATATATCACCCTATAACCGGGAGCATGTCATATACTGTAAGCATAGAGAGTGAAGCTGTTATAATAAATCAGAGCTGATAATATAACAGAGCTATAATGATAAACTAAAGCTGCAGTGATAAAGCAGATCTGTAATAGCGTAGCAGAGCTGCAATTGTGAAGCAGAGCAGAAATGACATAGCAGAGCTGTACTGATATAGCAGAGCTGTAATGAGATAGCAGAGCTGTAATGATATAGCAGAGCTGTAATGAGATAGCAGAGCTGTAATGATGTATCAGAGCTGTAATGATATAGCAGAGCTCTAATGATGTAACAGAGCTGTAATGACATAGCAAAGCTGTAATGAGATAGTATGGCTGTAATGACATAGTAGAGCTGTAATGAAATAGCAGAGCTGTAATGAGATAGCAGAGCTGTACTGATATAGCAGAGCTGCACTGATATATCAGAGCTGTAATGATGTAGCAGAGCTATAATGATGTAGCAGAGCTGTAATGATGTAGCAGAGCTCTAATGATGTAGCAGAGCTGTATTTATATAGCAGAACTGTAATGATGTAGCAGAGCTCTGATGATGTAGCAGAGCTCTACTGATATAGCAGAGCTGTAACGATATAGCAGAGCTGTAATGATGTAGCAGAGCTCTAATGATGTAGCAGAGCTCTAGTGATGCAGCAGAGCTGTATTCATATAGCAGAACTGTAATGATGTAGCAGAGCTCTAATGATGTAGCAGAGCTGTACTGATATAGCAGAACTGTAATGATGTAGCAGAGCTGTAATGATGTAGCAGAGCTCTAATGATGTAGCAGAGCTAGGCAGTGATTTATTCTGCTCCCTGCTCTGTATCTCTGGCTGAGGCTTTGGCTCCCCATCACATG
Organism: Allobates femoralis; assembly: GCA_033576535.1. Taxonomy (NCBI): domain Eukaryota; kingdom Metazoa; phylum Chordata; class Amphibia; order Anura; family Aromobatidae; genus Allobates; species Allobates femoralis. The sequence goes on from JARQOC010000011.1 coordinate 12,258,573, forward strand.
CCATCACATTGGTAGCTCTGCCTGTGTCATAGCAGCCATATTGGTTGACAGGTCAATGTAGAGACTCAGGGACTCACCACCACTTGTTCACATTTAGTCTTTTGTTCCATCAAAGAGCAGAAAAGCCAAAATGTTGGTGATCCGGGTCCACTACACTGTGGATAGCAGTAAACTCTGACAGATGCCTCTCATTTATAATATGTTCTGTTCTGCTGGAGCCTTTAATGGTGCAGAACGTCAATACCTCATATTATATACTAACTATAGTGATGTAATCAGAAAGATCCGTCCATTGTACCATATTGGAGCAAATATCTGAGGACTCAGGTGCGGTTATTGTATATCGTCGCATTATGTATCAGTTTGCCGCTATATTGACGTCTTTAGGACTTTGCTCCTGTAATTTGTGCTGCACCAAAGTGTTGATTTCTTTGCATTAATGCAGCTGATTTTCCGCACGTCTAGAAAATCCAAATGGACAATCCTCTGCATATACAACGCCTTGAAAAAGTAATCGTACCCCGAGAACGTTTCCATAAACTTAAATGTGTATGATTGGGATTTTATGTAATACAAAATACAAAGTATCAACTATTTGTAAACTGTAAAGGAAACGATACAAGCGATACACATACAGGTGAATCTCAATGAATTAAAGTACCTTTTTGATGATCTTCTATTTCAGTAATTCAATACATAAAGTGACACACATCTATTATATAGAGTCATTACACACAGAGGGATCTATTTCATGTGTTTATTTCTGTTAATGTTGATGATTATTGCTTACAATCATTACAAACAGTCATTATCTCAGTAAATTGCTGCAGTCCCCAGTGTGGTGCATATAGACTAGAGAGGATGAAGGCTTAAACACTGCGCTGCCGTATTCCACCAGACATCAAAGGATGAATATAACATCAATGCGTTTCATGGCTCCCTGGCCCCTTCCTCATGACAAATCAGTATCATATTGGCATGTATCAGGGCGTCTCTGGGATTCCTGAAACATGTTAACTAATAAATTAATATTATATTCATCCTTTCATGTCTGGTGGAATATGGCAGCGTGGTTTTTTACCCTTTATCCTCCCTACTTTAATTTTCTGACATAATGACCTTTGGGGTTTCATTAATCATCAACATTAACAGAAATAAACACATGGATAGATCCCTCTGTGTGTAATGACTCTATGTAATATATGTGGTCACTTTATGTATTGAATTACTGAAATAAAGTCACTTTTTGATGATTTTCTAATTCATAGAGATGCTCCTGTATTTATACCAGTGATACATTTATTTGTGACAAGCGCCACACAATGATGGTGAGGACTCTTTGTTCCTTCCTTTTCACATCCCATCTAACCTTGGATACGTCTTATCGCCCAGTGAGTAATCCTACACATGAGGTGAAGGGTCCGGGGAGATACAGGAGCCCCCTGTGTATCAGCCGCTGGTGGAAGCGTGCATACATTACTCTCCGTGCACCATCCATTACTCATGGCGGTGTCTGGCCTCAGATATTGAGTGATCCATCTTCTATGTCACAGGTTCGATTGGGATTCAGAATCCAGCGGAGGCTCCGTCAGCACCAGAGATGGCCGGCTTGTTAGACGTGCAGAGCTTAGGTGGCGAGCTGGAGAGATACGGGGTGGACCTGAAGCAGCTCAGCGATTCCCAGCTGGATCAACTCTCCGTCCTCCTCCAAATGCTCCAGTCTGACATACCGCAAAACCAAGGTGAGAGCAACACGGATCTCATCATTCATGAATGTAATGCGACAAATGCAGTAAAGACTGACACTGGCACAGTCAGATGACGATCATGCTGCTTCCATAACAGTTAAACCCCATTCACAAGTTCGAGGATGTTGGTGACAATTTTTTTTCTTAGTGACTAATGTGATGTTTTTGCTTTTACAGGAGCAAGAAGCGGAGACAGAAGCCCCCCGAAACGCGTGAGTGCTGTGTCATCACTTATCTGTGCAGCAGGGGTGTAGCCAGTTTTTTTGGGGCCATGTAGTTCAAGAGGAATTCTTCAAGCAGTTTTTGATGTGGATTTTAATTCGAAAACTGCTCCTAAATGCACATGAAAAACTCAATGTGAACAAACCCCAAATCATACATGGTATAAAAGGGCTCAGGAGCTGTCAGGCCCCTTCACCCTGCAGAATGTTCACATCCGTGTGGAGCCTTGAGTTTCCAGGACACACGGACAGGCGCTGATCTGTGACAACGGACGGGAACTGATGTCCACGGAACGTTTCTATACCGGATCCATCATCAGTGATCAGAGATCGGGGGAGGAGCTGGACCTCGCTTCTGAGCATGCTCAGTACAGCAGAACCATCCCTCCTCCATAGAGCTCCATGTGATGTGGACAGGTACAGATCTGTGTCTGTGCATTGGTGTCAGTGATTTTCAAGGCAAAATCAGAACAGTCTCCGATTCTGGGTGCATGAAAAACACTGACACCAACGGATCAGGGACAAAACTGACACACGGAGGCCATATAGGACGTATCCGTGCCCATAGGGATACATGGGAGGCCAAAGCTGATCCGTGCCCATAGGGATACATGGGAGGCCAAAGCTGATCTGTGCCCATAGGGATACATGGGAAGCCAAATCTGATCCATACACATAGGGATACATGGGAGGCCAAAGCTGATTGGTGGCCATAGGGATACATGGGAGGCCAAAGCTGATCCGTGTCCATAGGGATACATGGGAGGCCAAAGCTGATCCCTGTCCATAGGGATACATGGGAGGCCAAAGCTGATCCGTGGCAATAGGGATACATGGGAGGCCAAAGCTGATCCATGCCCATAGGGATACATAGGAGGCCAAAGTTGATCCGTGCCCATAGGGATACATGGGAGGCCAAAGCTGATCCGTGCACATAGGGATACATGGGAGGCCAAAGCTGATCCATGCCCATAGGGATACATAGGAGGCCAAAGCTGATCCGTGCTCATAGGGATACATGGGAGGCCAAAGCTGATCCGTGCCCATCAGTTTTATAACGGACAGACACAGATCACAAATTCTGCAGTGTGAAGGCAGCCTAAGGTACGCCTTTCCAAATAGAAAAGACGGCACTCACCGGTGAAGATTTGCGGTGAAGGTACGCCTTTGACCTGATGCATTTTATACAATTATTTCCTATAATGCACTGAACAAATATGGAAGCACAATAACGGGCGACAGAGGGATGGAGCAGAGCTGAGTAATGCAGCCAATGGCATAACTTGAAGCTCAGGGGTCCTGATGCAAAAGCTCTATTTAAGGCCCCCAATTATTGTAAATCTTTAATAGCATTAGTCTTTTTCTATAGGCCAAAGGGAAATTTGGGGCCCCCTAGGCTCCAGGGCCGGGTGTGATTGCAATCCTTGCACCTGTTGTAGTTACACCCCTGAATGCAGCGATATCTAAGGGATCGTTCACACAGGAGAAGACTTTAAAATACAGAAAATACTCAACATAATATGAGCAAAATGGATCAGATTTCCCAAATCTCATCCGCTTGCTATGGAGCAAAACCTGCAGTGGAGATTTCAGATTTGCTGCATTGCATTACGTTGCAGCCGTTTACTGTGCGATGCTGCAGATCAGAGCAGATTAGTCCGGTCTGACCGTACACTAGGACTGGACTTGCTACATTGGGTTAACTTGAAATGTTATTAATCCAACCATGAAGAGTTAAATGACAAAGTTAGGTAAGGCCGGCTTCACACCACGGTTTTCTGCTGTCAGGCTGTGTCCAGTGTTTTGTTGGATGCACCGGCCACAGCCTGACAGCCCCGGACAGAACAGAATCGGAGGGTTAATATGCCTCGATTCTGTTTCTGCCGGAATCATCAGTGCGCGTGAGCCGCTGTCCAGGTCCTGAAATTCCCAAATCTCTGAAATTTCAGCCGGGAGCTCTCCAGGTGCTGAAGTTTAGCGCTGGTCAGGGCTGAGCTTCAGCACCCAGGTCCAGGAACCGGATCCGATTTTCTGTCGGATTCAGTGCGATCCGCGCCCATAGACTCCCATGTTAGGGGCGCTGGATTGCACCGGATCCAAGAGGATTTGATTTTGTCAAATTTTTGCCCGGACACAAAAACGCTGCAAGCTGCAATCGAATGCAGACTGATGCTGCCGGACAGGGACAAAACCGGATGGCAAATCACTTCCATCTGCCCTCATCCGGCACCATAGGCATGCAGTAGTCCAAAATCAGGTTCGGGGCTGTCAGGTTCACACCGGACTGCCCCAAACCCGAAATAACTGTGGTGTGAAGCCTTAGCTGCACAAAGATCCAGAGCAGCACCAAACTAATGCACACAATGTGTGTGGTTCAGATTAGCCAGGAGTCAGGACAAGTGGAAATTTGGAGCTTATTCACAATGTCCAGACAAATCGCATTTTTTGCTGCAATTTTCACAAAATCTTAACCAAACTGTTGCGATTGACTCATTTATGTAAAAATTGCAACAAAAACGCAACATAAATAGCTGCAGAGGTGAAATCCTCATCAATTTGTGCTGCAGATGTCCTGTTGTAAATGTAACATTGAGCAGAAATTCAGCTCCATTTTCACACTGAAATCTAGAGCGGTTTTGGACATTGCAGATCTATTATGGAAGGTATCATGCTCATGTCCCCGAAAATATAACTTTACTCTGGATCTGATTTCAGTCAACTCAACCTCTGCAGAGACGTCACCCATTAAGTAATATGGCTATAGGGCTGTCATAACATTTATTAGGCCCCTTTCACACTGGCGTTTTTGAAAAAATGCAGCAGAATTACCGCATCTGTCGCATCTTCCGCCTATCGGACGCACTTGCGGGACATTTGCGGCAAGCCCCATGCATTGTCTATGGGGCTTGCGGCAAGTGCGGTTTTGCCAGTTGCGGCAGTTGCGGCCGCAAAAAAAAAACCCCACTGCTGACCGCGTTTTCTTTCGCAGCCACAAGTGACGCAACAGCCGCAACCGGCAAAACCGCACTTGCCGCAAGCCCCATAGACAATGCATGGGTCTTGCTGGATCGGTGCTGATGCAGTAATTCTGCCGCATCTGCCGCATTTTTTCAAAAACGCCAGTGTGAAAGGGGACTAAAGCCCCCATCACACTAAGCGAGATCACTAGCGAGATCGCTGCTGAGTCACAAGTCTGGTGAGGCAACAGCGACCTCGCCAGCGATCTCGCTGTTTGACACTTAGCAGCGACCGGGCCCCTGCTGTGAGATTGCAGGTCGTGTCAGAGTCGCCTGGACCATTTTTTGATTGTTGGGGTCAGGGCCGGCCTCAGGCTAAATTGCGCCCTGTGCAAAATTCCCCTTTGGTGCCCCCAGACCATGTCACATGAGACATGCAGCCAATCAGTGGCAGCTTCACTCTTTCCTCACATAAAAGTGACATCCCGAGGAAATCAGGGAACAACAGCAGCTCTCATTTATTCTGAAGCCGCCATCGGCGATCTGAGGCGGGCACGAGAAACGTGACCGTGCATGTCAGATCGCCACATATCGCCAGGCGAGATTGCGGTGTGTGCCGGTACCATAAGAGATTATTGGGTCTCTCCATGCTGAGGATTCCAGCCCCCTAGCTGCCAAGTTGTACCTGGTTGGCAACCAAAAATACAGTGAAGCCATATTTTTTTTTATTTCTAGAATTATTTCTAGAAAAAAAATGACATAGAGCTCCGCCATATTTTTGGTCCAGCCAGGTACAACTTGGCAGCTACGGACTGCCACCAGCCCCTAGCTGCCTCGTCATACCTGGCTGGAACAAAAAATACAGCGAAGCCTATTTTTTTATTTCTAGAATTATTTCTAGAAAAAAATGACATAGGGCTCCGCCATATTTTTGGTCCAGCCAGGTACAACTTGGCAGCTACGGACTGCCACCAGCCCCCAGCTGCCTCGTCATACCTGGCTGGAACCAAAAATACAGCGAAGCCTATTTTTTTTTTTATTTCTAGAATTATTTCTAGAAAAAAAATGACATAGGGCTCCGCCATATTTTTGGTCCAGCCAGGTACAACTTGGCAGCTACGGACTGCCACCCACCCCCAGCTGCCTCGTCATACCTGGCTGGAACCAAAAATACAGCGAAGCCCATTTTTTTTTTTAATTTCTAGAACTAATTCTAGAAAAAAAATTACGTGGGGCTCCGCCATATTTTTGGTCCAGCCAGGTACAACTAGGCAGCTGGGGGCTGGAATCCTCAGCATAGAGAGGCCCAAGCGTTCTGGGCCCCCCATGCTGCGAATTGCAGCCCACAGCCGCCCCAGAAAATGGCGCATTCATTGAAGCGCCATTTTCTGGCGTTGTACCCACGCTCTTCCAGTTGCCCTGGTGCCGGTGGCTAACTGGGTAATAAAGGGGTTAATGCCAGCTTTTTATTGGCAGCTGGCACTAAGCCCGAGATTCATAATATAGGGCCAATGTTAGACCCGCCATTAGGAATCTCTAGTACGGTAAATAGTCAATAAATACACACAGAGAAAAATCTTTTTATTTGAAAAAAAAACACAGACACAATTCGGACTCCATCTTTATTATAAAAAGATCCGACGTAATCCACAACGAAGGTCCCACGACGCTCGATCGCCTCCGACGTAGTCCACAATGAAGATCCCACGACGCTCGATCGCCACTGCTCAATCCAGAGACTGCAGCAAGGGCTCAAGTGTCCTCTTCCTACAGCCTCTGGGGTCACCGTTATGGTGCACTGTATGGCAATGATCTGTCATACAATTCACCAAGACTATGATCCCAGAGACCACAACAAGAGGACACTTGATCCCTTATTGTAGTCTCTGGGATCAGCGTCATGGTGCACGGTATGGCAATGGTCTGTCATACCGTGCACAATGACGCTGATCCCAGAGACTACAAGAGAACACTTGATCCCTTGTTGTAGTCTCTGGGATCAGCGTCATGGTGCACGGTATGGCAATGATCTGTTATACCATGCACCCGACGCTGATCCCAGAGACTACAACAAGGGATCAAGTGTCCTCTTGTTGTAGTCTCTGGGATCAGCGTCATGGTGCACGGTATGGCAATGATCTGTCATACAATTCACCAAGACTATGATCCCAGAGACCACAACAAGAGGACACTTGATCCCTTGTTGTAGTCTCTGGGATCAGCGTCATGGTGCATGGTATGGCAATGATCTGTCATACCGTGCACAATGACGCTGATCCCAGAGACTACAAGAGGACATTTGATCCCTTGTTGTAGTCTCTGGGATCAGCATCCGGTGCACGGTATGACAGATCATTGCCATACCATGCACCATGACGCTGATCCCAGAGACTACAACAAGAGGACACTTGATCCCTTGTTGTAGTCTCTGGGATCAGCGTCCGGTGCACGGTATGACAGATCATTGCCATACCGTGCACCATGACGCTGATCCCAGAGACTACAACAAGAGGACACTTGATCCCTTGTTGTAGTCTCTGGAGATCGTTTCCATGACGATTGGATCCTCTAAGTGCTGTGATCCCTGACATCACAGCACTTAGAGGGTTAACACAGCCAGGGCACAGCAATCACACAGATGCTGTGCCCTGGCTGTGACACCGCTCCTCTGCACACTCATCTCTATGCTGGGAAATGACTGTGCAGAGGAGCCGACAGAAGAAGGAGGACGCCGCAGGAAGAGGACAGCGCAGAGAAGACCCGGAGCAGACCGGAGGACAGAGGGAGAAGACCGAAGGAAAGAGGGAGAACAGCGGAGGACAGAGGAGAAGAAAGAAGACAGGTGAGGAAGAAGAGGGAGCGGGAAGAAGAGGGAGCGGGAAGAAGAGGGAGCGGGAAGAGGAGAACGGGCGGAGGTGATCACCGCAGGCAGCGGCGATCACAGGAGGCATGGGGAGGGATCGCAGGGCAGGGGAGCCCACAGGGGGTAGATCACCCACAGGGGGGAGATCGGAGGGCAGGGGGCACATCGGCGGCCCGGGGCAGAGCGGAGGGCCAGGGAACGACGGCGCCCCCTTTGAAGCATGGCAGGCGGCGCCCTGTGCGACCGCACAACTCGCACAGCGGTAGGGCCGGCCCTGGTTGGGGTCCCGCTGGGCAGCTGCATCGCTGTGTTTGATAGGGACATCGACCCCAATACTACAGGTCTGAGAAACAGGGTCCCAACGACCTCCGGATCATTCCGGATCGTTGCTGTGTCGCTGGTGAGATCCGACTGTTTGACATCTCACCATCGACCACATAGCGACGCTCCAGCGATCCCTACCAGGTCCTATCGATGTTGGGATCGCTGGTACGTCGCCAAGTGTGACGGTACCCTAAGACAGACGTGCTTATCTAGAGCCTTGGAAAGACGGTCGACATATCCATTGATTCAACAGAATGACGTTAAGGCTGTGGTCACTTAAGAAAACTTGATACATTGTTTCTAAAATAAAGCAAACATTTGTATCACTTTCAGATCTCGGAAGGTGAAATGCAGCATTCTTCTGGGGCTCAGCCCCCCTTTCCTCCTCCAGACTTTATCCAGAGGGGCATCTCTCTGGCCCCAGTGGGCGACAATGAGAGGGACGAGGACAATGTCATGAGCGCCACCCCTGCCTCTATCACCACCCATCTGGCACCTGATGCTCAAACAATGGGAGAACAACAAGCTCATCTCCTGGCCGCCATAAGTGAGGGGTCAAAGGGGATCCTGGAGAAGAAGAGTTACCAGGAGATTGCAGAAATCATTGATAATTCAGAGCAAAATCCACAAGTAGCCACTGAAGACTATGGATACATCCTCACCGATCAGAGGTAAGTACCTGTGATGTCACACAAGGCCGGGGGAGGGAAAGGGGCGATGAAGAGGGGGACGCTCACTAAGCCTCAAGGAGACAAAGAGATCAAGTTTTGTCTAAATTAAAATATTCAATATATTTCTGGCATCCAAAAAAGAAGATTGCTATTTGGTAGTTGTTTTGCCAACTTGGGGTACAATGACCATTTGGTCAAATTACCTACAGCCTCTACTAGGGGGAGATCACTACATACAAGTGTATACAGTAACCAGTAGAGGGAGCTCACTACATACAGATTTATACAGTCACCACTAGGGGGAGCTCACTGCATACAGATTTATACAGCCACCACTAGAGGGACCTCACTACATACAGAATTATACAGTCACCACTAGAGGGAGCTCACTGCATACAAATGAATACAGCCACCACTAGAGGGAGCTCACTACATACAAAATTATACAGTCACCACTAGAGGGAGCTCACTACATACAAATGAATACAGTCACCACTAGAGGGAGCTCACTACATACAAATGAATACAGCCACCACTAGAGGGAGCTCACTATATACAAATGTATACAGCTACCAATAGAGGGAACTCACTACACACAGATTTATATATCCACCATTAGAGGAAGCTCACTACATACAATTTATACAGCCACCACTAGGAAAAGCTCACTACATACAGATTTATACAGTTACCACTAGGGGGCGCTCACCACATACAGCTTTTTACAGCCACCACTAGAGGGAGCTCATTACATACAGATTTATACAGCTACCACTAGGAGGAGCTCACTAGACAGCTTTATACAGTCACCTCTAGAGGGAGTTCACTAGATACAGATTTATACAGCTACCACTAGAGGGAGCTCACTACATATAGATTTATACAGCCACCACTAGAGAGAGCTCATTATACACAGATTTATACAGCCACCACTAGAGGGAGCTCACTACATACAGATTTATACAGTCACCACTAGAGGGAGCTCACTACATACAGATTTCTACAGTAAATTGCAACATACAGATTTATACAGCCACCACTAGGGGAGTTCACTGTATTTATACACTTATTATTAAATTTATGACCCTTTTATGGCTGATCAATTTGCATTGATGCAGTCTCTCATTTGCGTTTTCTGGTAAAAGTAGGTTTATGGAGGATGGGGGATGGGGAGTAGTTTACGCCCTCTTAACGTCACTTTCGCCTCATCCCGGCCTTGAACGAGTGGTACATATTGTCCAGATTATGAGCTGCCAGGCACAGCAGAAGCAGATGACGAGAGTCAATAAGTGTAATTGCTGTAATTTTATGCAATTATTCCTGAGCAGCGCCAATGAGTGCAGTAAGTAAGCCCGGGAACACGGGGAGGCTGAGCGGGGGTAATAATTAGCATCCAAAAATAACGGATTGGTGGGAATATTCTCCCACGGGTCTGATAGTTATGGTGTGCCCTATGTCTTATGCTTGAATGCCGAGAAATATATTATATGTATTCATATATCATACACGTATATATAATGATACATCCAACATACAGGAAGGTCCTTTATATGTTCACATCTAGTTATGCAGCACGATGAGACAAGTCGGATACCAAACACTAGCAGTTCAGTAAAGATGATCTTTGATCAATCACTGATCGTTCTCATGTCATTAGAGGAAGATAGAGCGACCACTACAGGTCACATGTGGTATTACATTTCCCCAATGAATGACGGACCACTTAGAGCTGGACACCATCTTTGCAATGACTATCGGGGGGGAATTAACACCTTCAAACAGTCCTTATACTATGATTTCACCGTTTGAACAAAGATTGCGCTTTTCAGGGAAATAGCAACAATTCAGACAATAAGCCCCAATGCCCCATTCATTTTTGCGTTTTTACCTTTTTCTTTTTTTTTTTTGGTGTTTATATTCTTTTAATTTGCAAATCTTTTAAATTTGACTTTATGTGTTTTCCTGTTTTTTTTTTTATATATTTGTTTAAAACAAGAAAAAACTGCTGCACTTCAACATGTAATGTGAACAGGTGCAACACTGAACACGACACATTGTAACAAAAAGATAGCGGCACTCGAATACTAAGATACGCTATTTTAAATATTGAACAGCTACGGTATATAGCTAAGGATATGTAAAAAAGGGGACACTTAGCTTAATAAACATGGCCATATCAATAACCGCCCAGTAGCCACATCAAGGCATGTCTCATTACTGGATCCTAACCTACTTCTATACCTGCATGTGTCGTGTTCAGCGTTGCACTTATACACATTATATGTTGGAGTGCCGCAGTTTTTTCTTGTTTAAACTATGGGGTCACACCCTCTATAGTGCACCTGTCCCTTGCTAGCCATAAGGTGCTGTTATCTCTGTTAGCAGGTTTCTACTCACCCATTCCAAGAGAGATTTTTAATCCAGAGAGAGGCTGAGACTGATAATCTCTATATATAATAGCACGTCCTCCACTCTATATTAATAGCACGTCCTCACTTCCGCTGGCGCCATATTTCCACAAACAAGTGATGAGCATGGAAATATGGCGGCCGCTAGACGCTGCATGCTGTCTCCGCCCGCTGCTAGTAGTGCTCCCGGTCCCTACACCCCCGCCCCACACTGACCCGACACCGCAGCTCCCCCCACTAACCCGACACTGCAACCACCCAGCTTTCCTCCAGCCGCCGCCGATCAGCTGGGACTTACAAGATCTAAGATGACATCACTAGCAAGGGCGGAACTACATCACATGACAGTGATGTCATCACAGGCCCTGTCCACACACAGAGAACAAGCAGGTACTAGAGCCCGTCCTCCACTCTGACACACACACTACACTCTGCCACACACTACACACTGCAACTCACTACACTTTATACATTGCCACACACTACACACTGCCACACACTACACTCTGCCACACACTACACACTGCCACACACTACACTCTGCCACACACTACACACTGCAACTCACTACACTTTATACATTGCCACACACTACACACTGCCACACACTACACTCTGCCACACACTACACACTGCCACACACTACACTCTGCCACACACTACACACTGCAACTCACTACACTTTATACATTGCCACACACTACACACTGCCACACACTACACTCCACTGCACACATACACTCTGCCACACACTGCCCCACACCACACACTGCCCCACACCACACTCTATACACTGCCACACACTACACACTGACACACACTATACACTGCCCCACACCACACACTGCCACACCCTACACTCTATACACTACCACACACTGCCCCACACTACGCTCTGCCACACACTGGCATACACTGCACACTGCCACACACTACACACTGCCACACACTACACACTGCCACACACTACACACTGCCACACACTACACACTGCCCCACACTACACTCTATACACTGCCATACACTACACACTGCCACACACTACACACTGCCACACACTACACACTGCCCACACTACACTCTATACACTGCCATTCACTACACACTGCCACACACTACACACTGCCACACACTACACTCTGCCACACACTACACTCTGCGACACACCACACACTGCCCCACACTACACTCTATACACTGCCATACACTACACACTGCCACACACTACACACTGCCACACACTACACTCTGCCACACACTACACACTGCAACTCACTACACTTTATACATTGCCACACACTACACACTGCCACACACTACACTCTGCCACACACTACACACTGCCCCACACCACACTCTATACACTGCCACACACTACACACTGCCACACACTATACACTGCCCCACACCACACACTGCCACACACTACACTCTATACACTACCACACACTGCCCCACACTACGCTCTGCCACACACTGGCATACACTGCACACTGCCACACACTACACACTGCCATACACTACACACTGCCACCACTACACTCTATACACTGCCACACACTACACACTGCCACACACTACACTCTGCCACACACTACACTCTGCCACACACTACACACTGCCACACACTACACACTGCCCCACACTACACTCTATACACTGCCATACACTACACACTGCCACACACTACACACTGCCACACACTACACTCTGCCACACACTACACTCTGCCACACACTACACACTGCCACACACTACACACTGCCATACACCACACACTGCCACACACTACACTCTATACACTGCCACACACCACACACTGCCCCACACTACACTCTGCACACACCACACACTGGCATACACTACACACTGCCACACACTACACACTGCTATACACTACACACTGCCACACACACACACACTCCCACTCTGCCCCTGCTTTCCACCTGATCTCCCCCTGCTCTCCTCCGCTCTGTTCTTCCCTGCTCTGCCTCTGCTTTGCCCAGCTGTCCCCCACTCTGCTCTGCTCAACCCTTCCACACTCTGCTCTGGCCCTCCCTTCGCCATTCTGCTCTGGCCCTCCCCTTCCCCACTCTGCTCTGCCCCTCCCCTTCCCCACTCTGCTCTGCCCCTCTCCTTCCCCACTCTGCTCTGGCCCTCCTCTTCCCCACTCTGCTCTGGCCCTCCTCTTCCCCACTCTGCTCTGCCCTCCTCTTCCCCACTCTGCTCTGCCCCTCCCCTTCCCCACTCTGCTCTGGCCCTCCCCTTCCCCACTCTGCTCTGCCCTTCCCCACTCTGCTCTGCCCCTCCCCTTCCCCACTCTGCTCTGGCCCTCCTCTTCCCCACTCTGCTCTGCCCCTCCTCTTCCCCACTCTGCTCTACCCCTCCTCTTTGCCACTCTGCTCTGCCCCTCCTCTTCCCCACTCTGCTCTGCCCCTCTTCTTCTCCACTCTGCTCTGTCCCTTCTCTTCCCCACTCTGCTCTGCCCCATTTGGCCCCACTCTGCTCTGCCATACTCTGGTTCAGTTCTGCCCCTGTCTAGCTCGCAGCATGGGAGCGAGCACGGGGGGGGGCAGATCCTCTACGGGGGGAGGCACAGCAACAGCAGGGGAAAAGCAGAGAGACAGCAAAGGGGGGACCATAGAGCAACCACAGGTGGGGGGGGCCTGAGAGACAGCACTGGTGGGGAGCCAGAGAGCACACAAGGGGGGGATCCAGAGAGACGCCTACCACCCCCAGCGCCATAGAGCCCGCCTCCCATCATCGTGTCACCACCCACCTGATGCGATAGCATCAGACCCCATCATGTCTAATATATAAATCTGAATGTATGTATGTGTGTGTGTGTCAAAGACCCACCTACTCCACATAGCCGTACCCACTCCACAGCATGCATCTCCACATAGTCCCACCTCTTCCACATAACCCTGACCCCGGGACTACGTGGAGGGGTGGAGCTATGAAGGGGCATGGCTATACATAGGGGCAGAGCTATGAAGGGTTGGGGCTACTGGGAGGGGCTATGTGTATCGGTGGAGCTATGAAGAGGCAGAACTATGAAGGGTTGGGGTTATGATACATACACACACAGACACACATACATGCATGCATTATCATATATGGACAATGTTACCATATATGAGCATTACGACCATATATGAGCATTATGTTCAGGCAACGCTGGGCTCTACAGCTACTAAAGGTATAAAAGTAGGTTAGGATCCACCTCGATGTGGCTACTGGGCGGTTATCGATATGGCTGTATTTATATACTAAGTGTCTCATTTTTTCAAATTTCCTTAGCTGTAATGCTGTTGTCTTAGTTTTGAGTGCTGCTGTTTTTTTATGTTTGCTGTTATTGGTGGAGTTTTTTTCGTTTTCCAGATATTTTCTGCTAACTCCTTAGTTGTGACTTTAAAAAATAGTCTCCACATTTTTCGCTGATTTGCCTCATTCCCTTCCCCACCAAAGTGATTTTAGTTACGCTTAAACTTTATTTTTTTATGCACATTTTGCAACATTTTAGCAGAACGTACTAAAAAGGCGCAAAAAAAGTATTTTTTCTTCTATGTAACATTTTTAAGTGCACAATTAGGTGCAAAAAATGTAAAATCAAATGGTTAAAAAAAGGTGAACGTAAAGAATCGGAACCATAATATCTATCCTGGGTAAAACTATGATCAACTCCAGCTCTTCGGGGTGGGGGGTGATGAATACAATAATTATTCTATTGATTGGTCCCTTTAAAGGGGAAGTCCGGGGAGATAAAAAAAAAATTGTGCTTCCCCTATTCTCCTACATGATGAAGCAGAGCTGGACTCTACAGTTCTAGGATCTATAGATCACTTATAAATCAATAAAATCATATCTGCTCCTCAGCTCTCACCCCTCCCTCAGGGGACAGAGAAATTCAGTCATACATAGAGCTAAAGTTTCAGGTGACAGGATGCTACCAAGTTGATATGGGGGAGGGGAGACCATGGCAGTGCGGAATCAATCAATGTAGTGCTTTGCCTGTGCTCCTAGCCTGATATATGGCAGCACACATTATGCACCATTATATCATTGTACAGCAGAAGATCACAGCATGTATTTATATCTGCTTGGTGACATGATTGCTATTTGAAGAAAGAACACCTATGTTTATACATTACATAGGATGGTGTATCAGGGGCTGAACTGTAGTGTGACCTTTTGGCCGGCGGACATGCCCCCCTCTACGCCCCCTGTTCATACATAAGTATGAGGGGGCAGGAATGTAAGATGATTCTAGAGCCCCCAGGGTCCACGGTCCTGACACCTCCAGTCACTGCTGCAGCATGAGGCTGAATTTCTCTGTCCCCTGAGAGGGGGTGGGGTCAGAGCTGAGGAGCAGATATGATTTTATTGATTTGTAAACGATCTATAGATCCAAGAACTGCAGTGCCCAGCTCTGCTTCATCATGTAGGAGGGCAGGGACAGTAAAAAAAATATTATCTCCCCAGAGTTTAATGACTTGGGGATCTACCTCTAGTTGTGGGAAGATCCCTTGAGAAAAACCGCTACTAATGCAAATTCAGATACTTTTCCATTTCTAGATTTAAAGGGTTCTCCACTTATTCCTGGAAACATTCCCTTATAAGGAGCTGGTTACAGGGTGATCTGCTCATGGGACCTCCTAGCGATCACTTGTAATCTGAAAAGGAACTGACAATACCTGTTTTATTGCCCCACAGCGCCCCCGCAGGAGAAGTGAGGTATACATGGTTCTTATTGAAATCAACTTTCTGGGTCCTCCAGTGTGTGGACGATAATGATTAGGGGTCTCTTCTATTTTTTAACTCTGAATTTGCCAAATAGGCTGGGTTTCTAAACCGGACAGCCCCCTTTAATAGTAAAGGTAACATTTCTGCAAGTAATGGAGTATTAGCAAATGTTGCAACTGGTTCTAAAGCTTGAGATAATATGACAGGTTCACCTGTGAGGAACTCGCCTCTCATAACATCTACGGGGGTGGGGAAGGTCACATAACCGTGGGAAGGGCCACAGCCCCGGGCTCACCTCCACCCCTCTGCCTTTCTCCGTAGGCCTCTGAGCCTGTATAATGGTTTTCGTCTCTTGGATACCCTGGCCCGACTCGTCCACATGTCCACATCCAGCTTCATCAACATCAGGTGAGGAAGAATGATCCATCCCACCATATAATGCAGAAGAGGATTGCTATAAAGGGTTTTATCCCGATAATGAAAACTTGTATCTAAGGGATAGTTGATAAGTATTTCATTGGTGAAGATCGGAAACCCGACAGATGATGAGAATGAGAGTCCATGATCCCTCGGTCACTAGAGTAACTTAGAGCTTAGGTGCCCCAATGAAAAAGCTCCAACGGGGCCCCCAATGATTGCAAACCTTTATTAGCGTTAGTCTTTTTCAATAGGCCAAAGGGACTTTTGGGGCCCCCCTAGGCTCCAGGGCCCAGGCATGACTGCAACCCCTGCACCTGTTGTTACACTCCTGCCCCTGCTGTGAATGGTGCGATGGTCACAAACGTTGTTTGGTGGCCCCTTGATCTCATAACAACTTAGGGTCCCACCTATCAACCAGGGCTGTGGAGTCGGTAAATCAAACCACCGACTTCAACTCCTGACTCCGACTCCTGAATTTCCCTGGCTCCGCTCGACTCCACCGACCTGTTCCCTGACTCCGCTCCGACTCCAACTCTGACTCCTTAATTTCCTCGACTACTCCGACTCCTTTCATTCATCATGGCTCGTTTTTAAGCAATAAAATTATTGTACGTCAATGGTAACATTAGGCTTTAATCATATAATAAAGATATTTAGATAGAACATAATAATAATTCATAATAATAATATTCAGCACATTCTGCATTGAACTACTAGACCCAATTCATTATATATTTTAGGAGTCGGAGTCGGAACATTTTCTACCGACTCCAACTCCGACTCCACCAAAATGGGCAGCGACTCCGACTCCACGACTCCGACTCCACAGCCCTGCTATCAACCACTTATTACCTCTTCTGTGAATATACTTTAATTATGGCAACCTCTTTAGGTATGACGAGACAAATTATCATCCTTTGGATGCATTTAGTATGGCTTTATTGGAAATTACAGGGCGTGTATACTTTTGCACATTTTGTATTCCTCTAGTCAATCAAAAATGATTAAACAAATGAAGCAACTTTGCAAATAGTCTTAATTCAAAGATCTATTATTGTATGTAGCTCTTATGTGTTCCATGGTTACAGACTACAAACAAATCCTGGGTGTAGTCAGATCCTGCGGTCACGAGTCAGTACAGACTTGCATGTTTCATCTTGTTATAAACCAACAGACAGTAGAACAGAAAACGAATAAAATAACTTGAGACTGTAGGATCAGACTACACGAGGTTTTGTCTGTAGTCTGTAACCATGGAAACACATAGATCTGCAAACGAGCTGTGCACAAAACAGTAGAAGTCTTTTTATGGATACATACTATGGATGTGGATTCTCTGTTGCCTAGACCCGTGTGCACAGTTTAAGAGATCCCCCATTCTTCACTATTAACCCTTACAAAGAAGGAATTTGCTGCAGCAGGTCAACGGAGGGGATGGGAGCAGTGGAGTAACCTGAAGCTCATGGGCCCTGATGCAAAAACTCCAACGGGGCCCCCAATTATTGCAAATCTATAATAGCTAAAGTCTTTTTCTATAGGCCAAAGGGAATTTGGGGGGCCCTCTAGCCTCCAGGGCCCGGGAGTGATTGCAACCCCTGCACCTGTTATAGTTACGCCCCTGGACGGGAGTATAGTCAGAGATGGAGCCAAGGTACAGGCAACAGATACCATAGGAATAGTCTGGAGGGTGAAACAGAAGCTAAATACAAAAAAAGGTTCAGTTTAGAATCGGGTCAATCAGCAAATGCCCAGACAGGTTACGATCCGCAGGCAAGGCAGGACCATTCCCCTTTTGTAATGACCGCCATACTCTGCTGCTGGTGGCCTTGGAAGTCTGAAGCGTCATCCATCTAGGCCAGGAGAGAATCGACACCGCAAACAAGAGGTGGCAAAAACAGGAGAAAGTCTCCAATTGCCGACCAGCCGGACGCTGAAGCTGGGTAAGTAACACGAATATGTTAATTTGTAAAGTTGCTTCATTTGTTATTTTCTATTAACCTTCAAAAGTTGACACATTCTTCAAATGATGATTTTTTTTTTCTAAATGGAATCTATCATCAGGTTTTTGCTAACTCATCTGAGAACAGCATCATTTAGGCAAAGAAACCCTGAATCCAGCGATGTATCATATGGATTACTGGGTGCTGCGGTTCTGACACAATCAGAGTTTTTAGATTTATCTTGTAGCAGAGCTGGGAAAGCTGCCCCTGTCCACACTAGGCTCTGTATGTACAATGTCTATAGACAGAGAGCTGCCCCCGTCCACACAGGCTCTGTATGTACAATGCCCATAGACAGAGAGCTGCCCCCGTCCACACCAGGCTCTGTATTACAATGTCTATAGACAGAGAGTGCCCCCGCCACACCAGGCTCTGTATATAAATGTCTATAGACAAGAGCTGCCCCCGCCCACACCAGGCTCTGTATGTACAATGTCTATAGACAGAGTTGCCCCCACCCACACCAGGCTCTGTATGTACAATGTCTATAGACGAGAGCTGCCCCCGTCCACACCAGGCTCTGTATATAAATGTCTATAGACAGAGAGTACCCCCGTCCACACCAGGCTCTGTATTATAATGTCTATAGACAGAGAGTTGCCCCCGCCCACACCAGGCTCTTATGTACAATGTCTATAGACAGAGAGTGCCCCCGCCCACACCAGGCTCTCTATATACAATGTCTATAGACAGAGAGCTGCCCCCATCCACACCAGGCTATGTATGTACAATGTCTATAGACAGAGAGCTGCCCCCACCCACACCAGGCTCTGTATGTACAATGTCTATAGACAGAGAGCTGCCCCCGTCCACACCAGGCTCTCTATGTACAATGTCTATAGACAGAGAGTTGCCCCCCGCCCACACCAGGCTCTGTATGTACAATGTCTATAGACAGAGAGCTGCCCGCCCACACCATGCTCTGTATTACAATGTCTATGACAGAGAGCTGCCCCGTCACACCAGGCTCTGTATATACAATGTCTATCGACAGAGAGTTGCCCCTGCCCACACTAGGCTCTCTATGCACAATGTCTATAGACAGAGCTGCCCCTGCCCACACCAGGCTTTGTATGTACAATGTCTATAGACAGAGACCTGCCCACACCAGGCTCTGTATGTACAATGCCTATAAGCAGAGAGCTGCCCCAGCCACACCAGGCTCTGTATGTACAATGTCTATAGACAGAGAGCTGCCCCCACCCAAACTATGCTCTTTATGTATAATGTCTATAGACCGAGAGCAACCTTCCCCCCCCCCCACACCGCTCACACCAGGCTCTGTATGTACAATGTCTATAGAAAGTAAGATGCTAATCATAGCAGTGGGTGTTCCAGTCTATCTGACCTTTAGCTGTCAGCTGGCTTTTGCTACCTCATCTGAGAGCAGCATTATGTTAGCAAAGAGACCCTGGATCCAACAATATATCAGTTAGTTTACTGGGTGCAATGTTTCCGAGTTTTTATATTTTGCTTGTAGCAGAGACTACACCAGACTCTCTATATACAATTCCAATTTCATTTGGATCTGTTATGTGGGGGGCCATTTACCTTTTATGGTCATATCTGAATTTTTATAATATCTCTATATACAATGTCTATAGGCAGTGAGCTACTAATTACAGCAGGGTGTGTTCTGGACTAGCTATTCTAGTCCGGCAATGATAATCTTCTAACACTAAAACAAACATTGCAGACAATCTGAAATCTCCAGTTTACGCCTACAGCATGCTGTCTTCAGATTACATAGCAAAAGCCTGCTGACAGATACCCATTAAGAACCCAAATTTTGAGCTTCACCACATATTCCTTCCTCACATCAAACACTAATACCCTGCACTCCACTGCAGTAACTCTATACACACAGTATAATCAGGATTCTGAACCTTCTTGTTACTGTAACATCCTCCCCTATGGCGCTGGATCCGGTAAAAAATCGCATCGTCTCCTGGATCTGATTTCTACACAGAGCATGCTCTGCAATCCTGCCGTCCACAGTTCAGCACCATGGACAGCAGTATTTCATGCAAAGTCTATGAATTCAGCACAAAGTACAGCGGCAGAAAAACGAATCTTGCAAAAACACAGGATCGCAGACCATATTTGGCCGCACTTTTCTGCACATTCTGTCCTGTCCGTTTCTGTCCGGGTGATCCTGTAAACAACAGGATCCAACCAGACAGACTAAAACCCTGGTGTGAAGCCGGCCTCAGCAGAATTTCCTTGTATTTATGTAGTTACAAAAAAAAACAGATTTCTAAGTATTGTGAATGGATACATTTGTAATGAATAGTATCGCTCATTTAGAATAAATGGAAATATACAGGTATAGAGAAAAGTATATTTAGTAAAAATGTTGAGGAATCTATTGTCTATGAGTAGCGGTGAAGTTCACCCCATGGCGGTCCCATGTTGGTTACATGCTTTTCTATTGGAAGAGGTCAATGGACTGGGTCTGGTAACATGTTCCTCCACTGGCAGTCATTATATGCACAGAAGTGCTGTGTAGTTTGTGAAGGAAGATGCACTAACAAGATAATGTGCACAAACCCTTAATATTTATTCATTTATATAGCACTATTAATTCTATAGCACTTTACATTCATTTGCAACACTGTCCCCATTGGGGCTCACAATCTAAGCATCCTATCAGTCTTTCAAGTCGGGAAGGAAATCAGAATGCCTGGAGGAAACCCACGCAAACACAGGCAGAACATACAAACTCCTTGCAGATGTCATCCTTGGTGGGATTCAAACTCAGGACACCAGCGCTGCAAGTCTACAGTGCTAACCACTAGGTCACCATACAATGCTAACCACTGAGCCACCATGTACAGTGCTAACCACTGAGCCACCATGTACAGTGCTCACCATTGAGCCACCATGTACAGTGCTCACCACTGAGCCACCGTGCCGCCCTTAAAGCTATGTGTGCACTGTTTAGATTTGGTGGAGAAATTGTCTGCAGTAAATCTGCATCCAAACACAATTTTTTTGGTGCAGATTTGATGCAAATTTGTGCCATGCATTTTTCTTCATGCAGTCAATGACTTAAAAAAAGAAGGGAAATCTGCGTCATTAATTCACATTCTGCAGATTTTTCTGCAGCAAATCTGCAAGGAAAAAATAAGCAACATGTGCACAAAACTTCAGAGTCCTCAAAGACTTGTCTGGTTTCAGGATAGGCATGCAGATCTGCACCAAAAAAACGCATCGAATCTACAGCATGAGCAGATACCCTAAGGTTGTTGTGATGAATGTTCACATCCATGTAGTATAACTGCAATATCTAGAAAGAAAGATAGAGAACCTATATTTTATAAGTAGGGGTGATACTTGGCTCCATGGCGGGTCCATATTTGCTGAATGCTGTTTTTAATCATAATATTGTTCTTACCTGACCTGTTATTGGTGTTCAGCAATAATTATATTATACAGATAATTCAGATTATATATACAGCTTTACTTCATTGTCATGTAGACTTTATAAAGATGACCAAACATTATTTTACGAGATACAGGTAATTTTACATTACAATATATTCGCATGGGTTTTAATTAAGAGTTGACTGAATACTAAGAAACATTTAGCAAAAAAAAAATTAAATATATATATATATATATATATATATATATATATATATATATAATGATGGTCTCATGTAGTACATACAAGTATCACCACTGTGGTCAGTGATTGGCTGTAGTGGTTCTATGCAAGTACGACACATCACCACTGCAGCAATGTGGACATATTCAGAGGTGAGTGGTGCCAGAGCAGCAGGGGATTTAATAGATAACTATTTATTTATTTATGTTTTGTTTTATGGACTTTTTGGCTTTTAGCACTTCAGTGACCTCTTAAGCTATTTTGATTAATCACGTTTACTGATTCTCATCAGTTTAAGGGAATCTGCATGTTTTTGCTATATTAATTGAGGATAGCATGCTTGTAGGGATTAACAAACAATAGTCAACTGTGCCTGCTTTATCAGTGTGTGTGCTACTGTTTACATAATCTAAAGGCTTTATCATCTGGTGATTAACATTACAGGGCTACTTTGTCACATGCAGGGCTTACTCGCCTCCTGTGATTGACACCTCACTGCCAATGGACAATTTCTATGGAGAGCTTGGTGTGGGCGGGGCAGCTCTTTGTCTGTAGACATTGTACATACAGAGCCTGGGGGGCAGGGCAGCTCACTGTCTATAGACATTGCACATACTGAGCCTGGTGTGGGCAGGGGCAGCTCTCTGTCTATAGACATTGTACATACAGAGCCTGGTGTGGGCGGGGGTAGCTCTTTGTCTATACACATTGTACATACAGAGCCTGATATGGGCGGGGGCAGCTCTTTGTCTATAGACATTGTACATACAGAGCCTGGTGTGGGCAGGGCAGCTCACTGTCTATAGACATTGTACATACTGAGCCTGATGTGGGAGGGGGCAGCTCTCTGTCTATAGACATTTTATATACAGTGCCTGGTGTGGGCCGGGGCAGCTATCTGTCTATAGAGATTGTACATACAGAGCCTGGTGTGGGCGGGGCAGCTGTCTGTCTATAGACACTGTATATACAGAGCCTGGTGTGGGCGAGGGCAGCTGTCTGTCTATAGACATTGTACATACAGAGCCTGGTGTGGGCGAGGGCAGCTTTCTGTCTATAGACATTGTACATACAGAGCATGGTGTGGGCAGGGGCAGCTCTCTGTCTATAGACATTGTATATACAGAGCATGGTGTGGGCGAGGGCAGCTCTCTGTCTATAGACATTGTACATACAGAGTCTGGTGTGGGGCAGCTCTCTGTCTATAGACATTGTACATACAGAGCCTGGTGTGGGTGGGACAGCTCTCTGTCTATAGACATTGTACATACAGAGCATGGTGTGGGCGAGGGCAGCTCTCTGTCTATAGACATTGTACATACAGAGTCTGGTGTGGGGCAGCTGTCTGTCTATAGACATTGTACATACAGAGCCTGGTGTGGGGCGGGGGCAGCTCTCTGCCTATAGACATTGTACATACAGAGCCTGGTGTGGGCAGGGGCAGCTCTCTGTCTATAGACATTGTATATACAGAGCCTGGTGTGGGGGGAGGGGCAGCTCTCCCAGCTCTGCTGTGTTGCTTAAACTAAATGCTGCTTTAGTTGAGTGAGAACAGCTGCAGCCAGTAATCTATGTGATACATCGTTTTGCCTACAACATGCTGCTCTCAGATTAGGTAGCAAAAACCTGCTAACAAGATTCCCTTTAATATTAAGTCACATGATGGATAAATCCTCTGTGTATGTATGAAAATACTATATCATGTAATCTTAGACATAAGTGTAATATGGATCAAACAATAGCAGGGGTTCATGGGGCGCCCATTACGGTACCACACAGTGCAATACAAAAATAGTGGTAATAGAGTCATATAGCCCTCTATCAGGGTATTGATGTCTCTGATACATAAGACATATGATCACAACTTTGTTCTTGCAGTCAGTGCCAGAAAGATTCTCTATCATCTGATAAGCAGCAGTCAGAAAAAGGGCTATTACTGACCAACAAATGGGTGGAACAGGGAAGAGAACATCAGATTTTCAATAAAGCAGACAACCTGTCTCCTCACTAGGATATTTAGCTGATTGCCACCATCTCTATCTATAATTGCTCAGTGTCTCCTCAACTCCCATCTGGATGTCGCCTATGTCACTTCCGCCAGCGCCATATGTTCACACCCAAGTGATGGGTATGGAAATATGGCGGCCGCTGCTCCCCTGCCCGATCCCCGCAGTCCCCCCCACTAACTCAACACCGCAGCCCCCGCCAGCTATCGCCCCCGCTGCTAAGCTGGGAACGACTTACAGGACTGTGGTGATTTCATGATCATGGGAGGAGCCAGGTCACATGATCATAACGTCATCACAGGATCTTGAGCAGAACGGATGGAGGAGCAGAGTGCAGCAGCAGGAGCAGGTACTACAGGGGCAGCTCACTCTCACCCCACACAACACTAAGCCTGCACTCACTCACCCTACACTCAGTCAGCCTGCACTCACTCTGCCCCTGCAGTCACACTGCATTCACTCACCCTACACTCACCCTGCACTCATCCAGCCTGCTCCACGGTCATCCTGCACTACTGTCATCCCGCACTCACTCAGTCACCCCGTACTCACTCAGCCCGCTCCATGGTCAGCCCACCTTCATTCAGCCTGATCTCAGCCTGCACCACGGTCACCCTGCACTCAGCCTGCACTATGGTCATCCCGCACTCACCCTGCACTCACTCACTCTACACCACAGTCACCCTGCACTCACCCCACACTACCTCAACCCGCACCACGGTCACCCCGCACTCACTCAGCCTGCACCATGGTCACCCCGCAGCACTGGGGGGGACAGAGAGTTAGGGGGAAAAAACAGCGAGCAGGGGAGAGACCGCACAGGCCGGAAAGGCGAATGCTGCTCCCAGTGCCATAGACCCCGCCCCCATTGTGATGTCACCACCCACCCGATGCTATCGCATCGGGCTCCCATCTAGTTACTAGATAATCCCTGATGATATAGGTGAGCTGAATTTGTTCGTTGACATGTCTCATGTGATTGATTTTTTTACATTTTTCTATAGAGTGGCGTTTTCCTAACTCTCAGTGCACAAGAGAAACAGCACAAATTAGAACATGTTGAGCTCTGCTACTTCTTTATTTCTACCCTTTAGTAAAGGGAATCTGTCACCAGGTTTTTGCCATTCCATCTGAGAACAGCATAATGTAGATTCAGAGACCCTGATTCTAACTATGTGTCTCTTACTGAGCTGCTTGTTGTCATTTTGATAAAATTACTGTTTTTATCTGGTGTAGATTTAGCAGTCATTTGAATGTGCAGCTCTATAACTCCGCCCACACCACTGATTGGCAGCTTTATCTATAACCCCTCCAACATAATTGTTAGTTTTCTATATATAACCCTGCTCACACCTCTGATTGGCAGCTTTCTGTATATATCCCCACCCACACCACAGGTAGTTTTCTGTATATAACCCCGTCCACACCACTGATTAGCTGCTTTCTGTATAACACTGCTACCAGCACTCATTGGCAGCTTTCTGTATAATTCCACCCACACCACTGATGGGCAGCTTTCTGTATTACCCCACTCACACCACTGATTAGCTGCTTTCTGTATTACCCCACCCACACCACTGATTGGCAGCTTTCTGCATTACCCCACCCACACCACTGATTGGCAGCTTTCTGTATTACCCCACCCACACCACTGATTGGCATCTTTCTGCATTACCCCACCCACACCACTGATTGGCAGCTTTCTGTATTACCCCGCCCACACCACTGATTAGCTGCTTTCTGTATAACACCGCAACCAGCACTCATTGGCAGCTTTCTGTATAATACCACCCACACCACTGATTGGCAGCTTTTTGCATAACCCCGCCTACACCACTGATTTCCAGCTTCCTCTCTAACCTCACCCACATCATTGATTGGCAGTTTTCTGTATACACTAGAATCAGTGATGTGGGCAGGGTTATACAGAAAGCTGCCAATCAGTGGTGTGGGCGGGGTTATACAAAGCTCATGAATATACTGGACTACCTTATAGTAGGCCAACTAGTCCTCTAATGATAATCTCCAGCTGATTAAACAGTGATTTTATCAAAACTACGCTGAGCAGCCCAGTAAGTGACACATCGCTGGAATCAGGATCTCTGGCCCTACAGTATGTTACTCTCAGATTAAGTGTCAAAAACCTGGTGACAGATTCCCTTTAATAATAAGTAATAATCCTGGTATTTTCCATCCACTTCATTATTTTTGTTGCATTCACCACTCAAGCTCTTCTTGTTTCCCTGCAGTGTGGCCGGATCTGCTGTGACTTTCCGGATCAGAAAAAATCGCCAAAACTTGACGCTATCAGATATCACCAACCAAGCAAGTGAGTAGATTCTGTTTTGTTTTTAGTTTTTTCCAATCTAATTTAAGTAAAAAAAAATTAAATAAACAGTGATAAGCAGAATTTACATTTGAGGTTATGTGGGGAAAAAAATTGCCACACCTTTGGGCGTAGTTAAGAGAATGCAGTACCTGATCCTACCACATGGTGACACTAGAGAGCTGATAATTCAGATGGGGCTCGTTACTGGCCTATTAATGAGGTTGGTGATTTTATCAATAGTTATATTATTAATGAACTTGCTACGGTAGTATCAAAGTTGTGCTCTTAAAGGGCACTCAACATAAATTCTTGTATGTTTACGCTCCTTTTGATATGATCAGCAGTATGTAATATTTAATGCTGTAGTCATCCATTGGTATACAGGTGCCTCTCAATTATAATTAGAATATTGTCGAAAAGTTCATTTATTTCAGTGATTCAATACGTAAAGTGACACACATCTATTATATAGTCATTACACACAGGGATCAATTTCATGTGTTTATTTCTGTTAATGTTGATGATTATGGCTTACAGCCAATGAAATCCCAAAGGTCATTATCTCAGAAAATTAAAGTAGGGAGGATGAAGGGTTAAAAACCTCGCTGCCGTATTCCAAAATACATTTGATTATCTGAGATAATGACCTCTGGGTTTTCATTGGCTGTAAGCACTAATCATCAACATTAACAGAAATAAACACATGACTCTATATAATAGATGTGTGTCACTTTACGTATTGAATTACTGAAATAAATTAACTTTTTGATGATCTTCTAATTCATTTAGAGGCTCCTGTAATTAGTACCCGTGGAGTCAAGATGGATTCTGATCGTGTCTATGAGCTTGATGTGATGTATGTCAGTCTCTGACATTTCCATTATGTGGGCTATCATGGGGATGACCATATAGGATTTAGGTCCTTAAAAATAACTGATATAAATGACCAACCTGGCAGAAATTATTGGTCCTTTATTCCTCACCATTTCTAGGATTGCTGCCTGCTGTCAGTGAATCTTAACCCTTAGGCCGGCTTCACACCACAGTTTTTGGCTATCAGGGGGGATCCTGTCTTTTGCAGGATCACCATGACAGGACCTGACAGGACAGGATGTGTAGAAAGTGTGGCCAAATATGGTCCCGGATCCTGTTTTTCGCAGGATTCCTTTTCTGACGCTGTCCATGGCGCTCCATACAGTGCTAACTACTGAGCCACCATACAGTGCTAACCACTGAGCCACCGTACAGTGCTAACCACTGAGCCACCATACAGTGCTAACCACTGAGCCACCATACAGTGCTAACCACTGAGTCACCATACAATGCTAACCACTGAGCCACCATACAGTGCTAATCACTGAGCCACCATACAGTGCTAACCACTGAGCCACCATACAGTGCTGACCACTGAGCCACCATACAGTACTAACCACTGAGCCACCATACAGTGCTAACCACTGAGCCACCATACAGTGCTGACCACTGAGCCACCATACAGCACTAACCACTGAGCCACCATACAGTGCCAACCACTGAGCCACCATACAGTGCTAACCACTGAGCCACCATACAGTACTAACCACTGAGCCACCATACAGTGCTAACCACTGAGCCACCATACAGTGCTAACCACTGAGCCACCGTACAGTGCTAACCACTGAGCCACCATACAGTGCTAACCACTGAGCCACCATACAGTGTTAACCACTGAGCCACCATACAGTGCCAACCACTGAGCCACCATACAGTGCTAACCACTGAGCCACCATACAGTGCTAACCACTGAGCCACCATACAGTGCTGACCACTGAGCCACCATACAGTACTAACCACTGAGCCACCATACAGTGCTAACCACTGAGCCACCATACAGTGCTGACCACTGAGCCACCATACAGTACTAACCACTGAGCCACCATACAGTGCCAACCACTGAGCCACCATACAGTGCTAACCACTGAGCCACCATACAGTGCTAACCACTGAGCCACCATACAGTGCTAACCACTGAGCCACCGTACAGTGCTAACCACTGAGCCACTGTACAGTGCTAACCACTGAGCCACCATACAGTGCTAACCACTGAGCCACCATACAGTGCTAATCACTGAGCCACCATATACAGTGCTAACCACTGAGCCACCATACAGTGCTAAGCACTGAGCCACTATACAGTACTAACCACTGAGCCACCATATACAGTGCTAACCACTGAGCAACCATACAGTGCTAACCACTGAGCCACCATACAGTGCTAAGCACTGAGCCACCATATACAGTGCTAACCACTGAGCCACCATACAGCGCTAACCACTGAGCCACCATATACAGTGCTAACCACTGAGCCACCATACAGTGCTAACCACTGAGCCACCATACAGTGCTAACCACAAAGCCACCATGCAGTGCTACCCACTGAGCCACCATACAGGGTTAACCACTGAGCCACCATACAGTACTAACCACTGAGCCACCATACAGTGCTAACCACTGAGCCACCATATACAGTGCTAACCACTGAGCCACCATACAGCCACCATACAGTGCTAACCACTGAGCCACCGTACAGTACCAACCACTAAGCCACCATACAGTGCTAACCACTGAGCCACCATACAGTGCTAACCACTGAGCCACCATACAGTGCTAACCACTAAGCCACCATACAGTGCTAACCACTGAGTCACCATACAGTGCCAACCACTGAGCCACCATACAGTGCTAACCACTGAGTCACCATACAGTGCTAACCACTGATCCACCATACAGTGCTAACCACTGAGCCACCATACAGTGCTAACCACTGAACCACCATACAGTACTAACCACTGAGCCACCGTACAGTGCTAACCACTGAGCCACCGTACAGTGCTAACCACTGAGCCACCATACAGTGCTAACCACTGAGCCACCATACGGTGCTAACCACTGAGCCACCATACAGTGCTAACCACTGAGCCACCATACAGTACTAACCACTGAGCCACCATACAGTGCTAACCACTGAGCCACCATACAGTGCTAACCACTGAGCCACCATACAGTGCTAACCACTGAGCCACCATACAGTGCTAACCACTGAGCTGCTGTACAGTGCTAACCACTGAACCACCATACAGTGCTAACCACTGAGCCACCATACAGTGCTAACCACTGAGCCACCATACAGTGCTAACCACTGAGCCACCATACAGTGCTAACCACTGAGCCACCATACAGTGCTAACCACTGAGCCACCATACAGTGCTAACCACTGAGCCACCATACAGTGCTAACCACTGAGCCACCATACAGTGCTAACCACTGAGCCACCGTACAGTGCTAACCACTGAGCCACCGTACAGTGCTAACCACTGAGCCACCATACAGTGCTACCCACTGAGCCACCGTACAGTGCTAACCACTGAGCCACCATACAGTGCTAACCACTGAGCCACCATATACAATGCTAACTACTGAGCCACCATACAGTGCTAACCACTGAGCCACCATACAGTGCTAACCACTGAGCCACTATATACAGTGCTAATCACTGAGCCACCATACAGTGCTAACCACTGAGCCACCATACAGTGCTAACCACTGAGCCACCATACAGTGCTAACCACTGAGCCACCATATACAGTGCTAACCACTGAGCCACCATACAGTGCTGACCACTGAGCCACCATACAGTGCTAACCACTGAGCCACCGTATACAGTGCTAACCACTGAGCCACCGTATACACTGCTAACCACTGAGCCACCATACAGTACTAACCACTGAGCCACCATATACAGTGCTAACCACTGAGCCACCATACAGTGCTAACCACTGAGCCACCATACAGTGCTAACCACTGAGCCACCATATACAGTGGTAACCACTGAGCCACCATACAGTGCTAACCACTGAGCCACCATACAGTGCTAACCACTGAGCCACCATATACAGTGGTAACCACTGAGCCACCATACAGTACTAACCACTGAGCCACCATATACAGTGCTAACCACTGAGCCACCATACAGTGCTAACCACTGAGCCACCATACAGTGCTAACCACTGAGCCACCATATACAGTGGTAACCACTGAGCCACCATACAGTGCTAACCACTGAGCCACCATACCGTGCTAACCACTGAGCCACCATACAGTGCTAACCACTGAGCCACCATATACAGTGCTAACCACTGAGCCACTATATACAGTGCTAACCACTGAGCCACCATATACAGTGCTAACCACTGAGCCACCATATACAGTGCTAACCACTGAGCCACCATACAGTGCTAACCACTGAGCCACCATACAGTGCTAACCACTGAGCCACCATACAGTGCTAACCACTGAGCCACCATACAGTGCTAACCACTGAGCCACCGTATACAATGCTAACCACTGAGCCACCATACAGTGCTAACCACTGAGCCACCATACAGTGCTAACCACTGAGCCACTGTACAGTGCTAACCACTGAGCCACCATACAATGCTAACCACTGAGCCATCATATACAGTGCTAACCACTGAGCCACCGTACAATGCTAACCACTGAGCCACCATATACAGTGCTAACCACTGAGCCACCATACAGTGCTAACCACTGAGCCACCATACAGTGCTAACCACTGAGCCACCATACAGTGCTAACCACTGAGCCACCATACAATGCTAACCACTGAGCCACCATACAATTCAGGTGGAAGAAAGTTAAAATGGCCGTGTCTGCATTGGGATGAAGGGTATGCCAATATAGCTTTGATGGCTCAGTTAATGATGTAAAGTAATAAATACTTGTAAGGGAGGAGTGTGAATTTGTTCATAATCCAGGGAAGCGTCTATTGTGTTCCTTGCTGTTGGACTTGTCCTGTTTATTTTTCCCCTTTCTCCCCCGTCTCGCCCTGTGAGGCTCATAACGGCATTCTGTGTCCTTTCACTTCATGCACGGTGAGGAACAGCTGTGTGTCTATGGCGGCCCTGATGATTATTCCAGCACCACTAGGATTAGGCACAAAGGATTCACTGTGGAATAATCTTCACGTTCCTCTGTACATTCAAAGGCTGCAGTTGTTACAATGATTGTAAGTGCAGCCGTCAGAGACTTAGAGGAGTGGTCCGAGACTTAGGGAGAGGTCAGAGACTTAGAGGAGTGGTCAGAGACTTAGGGAGCGGTCAGAGACTTAGAGGAGCGGTCAGAGACTTAGGGAGCGTCAGAGATTAGGAGCGGTCCTGAGACTCGAGTAGAGCGGTCCGAGACTTAGAGGAGCGGTCCGAGACTTAGAGGAGCGGTCCGAGACTTAGAGGAGCGGTCCGAGACTTAGGGGAGCGGTCCGAGACTTAGAGGAGCGGTCGACTTAGAGGAGTGGTCAGAGATTTAAACGAGCGGTCAGAGACTTAGAGGAGCTGTCAGAGACTTAAAGCAGCGGTCAGAGTCTTAGAGGAGCGGTCAGAGACTTAGAGGAGCGGTCAGAGACTTAAAGACGGTCAGAGTCTTAGAGGAGCGGTCAGAGACTTAGAGGAGCTGTCGGAGACTTAGGGGAGCGGTCAGTTTACATCAATATGTATATACTTTTGCATCCCTTATTAATTTTGCCATTTTCCTGAATCCGGCGATGTTTTTCTTTTCTTTCTGCGCCTCTCTATTCCTGAGATATGGCTCCTTCTTCTCTATGCATGTATATAGCCTTGTTTGTCAAGTGGGCGTGGTCATGAACTCTTCTCTCGAGGACCCACCCTGTTGGCTAAAAGACTACACTTATATACAGGAAATAAGAGGCCGTATCTCAGGCACAGAGAGGCGTGGGAGCAAAAGGAAAATATCTCCGGATTCAGGACAACAGCAGCATTTACTGCAGGTTAAAAATGAACTTAGTAGCAGATCCTGATAGGAGGGTAATGCAGAGCCTCTGTATAGGGAGTATAGGGAGGTAAGAGGTGCCGCTGATGTGACAGATGTCGTGTACATGTCAAAATAACTAGAGTAAGATGATACCTGATGGATGCAGCATCATTATTGCATTACAGTGCGAGACACTGGATAACCCCTTTGTCTTTTATCAGCCCCACAATAATCATTATTTACAATACTGTCCTCTGATATGCGGCTGTCATCCTGGGGTGTACGGACACCCAGCGTGCAGCTCAACACCGGGGTGACAACAGGGATGGTATAAAGGAAAGTCCTGGCAATAAGGAGAGAGGTCACCTCCTCTGACAGTGACCTGCGTTTGGACCCTGCGCTCACCTAACATCCCTGTACGGGTCCTTCCCTACCCCCCCATCCCAGACCCATTATTGCCTAGGCCCTCACTTACCCTGGACTCGCCCTGGATAGTGTGCAGGCCAGTGAGGATACTAGTCTCACCTCTATAATAATACAACACAAGGTAAGGGACACAAAGAGAGGGAAAATGACACAAAAGGATAGAACACTAAACTTAATTGCAGTAAAGCACTGCAGCTGCAATTTTAACAACACCAGAGCTTCTTCTAGAGACTGGCCCTTTCAAAATTGTCAACATAGAAAGATTCTATCACCGGTGTCCGCTGATGAGACACTGACTTTTCATAGAGGAGGGGAGTGGTAACCAAACAGCTACACCTGAGTTAAAGAGAACCAACCACCAGGATTTAACCACCTGTAAATCAGTGCAGCAGGTGATTGACCTGTGCAGCATGACATCATTATTTGGGGTTTTTCTTTATTCCTCCCCTGTGGGCTTGGCAGTCTTCTGTAAGCCAAACCTCCTCCCTCTCATCCAAACTTATCCTGGGGGGGAAGGGTGGCTTACAGCAGAAAGACAAACCCATAGGGGAGGAATGAAAAACAAGACCATACAGTGATGTCATGCTGCCCACATTAATCATCTGCTGCACTGATTTATAGGTTAAATCCTGGTGGTTGGTTTCCTTTAAGGCTACAAAGAACAACCAGATAGGAGAGGCTTTAGCGCCACCTTCAGATTCCAGGCCACCGGTGCAACTGCATCCCCCATAGTTTCTTCCATGGCGTACTCTGGCACCCAACTTTGGCAACAAGATGGCTTTGATATATTTGTTTCAAAATGTTTCTTTTCTTATTGTAAATATTTACAGGAAATATAAAATATCACATAAATGTTCATATTTCTTTTTCTGTCAGTGGCTCTGAAGTCCGACCTGCAATCCGAGGCTGGTGTAAAGATTGTGCAGACAGGCGTGGGACAGGTGAGAAAGATCGACCTGATAATCATTATATGGATGTGTATATATATATATACTGTATGTATGTATATATCGTGTCAGCGCTGCTGGGGTCTCAGTCCCAACATATTAGTCACAACCTGTGGGAACGACCGACCTGCTGCTCATTAGGACTCACCTCGGATCAATGACTCCGTCTTAGCTGCATTGTAGTCTGTGGTAGTCTGATGGCCACTTCCTATTCCTGCTGCTCTGTCTCCATGCTTTACACTGCAGCGCTGCTTGTTGAGTTGAGAACAGGCGCTGTGCCCAAACACAAGCAGTAACTGAATATAAAGAATGATTATATTTACATTGCTTTTTAACCCTTCTTTGACTTGACATTGGATGCAAGATCCTGCGCAGTTGCCGGCTGTGTTACACAGCAGGGATCAGTGTTGGCAGTTTATTCTGATGTATAAAATGATTTAACTTTCGCCACATTTGAGTAATGGTGACCCTAGAGTTGGTTCGTTAACAGATCTGGTTGGAACCTTGTTTGTGGATTGTCTGGAGTGTGCCTATACGTATGGTATGTAGATTTTGATACATCTATAGTCTATACTGTATATCAATTCTTTTTACATTAAGTGCTCATATTGGACATTTTCACATGATAGTAATCTGCAGTAGTATCTTGCTTGGGTGTTTCCCCCTTTCGTTTACAATTTTTATGCTGCTATTGTGTTATTCTTTTTATAAAGCATGGCAACAGGTTCTATTTTAATATTCTATGGATTTATGGTCCTTCCTTCGGTTCTCTACCTGCCTTTGGACCTTAGGTTTGTCTTACATATTATATAATTCTGGTGCCTCCCTGGGTCAGGGTATCCTAAGACAATTTTAAGGACCCCAGCCTGTGGAGTTCACTGTATACAGATTTATACAGCACCACTAGAGGGAGCTCACTGTATACAGATTTATACAGCCACCACTAGAGGGAGCTCACTATATACAGATTTATACACCACCACTAGAGGAACTCACTGTATACAGATTTATACAGCCACCACTAGAGGGAGCTATATACATACATATAGATTTATTACAGCCACACTAGAGGGCTCAGTATACATTATACCCACACTAGAGGGAGCTAACTACATATAACTTTATACATCCAACACTAGGGGACTCAGTACATACAGATTTAAATATCCACACTAAGGCATGATTACATACAGATTTACACAGCTACCACTAGGGGGAGCTCAATACATACATATTTATATATTCACCACTAAAGGCCACTGACTACATACAGATTTATACAGCCATCACTAGAGGGAGCTCACTAACATACAGATTTACATTACACAGACAGCCTCACACATATAGATGGGAGCTCACTACATACAGATTTATACAGCCACCACTAAGAGGAGCTCTACATACAATTACAGCATTTATACACGCCACCACTAGAGGGAGCTCACTACATACAGATTTATACAGCCACCACTAGAGGGAGCTCACTACATACAGATTTATACCCAGCCACACACTATCAGAGGGGAGCTCACTACATTACAGAATTGGTCATATACAGATTTTTACATAGCTGCCTTTAGGGAGAGGTCACTACATACAGATTTATACAGCCACCACTACACTGTGTGCAAAATTATTAGGCAAGTTGTATTGTAGAGGATTATTTTTATTATTGATCAACAACTATGTTCTCAATCAATCCATAAGACTCAGAAATTTCAAAGCTTAATATTTTTGGAAGTTGGAGGTGGGTTTCTTTAGATTTGGCTATCTTAGGGTGCTTTCACACAGGCGGTTTTGCCTGGATCTGTCCGGACAAAAAACCGCATCTGCCGCAAATGCTGCCTAACGGCGAAACTTGCTGACCGCATTTTTTTTTGTGGCCGCATCTGCCGCAACTGCCAAAACCGCACTTGCCGCAAGTCCATAGACAATGCACGGGGCGTGCCGCAAGTGCAGCCGTTAGGCAGAAAATGTGGCAGATGCGCTTTTTGATCAGATCTGCCGCATTTTTCAAAACCGCCAGTGTGAAAGCACCTTTAGGAGGATATCTGTGTGTGCAGGTAACTATTACTGTGCAGAATTATTAGGCAACTTAATAAAAACAAATATATTCCCATCTCACTTGTTTATTTTCACCAGGTAACCAATATAACTGCACAAAATTTAGAAATAAACATTTCTGACATGCAAAAAAAAACCCCCAAAAAAATGAGTGCCCAATATCGCCCCCTTTCTTTATGATGACACTCAGCAGCCTCCATCCATAGATTGTGTCAGTTGCTTGATCTGTTTATGATCCACATTGCGTGCAGCAGCCACCACAGCTCCGACATTCCCAGAGGGCCCCACACTGTCCCAGAGGTGTACTGTTTTCCCTCCCCATTTTTTTACACTGTTCCCATCTGTTTTCCCAGGAGGTGTACTGTTTTCCCTCCCTGTAGATCTCACATTTTAGGAGGGACCACAGGTTCTCTATGGGGTTCAGATCAGGTGAACAGGGGGGCCATCTCTTTTTTCTTCTTTTAGACCTTTACTGGTCAGCCACTACATGGAGTAGTTGGATGCATGTGATGGAGCATTGTCCTGCAGGAAAATCATGTTTTTCTTTAACGATACCGACTTCTTCCTGTACCACTGCTTGAAAAAGTGTCTTCCAGAAACTGGCAGTAGATCCGGGAGTTGAGCTTCACTCCATCCTCAACCTGAAAAGATCCCACAAGTTGATCTTTGATGTTCCCAGCACATACCAGTACCCCACCTCCACCTGCTGGTGTCTGAGTCGGAGTGGCGCTCTCTGCCCTTTACTGATCCAGCCTCTGGCCCATCCATCTGCCCCATCAAGACTCACTCTCATCTCATCAGTCCATAAAACCTTTGATAAATCATCTTAAGATATTGGCCCAGTCTTGACGTTTTATCTCATGTGTCTTGTTCAGAGATGGTGGTTTTCAGCCTTCCTTACCTTGGCCATGTCCCTGAGTATGGCGCGCCTTGTGCTTTTTGATACTCCAGTAACGTTGCAGCTCTGAAATATTGCAAAACTGGTGGCAAATGGCATCTTGGCAGCTTCACGCTTGACTTTCCTAAATTCATGGGCAGTTATTTTGCGCCTTTTTTGCCCTCACGCTTCTTGCGACCCTGTTGGCTATTTGTCATGAAACGCTTGATTGTTCGGTGATCGCGCTTCAAAAGTTTGGCAATTTCCCAGACTGCTGCGTCCCTCTGCAAGACATCTCACAATTGTGGACTTTTCAGAGCCGTCACATCTCTCTTCTGACCCATTTTGCCTAAGGAAAGGCATTTGCCTAATAATTAAGCACACCCTATATAGGGTGTTGATGTCATTACACCACACCCCTCCTCATTACAGAGATGCACATCACCTGATTTACATAATTGGTAGTTGGCTCTCAGCCTATACAGCTTGGAGTAGGACAACGTGTATAAAAAGTATCATATGATCAAGATACTCATTTGCCTAATAATTCTGCACACAGTGTAGGTGAAGCTCAGTATATATAGATTTATACTGCCACCACTAGGGGAGCTCACATCTCTATATGTAATTGTGAGTTGGCTCCTACACTTCAGTCTGGATGTCGCCTATGTCACTTCCGCCAGCACCATATTTCTACACCAAGTGATGGATATGGAAATATGGCGGCTGCTGCTTCCCCACCTGGTGAGTCCCCGCACGATCAGCCCCGCCCGGTCCCCCCAGTTTCCCCCACTAACCCAACGCCGCAGCCCCCGCCAGCCATCGCCTCCGCCGCTGATAAGCTGGGACGACTTACAGGACCTGTGGAGACGTCATCATCATGATGTCACCACAGGATCTTGAGCAGAACGGATGGAGTAGCAGAGAGCAGGAGCAGGAGCCAGGCACTGCAGGGGAAGCTCACTCTCACCCCACACCACCGTCACACTTCACTCACTCACCCTACACTCCCCCTACACTCCCTCAGCCTGCACTCACTCAGACCGCACCATAGTCACCCCGCGCTCATACTCAGCCCACACTTATTCAGCCTGCACTCAGCCTGCACCATGGTCACCCTGCACTCAGCCCACACTCATCCTGCACTCATCCCGCACTACAGTCATCCAGCATTCAGCCTGCCCTCACTCAGCCCGCACTCTTTCAGCCTGATCTCACCCTGCAACCAGCCTGCACCATTGTCACCCTGCACTCAGTTTGCCCTCACTTAGCCTGCACTCACTCAGCCTGGCCTCACTCAGCCCGCACCATGATCAGCCCGCACTCATTCAGCTTGCACTCAGCCCCCACTACAGTCATACCGTACTCAGCCTGCCCTCACTCAGCCTGCACCATGGTCACCCTGCACTCACCCTGCACTCACTCACCTTGCACTCTCTCAGTCCATTCTACGGTCATCCCTCACTCACCCTGCCCACACTCAGCCTGCCCTCACTCATCCTGCACTCAGCCTGCACCATGGTCATCCTGCACTCACACTGCACTCACCGTGCACTCACTCAGTCTGCTCCATGTTCATCCTGCACTACAGTCATCCCGCACTCAGCCCGCACTCACTCAGTCCACACCATGGTCAGCCTGCATCATGGTCATCCTGCACTCAGCCCGAATCATGGTCATACCACACTATGGTCATCCTGCACTTAGCCTCCACTCACTCACCTCGCACCACGCTCACCCAGCACCACGGTCACCCTGCACTCACCCCACACTAGCTCAGCCCACACCACGTTCACCCCGCACTCACTTAGCCTGCACTCACTCAGTCCACAGCACAGTCACCCCGTACTCACACTCAGCCCCCATTCATTCAGCCTGCAATCACCCTGCACTCAGCCCACACCATGATCACCCTGCACTATGGTCATCCTGCACTACGGTCATCCCGCATTCACCCTGCACTCACTCGCCCTGCACCATGGTCACCCCGCACCATGGTCACCCACACCACGGTCACCCCGCACTCACCCCACACTACCTCAGCCCGCACCACAGTAACCCCGCACTCACCCCACACTACCTCAACCTGCACCACAGTCACCCCGCACTAACTCCGCCCGCTTCATGGTCACCCCGCAGCACTGGGGGGCAGAGAGCGAGGGGGAAAAACAGCAGGCAGGGGAGAAACCACACAGGGGAAAGAGGTGAATGCTGCCCCCAGTGCGATAGAACCCGACCCCATCATGATGTCACCGCCCACCCGATGTGATAGCATCAGGATCCCATCTAGTATTTATATATCCACCACTAGAGGGAGCTCACTACATGCAGATTTATACAGCCACCATTAGGAGAGCTCACTACATACAGATTTATACAGTCACACTAGAGGGAGCTCACTACATACAGATTTATACAGCCCCCACTAGAGGAGTTCACTACACACAGATTTATACAGCCCACCACCTAGGAGGGAGCTCACTATATACAGATTTATACAGTCACCACTAGAGGAGCTCACTACATACAGATTTATACAGCCACCATGGGAACTCATAGTACAGATTTATAATCACACTAGAGAGCTCACTACATACAGATTTATACAGCACCACTAGAGGGAGCTCACTACATACAGATTTATACAGCCACCACTAGAGGGAGCTCACTACATACAGATTTATACAGCCACCACTAGGGGAACTCAGTATGTACAGATTTATATATCCACCACTAGAAGGAGCTCACTACATACAGATTTATACAGCCACCACTAGAGGGAGCTCACTAGATACAGATTTATACAGCCACCACTAGAGGGAGCTCACTACATACAGATTTATACAGCCACCACTAGGGGGAACTCAGTATGTACAGATTTATATATCCACCACTAGAAGGAGATCACTACATACAGATTTATACAGCCACCACTAGAGGGAGCTCATTAGATACAGATTTATACA
Organism: Allobates femoralis; assembly: GCA_033576535.1. NCBI lineage: Eukaryota > Metazoa > Chordata > Amphibia > Anura > Aromobatidae > Allobates > Allobates femoralis. The sequence goes on from JARQOC010000011.1 coordinate 12,297,979, forward strand.
GCCACCACTAGAGGGAGCTCACTACATACAGATTTATACAGCCGTCACTAGAGGGAGCTCACTACATACAGATTTATACAGCCACCACTAGAGGGAGCTCACTACATACAGATTTATACAGCCACCACTAGAGGGAGCTCACTACATACAGATTTATACACCTTCTGCAGCAGTGTGAAGGACAGTAGAGAATTTGTAACTGTGTATCAGGAGAAAAAAATACTTTTGTAAAGATTTTGCTATTGGACCTTGTGATATTTGGGTATGATGACCCTGGTCAGATACAGAGTTATTTATGTCTCCCAGATATATGATGACTTGTGGTTGTAGCTGGGATGATGGATGGCTGATACTATGTGCAGAAAAATAGATGGAAGCGCTGGATATGTCTCTGTGATCACAGAGAAATCATTACTGGGTTGCCATGACAACCCAATTTGGAAGTCCCGTTTCCTAATTGGGCTGATTGCATAATATATAATGGTGATCAGGACTTCAGTCTCTGCATCTCCTGATATATACAAGAAACAGTATATGTGTCAGGGAGCGGAGATAGACGTCTGGATGTCACAGGGGCTCTCTATGTGACAGCTCTGGATGTTACATGTCAGGTCTCTCTATGTGACAGCTTGGATGTTATATGTCAGTCTCTATGTGACAGCTCTAGATGTTATATGTCAGGTCCTCTACGTGACAGCTCTGGATGTTATATGTCGGTGTCTCTCTATGTGACAGCTCTGGATGTTATATGTCGGTCTCTATGTGACAGCTCTAGATGTTATATGTCAGGTCTCTCTACGTGACAGCTCTGGATGTTATATGTCAGTCTCTATGTGTGACAGCTCTGGATGTTATATGTCAGTCTCTCTATGTGACAGCTCTGGATGTTATATGTCGGTGTCTCTCTATGTGACAGCTCTGGATGTTATATGTCGGTCTCTATGTGACAGCTCTAGATGTTATATGTCAGGGTCTCTCTACGTGACAGCTCTGGATGTTATATGTCATCTCTATGTGTGACAGCTCTGGATGTTATATGTCAGTTCTCTATGTGACAGCTCTGGATGTTATATGTCGGTGTCTCTCATAATCTGTGAAGCTCTGGAAGTTTTTATATGTCAGTCTCTATGGACAGTCTGGATGTTATATGTCATCTCTATGTGACAGCTCTGGATGTTTATGTCATCATAGTTTATAGTCTCTCTATGTGACAGCTCTGGATGTTATATGTCGTGTCTCTCTATGTGACAGCTCTGGATGTTATATGTCAGTTCCCCTATGTGACAGCTCTGGATGTTATATGTCAGTCTCTCTATGTGACAGCTCTGGATGTTATATGTCAGTCTCTATGTGACAGCTCTGGATGTTATATGTCAGTCTCTATGTGACAGCTCTGGATGTTATATGTCAGTCTCTATGTGACAGCTCTGGATGTTATATGTCAGTCTCTATGTGCAGCTCTGGATGTTATATGTCAGTCTCTATGTGACAGCTCTGGATGTTATATGTCAGTCTCTATGTGACAGCTCTGATGTTTATTGTCAGTCTCTCTATGTGACAGCTCTGGATGTTATATGTCAGTCTCTCTATGTGACAGCTCTGGATGTTATATGTCGTCTCTCTATGTGACAGCTCTGGATGTTATATGTCAGTCTCTCTATGTGACAGCTCTGGATGTTATATGTCGTCTCTCTATGTGACAGCTCTGGATGTTATATGTCAGTCTCTCTATGTGACAGCTCTGGATGTTATATGTCAGTCTCTTATGTGACAGCTCTGGATGTTATATGTCAGTCTCTCTATGTGACAGCTCTGGATGTTATATGTCAGTCTCTCTATGTGACAGCTCTGGATGTTATATGTCGGTGTCTCTCTATGTGACAGCTCTGGATGTTACATGTTCGTGTCTCTCTATGTGACAGCTCTGGATGTTATATGTCGGTGTCTCTCTATATGACAGCTCTGGATGTTATATATAGGTGTCCTCTATGTGACAGCTCTGGATTTTATATGTCGGTCTCTCTATGTGACAGCTCTGGATGTTATATGTCGGTGTCTCTCTATGTGACAGCTCTGGATGTTATATGTCAGTGTCTCTCAATGTGACAGCTCTGGATGTTATATGTCAGTCTCTATGTGACAGCTCTGGATGTTATATGTCAGTCTCTCTATGTGACAGCTCTGGATGTTATATGTCGGTCTCTCTATGTGACAGCTCTGGATGTTATATGTCGGTCTCTCTATGTGACAGCTCTGGATGTTATATGTCGGTGTCTCTCTATGTGACAGCTCTGGATGTTACATGTCGGTGTCTCTCTATGTGACAGCTCTGGATGTTATATGTCGGTGTCTCTCTATGTGACAGCTCTGGATGTTATATGTCGGTGTCTCTCTATGTGACAGCTCTGGATGTTATATGTCGGTGTCTCTCTATGTGACAGCTCTGGATATTATGTGTCTCTTATGTGACAGCTCTGGATGTTATATGTCGTGTCTCTATGTGACAGCTCTGGATATTATATATCGATGTCTCTCTATGTGACAGCTCTGGATGTTATATGTCAGGGTCTCTCTATGTGACAGCTCTGGATGTTATATGTCAGGGTCTCTCTATGTGACAGCTCTGGATGTTATATGTCAGGTTTCTCTATGTGACAGCTCTGGATGTTAATGTCGGTGTCTCTCTATGTGACAGCACTGGATGTTATATGTCGGTCCTCTATGTGACAGCTCTGGATGTTACATGTCGGTTCTTCTATGTGACAGCTCTGGATGTTACATGTCGGTGTCTCTTATGTGACAGCTCTGGATGTTATATGTCGGTGTCTCTCTATGTGACAGCTCTGGATGTTACATGTCGGTGTCTCTTATGTGACAGCTCTGGATGTTATATGTCAGTCTCTCTATGTGACAGCTCTGGATGTTATATGTCGGTGTCTCTTATGTGACAGCTCTGGATGTTATATGTCGTGTCTCTCTATGTGACAGCTCTGGATGTTATATGTCGGTGTCTCTCTATGTGACAGCTCTGGATGTTACATGTCGGTGTCTCTCTATGTGACAGCTCTGGATGTTATATGTCGGTCTCTATGTGACAGCTCTGGATGTTATATGTCGGTGTCTCTCTATGTGACAGCTCTGGATGTTATTGTCGTGTCTCTCTATGTGACAGCTCTGGATGTTATTGTCGGTCTCTTATGTGACAGCTCTGGATGTTATATGTCGGTGTCTCTCTATGTGACAGCTCTGGATGTTACTGTCGGTCTCTCTATGTGACAGCTCTGGATGTTATATGTCGGTGTCTCTCTATGTGACAGCTCTGGATATTCTGTGTCTCTTATGTGACAGCTCTGGATGTTACATGTCGGTGTCTCTCTATGTGACAGCTCTGGATATTTGTGTCTCTTATGTGACAGCTCTGATGTTAATGTCGGTCTCTATGTGACAGCTCTGGATGTTATTTCTGTGTCCTCTCTATGTGACAGCTCTGGATATTCTGTGTCTCTTATGTGACAGCTCTTGATACTTTGTATCTTTTTTATCTCTGTGTCTCTTCCTATTGATTACAGGTTAATGTGGGGGATGGGCCATTAGTGGGGGCTCTGGGGGGAGGTGTCGTCCAGCTGCAGGGAGGGGGTGCTCCTGGGTGGTTCGGCCTCTGGGTGGGGGGGGAGGGAGGACGCCAGCGATTACGCCTCTCCTCGGTAACATGGAGCTGTTGTCATGGTAACCCCTTTTGATGTGACAAGTGCTGTGATTGTGACGGAGACGTTGTCGGGCGCTCGCGGTGGCACGGAGAGGGTACGAGCGCCCCCATCCCACACCGCCCGCCTGCCGCTCCCATCCTCTCCTCCGTCCCTCACTTGCCCGTCTTTTGTGCCCCCCTCGTTATTGTCCGTACGTCCTCGTCGTCGCCCTTCTTCTCATTCACCGCCGCCCCTCTCTCACTTTCTTCCGGACCCCCTGTCCCTCTCGTTCCCTCCATATACCGTCTCTGGCTCCTTCATTCATTCCATGTCATTGTCTCCGGTGTCCGTCCTCCCGGGCCCTGCGGGTGCCATGAGTGATGTACGGGGCCCCCAGAGCTCAGTCCGGGCCCCCCAGAGTGAGGGGGTGCTCAGGAGGACCTGTCCTCATCGCCCATTAGGTAAGTTCCTGACGAGCGGCTCCTCTCCTCTTCCGTCTTTGCAGGAGGGTGTTGCCTCAAAATGGAGTGGGCTTTATTTGTTTTTTGCTTTTATTTTTGGATTTTTTCTCTTTTTTTACTTTATTTTATATCTTGTTTTTTTTTTATTCACAACAGCTTTATTTACCTTTACAAAAGGGCTCAAAAGAAAAAAAACTATATAGGACCCGGGCTGCTAATACCGTGAAATGGGGCTAAGACATTAGAAGCCCCTTAGACTCCGTGACCTTGAGAAGACTGGTAACCTCCAGAGTTTCTCCAGTCTAGATTGCAAGCTCTGTGGGCAAAGAAGTGGCAATCGGAAATGCAGATGCCGGAAGGGAGGAGTGACGGGTATGGGAAGTGCAATATCTACAGGTCTATAGGGTCAGATATGGGATGTGTAATATCTACAGGTATATAGGGTCAGATATGGGATGTGTAATATCTACTGGTCTATAGGGTCATATATGGGATGTGTAATAATCTACAGGTCTATAGGGTAGATTTGGGATGTGTAATACTACAGGATGGGAAAGTGTAATATCTACAAGTCTATAGGGTCCAATATGGGATGTGTTATATATACAGGTTTATAGGGTCCAATATGGGATGTGTTAATATATACAGGTTTATAGGGTCAATATGGGATGTGTGATATCTGCAGGTCTATAGGATCAGATATGGGATGAATAATATCTACAGGTCTATAGGGTCAGAAACGGGATGTGTAATATCTACAGGTCTATAGGGTCAGATATGGGATATGTAATCTCTACAAGTCTATAGGGTCAGATATGGGATGTCTAATATCTACAGGTCTATGGGTCAGATATGGGATGTGCAACATCTATAGGTCTATATAGTCAGATATGGGGTGTGCAATATGTACAGGTCTATAAGATCAGATATAGGATGTGTTATATATACAGGTCCATAGGGTCAGGTATGAGATGTATTATATCTTAATTTCTATAGGGTCAGGTATGTGATGTTATATCTACAGGTATATAGGATCAGGTATGTGATGTGTTATATTAGCAAGTCTATAGGGTCAGATATGGGATGTGAAATATCTACAGGTCGATAATGTCAGATATAGGATTTATAATATCTACAGGTCTATAGGGTCAGATATGGGCAGTGTATTAACTTCAGGTCTATAGGGTCAGATATGGGAAGTGTTATATCTACAGGTCTATGGGGTCAGATATGGGATATGTTATATATATGGGATATTCTATATCTACAAGTCTATAGAGACAGATAAGGGATGTGCTATATGTACAGGTCTATATGGTCAGATATAGGATGTGTAATATCTACAGGTCTAGAGGGTTAGATAGGGATGTGTTTTATCTACAGGTATATAGGGTGAGATATGGGAAATGTAATATCTTCAAGTGTATAGGGTCAGATATGAGATGTGTTATACATATATATATATATATATATAATATATATATGTCTATGGGGGCATATATGGGATGTTGTATATACAGGTCCAATATGAGAAATGTAATATCTACAAGTCTATAGTGTCCGATATGAGATGAGTTCTTATATGTATAAGTCTATAGGATCAGATATGGGGTGTGTTCTATATACAGGCCTATGGGGTCAGATATGGGATTTATATATACAGGTCTATAGAGTCAGATATTGGATCTTATGTATACAGGTCTATAGGGTCAGATATGTGATGTTATATATACAGGTCTATAGGGTAAGATATGGGATATGTTTTATATACATGTCTATGGGGCCAGATATGGAATGTGTTATATACACAAGTCTATGGGGTCAGATTTGGGATGTTATATAAACAGGTCCAGAGGGTCAGATATAGGATGTGTTATATGTACAGGTCTGTAGGAACAGATATGGGATGTGTTAGATAAACAGGTCTATAGGGTCAGATATGGCATGTGCTATACATACACATCTATAGGGTCAAATATGGGATATGTTATATATACAGGTCCAATATGGAATGTGTTATATATACAGGTATATAGGGTCAGAAATGGGATATGTTATATATGGTCTATGGGGTCAGATATGGGATATGTTATATATACAGGTCTATAGGGTCAGATATAACATTTGATATATACAGGTGTATAGGGTCAGATATAGGATGTGTTATATATGCAAGTCTATGATTAGATATGGGATGTGTTATATGCATACACACAAGCCTATAGGGTCATATATGGGACTTTGTGTATATACAAGTGTATAGAGTCCAATATGGGATGTGTTATATATACAGGCATATAGGGTCAGATATGAGGTTTGTAATATATACAGGTTTATGGGGTCAGCTATGGAAAGTGTAATATATAGGTCTATAAGGTCAGATGTGGCTTTCATATCTATATTATGACACCCAGTGTAATGTGCAGATTGGATGTCTACAATGTATCAAGTCCGGCTTGTATCAGGATTGTATCTTGCTGCCAGTGAATTGTTTGTGAGTCTCAGTGTATTATTGTCCGACTTCATTTACATCAGATCTGATTTAATGAAACATTATAGAAAGTGTGATTTCCAGGAGATCTGTTTGTATCTGGAGTTTTCAGATAGTTCAGATCTCCTCTGGATCAGCTCCTCTTATATTCAGATCTTAGACATTATCGATCCCTTTAGAATGGGAGAAGTCTTTGGTCTGTTCCTCATACTCCAGTGACTGTAGGGCCCAGCTCTTATTATAGGGCCCAGCTCTCATTATAGGGACCAGCTGTGTTAGCAATGTGCTATTGGAAAAAAAATGTAAATACGGGTGGTTTTACACTACCGATTTTGTGAATCTTGGGGAACGCGGGTAAAACCTGCATCCCCCAGATTTCCCCGGATTCCCTATGAATGTAAAACCTGTTGTAGCTGGATGATCCCACATCGGTATTGTTACTGATACGACTCACGGAGCCTCCTGTTGCATCTGGTTTTGTACCTTTATAGTTGGATCTGGTGAAAATGACATGCCGCCTAGTGGGTGTGTCATTTAAGACTGGGTTTTGGGCATGCTCAGTTACATAAACCCAGATCTGGCATCCGGATCCAGCAGGATCAAGATTCCACCGGATCCAGATTCCATAGAGCGCCATTGTAATTTTTCTCGCATTGTCCCGGATTTGGGTATACACAGGTTTTGTCATGGAGACCAAAACCAGAGGAAACCACGGAAACACGGAGAGAACATACAAACTACTTGCTGGACCCCGGCGCTGCAAGACTGCAGTGCTAACCACTGAGCCACAATACAGCGCTAACCACTGAGCCACCATACAGTGCTAACCACTGAGCCACCATACAGTGCTAACCACTGAGCCACCATATACAGTGCTAACCACTGAGCCACCATACAGTGCTAACCACTGAGCCACCATACAGCGCTAACCACTGAGCCACCGTACAGTGCCAACCAATGAGCCACCGTACAGCGCTAACCACTGAGCCACCATACAGCGCTAACCACTGAGCCACCATACAGTGCTAACCACTGAGCCACCATACAGTGCTAACCACTGACCACCCTACAGTGCTAACCACTGAGCCACCGTACAGTGCTAACCACTGAGCCACCATACAGTGCTAACCACTGAGCCACCATACAGTGCTAACCACTGAGCCACCATACAGTGCTAACCACTGAGCCACCATACTGTGCTATCCACTGAGCCACCATACGTGCTATCCACTGAGCCACCATACAGTGCTAACCACTGAGCACCACTTAGGCTAACCACTGATCCACCATACAGTGCTAACCACTGACCACGTACAGTGCTAACCACTGAGCCACCGATACAGTGCTAACCACTGAGCCACCGTACAGTGCTAACCACTGAGCCACCATACAGTGCTAACCACTGATCCACCGTACAGTGCAACCACTGAGCCACCGTACAGTGCTAATCACTGAGCCACCATACAGTGCTAACCACTGAGCCACCATACAGTCGCTAACCACTGAGCCACCATACGTGCTATCCACTGAGCCACCATACAGGCTAACCAATGAGCCACCATACTGTGCTATCCACTGAGCCACCATATAGTGCTAACCACTGAGCCACCATATAGTGCTAACCACTGAGCCACCTACAGTGCTAACCACTGAGCCACGTACAGTGCTAACCACTGAGCCACCTACAGTGCTAACCACTGAGCCACCATACAGTGCTAACCACTGAGCCACCATACAGTGCTAACCACTGAGCCACCATACAGTGCTAACCACTGAGCCACCGTACAGTGCTAACCACTGAGCCACCGTACAGTGCTAACCACTGAGCCACCATACAGTGCTAACCACTGAGCCACCATACAGGCTAACCACTGAGCCACCGTACAGCGCTAACCACTGAGCCACCGTACAGGCTAACCACTGAGCCACCATACAGTGCTAACCACTGAGACCACCAGTACAGTGCTAACCACTGAGCCACCATACAGTGCTAACCACTGAGCCACCATACAGTGCTAACCACTGAGCCACCGTACAGTGCTAACCACTGAGCCACCGTACAGCGCTAACCACTGAGCCACCATACAGTGCTAACCACTGAGCACCATACAGTGCTAACCACTGAGCCACCATACAGTGCTAACCACTGAGCCACCATACAGTGCTAACCACTGAGCCACCATACAGTGCTAACCACTGAGCCACCATACAGTGCTAACCACTGAGCCACCATACAGTGCTAACCACTGAGCCACCATACAGTGCTAACCACTGAGCCACCATACAGTGCTAACCACTGAGCCACCATATACAGTGCTAACCACTGAGCCACCATACAGTGCTAATCACTGAGCCACCATACAGTGCTAACCACTGAGCCACCATACAGTGCTAACCACTGAGCCACCATACAGTGCTAACCACTGAGCCACCTTATACAGTGCTAACCACTGAGCCACCTTATACAGTGCTAACCACTGAGCCACCATACAGTGCTAATCACTGAGCCACTATACAGTGCTAACCACTGAGCCACCATACAGTGCTAACCACTGAGCCACCATACAGTGCTAACCACTGAGCCACCATATACAGTGCTAACCACTGAGCCATCATATACAGTGCTAACCACTGAGCCACCATACAGTGCTAACCACTGAGCCACCATATACAGTGCTAACCACTGAGCCACCATACAGTGCTAACCACTGAGCCACCATATACAGTGCTAATCACTGAGCCACCATACAGTGCTAACCACTGAGCCACCATACAGTGCTAACCACTGAGCCACCATACAGTGCTAACCACTGAGCCACCATACAGTGCTAACCACTGAGCCACCATACAGTGCTAATCACTGAGCCACCAATACAGTGCTAACCACTGAGCCACCGTACAGTGCTAACCACTGAGCCACCATATACAGTGCTAACCACTGAGCCACCATATACAGTGCTAACCACTGAGCCACCATACAGTGCTAACCACTGAGCCACCATACAGTGCTAACCACTATATGTAAATATGATAATGGATTGGATGAAGCCAGAATTAATAACGGTTTAATAATATTAAATACATAATGGGCCTTTTCACATCTGCATTTCTATTCCTTTTGGATTGCAATCCGTATTTCACAGCATTGAAAACGCAAGTAAAAACACGTTATTTTCTGAAAACGCCTGCGTTTTTGCAAACAGCCCAAAATGTGTCCTGAAATGTTTCGAGCTGCGTTTTCAGAAGATAACATGCGTTTCATTGCGTTTCATTGTGTTTCTATGTGTTTTTTGCAGTGCAAAAACGAATAGAATCGCAAACGCACCCCCCTGAGATGTGGACGCAGCCGATGTGATATTCAGCTTTTAGATTGTTAGTTTTGCTTTTCACACAATATAAAGTATCTGACAACCAATGACTGTGAGATGGGAGATTGTCAGACACAAGATCTGCAGCATCGCTCTGATTCTTACTACAGGGAATAAACTGAAGGTAAAGAAGAAATCACAGGGTTTGGTGATAATTACTTTACGCCGTTCTTTTTCTCCTGTAGTGTCGGATTTATTTTTTTTCTGTGAATAATTTTGTACATTTGTGTCCTTCTTTATCCACAGAGGAGCAACGGCACCAAATCCCTCCCTCACGCCTCTCACTTTGGGGATACCTTCCGGTTTGTTCTCCTCATCTTCATCGCCTTAGCCTGTATAGCGGGAATCGTCATCGCCTCCACGGTCATATTCTGTCTACGACAACATGCAAAGCAACGGGAGAAGGAGAGACTGGCCGGGCTCGGACCTGAAGGAGCCGGAGACTCCACTTATGAATACCAGGTAAAGACAGCTATTGTTTTATTAATAGGGGCAGTATTATAGTAGTTATATTCTTATATATGGGGCAGTATTATAGTAGTTATATTCTTGTATATAGGGGCAGTATTATAGTAGTTATATTCTTGTATATAGGGGCAGTATTATAGTAGTTATATTCTTGTATATAGGGGCAGTATTATAGTAGTTATATCCTTGTATATAGGAGCAGTATTATAGTAGTTATATTCTTGTATATAGGAGCAGTATTATAGTAGTTATATTCTTGTATATAGGAGCAGTATTATAGTAGTTATATTCTTGTATATAGGGGCAGTATTATAGTAGTTATATCCTTGTATATAGGAGCAGTATTATAGTAGTTATATTCTTGTATATAGGAGCAGTATTATAGTAGTTATATTCTTGTATATAGGAGCAGTATTATAGTAGTTATATTCTTGTATATAGGGGCAGTATTATAGTAGTTATATCCTTGTATATAGGAGCAGTATTATAGTAGTTATATTCTTGTATATAGGAGCAGTATTATAGTAGTTATATTCTTGTATATAGGAGCAGTATTATAGTAGTTATATTCTTGTATATAGGAGCAGTATTATAGGAGTTATATTCTTGTACATAGGGGCAGTATTATAGTAGTTATATTCTTGTATATAGGAGCAGTATTATAGTAGTTATATTCTTGTATATAGGGGCAGTATTATAGTAGTTATATTCTTGTACATAGGAGCAGTATTATAGTAGTTATATTCTTGTACATAGGGCAGTATTATAATAGTTATCTTCTTGTATATAGGGGCAGTATTATAGTAGTTATATTCTTGTACATAGGAGCAGTATTATAGTAGTTATATTCTTGTATATAGGAGCAGTATTATAGTAGTTATATTCTTGTACATAGGAGCAGTATTATAGTAGTTATCTTCTTGTATATAGGGGCAGTATTATAGTAGTTATATTCTTGTACATAGGAGCAGTATTATAGTAGTTATATTCTTGTATATAGGAGCAGTATTATAGTAGTTATATTCTTGTATATTGGAGCAGTATTATAGTAGTTATATTCTTGTACATAGGAGCAGTATTATAGTAGTTATATTCTTGTATATAGGAGCAGTATTATAGTAGTTATATTCTTGTACATAGGGGCAGTATTATAGTAGTTATATCCTTGTATATAGGGGCAGTATTATAGTAGTTATATTCTTGTATATAGGAGCAGTATTATAGTATTTATATTCTTGTACATAGGAGCAGTATTATAGTACTTATATTCTTGTATATAGGAGCAGTATTATAGTAGTTATATTCTTGTACATAGTGGCAGTATTATAGTAGTTATATTCTTGTACATAGGAGCAGTATTATAGTAGTTATATTCTTGTATATAGGAGCAGTATTATAGTAGTTATATTCTTGTACATAGTGGCAGTATTATAGTAGTTATATTCTTGTATATAGGGCAGTATTATAGTAGTTATATTCTTGTATATAGGAACAGTATTATAGTAGTTATATTCTTGTATATAGGGTCAGTATTATAGTAGTTATATTCTTGTATATAGGAGCAGTATTATAGTGGATATATTCTTGTATATAGGGGCAGTATTATAGTAGTTATATTCTTGTATATAGGAGCAGTATTATAGTGGATATATTCTTGTATATAGGGGCAGTATTATAGTAGTTATATTCTTGTACATAGGAGCAGTATTATAGTAGTTATATTCTTGTATATAGGGGCAGTATTATAGTAATTATATTCTTGTATATAGGAGCAGTATTATAGTAGTTATATTCTTGTATATAGGAACAGTATTATAGTAGTTATATTCTTGTATATAGGAGCAGTATTATAGTGGATATATTCTTGTATATAGAGCGAGTATTATAGTAGTTATATTCTTGTATATAGGGCAGTATTATAGTAGTTATATTCTTGTATATAGGGGCAGTATTATAGTAGTTATATTCTTGTAATATGGGCAGTATTATAGTAGTTATATTCTTGTACATAGGGCAGTATTATAGTAGTTATATTCTTGTATATAGGAGGCAGTATTATAGTAGTTATATTCTTGTACATAGGGCAGTATTATAGTAGTTATATTCTTGTAATAGGGCAGTATTATAGTAGTTATATTCTTGTATATAGGAGCAGTATTATAGTAGTTATATTCTTGTAATAGGGCAGTATTATAGTAGTTATATTCTTGTATATAGGAGCATATTATAGTAGTTATATTCTTGTACATAGGAGCAGTATTATAGTAGTTATATTCTTGTAATAGGGCAGTATTATAGTAGTTATATTCTGTAATAGGGCAGTATTAAAGTAGTTATATTCTTGTATAAGGGCAGTATTATAGTAGTTATATTCTTGTACATAGGCAGTATTAGTATTATATCTGTATATAACGTATTATAGGCAATGGCATATTATAGTAGTTATATTCTTGTATATAGGAGCAGTATTATAGTAGTTTATTCTTGTAATAGGGCAGTATTATAGTAGTTATATTCTTGTACATAGGGCATATTATAGTAGTTATATTCTTGTAATAGGGCAGTATTATAGTAGTTATATTCTTGTATATAGGAGCAGTATTATAGTAGTTATATCTTGTAATAGAGAGTATTATATAGTTATATTCTTGTATATAGGGGCAGTATTATAGTAGTTATATTCTTGTAATAGGAGCAGTATTATAGTAGTTATATTCTTGTATATAGGGCAGTATTATATAGTTATATTCTTGTAATAGGGCAGATATAGGGCATATTATAGTAGTTATATTCTTGTAATAGGGGCAGTATTATAGTAGTTATATTCTTGTATATAGGGGCAGTATTATAGTAGTTATATTCTTGTACATAGGGCAGTATTATAGTAGTTATATTCTTGTATATAGGGCAGTATTATAGTAGTTATATTCTTGTATATAGGAGCAGTATTATAGTAGTTATATTCTTGTATATAGGAGCAGTATTATAGTAGTTATATTCTTGTATATAGGGCAGTATTATAGTAGTTATATTCTTGTATATAGGAGCAGTATTATAGTAGTTATATTCTTGTATATAGGGCAGTATTATAGTAGTTTATATTCTTGTATATAGGGAGCAGTATTATAGTAGTTATATTCTTGTAATATAGGGCAGTATTATAGTAGTTATATTCTTGTACATAGGAGCAGTATTATAGTAGTTATATTCTTGTATATAGGGCAGTATTATAGTAGTTATATTCTTGTATATAGGGCAGTATTATAGTAGTTATATTCTTGTACATAGGGCAGTATTATAGTAGTTATATTCTTGTATATAGGAGCAGTATTATAGTAGTTATATTCTTGTAATAGGGCAGTATTATAGTAGTTATATTCTTGTATATAGGAGCAGTATTATAGTAGTTATATTCTTGTAATAGGGCAGTATTATAGTAGTTATATTCTTGTACATAGGTGCAGTATTATAGTAGTTATATTCTTGTATATAGGAGCAGTATTATAGTAGTTATATTCTTGTATATAGGAGCATATTTATAGTAGTTATATTCTTGTATAATAGGAGCAGTATTATAGTAGTTATATTCTTGTAATAGGAGCATATTATAGTAGTTATATTCTTGTACATAGGAGGCAGTATTATAGTAGTTATATTCTTGTATATAGGAGCAGTATTATAGTAGTTATATTCTTTGTACATAGGGCAGTATTATAGTAGTTATATTCTTGTATATAGGAGCAGTATTATAGTAGTTATATTCTTGTACATAGGAGCAGTATTATAGTAGTTATATTCTTGTATATAGGGGCAGTATTATAGTAGTTATATTCTTGTACATAGGGCAGTATTATAGTAGTTATATTCTTGTAATAGGAGCAGTATTATAGTAGTTATATTCTTGTAATAGGGCAGTATTATAGTAGTTATATTCTTGTACATAGGAGCAGTATTATAGTAGTTATATTCTTGTATATAGGAGCAGTATTATAGTAGTTATATTCTTGTACATAGGAGCAGTATTATAAGTAGTTATATTCTTGTATATAGGGCAGTATTATAGTAGTTATATTCTTGTATATAGGAGGCAGTATTATAGTAGATTATATTCTTGATACATAGGGCAGTATTATAGTAGTTATATTCTTGTAATAGGGCAGTATTATAGTAGTTATATTCTTGTACATAGGAGCAGTATTATAGTAGTTATATTCTTGTATATAGGGCAGTATTATAGTAGTTATATTCTTGTACATAGGGGCAGTATTATAGTAGTTATATTCTTGTATATAGGAGCAGTATTATAGTAGTTATATTCTTGTATATAGGGGCAGTATTATAGTAGTTATATTCTTGTATATAGGGCAGTATTATAGTAGTTATATTCTTGTACATAGTGGCAGTATTATAGTAGTTATATTCTTGTATATAGGGGCAGTATTATAGTAGTTATATTCTTGTATATAGGGGCAGTATTATAGTAGTTATATTCTTGTACATAGTGGCAGTATTATAGTAGTTATATTCTTGTATATAGGGCAGTATTATAGTAGTTATATTCTTGTATATAGGAGCAGTATTATAGTAGTTATATTCTTGTATATAGGGGCAGTATTATAGTAGTTATATTCTTGTACATAGTGGCAGTATTATAGTAGTTATATTCTTGTACATAGGTAGCAGTATTATAGTAGTTATATTCTTGTACATAGGAGCAGTATTATAGTAGTTATATTCTTGTATATAGGGGCAGTATTATAGTAGTTATATTCTTGTAATAGGAGGCAGTATTATAGTAGTTATATTCTTGTATATAGGAGCAGTATTATAGTAGTTATATTCTTGTATATAGGGGCAGTATTATAGTAGTTATATTCTTGTACATAGGAGCAGTATTATAGTAGTTATATTCTTGTATATAGGAGCAGTATTATAGTAGTTATATTCTTGTATATAGGGGCAGTATTATAGTAGTTATATTCTTGGACATTGACAATAGTGAGAGCAGCTGTTAGAAATGTGATTTCCTTTCTCCTGTTTTCTTGTATTATAACTTTCTCTGTAATATCAATTCTAACTGGAGATTCACTTTTGAGGTCACTTATGAATCATAAAACGCCATTATTTATCTATGAGATCAGGTTGTTTTATTATTATTATGTCAGCTTTGTGCGGCTTCATTAGGTCAGTCTGTACCTGAGCTCCTGATATTACCTAATGTTACAAAATTGATTGGAGCCATAAATTTTCGGTAGATGCCAAATTCTGAAGTTTTGCCCCGATGAGATTTCTTATCTTTTTATAAAATCACAAAATGCGTGGAGTGATTTTGTTAAACCAGATGCCATTTTCCAGATTTGTACATGGTCTACATTAAATTTCTTTTATTTGGGTGGTTTTGGGGTTAATGACTGTATCTGTTATATTTCTGAGATATTTCTTAAGTGACTCTTCAGTGTTCGAGTGATGAAGGATTATCAGTCATCTCCATTATGGGGTAAAGGAGACTTCTGTGTTCATATCTAATATCCTTGGAGCTTGGGGTCATCCAGGATTTTTACGGTTTAGTAATTATAACAATGTATTAGATTTCATTGTATATCATATACATAGGTACATCTGTTAATGAATGTCCTAGCTCTATTGTTCTTAGATTTCCAAATTCCCATTTCCTTTCTACACTCTATGATCAAAATAATATTATTCTGTCTGCATCTACATGCATGCTGCTACTAGGGGGAAACTCGCTTCATATGTATTTATACAGTCACCTTTAGGGGAGCTCACTAGATACTGAATTATCCAGCCACCACTAGAGGAGCTCACTACATACAGATTTATACACTCGCCACTAGAGGAGCTCACTACATACAGATTTATACAGTCACCACTAGAGGGAGCACACTACATACAGATTTATACACTCGCCACTAGAGGGAGCTCACTAATACAGATTTATACTGCAACTAAGGGGATTCACTACATACAGATTGATATAGCCACCACTAGAGGGAGCTCACTACATACGATTTATTCAGCACAACTAGGAGAGCTCACCACATACATTTATTCAGCAAACTAGGAGAGCTCACTATATACAGATTTATACAATCACCACTAGAGGGAGCTCACTGCATACAGATTTATTCAGCCACACTAGGGAGAGCTCACTATATACAGATTTATACAATCACCACTAGAGGGAGCTCACTACATACAGATTTATACAGCCACCACTAGAGGGAGATCACTATATACAGATTTATACAGCCACCACTAGAGGGAGATCACTATATACAGATTTATACAGCCACCACTAGAGGGAGGTCACTACATACAGATATATACAGCACCACTAGAAGGAGCTCACTACATACAGATCTATATAGTCACCACTAGAGGGCTCTCTCTACTTACAGATTTATACAGTCACCATTAGAGGGAGCTCACTACATATAGATTTATACAGCCACCCTAGTGGGAGCTCACTACATACAGATCTATATAGTCACCACTAGAGGGCTCTCTGTACATACAGATTCATACAGCCACTACTATGGGTGCTCACTACATACAGATTTATACAGCCACCATAGCAGGGAGCTCACTACATGCAGATCTATACAGTCACCCCTAGAGGGAGCTCAACTACATACAGATCTACATAGTCACCACTGTAGGAGCTCCCTATATATAGATTTATATAGCCAGCACTATAGGGAACTCAGTACACATAGATTTATACAGCTACCACTAGAGGAGTCACTAATACAGATATATACAGCCACCCTGAGGGAGCTCACTACATACAGATCTATATAGTCACCACTAGAGGGCTCTCTATACATATAGATTTATACAGCCTCCACTATGGGCACTCACTACATACAGATTTATATAGTCATACTAGGGGTAGTCACTACATAGAGATTTATATAGTCACCACTAGAGGGAGCACACTACATACAGATTTATACAGTCACACTAGAGGAGCTCACTACATACAGATATATACAGCCACCTAGAGGGAGCTCACTACATACAGATTTATACAGCCACCACTAGAGAGAGCTCACTACATAGGGAGTTCCACAGCTCCTATTCAATCTGTTTGAGTAATTTCTTTCCTTATAACCACATATGTTCATAATGTTCATTCTTATGTCTTTCTGCAGGATCTTTGCAGACAGCACATGGCTGGAAAATCTCTTTTCAGTCGCACAGAGGCAACTGGAGCAGCAGCAGAGAACTCCGCGTTAGCAGTGTATCTTCCCAATTTAGTGATGTGCCACAGCCAAGCCCCAGCTCCCACAGCAGTACCCCATCCTGGTGTGAGGAGCCCGTGCAGTCCAATATGGACATTTCCACCGGCCACATGATCCTGGTGAGTGAAATGTGTAAGGAGGGAGTCTGCCACCTTCTCCAGAGATCTCCTGTATCTTTGCAGCTCTTCTTTTGTGAGTTTTGTGCTTTAGGTTTTGCACTGGATTTGGTGAATTTACTAAGATTTTCTAAATCGCTGCAGGCGTATATGGAGGATCATCTGAGAAACCGAGACCGTCTGGCCAAGGAGTGGCAAGCCCTGTGTGCGTATCAGGCTGAGCCGAACGCCTGTTCTACTGCCAAGAATGATGCCAACCTGAAGAAGAACAGGAACCCAGACTTTGTACCCTGTAAGTGCCATCATTATATCTACGCACTAAGCCAACTCCATTCTTACTCATTTCCATGCCCTGCAGCCACGGTCGACCTTAAAGGGATTGTTCATTTCTTATTTATTTTTGTATTTCTAATTTTTCCACTTTCAGCTGAGGCCATTTCAGAAGGTGTTTTACCGTAGTGGTCAATCCCTTTAAGATTAACATGTCATTATTGAAGGGGCCATTACAGGTCTGGGTACCAGAAGCTTAAACTAAACTTAACTTCATTTCCTAGTTTTATAATTGGAGGCGGTTTTATCATTCAGGATTATTAAGGCGAATGTCACATTATGTAGGAGCTGAGGAATTATAATTATTATCTTTAGAGAAAATCCCTGCAAAATTCTACCCAATACTAACATGAAATAGCATCATACTGTGTTAAAATAATATTGTCATGTGTTGACTGCTTTCAGTCCATGTGTTATCAGGAGCATAGGGCTTGGGTGGCGACCCAGACCTTCTCGCCATCTGAAGTACCTCTGGGAGTAGGGTGAGCCAGGGACTCCCAGTCTAAGGTCAGACTAGATCACCTAGATGCCCTTAGTCCATTTTACCATCCTGCTTCCTGATTCCCTATCCGTTATACCACCCAAATGACAAACATCACCGTATAGATGTGATACAAAGGCTAAAATTGTTGGGTGATCATGGTATCACAGTGGGGGCCACTAAGGTAATCCGTACAGATCACAGCTAAGTTATGTGTGATACAAAGCAATACATGGTCATAAATGAATCGAATAAGTGTCTATACAATAAAGTACCAATACTCAACTCACAATGATAGTCACAGGTGGAACTAAACAACAGAAGCGCGTTTCGCTGTTGCTTCATCAGTGGGTGTGACCATATATAATGATACATTGTTCCCATTGTGTCTCACCCAACAATCTTAACTTTTGCTGGAATTGGGTCTACACTGGCAGCGCCACCCTCTCCCCCCCCACACTATAGTCCGGCACCATCACATACGGCAGCTCTATGTGTATACAGACTTGTAGTCATTCTGCTGTTCTGTGTCTCTCCTGCAGACGACCATCGCTCGTATAAAGCTGAGGAGCGATAACAACCCGTCCCGCAGCGATTACATCAACGCCAGCCCCATCGTACGTAATAATCACCATCAGATAAGTCTCATGTTATTATCCAACTGCTGCCAGGAAAAGATGTTCCATAGGAAGATGGGGCTCACTATTATAACTGGATAGATGGATAGAGTGATGGATAGAAGTATGGATATGAGCGATTAGATGGACGGATGGATATATGTGATAGACATATGGATGGATGACTATGAGTGATAGATATGAGCAATGGATGGATATATCGGTGGATGTGAGCAGTGGATGGATAGGTAGATTAGTTGGATGGATATGAGCGATGGATACATGGATGGATAGATTAGTTTGATGGAAGGATATCAGTGGTGAGATAGATTAAATGGATATGAGTGATGGATAAGTATGGATATGAGCAATGGATGGATGTGAGTGCTGGACATTTGGATTTTCAGATAGATGGATATGAGGATGGATAGTTGGATGGATATGATGGATGGATGGACGGAAGTATAGCTATGTAGGATTTTTCCATGACTGTTATATTGTATTTTATTATATTCTTGGTGTATTCCTACATTTTATTAGTAATATTAGATAACACATGTGCTGCGGCTGGATCAGATTTCTGATATTGATTTTCGCCATAACTCTATCTCTCCATTAGATTGAGCACGACCCCCGTATGCCGGCCTACATTGCCACGCAGGGGCCCCTCTCTCACACCATCGCTGATTTCTGGCAGGTGAGTTCCTCCGATGATTGGACCTGGGGGGGTAATATAATATACTAGATGGGAGTCCGATGCTATCGCATCGGGTAGGCGATGACATCATGATGGGGGCGGGCTCTATGGTGCTGGGAGTGGCAGGCATCTCTCCCCCTGTGCTGTTTCTCCCTGTTCACTGTTTTATTCCCCCTCACTCTCTGCCTCCCCCCTGTGGTTGCTCTCTGCCCCCCCATGCTTGCTCTCATGAAACAGCAGCATGAGAAGATGTTACGCCATGAGGAACTGGCGGGCAGTGGGGCTGGGGGTGAGTGTGATGCGATGGCAGAGCGGGCGGGGGTGAGTGTGTGCTGGACAGAGGTGGGGTGGGCACTCTCTTTGCCCCCTCTGTGCTCTCTGCCCCCCGGCCGCATCCAGAGCATGGGGAGGAGCGCAGAGGGGTGGGGTGAGTGCAGACGGGGTGGGGGGGTGCAGAGCCGGGGAAAAAGTGTGATGGGGAGGTGCCCAGCACGGGTGGGGGAAGAGAGTGGTGGGGGGTGCCGCGGGACGTGGTGTGGAGTGAGTGTGGAGTAAGTGTGGTTTGGGGTGACCGTGTGGTGTGGAGTGAGTGTGGTGTGGGGCTGACCATGATGTGGTGAGTGTGGAATGAGTGTGGTGCGGGATTAATGTGGGTAATAGTGTGCTGCATTACATTACCTGCTGCTCTCTGCTCCCCCATCCGTTCTGCTTAAGATCCTGTGGTGATGTCATGGTCATGTGACCTGGCTCAGCCCATGATAGTTACATCATTACAGGTCCTGTAAGTCCCAGCTGATCGGCATTGGCGGCAGGGGGGATAGCTGGTGAGGGCTGCGGTGTAGGGTTAGTGGGGGCAGACTGCAGGGACCGGATTGGGTGATCGGGCGGGGGTTCACTGGGCGGACTGCTGGGACCGGGCGAGAGAGAGCATGCAGCGGGCTGTGGCCGCCATATTTCCATATCCATCACTTGGATCAAGAGATATGGCGCTGCCGGAAGCGACATAGGTGACATCCAGACGGAAGTGAATGAGCCACATCGCAATTATATATAGAGATCCTGAATGGCGGATCTGTAACATCAGCCGGACTCCCCCTGTCATCTGCAGATGGTGTGGGAGAACGGATGCACGGTGATCGTGATGCTTAGTCCCCTGGTGGAGGATGGCGTGAAGCAATGTGACCGGTACTGGCCTGATGAGGGCTCCTCCCTCTACCACATCTATGAGGTTAGTGAAGACGCAGCTGCTGCAGAACGTCTGTTGCAAGAAAACTAAACAAAATATGGCTCTATATTTTTCTTTATAATCCAAATCTGCAATGAGTAATCTCACAATATTTCTTTATAAACATCTGATTTATCTGATCCTTTGCATAGACATAAAGGATGTAATATTGCTGCCTGCAGCCACCACTAGGTGGAGCTGAAGAGCTTTCAGCACACTCTGTCAGTGTTGAGATCAATCAGTCTGCAGTGAGCTCCCCCTGGTGGGGACAGCAGATAGTAATAATTTAACACTTGAATGCTGCAGGGGATTTGGGGCTCTGTGTCAGAAAACCAAAGCTCTATTGACTCTAAAGATATACTAAAGGGAACCAACCAGCAGGATTTAGGGCTATAAAGTGAAGCCAATACCTTACAGACACTGGGATACTGAGTGCAATCATATATTTACTTGAATGATTCCATGTTTGATTGCAGAGAAAAGTGTCATAAAAACTTCTGGAAAACAGGGCAACAGATGATTGATGTGTGCAGCACTGCCTCACTATTTGGGGTTATTTGTTTTTTTTTCTTGCTCTGTGGGCATGGCTTTTGGCTGTAAGCCACGCCCTCCCTCTCATCTCTACTTTCAGTTTTTTTCAGGTGTCCTGTGGCTGGAGTATAGGGACAGTGCGCAGGAGCCTGAGCCTGAAAGTAGAGATGTAGGGGAAGGGGGAGGGTTTGGTTTACAGACGAAAGGCATGCCCAAGAGGGGGAGGGGACAACCCCAAATAATGCTGCAATGCTGCACACATCAATCATCTGCTGCCCTGTTTTCCAGGAGTTTTGTGACACTTTTCACTGCAATCAAACATGGAATCATTCAAGTAAAGGTGTGATTGAATTAAGCATCCCAGTGCGTGTAAGGCACTGGCTTCACTTTATAGCCCTGAATCCTGCTGGTTGGTTCCCTTTAATGTATCTTTAGAGTCGATAGAGGTTTGGTTTTCAGACACAGAGACCGAAATCCTCTGCATAGGCATTAAAGTATTAAATTATTATTATCTGCTGTCCCCACTAATCCCCACTGCAGACTGACACAGTGTGCTGAGAGCTCTTGAGCTCCACCTAGTGGTGGCTGCAGGCAGCAATATTACATCCTTTATGTCTATGCAGAGGATCAGAAAAATGGTTGGTTCTCTTTAAGAAATGTATCAGTCGAGGATTTTGGCACTAAAATTGAAGACTGCTGTAAGCTGGAGATTCCCTTTAAGGAGCGGAGGTAAATGATCCAGGTTTTGCCTTTTCTTCTTCCTTTCGCAGGTTAATCTTGTGTCTGAACATATCTGGTGTGAAGATTTCCTGGTTCGCAGCTTTTACCTGAAGAACGTCCAAACTCAGGAGACCCGAACCCTCACGCAGTTCCACTTCCTGAGCTGGCCAGCAGAGGGCATCCCCAGCAGCACGCGCCCCCTGCTGGACTTCCGCAGGTGAGCGCCCCATTCTCACCAGTAGGGGGCACACTTTTTTTTTTTCTCTTACAAGCTAAAACTACTCAACTATGGAGGTCGGGGTCTTGTTGTGTGAACGGATGTGACCAGAGGAGAGTGATGATCCTGATCCTTGGGGTTAGGGCAGATTTTGGGAAGTCCCTTCCTTTCATATAACTGGTACAGATTAAGACGTTTCTGCAAATGTTCCGCATGTGAATGCCCCCAATACTTCTCAAAGCTGAAGATTTGTTACAAATGTATCCTGCACTAAACAGCCTGGACTCCAGATTGATACATTGTAACTATTGGAATTCGGAGATTTCTGCATTGATGTATAAAGAGGAATATTCCCAGCAAGCAGAGATATTGATAACACAAAGAACTGGAAGAAGTTGTTAAACTTTGGATTACACAAGGATTGTGCTAAAACTGAGGCACTGAGTCATGTTAACTCTTTAGATACCAGCCAGCCTTGAGGTCGCCCCGATAGATGATGAATTTCCCTCTATCGCACAGACATGATGATGCTCGGTTCTGGTCTACAGGTCCGCATTTCTCGCCTTCCGGTCTCCGCATTTCTCGCCTCCCGGTCTCCGCTCATGGCTGCCCTTGTCATTTTTGTGATTTGCAGCTTGTAATTTTGGTCTCAGTTGCATAGTCACAAAAGTGATCATGAGCAGATGAGACGTGCCTCCGCCAGCAGGGGGCGCTCTGTCCTCGTGTGTCATTGCTGGACGCAGCCGGTGACTCTGTGCTGGGATATCGGCCTCCTGGGATCCTTTATACAAGGAACGGGGGAAGGTCCATAAGTGACAGGAGTGTAATCACATCCCTGATGACCGGTGTGAACGTGTTCTCTGTGTTACAGGAAGGTGAACAAGTCGTTCCGAGGACGATCCTGCCCCATTATTGTGCATTGCAGGTAACAGTGACCTCGCATAGACATACACAGCTCTGCCATACCTGACCCTGTATATATAATGGGAGCATGGCACTGCTACAGTACACTCTGTATATACACTGCAGGAGTACAGCTCTGCTATACACCCTGTATATACACTGCAAGGAGCATGGCACTGCTATACTACACCCTGTATATACACTGCAGGAGCATGGCACTGCTATACTACACCCTGTATATACACTGCAGGAGCATGGCACTGCTATACTACACCCTGTATATACACTGCAGGAGCATGGCACTGCTATACTACACCCTGTATATACACTGCAGGAGCATGGCACTGCTATACTACACCCTGTATATACACTGCAGGAGCATGGCACTGCTATACTACATCCTGTATATACACTGCAGGAGTGCAGCTCTGCTATACTACACCCTGTACATACACTGCAGGAGCCCAGCTCTGCTATACACCCTGTATATACACTGCAGGAGCCCAGCTCTGCTATACTACACCCTGTATATACACTGCAGGAGCATGGCACTGCTATACTACACCCTGTATATACACTGCAGGAGCATGGCACTGCTATACTACACCCTGTATATACACTGCAGGAGCACAGCTCTGCTATACTACACCCTGTATATACACTGCAGGAGCACGGCTCTGCTACAGTACACTCTGTATATACACTGCAGGAGCCCAGCTCTGCCATACCCGACCCTGTATATATAATGGGAGCATGGCACTGCTATACTACACCCTGTATATACACTGCAGGAGCACAGCTCTGCTATACTACGCCCTGTATATACACTGCAGGAGCATGGCACTGCTATACTACACCCTGTATATACACTGCAGGAGCCCAGCTCTGCTATACTACACCCTGTACATACACTGCAGGAGCCCAGCTCTGCTATACACCCTGTATATACACTGCAGGAGCCCAGCTCTGCTATACTACACCCTGTATATACACTGCAGGAGCATGGCACTGCTATACTACACCCTGTATATACACTGCAGGAGCATGGCACTGCTATACTACACCCTGTATATACACTGCAGGAGCACGGCTCTGCTACAGTACACTCTGTATATACACTGCAGGAGCCCAGCTCTGCCATACCCGACCCTGTATATATAATGGGAGCATGGCACTGCTATACTACACCCTGTATATACACTGCAGGAGCCCAGCTCTGCTATACTACACCCTGTACATACACTGCAGGAGCCCAGCTCTGCTATACTACACCCTGTATATACACTGCAGGAGCACAGCTCTGCTATACTACACCCTGTATATACACTGCAGGAGCGCAGCACTGCTACAGTACACTCTGTATATACACTGCAGGAGTGCAGCTCTGCTATACTACACCCTGTATATACACTGCAGGAGCCAGCACTGCTACAGTACACTCTGTATGTACACTGCAGGAGCCCAGCACTTCTACAGTACACTCTGTATGTACACTGCAGGAGCCCAGCACTTCTACAGTACACTCTGTATGTACACTGCAGGAGCATGGCACTGCTATACTACACCCTGTATATACACTGCAGGAGCATGGCACTGCTATACTACACCCTGTATATACACTGCAGGAGCCCAGCACTTCTACAGTACACTCTGTATATGCACTGCAGGAACACAGCTCTGCTATACAGTCTGTATATACACTGCAGGAGCACGGCTCTGCTATACTACACCCTGTATATAAACAACAGGAGCTCTGCTCTGCTATACTACACCCTGTATATACACTGCAGGAGCACGGCTCTGCTATACTACACCCTGTATATACACTGCAGGAGCACGGCTCTGCTATACTACACCCTGTATATACACTGCAGGAGCACGGCTCTGCTATACTACACCCTGTATATACACTGCAGGAGCACGGCTCTGCTATACTACACCCTGTATATACACTGCAGGAGCACGGTTCTGCTATACTACACCCTGTATATACACTGCAGGAGCACGGCTCTGCTATTCTCTACATGGTGCATACACTACAGGCACAATTTATCTATGATGCACAGATAAGGATATTATATTTTCTTCTAGTGACGGAGCCGGGAGGACTGGAACCTACATCCTCGTAGATATGGTTCTAAATCGCATGGCTAAAGGTGAGACAACACATCTCAAATCAGAAAATAAGTATTCATGAGGACTGTTTGCCTGCACCCCTGCTATATGGTATCATGTTCCTTTTGCCTATAACTCCCTAAAGATTAAGCATTATGATATATCCATAATAATTCAGTCCTCCACAGCTCGCGGCTTCAGCTAATATGAAGGATCCATGATGCAGATCTTAATGTAACCTAGGTCTCCATCTTACAGGAGTTAAGGAGATCGATATCGCTGCATCACTAGAACATGTGCGGGACCAGAGACCAGGGATGGTGCGAACCAAGGTATGCTCTTACTATTAGGCGTTAAATAACTGGTACTTCTCTGCGTTCTGCTGAATTAGCCCCCAATGTCCAAATTCAAAGCTCTTTGGAGACACCCTGTCCATTAAGCAGGACATGCCTCTTCTGACTTGTCACCAGGGATCATTGATATATACTAGATATTTTTTCTTAATGAGCTACTAATGAGCTGGTGATGACTGTATCAATCCGTATGTAATGAGCTCCCTCTAGTGGTGGCTGTATAAATCTGTATATAGTGAGCTCCCTCTAGTGGTGACTGTATAAATCTGTATGTAGTGAGCGCCCTCTAGTGGTGACTGTATAAATCTGTATGTAGTGAGCTCCCTCTAGTGGTGGCTGTATAATCTGTATGTAGTGAGCGCCCTCTAGTGGTGACTGTATAAATCTGTATGTACTGAGCTCCCTCTAGTGGTGGCTGTATAAATCTGTATATAGTGAGCTCCCTCTAGTGGTGACTGTATAAATCTGTATGTAGTGAGCGCCCTCTAGTGGTGACTGTATAAATCTGTATGTAGTGAGCTCCCTCTAGTGGTGGCTGTATAAACCTGTATGTAGTGAGCTCCCTCTAGTAGTGGCTGTACAAATCTGTATATAGTGAGCTCCCTCTAGTGGTGGCTGCATAAATCTTTATGTATTGAGCTCGCTGTAGTGGTAGCTGTACAATCTGTATGTAGTGAACTCCCTCTATTGGTGGCTGTATAAAATTTGTATGTAGTGAGCTCCCCCTAGTTGTGACTGTACAAATCTGTATGTAGTGATCTCCATTTAGTGGTGGCTGTATAAATCTGTATGTAGTGAGATCTCTCCACTGGTGGCTGTATAAATCTGTATGTAGTTAGCTCCCTCTAGTGGTGACAGTATAAATCTGTATGTAGTGAGTTCCCTCTAGTGGTGACTGTATAAATCTGTATGTTTTGAGCTTCCTCTAGTGGTGGCTGTATAAATCTGTATGTAGTGAGCTCCCTCTAGTGGTGACTGTATAAATCTGTATGTAGTGAGCTCCCTCTAGTGGTTGCTGTATAAATCTGTATGTAGTGAGCTCCCTCTAGTGGTGGCTGTATAAATCTGTATGTACGGAGCTCCCTCTA
Source organism: Allobates femoralis (assembly GCA_033576535.1). Taxonomy (NCBI): domain Eukaryota; kingdom Metazoa; phylum Chordata; class Amphibia; order Anura; family Aromobatidae; genus Allobates; species Allobates femoralis. Next base: position 12,325,111 of record JARQOC010000011.1, read on the forward strand.
GTGGTGACTGTATAAATCTGTATGTAGTGAGCTCCCTCTAGTGGTGACTGTATAAATCTGTATGTAGTGAGCTCCCTCTAGTGGTGACTGTATAAATCTGTATGTAGTGAGCTCCCTATAGTGGGGACTGTATAAATCTGTATGTTGTGAGCTCCCTCTAGTGGTGGCTGTATAAATCTGCATGTAGTGAGCTCCCTCTAGTGGTGGCTGTATAAATCTGCATGTAGTGAGCTCCCTCTAGTGGTGACTGTATAAATCTGTATGTAGTGAGCTCCCTATAGTGGGGACTGTATAAATCTGTATGTTGTGAGCTCACTGTACTGGTGGCTGTATAATCTATATGTAAAGAGCTCCCCCTAGTGGTGGCTGAAAACAATCGAATGAAATTTCTTTTATTTCTTATTCCAGGATCAGTTTGAATTCGCCCTGACGGCGGTGGCCGAGGAAGTCAATGCGATTCTGAAGGCTCTGCCGCAATAAGAAAGTGAAGACCGCGGCTCCCCACTCCATGATGTGACCTGGACCTGCCTTATGGAGATGGCAGCTCGATCCATCTTACCCATTTGGTGTTCTCTCTGCTCATCCTACCAGGGAGCCAAGGCTGCCCTTCCATGCCCCTACTGCCTTTCCAAGCTTTTATCCCACTACTGCTGGATTTCTTTCCCAAGACTTGCTACCTCGTCCCCATGCTTCACTCCTAAGCGGCTAGTACCTCATTATTATGTAGTCACGTCTGTTCATGTTTCCCAGCAGCAAATCGATTCTTAGTCTCCTAAGCTCCCTAGGGTGAAATCATTTAATAACACATATCATATCTGTAATACAATGATCCAGAGCGCGGTATACCCACCTGTTATCCATAATCTGATATCCCTCTATACATATGATATGGAGCTTAGTGAAGGCTGCATTATTCACATTTTGTTTCAATGTCTCTCTCCCTGCTTGCTGTCAGTGAATGGAAATATAAATTGGGAAGATGATCTCCAGTACAGACCCAATGGCCTATATCATCACAGATAGCTAAAAACACGAGAAGCCAAAACTCCTTTCTGCTGATGGTTTGCTACAGTGTATCAGTGCAGGGAATATTATAGCAGTCTGGAATCCACCAGCTTAAACAGTCAGGACTCTGATTAAAATATCTGATTATCTAGGTGAGGTTTTATTCTAATTGTTGTCCTGAATTGATTAATGTTCGTCACAGCTGAAGGTTTGTTACAATAGAATCTGCTATTCTTGGATGATACATTGTAACAGTCAGGACAGGAGAGAGATTTTTGCTGTTTCTGTTTTAGTTCTGTGAAGTTTCTATTTGGTGACAACAAGCAGAGATCTTGACTTTAAACACAAACCAATTGCAGACAGGACCCCCTGTTGTGTAGTGAGGGGGCACGTGACCCCGGCTCCGGCCAGTTCTGTCCCGTCCTAGATTCTGTGTATCTGAAAATGCTGCATTCTCCGCTGGGGATTGGCATGGGGGTGGCACGTTCCAGACGAGGTAGCCCTATCTCTGCCCGCCATTAGACCTCTCAGTCTGTTTTCTATATCATATCGCATCGTACGTCATCACAGGAAAAAATCATTTCTAGAGAAATATAATAGACTTTAATTTTGTATATTGATGTGAATAAAGTAATTGTGTTTTGTTTCTGCAAATGCAAAAAACATGTCGCCTGTCTTCATTTTTACCTGTTCCAAAGGAAGGGTTCGATTAGAGATGAACGGGCACAGCCAGGTCTGTGACATTTCTGTACTGCTTAATCTGTTTATCATCAGCAGAGTTTAACCTGTAGTTACCACTAGGGGGAGCTCCTTACATGCAGATTTATACTGTCACCACTAGAATGAGCTCACTACATACAGATTTATACAGCCACCACTAGAGGGAGCTCACTACATACAGATTTATACAGCCACCACTAGAATGAGCTCACTACATACAGATTTATACAGCCACCACTAGAGGGAGCTCACTACATACAGATTTATACAGCCACCACTAGAATGAGCTCACTACATACAGATTTATACAGCCACCACTAGAGGGAGCTCAGTACATACAGATTTATACAGTCACCACTAGAGGGAGCTCAGTACATACAGATTTATACAGTCACCACTTGAGAGAGCTCACTGTATACAGATTTATACAGCTCCCACTAGAGGGAGCTCACTACATACAGATTTATACAGTCACCACTAGAGGGAGCTCACTACATACAGATTTATACAGTCACCACTTGAGGGAGTTCACTGAATGCAGATTTATGTCGCTGACATTGAGTTTCTTACTACGGTATCTCTGTAAATCAATATGCAGTGTGCTTCTCTAAGTGGGGTCTAGCTCTCCAATACTGACATGTTTGATTTTAATGGGGTATTCCAAACCCAGACTCATGGCATTTGGGTATGATAAGCCATCACTTTATTTTCCTGCATGGGTCCAGCTGCAGTTTTATTCATGACATGGTGATAGGCATTTCTGTGCAAAAAATAAAAAAAATAAACTATAAACTAGAAGGGGAACACAGCAATAAACACAATGCTATTTCTGTACAATCCCTTTAACATAGGACACTTGGAGAAGGAAGCCTGGTGAAGTCTGATTTTTTATGTTTGATTCTGCAGATCTTTATCAAACCTCCCACTAGAGGGCAGCGCTGAGCATCTTTCCATGTAAAGATCTTGGCAGGATCCAGTGATTGCATTGAGGGTGATCCCAGGTTTCCACAGTGTCAAAGAATAAAAGTTTAGGATTGTCTTAGACCCCGAGGAACGGATCCAAATACTATCTGTGCCCCTGGAGCCTGTGCCACCATTCTCCATTATTAAAAAACGAAGCCGATGATAAACGTTGTCAGGTTTAATGTAGCGGTGGATTGTACACATCCTCATCCTCAGTCCTGGATTAATAAATTAAATATGAAAGCAAATAACACGGCACACGCCATCTCCTCCGGATATAAATGTGCATCGCTCGCGCAGCCACGCTGTGTCCGCACATGCCCAGTATGTGTCGTCCTGTGGGTCCAGCCCCTTGGAAATCCACAATTATCATCTCCCTCCCATTAAAAAAAAAATGTTAAAAAAAAGGTTCATTCCAGTGTAATGCAGAATATTGGGAGAGGGTCACCACATCCATCAGGATTGTAGAACCCATGTGCCAAACCTGCGCAGAGGAAAGGTGCAGTGCTCGGGGGTTAAGCTGGTCTTTGCTCCCCTCGGACCCCCCCAGCCAGCGATGGGAAGAGCCCTGTATGTCATCCATTCTCAGAACACACCTAGTGGGAAAAGCAAGACATTCAGTAGACAAATCAATCATAGCGCTTAAGTCATCAACAATCAACACGAGGGAGAGAGGGCCCCAACACAAAGGGGGGAGAGGGTCCCAGCACATGGGGGGGGGGGGGGGGGGAGAAGGTCCCAGCAAATGGGGGTGGGGGTAAAGAGGGTCCCAGCACATGGGGGGGGAGGGGGTTAAGAGGGTCCCAGCACATGGGGGGGGAGGGGGGGAAAGAGGGTCCCAGCACATGGGAGAATAGAAGGTCCCCAGCACATGGGGGGGAAAGAGCGTCCCAGCACATGGTTGGGGGGGGGGGGGGAGAGGGTCCCAGCACGAGGAAAGGGGGGGGGGGGAAAGAGGGTCCCAGCACGAAGAGAGGGGGAGGGGAAGAGGGTCCAGCACGGGATTGGGGGGGAGAGGAAGAGGGTCCCAGCACGGGATTGGGGGGGGAGAGGGTCCCAGCACATGGGGGATGGGGGGAATAGAAGGTCCCAGCACATGGGAGGATGGGGGAATAGAAAGGTCCCAGCACATGGGGGGGGGGAAATTGGGAAGAGCATCCCAGCACATGGGGGGCGGGGGGAAGAAGAGGGTCCCAGCACATTGGGGGGGGGGGGGAGAGGGTACCAGCACGAGCAGGGCCGGCCTTAGGGGGGGGGCAGACTAGGCAGTTGCCTAGGGCCCCCACTCTATTAGGGGCCCCCAAAGGAGCTGAACTGAAAATAGCAATAAAACAGTGAAAAAAAAATGTAAAAATACACATATTTGGTATCGCTGCGTTCGTAAGAATCTAAGCTATCAATATATGAAGTAAATTAATCCAATTGGTAAATGGCGTAATGGGAAAAAAATAAAAACGCCAGAATTATGTTTTTTAGGCCACCACGTTGTTACAATAAAATGCAATAAAAGGCGATCAAAAATGTTGTATCTGACTCAAAATGGTATCAGTAAAAATGTCAGCTCAGGGCACATAAAGTATAGCCTCACATATCTATGTATCTTCAAAAATTAAAACATCATGGGTCTCGGAAAATAAAAAAAAAAATATATATTTTTTTTTTTTTACAAATTTCTGTTTTTTGTTTTTTTTATGATTGAAATAAAAATGATGTTCAGTATGTTCTTATTCTGACCTAGATAATCAACTTATGAAGTCACTCTTACCATATAACTACGGCCTGTTCCAATCTAAGGTTGGTGTGCGTTTTGCTAAATTTGCCTTTCTAGCCGTTTTTACCGCTAAAAACGCATTAAAAATTAGCATTAGCGTTTTTTCCCCCAATGATTTCAATGGGAACGCATGTAAAAACGCATGCAAAACGCATGTGTTTTTGTTCCCATTGATTTTAATGGAAACACATGCAAAAACGCATGTAAAAACGCATGTGCGTTTTCAAAAACACAAAACGCATGCATTTTTGCGAACGCAGCACAAAACGTCTTCCCCGATGTTTTGGGCAGCGTTGGCAAAAAACGCATGCGGTTTCTGTTTTTGAAAACGCACATGCGTTTTTACATGCGTTTTTGCATGTGTTTCCATTAAAATCAATGGGAACAAAAACACATGCGTTTTGATGCGTTTTTGCGGTAAAAACGCATGGAAATGCAAATTGAGCAAAATGCAGCAAAGCGTTAGATGTGAAAGTGGCCTGAGCATTTAGGGCCCACTTTAACCTTTTGCCTAGGGCCCCACTTTGCCTAAAACCGGCCCTGAGCACGAGGAAAGGGGGGGGGGGGAAGAGGGTCCCAGCAGAACGAGAGGGGGAGGGAAAGAGGGTCCCAGCACGAGAGGGGAAAGAGGGTCCCAGCACGGGATTGGGGGGGGGAGAGGTTCCCAGCACATGGGGGGGAACATAGAAGGTCCCAGCACATGGGGGGGAACATAGAAGGTCCCAGCACATGGGGGGGGGTGGGGTGGGAATAGAAGGTCCCAGCACAAGAGAGGGAAAGAAGGTCCTAGCAGGTGGTGGGGGGATGGATCTCAGTAGGCGGGAGGGGGGGGTGTCTACCAAAACCGGGTGTAAGCGCAACCAGTAAGATAAGCTCCAGGTGGAAAATACTGACTGCTGCTCAGATATCGGCCCAAACTAAGGCAAATCCCCCTGTACAGATCGGGACTGCTCTCCAGACATAGGAGAGAAGCGGCTGCCATTCATACATGGTGCCGCTTATCTCCAGCGGACTAAAGAATCCAACTTACTAAAATCCAAAGAGGTCAATTCCCATCCCTGATACTAGTGTTCTCAGGTTAGGTGACGCCAGCACCAGCGATGTGAAACAGCCACTTATGCCTCTCTCTATTGACAACACATGCACGCTCAGTCAAAGTAAGCATGCACGGGTACAGAGGACTAGCTAACAGTTATTGGAGATGTATGAAGCATCCTGACAAATAGAAATCTACATGTGTACGGTGGTCACGGCTGGGAGACTATGGATTGTTCCCCCCCTCTTCTCTTCCCCCCTGCACTGCACCATACACCTCAATGAGAAAGAGCTTCCTCCAACTCTCAGGAGCAACAACCCAAATATATGCAGGGGGAAAGGTGACCCACAGCAAAGACAGACGCCGCCAACATCAATGAAGATCTCAGCTACTCTGCAGATTGTCTTATTATTAGCAGAAGGCGAGAAACTTCAGAAATGAAGGCAGTGCCGAGCAGCACTGGGGCGGACAAGAGCAATGGCACAAGCAAAGCACAAAGGAGACGGCATCATTCACAGTGTGGATACATGAATAGAAATTGTTACATTGTAACTTTACATTTGGCAGTTTAAAAGGAAAACAGGACCCCGACCACTGACCCCTGACCCTGGAGTGACAGAGCAGCGGGGGAACCGGACAGAGTGGCGGGGGAACCGGACACGAGCGGCGGGGGAACCGGACACAGCGGCGGGGAACCGGACACAGCGGGGCGGGGAAGCGGACACAGCGGCGGGGGAACCGGACACAGCGGCGGGGGAACCGGACTCAGTGGTGGGGAACCAGACAGAGTGGCAGGGAACCGGACCCCGACCACTCACCCTGGAGTAACAGAGCGGCAGGGAACTGGATAGGGCAGAAGGAAAATGGACAGAGCGGCGGGGAACCGGACAGAGTGGCAGGGAACTGGATAGGGCAGAAGGAAAGTGGACAGAGCGGCAGGGAACCGGACCCCGACCACTGACCTGGAGTGACAGAGCGGCAGCACACACACCGGACAGAGCAGAAGGAAACAGACAGAGGGGAGCAGTGGCAGATATCGGCTACAGGAGGCTGCGCAGAGCGTGGAAGCGTAGAGAGGGGTCCGGGCGTGGGACAAATGTCTGCAGGAGACACTAAGTGACTGCTGAATCATGAGAGCGAGCGGCACATTGTGACATTATTCCTCGCTAGTGCAGCAATCACATAACTGCGTCACGAGACGACCGGACGCCTTCAGCTTCTCTCCATAGAAATGAACTCAGAGAAGCTGAATGAGACAAGTCGTCTCGTGACCGCAAGTGTTCAAATCACTCATATGTGGTCATGAGAGCGCCGAGCGCCACAGCAGACACCAGAGAGTCGTGACTGTCAGGATTCAGCAGAGTCTTGTCCCAGGCCTTGGACAACCCCTTTAACCATCTAACAGCTGGAAGAAAAAGAAGGCACTGCGATGCTCTGCAGGATTAACCCTTTAGCAGCAGTAATAGAAAGAAGGCACTGCGATGCTCTGCAGGATTAACCCTTTAGCAGCTGTAATAGAAAGAAGGCACTGCGATGCTCTGCAGGATTAACCCTTTAGCAGCAGTAATAGAAAGAAGGCACTGCGATGCTCTGCAGGATTAACCGCCTTTGGAGCAGCTTGTAATAGAGAAGAAGGCACTGCGATGCTCTGCAGGATTAACCCTTTAGCAGCTGTAATAGAAAGAAGGCACTGCGATGCTCTGCAGGATTAACCCTTTAGCAGCTGTAATAAAGAAAAAGGCACTGCAGATGCTCTGCAGGATTAACCCTTTAGCAGCTGTAATAGAAAGGCACTGCATGCTCTGCAGGATTAACCCTTTAGCAGCTGTAATAGAAGGCACTGCGATGCTCTGCAGGATTAACCCTTTAGCAGCTGTAATAGAAAGAAGGCACTGCGATGCTCTGCAGGATTAACCCTTTAGCAGCTGTAATAAAAGAAGGCACTGCGATGCTCTGCAGGATTAACCTTACACTTTAGGCAGCCTGAGAAAGATAAGAGAGGCAGCACAATGCTCTGATTAACCCCTTAGCTACTAGAAGAGAAGGCATTGTAATGCTGTGCAGGAACATTAGCTGCTGGAAAAAAAAAAAGGCACTGCAAGGGTAGATACCGGCTTTCCCACCCTAGATGATAGAATATGCATTCTTTTGTATTTTAACCTAGGATAAATGAGACAGGAGAATCCCTAGACAATGCAGCATCCCCTCTTCTTTTTCTCCTCTTTGTTTTTGGGGTCCCTCTGTCCTCCCCTGCTTTCCTCCACTGTCTCTCTGTGTCCTGCCTGCTCCTCTGAGATCTCCCTTTGGGTCTCGCTATTTTTGCCTGCTGTCTTGTGTGGTCAGGTGGACGCTCTGCCCCCTGCTGGTGACTGGGGGGCTCCTCACACCTCTGCGTCTCTCTGCTCTCCCTTTACTGCGCACACCTGCTCTATGCTGCCCCGCGGCTTCCATCTCGGAGAGGCTGTACGCCATCGCCAGCTGCAGGTCCTCATCTTCATCGTCGCTGTCCAGCACCAGGCATGTAGGGGGCGCTCTCTGCACGTTGGGTGGAGGCTGCCTGCTCTGGTTTGTCGATGGCGGTGGTGCGCTTTTCTGATCCCTTTTGCTTATTTCGAGAGCAAGAGCGAGTTCATCTTCTACTCCTGCAAAATGAATGCACAGAAGGGACAGGAGTCAGCGCCGGCTGTTAGGGTGGGTTCACACTGGCGTGTTTTGGGATCTGCTTTGGTATACGTCGTAATCCTAATGCATCCTGATCAGGCATGTGTCCCTATATTTAACATGGGGGACACATGGCTATCAGGTGGCATCACAATTAGGACGGATCCGCAATACTGCATGGTTTTCACGCCCTCCTTGAACGCAGAAAACTGCATTTTTTGAGGCAGCTGAGAAATCCTGATGTGTCCGGATGTGGGGGATTGCGTCAAAACAATGCATTGCTGTCTATGAGGCCGCATCCTGCTGCTGGTGAATGCGGACAAGACAGATCAGGATTTCACTCTGAGCATGCCCAGTATGTGCCTGGGGAATCTGTCCTTCTCCCTCTGCACTGCCGCAGGTGACGTCACTCACTGATGCCCCACAGTCAGTGTGATTGCAGACTCTGCAGGGAGAGGGCGCTTGTTCTCTCCCTGAAGACTCTAGATGAAGGATTGTGGAGGGCTATGTGGGAGTAATAAAAATGGAGCTGAGGTATGTTAGTTTTTTTTGTTCCAATAAAATTATTTTTCTGTGTGTTGTGTATTATTTACTATATATTCATAAGGACCAGGTCTAACATTGACCCGATATTATGAATCTTGAGCTTATTGCCAGCTGCCTATACAAAGCTGGCATTAACCCCTTTATTAACCAGTTTGCCACTGGCATCAGGGAAATTGGAGGAGTCAGGTACCGCAACAGAAAATGGCGCTTCTATTGAATGTGCTATTTTCTGGGGTGGCTGCACTTCACAACGGGTGGAAGCCCAGAATGTTGGGCTTCCCCACACTGAGGATGCCAGACATGCGGTCAGATGGGAAAGAGGCGGAAGAAATCACTTGTAAATTAAAACACACCAAAAAAAACCCTCTCCTGCTGTGTGGTTCGTACAGAACGCTGCTCATTCATCACAGCTGTGTCATTGTCCAATGAAACCAAATCAGATTCACATTTCCTGCAGATCCGGACCGTAAGTAATGACTCTGGCCGTCCTCTCCTTCCTGTTGGTCGGTCGGGTCGGTGTTTATCCATGGAGGACGGTTGTGTGGCGCAACACAGCGGGTTGTGATAGTGGAGGCCGATGTGCAGTCAGGGTCACTGTAGAGATAAGGAAGCTCAGCCGCCTCTTCGGTGAAATACAGCCTCATACATGCAAACGTGTCCACTGTAACTGAGGCCAAGTAATGAGATGTATAGAAGATTTGGTCAGAAGTGACGTAATGCAGGATCTGCTGCCTAAAATAATGACCATTGGGTGCCCGGGCGCCTGTAGATGATGATGATGTTGTTGCAGACGTCCAGGAGGGGATTACACGTTGCTCCAGGACACGACATCCAGAGAAGAGTAGATGTCAGACCACATGGAATCCAATAAGAGTTCCGTATTTATTGAGGTATCAGAACATCAGCAGGGAGGATAAATGATGACGCGTTTTGGCTTCAGGTCTTAGTCATAACAGGTTTGCACCTAAAGCCGAAACGCGTCAACGTGTGTCCCACCATGCTGATGTCATACATTCAATAATGACGGAAGCTCTTATTGGATTCCATGTGGTCTGACGTCTACTTTTCTCTGGATCTTGTATCAGTCCAGCTGACGGACAGCGACTCGAGACCCGGATTCTGATTTGGATTGTCCAGGAATCTTCATATGATGAGCAGAATATTCTCCTTTATCCCCAGCTGAAGAACAGGTCACTGCACTGAAATCCTTCACTTCAACCCCCCTCAGTGTCAGCAGTGCAAGGGGTACAGGTGTGCGGTGTGCTGCAGTCAGATACTGGCAGGACGATGGGCGCCATTCAGACTTCCAACATCTCCTGTAATGGGGTCAGGACGGTGATCTCCATTATCTGTACAAGCCACACAGGGGAGACGGCTCAGTTTTAGTGGTCAGTCTGTATGGGCTGCGGGGATAGGCCCAGAATGTATTGTATGTATACAGTGATGGCTATGTGTATTATCTCAGTCATGTGGGGGATCCAGCGTCTAATAAACATCACACAGGTTTGGCGCGCATGCACCGTTCTCCTTTATTTCTGCACTGTTCGGGCGGCTTCTCATCTCTTCTTACCATTCACCCGGATGGACTTCAGCTGCCCGTCCTCCTCTACCTCTACTCGTTCTACACCGTTTTCTACTGTCCTGTAAGAAAAAACAAGCAATTAATAACTATAATGATAATGGCAGGCAGCTCTGCTCAGGACCATTCCCGTCATGGGTGGGTGTATGGTGCCGGCGCGGGCTCAGGAGCATTATACAAGATTTATAGGGGTTAACAGCAGAAACTGGAACAAGTTCTGGTTACTGCTGACAGAGGCGGATGTTTCCTGTATACCGACCCACACCCCACACATTCCTATATAGTACAATAAATCACAGGTTCAGTTCCCTAAAGAAATAAAAAGGAAAGTGAATATGATCAAAATATTAAGGAGAGTTTTCTTTATTCACTTCTTTTTTTCAATTGAAAAATAAGCGAAGAAATTAGTATATTTGGTATTGCTGCATTTGTCAAAGTCCCAAAGTCAACTCATAAGGTTAAAACCATGAAAATACAAACTCAAAATGCCAGAACTGATGTTTGTTTTTATTTTTCAGTTGCTGTACCTCTCATAAAAAATGAAATGAAAAGCAAACAAAACGTTGTTTACTTATTATATAATCAGCTTTCAGCTAGATATGGAACCATGAGGACTTGAGGGATGAATGGTCTGTAGGAAGATTGACCTTGTGGAGCCTAGATAAGTCCACCAGGGTCTTCTCCGAGCCTAGATATGGTCAGCAGGGTCTTCTCCAAACTTTCATAGGTCCACCAGGGTCTTCGCCAAACCTAGATAGTACCACCAGGGTCCTTTCCAAGCCTAGACGGGGCCACCAGGGTTTTCTCAAGCCTAGACAGCTCCATCAGCAACTCCTCCAAGCCTAGATGGGCGAGACTCTGGTGGACCTAAGTCTCAAAAGGACCACCAGAGTCTTCTCCAAGCCTAGATAGGTCCACCAGGGTCTTCTCCACCTTTATTTTGATTGTATCAAGCCATTTGGTTGCTGATCTTCCTCTTCGCCTTGTTCCTTCTATTCTTCCCACCATGATGTCCTTCTCCAGTGATTGCTCTCTTCGTATGATGTGTAGACAAGTCGTATCTTGGTGATCCTCCCTTCCAGTGACATGTCTGGCTTGATTTGTTCCATATTGATGTGTTTGATCCTCTTGCCATCCATGGTATTGATAACCTCCTTCTCCAGCTCCACATTATGAAGGAGTTGATTCTTCTTCTGTCTTGTTCCTTTATCGTCCAGGTGTCACTTCCATATGTTACTACAGAAAAGTCCAGACTATGTACGAGCCGTGTCTTCATCACCAGTGAGATGTTACTACAGAATAGACCAGACTATGTACGAGCCGTGTCTTCATCACCAGTGAGATGTTACTACAGAATAGAGCAGACTATGTACGAGCCGTGTCTTCATCACCAGTGAAATGTTACTACAGAATAGACCAGACTGTGTACGAGCCGTGTCTTCATCACCAGTGAGATGTTACTACAGAATAGAGCAGACTATGTACGAGCCGTGTTTTCATCACCAGTGAAATGTTACTACAGAATAGACCAGACTATGTATGAGCCGTATCTTCATCACCAGTGAAATGTTACTACAGAATAGACCAGACTATGTACGAGCCGTGTCTTCATCACCAGTGAGATGTTCCTTGATGTGAAGACCTCGTCCAGTGACTTCATTGGTGATTTGCTCATAGCTTTTCTCCTATTGACTCCCGGTGTCGTCACTGTATCTTGAGTTGTCAGTAACTCAAAATGGTATAAAAAAAAAGCTAATTGCTTCCATATAAAAAAAACAAAAAACAAACTCTATTACAGCCCCATCAGTAACCTCAAAAAAACCAAAAGTCTCAGAAATTGGCGCCATAATTTTTAATACAGTTTGGTATTTTTTGAAGCCACGGAGATGAATTAGAAATGTAACGAGCGGAGCGGTGGAGAGATCTCACCTCCTGGTTGTTACCTTCTTCCCGTTACAGATGGTGGTGGTGGTGGAGACGGAGCAAACGTTTCCAGTTATCCCTCCGTTTCCACAAGATGAAAAAGACGAGTAAACTGCAAAAGAGACAATTAACTATGGGTTATTGGTATAAAATCTGAGTATTAAAGAAATCACGAGATGTTACTGGGGTTCTCTAGGACTCTGCTCACTGTAAGTGAATAGAAGCTTCATCTAGCAGGTGCAATTGTTACAATGTATCAGTGATGATCAGAGCAGCGTTCAGGGCAGATATGACAGGTCTGCAGTTGTGGATGCGGCTCCTCTTTAGTCATTTATAGCTTTCGTGTATCCAACATTTAAGCAAAAATGCAGCCTGATGGCGAGGTGAAGAGTGAAAGACATTGAGCTATAAGATATTAATTTCAGCTTTACCTCTGTTACCAGCAAACAGGTCTGTAAAGAGCGGAGAGGTGCGGGGGTGACACATATCATCACTGTGCAATCCAGGACCTGGAAGAGACAAAAACATTTCAATGACTCACTCTCAGCAGAAGGTGGCGCTATTACACATCACAAATATTGTATGATGACATTGGCCTTGTGGTAAGTGGATCTCCCCATCAGTAAGTCTATGAGCAGCTCTGCACGTGCTAATGCAGGAGCTCCGCATTTCTGCTTGCTGAGCAGATTTTGTATGATCGGTGGAGTCTCATAGCAATATTTTGTATCATCAGTGGAGTCTCAGGACCTAGACTCTCATCGAACTGCAACACATGTAATAAAATGAGAAGATATTACAAATAAAGGGTAGGTAGACTTTAAATGCTATGTACACTTTTTCAACAATATTTTTTTAACTTTGCAAATAATCTTTATCTGTCTGTGTTATATGTACAACTCCACAAGCAGGGGCCATCCAGTGAGCTCTGACCCTGCAACTCCACAAGCAGGGGCCATCCAGTGAGCTCTGACTCTGCAGCTCCACAAGCAGGAGTCACCCAGTGAGCTCTGACTCTGCAGCTCCACAAGCAGGGGTCACCCAGTGAGCTCTGACTCTGCAGCTCCACAAGCAGGGGTCACCCAGTGAGCTCTGACTCTGCAGCTCCACAAGCAGGAGTCACCCAGTGAGCTCTGACTCTGCAGCTCCACAAGCAGGAGTCACCCAGTGAGCTCTGACTCTGCAGCTCCACAAGCAGGAGTCACCCAGTGAGCTCTGACTCTGCAGCTCCACAAGCAGGGGTCACCCAGTGAGCTCTGACCCTGCAGCTCCACAAGCAGGGGTCACCCAGTGAGCTCTGACCTGCAGCTCCACAAGCAGGGGCCACCCAGTGAGCTCTGACCCTGCAGCTCCACAAGCAGGGGCCACCCAGTGAGCTCTGACTCTGCAGCTCCACAAGCAGGGGCCACCCAGTGAGCTCTGACCCTGCAGCTCCACAAGCAGGGGTCACCCAGTGAGCTCTGACCCTGCAGCTCCACAAGCAGGGGTCACCCAGTGAGCTCTGACCCAGCAGCTCCACAAGCAGGGGTCACCCAGTGAGCTCTGAACCAGCAGCTCCACAAGCAGGGGTCACCCAGTGAGCTCTGAACCAGCAGCTCCACAAGCAGGGGTCACCCAGTGAGCTCTGAACCAGCAGCTCCACAAGCAGGGGTCACCCAGTGAGCTCTGAACCAGCAGCTCCACAAGCAGGGGTCACCCAGTGAGCTCTGAACCAGCAGCTCCACAAGCAGGGGTCACCCAGTGAGCTCTGACCCTGCAGCTCCACAAGCAGGGGCCACCAAGTGAGCTCTGAACCAGCTGCTCCACAAGCAGGGGTCACCCAGTGAGCTCTGAACCTGCAGATCCACAAGCAGGGGTCACCCAGTGAGCTCTGAACCTGCAGCTCCACAAGCAGGGGTCACCCAGTGAGCTCTGACTTTGCAGCTCCACAAGCAGGGGCCACCCAGTGAGCTCTGAACCAGCAGCTCCACAAGCAGGGGCCACCCAGTGAGCTCTGAACCAGCAGCTCCACAAGCAGGGGCCACCCAGTGAGCTCTGAACCTGCAGCTCCACAAGCAGGGGTCACCCAGTGAGCTCTGAACCTGCAGCTCCACAAGCAGGGGCCACCCAGTGAGCTCTGACCCTGCAGCTCTACAAGCAGGTCTCTGCTTCCTTTCGATATAAGGTCTTCATCTTGGCTTCTGCACCAGCATCTTGAGTTTCTAAGCTCCTTTGGTGTCAAACAAAGCAGAGACCTAATGCACCAAATACTGACCAATAATACCGTACCTCGGGAAGAAATAGGAAAAATAGCAACATGCTCATTTCATGCAGCAATCAGTATACGTTTACTCACTAAAGAAATGCGCAAAAGGATCTCTGGTACCAAAAAATTCTCGGAAGACTTCCTCCGGACTCCGGAAGGAGTACGAAAAATCAAATCGAGGGCTGGATCCTGACGGTTCTGGGACACAAAGATGAAAAATAATTAAAGCAAATAAATAAGCAGTGAAATCATTTCAGTGTTATGAAGTCGGTCATTTTGTTAATATTTGCAAGTTTTATTTTTTAGAAAAGAACAAAACAAGTTTTTCTTATTTGTTGGATTTCATACGAGGACAGAAGCGACTCACCGGGTCCGGAGAATCCGGCTCTGCCGTGACCATCGTACGTCTCACGCTTGTTCACTTGCAAAACGAAAAAAAAACAATTACAATTCATATTTATATTCAAGTTTTATTTTTTTCTAGTAGTTTCACTCTTAATTTTCATTATTCTGCTTTTTTAACCTCTTCACCCCGGCGATTTTCCATTTTTGATTTTCCATCCTCTTCTTCCGAGAGCCAGAAAGTTTTTATTTTTCTGTCAATAAAGACAGATGAGGCTTGTTGTTGTTTTCAGTGGGACGATTTGTACTTTTGTATGAAATGATTTATTTTACCATATAGTGTACAGGAAAATAAACAAAAAAATCCCAGGTGCGGCGAAATTGATAAAAAAGTGCAATTACACATTTGTTGTTTTTTTAGTTGCCATGTTCAATATATGAGAACACTGAGGTGTCAGTATGATGTCTGGGGTCAGTACTATATGGTAACACTGAGGTGTCGGTATGATGTCTGGGGTCAGTGCTATATGGTAACACTGAGGTGTCGGTATGATGTCTGGGGTCAGTACTATATGGTAACACTGATGTGTCAGTATGATGTCTGGGGTCAGTGCTATATGGTAACACTGAGGTGTCGGTATGATGCCTCGGGTCAGTACTATATGGCAACACTGACGTGTCGGTATGATGTCTGGGGTCAGTACTATATGGTAACACTGAGGTGTCGGTATGATGTCTGGGGTCAGTACTATATGGTAACACTGAGGTGTCAGTATGATGTCTGGGGTCAGTACTATATGGTAACACTGAGGTGTAGGTATGTCTGGGGTCAGTACTATATGGTAACACTGAGGTGTAGGTATGTCGTCTGGGGTCAGTACTACATGGTAACACTGACGTGTCGGTATGATGTCTGGGGTCAGTGCTATATGGTAACACTGATGTGTCGGTATGATGTCTGGGGTCAGTGCTATATGGTAACACTGATGTGTCGGTATGATGCCTCGGGTCAGTACTATATGGTAACACTGACGTGTCGGTATGATGTCTGGGGTCAGTACTACACATGGCAATACTGACATGTCGGTATGATGTCTGGGGTCAGTACTATATGGCAACACTGACATGTCGGTATGATGTCTGAGGTCAGTACTACACATGGTAATACTGACATGTCGGTATGATGTCTGGGGTCAGTACTATATGGTAACACTGACGTGTCGGTATGATGCCTCGGGTCAGTACTACACATGGTAATACTGACATGTCGGTATGATGTCTGGGGTCAGTACTATATGGTAACACTGACGTGTCGGTATGATGCCTCGGGTCAGTACTATATGGTAACACTGAGGTGTCGGTATGATGCCTCGGGTCAGTACTATATGGTAACACTGACGTGTCGGTATGATGTCTCGGGTCAGTACTATATGGTAACACTGACGTGTCGGTATGATGTCTGGGATCAGTACTATATGGTAACACTGACCTGTCAGTATGATGCTTCTGGTCAGTACTATACTGGTAACACTGATGTGTCTGTATGAGGTCTCGGGTCAGTACTATATGGTAACACTGACGTGTCGGTATGATGTCTGGGGTCAGTACTATATGGTAACACTGACGTGTCGGTATGATATCTGGGGTCAGTACTATATGGTAACACTGAGGTGTCGTATGATATCTGGGGTCAGTACTATATGGCAACACTGAGGTGTCGGTATAATGCCTCAGGTCAGTACTATATGGTAACACTGAGGTTTAGGTATGATAACCTTTCAACAGCTCCAGTGTGTCATGGAGAGCGCCAAAGGTCACAACTCTATGGAAGCCTCGTCATGGCTCTCATAGACTTGCATTCAGTTCTTGTGATGTGACTTCTAATTTCCAGCCAGTAAGATGTTATGGGCTCAAGAAGACGCCGTGCGGCCGGAGCGGCATCTAAAAAAGGTGAAGCCACTGGAAGGTGATTATATGGATGGGGGAGAGGACTTAGACTTACAGTGTAAATGTAATTTCATTAAAAAAAAAAAAAAAAAAAGACAAAACAATACTGCGCTGGTTGTTAACGATGGGTCACATAGCTGCTAAGATAATGCTTTTTTGTGCAATGTGACACATTTTCTCACTTTTTTCTGTGCTCTTTTAAAAACGGCATTTTATGGCTCTGTGGGCATGGCCGGCGTCTGCCAGCAATGTGTGTGTATTTCCACAGCTTCTGAGAGCAGCTGATAATGAGCTGTGCAATGTGAAAGCAGAGAAGGGGGTTAACAAAGATGTGAATGATCTGTGTGGAGGCGATGAAGAGTTTGCCCTCTTCCTGACCCTCTGACATTGCCTAGCAACTGTGCTATTAGGCAGAGTTAATCTGATACATTGTTTCCTCACCAGCTGCAGTCAGAAGTGTAGGTCCCGCCCCCTTTTCCCTTATATGGTTACATGCCCCGTGTTTAGTGTGAAGACAGATCTGACTGATAATGAACATATGTCTGCTTCACACACAGTCTAGTGGGACACCTTGTGGAAGGTTTATGAATGGGTTTCAACCAGAATTTTCTTATGAAGAATAATTGAAAGTTTATTAAAATCACTTGCTCATTATTATTATTATTAATAAATAAAAATTAAAACAACGGTTACACTTTAAAGCGCCACTTTATTACTGAAAAAAACAAAACAAAATCCAGCAATAGTGCTTTAAGGCAATGAGGTCGCAAAAGTCAAGTTTATAATGGTCGGGGTAGTGGTGACTTGATTCTCTATGCACAGCAACAGAACAGCCACCATTCCTCCAGCTCAAGACTTACCATATATGATCCGTGGAAGATAAGAAACTGACAAACGTGTGTAAGGGAAAAGTGACTTATTCCAACCCTCAGTTAAGTGTACTGTGAACTAAAGAGGTGATTATTCTCATGTCACAGTTAAATGACAGCCACAGCGCAGATACATACCGTCTGATAACACCTCGTAAGCCTCCGCTATGTCTTTAAACTTCTTCTCTGCAAACTCCTTGTTATCTGGGTTCTTGTCCGGGTGCCATTTGAGAGCCAACTTCCGATATCTGAGGGGGTCAGGAAACACACAAAACCAGAAATATACTTAGGAGCAGTATTAGGGTATGTGCACACAGGGAGTTTTAGGGCCGGATTAGCAGCGGAAACAGCCGGTCGGTTTACATAAATTTCATGCAAATTTATGTTAATCCAAACCGGCGTTTGGATTAACATAGAAACATATGTAAACCGACACCCGCTGTGCACACAGCGGCGGTTTACACATGCTCATCCGTTGCTAAACCGCTGGGTTCCAGCGGGTTAGCAAAGAATGAGCTTGTTTATAAAACGCCGGTTCTGCAGCGGCTGCAAGCAGAATCATGTGCTGCTTCCAGCCGCTGCAGAATCGCCGGCGCTAACCCGCTGTGCACCGCCGCACACCCGCCCGTCTCCCGCAGCACGGACCCGACAGGAAGCCGGTGGACGGCTCCGGAGCTTCCTGTCGGGTCCCGCCCAGCCGCCGCCGCCACTAACCCGCCCCCGTGCGCACATACCCTTATAGTAGTTATATTCTTGTATATAAGAGCAGTATTATAGTAGTTATATTCTTGTATATAAGAGCAGTATTATAGTAGTTATATTCTTGTATATAGGGGCAGTATTATAGTAGTTATATTCTTGTATATAAGAGCAGTATTATAGTAGTTATATTCTTGTATATAAGAGCAGTATTATAGTAGTTATATTCTTGTATATAAGAGCAGTATTATAGTAGTTATATTCTTGTATATAGGGGCAGTATTATAGTAGTTATATTCTTGTATATAGGGGCAGTATTATAGTAGTTATATTCTTGTATATAAGAGCAGTATTATAGTAGTTATATTCTTGTATATAGGGGCAGTATTATAGTAGTTATATTCTTGTATATAGGGGCAGTATTATAGTAGTTAAATTCTTGTATATAGGAGCAGTATTATAGTAGTTATATTCTTGTATATAGGAGCAGTATTATAGTAGTTATATTCTTGTACATAGGGGGCAGTATTATAGTAGTTATATTCTTGTATGTAGGAGCAGTATTATAGTAGTTATATTCTTGTATATAGAAGCAGTATTATAGTAGTTATATTCCTGTATATAGGAGCAGTATTATAGTAGTTATATTTTGTATATAGAAGCAGTATTATAGTAGTTATATTCTTGTATGTAGGAGCAGTATTATAGTAGTTATATTCTTGTACATAGGAGCAGTGTTATAGTAGTTATATTCTTGTACATAGGGGCAGTATTATAGTAGTTATATTCTTGTATATATTGGTAGTATTATAGTAGTTATATTCTTGTACATAGGGGCAGTATTATAGTAGTTATATTCTTGTATATAGGGGCAGTATTATAGTAGTTATATTCTTGTACATAGGAGCAGTATTATAGTAGATATATTCTTGTATATATTGGTAGTATTATAGTAGTTATATTCTTGTATATAGGAGCAGTATTATAGTAGTTATATTCTTGCATATAGGAGCAGTATTATAGTAGTTATATTCTTGCATATAGGAGCAGTATTATAGTAGTTATATTCTTGTATATAGGGGCAGTATTATAGTAGTTATATTCTTGTATATAAGAGCAGTATTATAGTAGTTATATTCTTGTATATAAGAGCAGTATTATAGTAGTTATATTCTTGTATATAAGAGCAGTATTATAGTAGTTATATTCTTGTATATAGGGGCAGTATTATAGTAGTTATATTCTTGTATATAGAGCAGTATTATAGTAGTTATATTCTTGTATATAAGAGCAGTATTATAGTAGTTATATTCTTGTATATAGGGGCAGTATTATAGTAGTTATATTCTTGTATATAGGGGCAGTATTATAGTAGTTATATTCTTGTATATAAGAGCAGTATTATAGTAGTTATATTCTTGTATATAGGGGCAGTATTATAGTAGTTATATTCTTGTATATAGGGGCAGTATTATAGTAGTTATATTCTTGTATGTAGGAGCAGTATTATAGTAGTTATATTCTTGTATATAGAAGCAGTATTATAGTAGTTATATTCCTGTATATAGGAGCAGTATTATAGTAGTTATATTCTTGTATATAGAAGCAGTATTATAGTAGTTATATTCTTGTATGTAGGAGCAGTATTATAGTAGTTATATTCTTGTACATAGGAGCAGTGTTATAGTAGTTATATTCTTGTACATAGGGGCAGTATTATAGTAGTTATATTCTTGTATATATTGGTAGTATTATAGTAGTTATATTCTTGTACATAGGGGCAGTATTATAGTAGTTATATTCTTGTACATAGGAGCAGTATTATAGTAGATATATTCTTGTATATATTGGTAGTATTATAGTAGTTATATTCTTGTACAAAGGGGCAGTATTATAGTAGTTATATTCTTGTATATAGGAGCAGTATTATAGTAGTTATATTCTTGCATATAGGAGCAGTATTATAGTAGTTATATTCTTGCATATAGGAGCAGTATTATAGTAGTTATATTCTTGTATATAGGAGCAGTATTATAGTAGTTATATTCTTGTGTATAGGAGCAGTATTATAGTAGTTATATTCTTGTACATAGGAGCAGTATTATAGTAGTTATATTCTTGTACATAGTGGCAGTATTATAGTAGTTATATTCTTGTACATAGGAGCAGTATTATAGTAGTTATATTCTTGTACATAGTGGCAGTATTATAGTAGTTATATTCTTGTACATAGGAGCAGTATTATAGTAGTTATATTCTTGTACATAGTGGCAGTATTATAGTAGTTATATTCTTGTACATAGGAGCAGTATTATAGTAGTTATATTCTTGTACATAGTGGCAGTATTATAGTAGTTATATTCTTGTACATAGGAGCAGTATTATAGTAGTTATATTCTTGTACATAGGAGCAGTATTATAGTAGTTATATTCTTGTACATAGTGGCAGTATTATAGTAGTTATATTCTTGTATATAGGGGCAGTATTATAGTAGTTATATTCTTGTATATAGGGGCAGTATTATAGTAGAAGAAAAAGCGAAAGTCCAGCGTGGGAGATGTCCATAAAATATAACATTTATTCCATTTTTGTTAAAAGCACATAAGTCCAAAATCCATCGTTACATCCAGAGACACAAAAAACGGGTTTTTTTAGCAGTGACAATCATAGGCTTTATAGTGCATTAAAATCATACGCGTTTCAGCGGTCGCGCCGCCTTAATCATTGTGATAAAAATAAAATGAAAGAGGGCTTATCTGCAGACTGTCTGGCGATGTTCCATGTATAATATGGCGGCTCTCATAATGCTACTGATCATAGGGAAGAGAAGTAACTTACGCTCGTTTAATATCATCCTGGGTGGCGTTTCGGGGAACTCCGAGGATTTCATAATATTCTCCCATGATTGACAGGAAACCTCTGAAACGTACAAGGGATAGGTTCTGTGATACATTGTAATTAGGATTCCAGCAGTGATTCAGATACAGAAATACTTGATGACAGATGAGCGTCGGCTCCTCATCGCACCCAGGAGCCAGAATATTTCAGGAAACATGAAAGCAAAACCGTTCCCTTCTCATAAGCGAACGCCATAAAGAAAAATAAAACATGGAGGATTCAGGTGTCAGGTCCCAGTGAAAGGGACACTAGTATTAGAATATGTGCACTTTATGTGTCCTATGCTTGAAAGGGCTGATAACATGGAGCCTGAGCTATCAGTAGAATGCTATTTTTCCCTGTTATCAGCCATATAAGAATAGTGGCAGCGGGCACAAAAGATGGCTGGTGAGATTGGTACAATGCCACCCTCACCTGGCAGCTTGTGCCCCTCTTGTCTTATTATTAACGAATGAAACTTGAGGCCGCGGGTGATACCTGAACATGCAAACCTGACCGCAGGGACACGACGTCACGCTCTATTTATATCGACCGGGACGACAATGAGAATAATGGAGCTGCAGTTCTCCGCTCTATAAAAATCATTTAGCAGACGTCAGATGTCTTTTTCCCCTGTGCCGCTCAGATGTCCCTCTTCATGCCAGGTATCAGACACCTGCTAGCGCCAGATACAGGGGGTTTGCCATGACGTCTGCGACTGCTGGGTACGGGACGTCTGGAGCTCCCACTTATCCGAAGAATGAAAACGTCCGCAGCACTGACGTAGCAGCATTCCCCCTTCACTAGTTTTTCCTTGGCCACCGACTGCAGCAAAGCCCAATGCAATTGATTGGGAGCAGCTACAGGTCCTGAGCCTACAGTATAGGGCCCCAACAATGCTGCTGCATCCTAGGTTTCCTAGCACAGTCAGGGCTCTTGGTCACTGTAGCCGGTCACAGTCACATGAAATTTGCCTTTAGCAGGACCGGTCTACGTTCCACAAGCGACATTCGACTAATATCCGCACTAATTCGAACCTCCCACTCCCGGCTCCAAGACTTCTCTCGAGCTGCACCAATTTTCTGGAACGCTCTACCCCAAGAAATTAGGACCATCCACAACTTACACAGTTTTAGATGCTCCCTAAAAACACATCCTATAATGCCCCCTAATCAAAGCCCTTTCATATGTAGCCCATTCACTATTTCTCGGAACACATTCCTCCATCAAGCTCCACCAAACCAAAAAGCTCTACACACATTAGCCGGTGGCCACTCGTGCAGCCCTTACCTACCCGCATTTCTCCAGGATGACTGAACCATCATTGTAAATAAACACCTTGTATTTTGTAGATTGTAAAGCTCTCAAGGGTACCTTTACATGTCGCAACATTGCATGCAATTTCACTTGCAACTTACTGGTTGCAGTGAAATCATGGAGACATTGTTACATTTGTACACAGCAACAAGATAGAACAATGTGTCCATGATTTCACTGCAACCAGTAAGTTGCAAGTGAAATTCCATGCAATGTCGCAACGTGTAAAGGTACCCTTATGAGCAGGGTCAATTTTTTTTTTCCTTGCTTTACCCATTGTATTGTATTTTTATCATTGTTACTTATAACTGTACACGTTCCCTCTGAATTGTGGAGCGCTGCGGAATATGTTGGCACTATATAAAGATTATTATGTATCACTTTACAGTGCAGCCTCAGCCATAATGTGATGCTGATTACACCGATCCCAGCGGTGAAGGATCCGATCTGTGAATGTAGAATAATCTTCATCTGATGACTCTTGTCTTCTGTGCATCAGTGTAATCAGCATCACAGCGACCCTATGGCCATGTATTCACTTTATAGTGATAAATCCTGCTGACAGGTTCCTAAAATGGAGTTGAACTTTCCAGAAATGTACAATAGAAACATTGGAAAGTTGTTAAACAGATAGAGGCATGGTACAATGTTGTGTCATACTGCTCTGATATATCCAAAAGCATTCGGGTGACTTCACAATTTTTATCAGTTGTCTCTGAGCTGGTGGGTGTAGACTGACTATGATGGCTCCCATACACAGCACACAGATGAGGGATTCCTGCTCTCTTGTCTATCTAGACCAGGGGTCTCAAACTCGCGGCCCGAGGGTCACATGCGGCCCCTGGGGCTTCACTATGCGGCCCGCGGCACCTTGGACAACATAATGATGCATCGCCCCAGTGCAGGGGGCTGCTGTAGTCCCCGCTATGTGATGACTTCTGTCTGCAGCACTAACAAGCTCTGCCACTCAGCAAGATAAATGCAAGCTGCCAGCCAATGAGAGGCCCGCAGCTAACGGCAGAATATGACGTCACCTGCAGGCCTCTGGCTGGCAGATTGCATTGATCTTGATGAGCAACAGAGCTTGTCTGAGTGGCGGCTGGTGGAAGTCATATCACAACGGAGGCCGGAAGTCAGTACAGCGGGGACCGCGGCGACCTCCTGCACTGGAGCGATGCATCATTAAAGTGAGAGAAGTGTGAGTGTGTGAGTGAGGATGTGTGTATAAGAAAGTGTGTGCGAGTTTCAGTGTGTGTATGAGTGTGAGTGTAAGAGTGTGTATGAGGATGTGTGAGCGTGTGTGTGTGTGGGGGGGGGGTTTTGTGAGTAGGTTTGTGTGTGAGTATGATAGAGTGTGTATTTGAGTGTGTAAAAAGAAGGTAAATCAGGACGAGGGGCATCACTATAAAAGTAGATCAGGACGGGGGGCATCACTATAAAAGTAGATCAGGATGGGGGACATCACTATAAAAGGGGATCGGGTTGGGGGACATCACTATAAAAGGGGATCAAGATGGGGGACATCACTACTAAAGGGGAATGGGGTGGGGGCTTTCACTAGAAAAGGAGATCAGGAAGGAGGACATCACTAGAAAAGGGGATCAGTATGGGGACATCACTACAAAAGGAGATCAGTATGGGGACATCACTACAAAAGGGGACCATGATCGATCAGGGACATCACTAGAAAAAGGAATCAGGATGGTACATCACTAGAAAAGGGGATCAGAATGGGCGAAATCAGTAGAAAAGGACATTACTACAGGATGGGGACATTACTACAAGAAAGGGATCAGAATTTGTACTTTACTACATTGAGCAAAAAATTCTGGTATTACTAAAAATATCACTTCATCCTACAAGGGATGCGGCCCCCCGCTGTAAATGTTTTTCTATGTGCGGCCCACCAACCTAGCAGAGTTTGAGACCCCTGATCTAGACCATGTTCAGAAGCAGCAGCATCACAGAGGAAATTATTCAGCAGTACTGAGCAGTGTAGATGTGAATCCAGCACTGTAATGAGCTATTACACTATCTAGCAAGTAGCAGCATGGAGAACATTAAACAGCAGTACTGAGCAATGCAAGTATGAATCCAGTACTGTAATGAGCTATAAAACATGCAAGCAGCAGCATGGAGGACATTATACAGCAGTACTGAGCAGTGTAGCTGTGACTCCAGATCTAAGAGTTATGTAAAACACAACAAAGCAGCAGAATGGTGAAACATATGCAGTAGAACTGAGCAGTGTAGCTGCGATTCCAGTACTGGGTTTAGATAAAAGATTATTTAGAAAGTAGGAGCGGCCTCTGTGTCTGCCTGTCTTTCACTGTGATTCTCCCTTTTACCAACACTATAAGGTCGCGTTCACATGTTCAGTATTTGGTGAGTTTTGTACTTCAGTATTTGTAAACAAACCAGCAGCGGATGATAAATACAGAAGTGGGGACTGGTTTCTATTATACTTTTCCTCTGATTGTTCTGAATGTGTGAATGTGACCTTAGGGAATCTCTTAACACAGGGGGTGTCATTTATTAGGAAGATTCACTAGATAGACAGGCTCCTGCTTACAGTAACAGCAGTTGTAATTCTTCCTTTCACCTGTGGTGGCGCTGCAGTGAGAGATAGCGCTCTCTCAGGGTGACACCAGCAGGGGCTTTTCTGACTAAAGTTTGTGATACACTTTCACTTTTATATTCTGTTTTTGGAGCACCTGATCACTGTCATCCATTACCAAAATACATCCTGCATTTTAAATGGCCTGGATTCCTGTTAACCCCTCACACCCAGTGCTCAGAGCTCACATGGGCTGGTATTGGAATCGCTCACATACCGGGCTCATGTGACACCGGTGGCACGGCCTATTTATGGGATGTCTGCCAGTCCCAGATCAACCAGACAAGCACGAAGGACTGAGACAACTGCTATTAGGAACATGGGACTTTCTGGAGGATGTGATGAACCTGAAGACCCCCTTCCCACAATGTGCAGGAACCAGCTGGAGGACCCATGTCAAAAACTAGACCAGCCACTAGTGCATGGTGCCAAATACCCCACCCCAGGAGCAGGGAATGTGTGCAATTCCTTCTACACATCCCCTCTTCTGACATTTAGCCCTTTTCCTCCCTGCTTTGCTTACAATGTGGAGCAGGGAACACTGGGCAAATCTAAAGCCTTAGGGAAATGGGGAGAGGATGTCGGACCTGGAGACCCAACGCCCTTAACAGTGACCCTAATGCACATTTACATACATTAAACGACATAGGAGATACAGACAAGTCAGTAAATTGCACCCAGGAGCCACAACCCATGTTCATTCTACAGAACAACTGTAAATTGCCATTGGGGCTACCATATAGGGGACACTGAGCATGGCATACCTCATATATGACCATATTAATTTATTTTACTTTAACATCCTTCAGGTCTATCACATGCCATGGCAGCTTGATAGATGAACGTTACGTAGAGGGATAGATCTTGTGCAGCCTAGGTAGGTCTACCAGGGTCTTCTCTGCCGTTATGTTGATTGTATCAAGCCATGGGGTTGCTGGTGTTCCTCTGCACCTTGTTTCTTCTCTTCTTCCCTCCATGATGTTCTTCTCCAGTGATTTCTCTCTTCGTATGATGTGTAGACAAGTCGTATCTTGGTGATCCTTCCTTCCAGTGACATGTCTGGCCTGATTTGTTCCAGAATTGATGTGTTTGTTCCTCTTGCCATCCATGGTATTGATAACCTCCTTCTCCAGCTCCACATTATGAAGGTGATGATTCTTCTGTCTTGTTCCTTTATCGTCCAGGTGTCACTTCCATATGTTACTACAGAATAGACCAGACTATGTACGAGCCGTGTCTTCATCACCAGTGAGATGTTACTACAGAATAGACCAGACTATGTACGAGCCGTGTCTTCATCACCAGTGAGATGTTCCTTGATGTGAATACCTCGTCCAGTGACTTCATTGGTGATTTCCCTATAGCTTTTCTTCTATTGACTTCTGGTGTCGTCACTCCATGTTGAGTGATCATTGATCAGAGTAGGGTGAAGTCTTGACCCCTTCCAGTTCGTTGCCGTCCATCTCACATGTGTCCCGGTCGTATCTGGCAGTAGTCACATGTGTCCCGGTCGTTCCTGGCAGTAGTCACATGTGTCCCGGTCGTTCCTGGCAGTAGTCACATGTGTCCCGGTCGTTCCTGGCAGTAGTCACATGTGTCCCGGTCGTACCTGGCAGTAGTCACATGTGTCCCGGTCGTACCTGGCAGTAGTCACATGTGTCCCGGTCGTACCTGGCAGTAGTCACATGTGTCCCGGTCGTTCCTGGCAGTAGTCACATGTGTCCCGGTCGTTCCTGGCAGTAGTCACATGTGTCCCGGTCGTACCTGGCAGTAGTCACATGTGTCCCGGTCGTACCTGGCAGTAGTCACATGTGTCCCGGTCGTTCCTGGCAGTAGTCACATGTGTCCCGGTCGTACCTGGCAGTAGTCACATGTGTCCCGGTCGTACCTGGCAGTAGTCACATGTGTCCCGGTCGTATCTGGCAGTAGTCACATGTGTCCCGGTCGTACCTGGCAGTAGTCACATGTGTCCCGGTCGTACCTGGCAGTAGTCAGTATCTTTGTCTTTGTGTTGAGTAGCCGCCCCATGTTGGAGCTTTCCATCTCGACTCTCCGTAATAAAGCCATCATCCGATCTACGCTTGCTGCTGTCAGCGCTGTATCATCTGCGATTTTAGATTGTTGATGATTCTTCAACCAATTTTAATTCTTTCATTAGATCCAGCCTTCCTGAATATAGCTTCTGCGTATAAATTGAAGAGAAAAAGAGAATTTTGTTTACGTACCGTAAATTCTTTTTTCTTTAATCATCAATGGGAGACCCAGACAATGGGGTTTAGGGCACTGCCCTCCGGAGGTCACACTAGGTACTACAAGTTTGTAGACACCGCCTCCTCCGCTTATAAACCCCTACCGCAGGGAACATCCTCAGTTTGGTCCATAAGCTGCGAGGAGGAAATAAACCACACCCGAAACATCGGGAAGAATGCCGTGTACAAACGGTTCAACAACCCGGCAAACACTGTCCCAACAGGGAACAGATCAACTGCAAAACATGCAACGGAACAACTGGGTGGGTGCTGGGTCTCCCATTGATGATTAAAGAAAAAAAGAATTTACGGTACGTAAACAAAATTCTCTTTTTTCTGGTCATCATAATGGGAGACCCAGACAATGGGGATGTCCTAAAGCAATACCCCAGGGCGGGAAGAGTTCCTCAACAAGACGGATAACACATGGTTCCCTTTAAAGGTGGGCAACCGCCGCCTGGAGAACCCGCCTGCCCAAGTTTGCATCCGCAGAGGCATGGGCATGCACCATATAGTGCTTAGAGAAAGTGTGCAGGCTGGACCAAGTGGCCGCCTGACACACCTGTAGAGCAGACGCTCGATGTCGCAAGGCCCAGGAGGCACCTACAGCTCTGGTAGAGTGAGCCTTCAATCCCACCGGGAGAGGCAAACCAGAAGACCGGTAAGCCTCTTGAATGGAAGCCTTAATCCATCTGGCCAAGGTTGACTTTGATGCCGCGGACCCCTTACAGCGACCTGTCGTAAGAACAAATAAGGAATCCGAACTCCTGAAGGAGGCGGTCCTGGACACATAAATGCGTACAGCTCTCACGAGATCCAGAGTATGGAGGTCGCGCTCCACCTGATGGACGGGAGCGGGGCAAAATGATGGGAGAACAATCTCCTGGTTCAGGTGAAAAGTTGAAACCACCTTCGGCAAGAATTCTGGCCGTGGGCGCAACACCACCTTGTCTTGGTGAACCACCAGAAAGGGTGACTTGCACGATAGTGCAGCCAATTCTGAGACCCTCCTCAGAGACGTAATCGCCACCAGAAAGGCCACTTTCTGGGACAGACGAGATAGAGAAACATCTCTCAGTGGCTCAAACGGCGGTTTCTGTAATGCCGCCAGGACCATGTTAAGGTCCCAAGGGTCCAGAGGTCTCTTGTAGGGCGGAACCATCCGCGACACCCCCTGCAGAAATTGACGGACCTTCGGGAGGAGCGCCAATCGCCTGTCAAACAGCACTGACAATGCTGATACTTGACCTTTCAAAGAGCCAAGGGATAATCCCAACTCCAAACCCGACTGTAGAAAAGCCAACAACGTCGGGATGGACAAGGGCCACGGAGACCGTCCACCAGAGGCACACCAGGTAAAAAAGATTTTCCACGTCCTGTGGTACATCTTCCTGGAAACGGGCTTCCTAGCCCGATTCATAGTGGCAACCACTGTAGGGGAGAAACCCCTGGATGTCAGCAGCCAGGCCTCAAGAGCCATGCAGTCAATCTGAGGGCCCTGGAATTGAGGTGGAAGAATGGGCCTTGCGCGAGTAGATCTGCGCGTTCTGGAAGAGCCCACCTGTGTCCGCCTGACATTTGCCACAGGTCCGGGTACCAGGACCTCCTGGGCCAATCTGGAGCCACTAGAATGGCTACCCTGCACTCCGACCTGATCTTCCACAGCACCCTGGGAATCAGAGCTAGAGGAGGGAACACATACGGCAGATGGAATCTGGACCAAGTCAAGATCAGAGCGTCCGCTCCCAGAGACTGGGGGTCCCATGACCTCGCCATGTATTGCGGCACCTGATGATTCAGCCGTGAGGCCATCAGATCCACGTCCGGCGTGCCCCATCTGCTGCAGATGTCCCGGAAGACGTCCGGATGAAGAGACCACTCTCCGGCGTCCATCCCCTGCCGGCTCAGATAGTCGGCCTCCCAGTTTTCGACCCCTGGGATGTGAACTGCGGAGATCAGGCAGTTGTTGTTCTCCGCCCAGGATAGGATGCGGTGAACTTCGGCCAGAGCCTCTGCGCTCCTGGTTCCTCCTTGATGATTTATATAAGCGACGGCCGTCGCATTGTCGGACTGAACCCGAATGGGTTGTCCTGAGAGGAATCTCTGAAACGCCAGGAGCGCCCGATAGACTGCCTTGATCTCCAGCACGTTGATCTGCAACGCCGACTCCGACTGAGTCCAGAGGCCTTGGGCCCTGTGGTGTAAGAACACCGCCCCCCAGCCCTTCAGACTGGCGTCGGTGGTCACCACTAACCATGACGGTTTGATGAAGGACCGGCCCCGAGACAAGTGATGTGGCTGTAGCCACCACTGCAGGGAATCTCTGGTCGGTTGGGAAAGGGTCACCAGCCGATTCAGGGAGATCGTTCTTTTGTCCCACCTGCGGAGAATCTCCAGCTGGAGAGGACGGAGGCGAAATTGTGCGAAAGGCACCGCCTCGATTGCCGCCACCATGCGCCCCACCAGCTTCATCAACACCCGTAGGGATGATTGTGGTGACAGGAGGACTGCTTGCACTCCTGATTGGATCGCCATCTGTTTGACTCGTGGCAGAGACACCAGGGCTGAGGCTGTGTTGAAGTCCATGCCCAAATATGTCAAAGACTGGGTCGGAACTAGCGTTGACTTCTGAATGTTGAGGAGCCAACCGAACTGTTCCAGAGACCGCATGGTCACATCCAGGCTCACTTGACAAAGGTGTTCCGATGGCGCCCTGACCAGCAGGTCGTCTAAATAGGGAATGACGGCATGTCCCTGTCCGTGCAGGAGAGCCATCATGGAGGCCATCACTTTTGTGAACACCCTCGGTGCCGAGGCCAACCCGAACGGCAGCGCTACAAATTGGAAGTGTTCTTCCCCCACTGCGAATCTCAACCAGCGCTGATGAGCCGGTGCAATGGGCACGTGAAGGTAAGCGTCTCTGATATCTATGGACGCTAGGAAGTCCCCCTGTGACACAGCTGCGATCACGGAGCGCAGTGATTCCATACGGAACTTCCGAACCAACACGTGATGGTTGAACAACTTCAGGTCCAGAACCGGGCGGAAGGATCCGTCCTTCTTTGGGATGATAAAGAGGTTGGAGTAAAAACCCCTGAACCTCTCCCCGGAAGGCACCGGGACCACCACTCCGTCTCTGCGGAGTCCCTCCAGCACCAAAGAAAAGGCCTGTGCTTTTTCTGGGGAGGGGACCGACCGATGGAATCGGGATATCGGTTTTGACGTCAGCTCTATCCTGTAACCTCGCGAGACCACGTCTCGAACCCACTGATCTGGAACGTGAAGTAGCCACTCGTCCTGAAAGCGAGACAAGCGGCCCCCCACCTGTGGGGAGGCAGGAAGAGAGAGCGAGTCATGTAGAGGCGGGTTTGGGGGTGGCAGCTGCTGCCCCCGCCGGCTTCTTTGGACGACTCTTAGAGCGCCACTGAGAAGCGGGCTTGCCCCCCGGTCCGTGCGAGCGGACGGTGCTGATGACTGTGAGCTGGACCGAAAGGACCACTGTTTTGGGTTCCTCTTAACGGTATACCGTGGCTTAGGTTTATTCTGCGGTATTTTAGACTCAGCAGAATCCTTAATCAGCTTGTCCAGCTCTGTGCCAAAAAGCCTGTCACCAGAGAACGGAAGATTCTGCAGAATCTTCTTAGATGTGGCATCTGAGTCCCAAAGACGCAGCCACAACAACCTGCGGATCGCTATAGCATTGGCCGAAGCCACAGCTGAGCGAGTGGCAGTTTCCAGAGTCGCCGTTCTGGCGTAGTCCGCATAGGCCCTCGCCCTTTCGGTAAGTGCCAGGACCTCTGGACTGGACCTTGCCAGGTCAGTGATACCATCCAAGCAGGTAGTGATCGCTTGTAAGGTCCAGACCGTGGCAAAGTTAGGGGCAAATGACGACCCCACAGCCTCATAGGAAGACTTGGCGAGTTGCTCGACCTGTCTATCAGTAGCATCCTTCAGTGAGGAGCTATCAGAGGCAGAGAAAAGGGAGCGTGCAGCAATCCTGGTCATGGAAGCATCCACCTTCGGGGACTGCGACCACTCCTGAAGCACCTCCTGGGGAAAGGGGAAGCGATTGTCCTTGGGTTTGCGGACATAACGCCGCCCAGGATGTAACCTGGGGGCTCTAATCACCCTTCCAAAATTAGTATGGTCCATAAAGGAGCCACTTGGTCTAGCCTCCGGCCGCAGCCATTGATAGACCTCCTTCGGGTGCACCGTCACCTCCTCAGGGGGTGTCACGAGACGTAAGGTCTCGTTGATAGAGGACACCAGATCCTCCACCCCATCTGGAGGTTCAGACACAGACACAGACCCGAAAGTTGAACCCCCATCATCGTCCTCACCATCAGAGGAACGCTCCTCCTCAGAGAGAGTATGGAGCTCGGGTGAATCCTCACGACGAGCCCGCTTAAGGGGTCTCACAGCAGAAGAGGGAGACACCCGGGGGTAACTGGAAGGAGTAGCTGGGCCTTCCAGCCTCCTATTAAGTGCCTCCAGGGATTGCGACATGGAGGACAACTGGGACAACAGAGATTCATTGATCTTATTCTGAGTCTCCCAGGGCCCTGGGATCACCCGAACCTCAGGGTACAGCACCGGAGCTGCTGTCTCAGCAGTGCCAGTCCGGGCTTCTGGGCGTCCGCAGTTATTGCAGGACCCCTCCACCAGTGTACCATTGCATGTAGTGCAGGTAATGGTGGCATCCGCCGCCTTAGCAGCATGCTTCCTAACTGAGGACATAGTCACAGTAGGGGATGTATAAGCCAAGTCGTACAGACAAACAGACCGGGATTCCCAGTGGCTTACCGACCGCTGTAAAGCGGTGGGAGGAAGCGGTGTGTGTGTGTGACCTCCGCGAGTTCCGGTCTCCCTCTGAAGTGCAGACACGTGCTGCCGTAGATCCCAGCCGGGAAGTGAGGGAGAAGATGGCCGCCGCCAGTAAAGTCGTGGGCGGCGCTGGGAACACGCGGGAAGCACATACACACGCCCCCCGGTGACGTCACCGCAAGGGCTGCCTCCTCTCCTCCAGGCAGCCTCATCATGGAGGTGCTGGAGCCCGCAGCGCGGGAAACAGTGTAAAACACAGTACACACACTCAGACTGCAATTACATCCTAAGATCAGCAGTCTACGGCCTCAGCCCCTGTGACACACAGGGCGGTTAGCCAGGGTGACCCCAGCACAGGGTACACCTCCAGATCCGCGGACCCGAGGGTAACGCGCGGTCTGAGTGTCAGGACACATAAAGTGGCAGACACTACCCCCAGGCACACAGGAGACACAGAGTGCCTCAGTGCCGGTCCGGTCTGTAAGCACCATTTAGGGAGGCCTCGGACGGGGGTTCAGCCCAGTCCGGAGTGTAAGCACCATTTAGGGAGGCCTCGGACTGGGCTGGCTCCAGTCCGGTCTGTAAGCACCATTTAGGGAGGCCTCGGACGGAGCGGAGCTGTGCAAGGCTCCCATCTCCCACTCTCCAGAGCCCCCCAGAGAGGGATGGAAAGGAGCGCGACAGCGTACCGGGAGAACACAAAGTGTCCAGGCTCTAGGCCCTCCGGTACCTCCACCTGCGTGTGCCACAAGGGTGAGCGGGGGGCTGTCGCAGGTCCCGATCAGGACCATATTACCTTGTCTTCAGACGCCATCACGTAAGTAGTGAGAATGCAGTGAAGTGCAAGCAAAGCGTGATCCTCCGAGCACACCAAGTTTAAAACTGAGGATGTTCCCTGCGGTAGGGGTTTATAAGCGGAGGAGGCGGTGTCTACAAACTTGTAGTACCTAGTGTGACCTCCGGAGGGCAGTGCCCTAAACCCCATTGTCTGGGTCTCCCATTATGATGACCAGAAAATAGTGACCGGTGCCGCCTTGTCTGACGCCTCGCTCTCCTGTGAACCATGCCGGGTCACCGTGTGCCGTCCGGACTGTTGCTTCTTGGTTGATGTAAAGGTTCCTAATGATGATCAGATGGTTCGGCACAACCATATCCTTCATGGTTCCAAAGGTTCTGGTGATCAACACAGTGAAGGCTTTGCTGTAGTCAATGAAGCAACAATAGATCTCCTTCTTGTATTCTTTGGCCTTTTCCATTATCAATCTCGTTCGCAATTACATCTTGTTCCTCTGCCTTGTCGGAATCTTGCTTGTTCCTCTGGTAATTATGCAAAAATAGAGCTCCTTATTGCATTCTCCGACTTTGGTCTTGGCCAAAAAAAAGGTCTATGACCATGAGCAAATCCTCCAGATACATATTCTCTAAGCCTAGCGTTCATGTATTCAACCTCCAAGACCCTCAATGGCCTCAGGCTTGTGTGGTGTTTGGGGCCCCTTTGTGGTTCATCCCTGCAGTGGAGGCCCCAGGACTACAACACTGCAACCTCTTCCTTTTGAGGATTAATAGAGATCCAAGAATTCAGACATTTACCAATCATGAAGTAACAGCCTATTCTTAGCAATACTCCTTAACTTTAGGAAAACAAGTATGGCCACCTTAAAGGGGGTTTCCAAAATCAGTAGAAAGTGTAACTGAAGGGAGGAAACAGGTGAAGGACCTCGATCTGATACCTCCGCTGCCGCTCCCATGGTCCTGCTGGTCTTTCATGACTTTTCCTATAGTGGGCCATGTCATTGACCCATGTGACCACTGCAGCCAATCACTGGCTTAGCTAGGATGCTGGAAGACATGTCACAAGGTCACTGAAGCTAGTGATTAGCCACTGCCATCACATGTACATACGTGATGTCATCACTGCAGGAAGGTAGACAGACTAGCAGAGAACTCACAGATAATTGGTGCAAGAGTGGATTAATTGGTGAAAGAGTGGATTTATCTGTACAGGTTCTTATTTTTACATTTTACTAATTTTCCTCACATTTCTTCTGATCTTGGACAACCCCTGTAAGGTCAACCCTGAACCCCTGAACATACTGTCATTGTGTACTGCCCCCAGGATAATCACTGATGGCCACTAACAATATGTCACAGATATCTCAGCTTTGCCGCCGTCTTCCTGGAGATTCTCAAGTCAGATACGATTTATAAGCAGCAATAAATATTATATATAACATGTAACCCAATGCAGATTCCTGATCCACTCATCACCCCTCCCCCTCATTCAGGAACAGCCGGGACAAATATTTTCCTTTCATAATGGACATATTTGGTAAAAATAAGAGTAAAAGCCGGATCCTGCAGTGTTTCCCTACTGCAGAGAATGAAAGTGCCGCACGCACAAGAGAGCGCTGACAGACAGCAAATACCGCTACAATGACAGAGGCACAAAGGAGAAAGAGCGCGAAAGTCAGAGTGTATAAATAACATTATAAGCTCATAACAGACACCTCAGCTGCTGCAGAACCTCATAACACACCACCACTGCTGCAGAACCTTAGTGCACACACCCTTCAGCTGCCGTAATAAGTTATATATAATACACACCTCAGCTGCTGCAGACCCTCAGCATAAACCTCTACTGCTGCAGAACCTCATAATACACCACCACTGCTGCAGAACCTTAGTGCACACACCCTTCAGCTGCCGTAATAAGTTATATATAATACACACCTCAGCTGCTGCAGACCCTCAGCATAAACCTCTACTGCTGCAGAACCTCATAATACACTTGAGCTGCTGCATAACCTCAGCGTACAAACGTCAGCTGCCGTAATACCTCATAAATAATACACACCTCAGCTGCTGCAGAACTTTATAATACACCACAGGTGCAACAAGACCTCAACATACAAACTTCAGCTGCTGAAGAACCTCATAATACACCACAGTTGCTGCAGAACCTCAGTGCACACACTTCAGCTGCCGTAATACCTCACAAATAATAACACACACCTCAGCTGCTGCAGAACCTCAGCGTAGAAACGTCAGCTGTTGCAGAACTACATAATACAGACACTTTGACCATTGTAAAACCTCATAATACGCATCTCAGTTACTGCAGAACCTCATATCACACACACCTCAGCTGCTGCAGAACCTCATAACACACTCTTCAGTGGTGGCAGAACCTTAGCAAACAACATCAGCTCCTGTAGAACCTAATGAAACACACCTCAGCTTCTGCAGAACCTCATAATTCACCTCAGTTGCAAGAGAACATCATAATAAGCATGGTGGCTGCTGTGGAACCTTACAATACACACCCTTTGGCGGCGGTAGCTGCGGATCCTCATAATACAGACACCTCAGCTGCTTCAGAACCTCAAAACACACATAACAATTGCTGCAGAACCTCATTATAAAGTCACCTCAGCTGCTACAGAAACTCAAACACACCTGAGCTGTTGCAGAACCTCATAGCACACACCTTAGCTGTGGCATAACCTCATAAAACACATATTAAATGCTACAGAACCTCAGAATGCAAAGTACTGGGTATGCTGAACCCTAACATTGCGGATACATTCCCCCATCCCCCTTTAACATTGGTGGATAGTAGGGTGACTCCCATAAATATTAAATAGGTCCGCTCAGCCTGGGGTCCTGCTCAACTAGTGGAATATTAAAATGATATTTTTGCAGCATTATATTACATCACAGAGACCATTATATTAGGTCACATCACATATATGTTTGTGGTAAACTTTCCCAGACAATTTAAGGCCAGAACCTACACTAATACGACATGCATTAAAGCGCTGCGGAATATGTTGGCGCTATATAAGTAAAGATTATTTTTTTATTTATTATTATTATAAATTACAGAATGATCAACGTGATGCAGGATAACAGTCTGCAGTATAATGTATGCTATATTACAAATATTCATACTGTATATATATGACGTATAACGTATGTTATATTTCTCCCCTTTACATTCCATCCTTATACTCAATATATTTGGAGGGCACGGCCAGACTCCGCTCCTCACAAGCACTTACCCCTTTGTCAAGGTCTCCTAACAATCCCAGAAGACAGAGGACTCGGAGACTTTGTAGCAGCTGCGATGACAATAAGACGTGGAATGTGAGTAGAAGCGGCAGATAGTGATCAGGGTCAGGCCATCGTCAGCTGTCCTCCCGTTGGTATCTAAGGAAGAATGAGATGCCCAGGATGATGCCAGCTGTATCCTGACTGATGGGATCCAATATAATGTATACAAACCCTCCACCCCCCTAGCAGCTTCAGCCTTATAACTGGCTCTATGCCCATATTAAAGCTAATCTCCCCATGCAGATTATGGGACAGTGCTAATCCCAGTTGCTCACCAGTAGATCATCATCCCTCACTGGAGGCGTTTATTTCTCTGACCCACAGCAGATAAAGTAGTTATTACATAGCGTCAGTACCAACCCCTTATTGGCCATTGCTGATATGGAGTATGCTCCCTCCTGATATCACTATACCCCCAGTATATTTCCTACCTCCTCTCAGTGTTCTCCAGCTCGGCCAGTATCACATTATACAAACATTGGTTTATCATCTGAGTGTCAGAACCCATAAGGCGACGGCTACACGTGTCCTGCGACATTGAGATTGTGGCGTAAAACTTGTGCCATCGCATCCAATGCTTCCATTTGGGTTTCGCAGAGTTGCAAACGTTTACAAACGTGCTGAATATTCTGTCACCGGCAGGGGGGGAACTACAACAGGTGCAGGGGTTGCAATCACACCCGGGCCCTGGAGCCTAGGGGGCCCAAAAAGTCTCTTTGACCTATAGAAAAGGACTAATGGTATTCAAGATTTGCAATAATTGGGGGCCCCGTTGGAGCTTTTGCATCGGGGCCCATGAGCTTCAAGTTACACCACTGCTCACTGGTTAAAAACTTCAATGCAAATCGAATGTTTGTTTTTTACAGAGCCCAAGGCCCCTTTCACACTAGCGTTTGTCTGGATCCGGCAGATCCGGACAGAAAACTGCATCTGCCTAGCAGCAAGCCCATGCATTGTCTATAGGGCTTGCGGTAGGTGTGGCAAGTGCGGTATTGCCAAGATCCGGCA
Organism: Allobates femoralis; assembly: GCA_033576535.1. NCBI lineage: Eukaryota > Metazoa > Chordata > Amphibia > Anura > Aromobatidae > Allobates > Allobates femoralis. The sequence goes on from JARQOC010000011.1 coordinate 12,362,420, forward strand.
GTTGCAGCTGCGCAAAAAAAACAAAACAAAGCTGGCCGCGTTTTTTTTTTCCCGGCCGGAACTGCAGCAAGTGCCGGATCGCTGCAATACTGCACTTGCCGCAAGACCCATACAGAATGCATAATCTTGCCGCAAGTGTACCGCAAGTGCAGCCGTTAGGCGGCAAATGCAGCAGATGCGGTTTTCAGTCTGGATCTGCCGGATCCGGACAGAAACGCTAGTGTGAAAGGGCCCTAAGATAGTCACAGACAAGTTTGCATGCATACAGTTAAATGAGAAGAGCAGCACCTGTCTGGAATTAAAGTAGTGGACCCAAAAACGTACTGACGTGTGACACGGCTGCAGTCCCAGTGTCTTTCGGCTACTCCCTCTCACGCTCCTTCAACTGCATGTGCAGGCGGCACCGTGGCTCAGTGGTCGGCACTGTACGGTGGGGCTCAGTGGTCGGCACTGTACGGTGGGGCTCAGTGGTCGGCACTGTACGGTGGGGCGCAGTGGTCGGCACTGTACGGTGGGGCGCAGTGGTCGGCACTGTACGGTGGGGCGCAGTGGTCGGCACTGTACGGTGGGGCGCAGTGGTCGGCACTGTACGGTGGGGCGCAGCGGTCGGCACTGTACGGTGGGGCGCAGCGGTCGGCTACTGCACGGTGGCTCAGTGGTCAGCACTGCACGGTGGCTCAGTGGTCAGCACTGCACGGTGGCTCAGTGGTCAGCACTGTACGGTGGCTCAGTGGTTAGCACTGTACGGTGGCTCAGTGGTTAGCACTGTACGGTGGCTCAGTGGTTAGCACTGTATGGAGGCTCAGTGGTTAGCACTGCACGGTGGCTCAGTGGTTAGTATTGCAACCTTGCAGCACTGGGGTCCTAGGTTCAATTCCCACCAAGGACGACACCTGCCAGGAGTTTGTATGTTCCCTCTGTGTTCTTGTGGGTTTCCTCTGAGTTCTCTGGTTTCCTACCACATGCCAAAGACTGAGTGCCATGGAATTAATAGTGCTATATAGGTGAATAAATATTATTATTATAAATATTATGTTAAGTTTTTAATTTGGTCTTAATAAAGAAGTTTTCATTCCGGACGGGTGCTGCTCTTCTCATTGGACTATTTGCACCACTCCCGCACCTGGGACCCCCAGTGGGCATCTCTGGATTGCCCTTTCGACTCAGACAGCTCCCAGTGGAATTCAAGGCATGGTACGTCCACACTTTTCCTATCACTTCACCCATGACGGTGGTGCAGTTACATGCCCGATTTTCTCATTGTCATTGATTCAGGTTTACATGCATATTTCTAGTCGCGCACTTTGACAATTGTGTAAGACTGGGACCGTGCAGAGAAATGTGTCTCACAGCAGAAATCCTCCGACAAGTTGAGCGATCAATAACATTTGTTCGACCTGAGGTCGATGTGCGCTTCTCCTGCCAGTATCCACCTGGCTCCATCATACCCAGAAATTAAATATTTACCCTTCTGATTATGCATTTTATGCAATAACAATATGAACTGGTATTCCTACTGTATGTTCTGATCATCAAAGTGTGGTGGTATTCATGGAACTTAATATCCTTCTATACAATTCCATATTCACTACAGATCTTGGTCACTAAATATTTTGTATAGGTAAACAAATAGATAGATGCAATGATATATAAAATGATCAATTTATTACTGTTTCACTGTGTTATTCTGACATACTGTTAATGTATGTATATTATCTATGTTGCCAATACACAAAAGGATTCATTAATAGATGATTTGTTACATTTTCTAGCCAGTGGTGTAACTTGACGCTCATGGACCCCGATGTGAAAGCTATAACGGGGCCCCCAATTATTGCAAATCTAATAGCATTAGTCCTTTTCTATAGACCAAAGGGAATGTTTGGGCCCCCTAGGCTGCAGGGCCCAGGTACGACTGTATCCCCTGCACTTTCCTGTGGGGCACCGGAGTTCTCTGTACATCAGGGTTTTCTTTCATTTTGACCATCTGATGTGCATTTATACCCTGATGCAGGGCCATAACTACAGCAGGTTAAGGGGTTGCGATCTCACCTGGGCCCTGGAGCCTATGGGGCCCCAAAAGTCCCTTTGGCCTATAGAAAAAGACTAATGCTATTAAAGATTTGTAATAATTGGGGTCCTGTTGGAGCTTTTGCATTGGGGCCCCTGAGCTTCATGTTACATCACTGCCCTGATGCAAACCGTTTTAGCAGATTCCCATCTCTCAATATGTAATTCATTGATGCAATTGATTTATACTTACCAAATAAACAGAGGCGTAACTTAAAGCTTATGGGCCCCAATGAGAAAGCTCCATCGGGACCCCCAATTATTGCAAATCTTTAGTAGCATTTAGTCTTTTTCTATAGGACAAAAGGAACTTTTGGGGCCCCCTAGACCAGTGGTGTAACTTCAGGCCCAGGGGCCCCGATGCGAAAGCTCCAACGGGGCCCCCAATTATTGCAAATCTTTAATAGTATTAGTCTTTTTCTATAGGCCAAAAGGACTTTTGGGGCCCCCCCAAGACTCCAGGGCCCGGGTGCGATTGAAACCCCTGCACCTGATGTAGTTATGCCCCTGCTAACAAACCATTAAATGTTCTTTGTAGAACGCTCTTATTTTTGAGATACACACTTGTGTGACTTGTCTGTGACTCGAGGCAGTGCGGCCATTGTGGAGCTGCAGGCGACACACAGACACACATACGCAATTCCCATTGAAGTCTATGGCAAGATGCGTCCTATATGGTTACAGCCGGCTACAGAACAGCCTACACATCTGGAGATATAGGAGACATTAGTGACCCGGAGTCACAGTCGCTCTCGGTCGTGTTGCGGCAGCGCAGGAAATCGTTCGATACGATGCCACATTTAAAGGGGTTGTCCGGGCTTATTTTTTATTTCATATTTATATCTAGGCTGCAAAATGTTGACAATCTGCAATATACATGTTGTCAACATTTTGCAGGGTTTCCTAGATATAACACATTTACTGCTGGCAGAGAGTGTCCAGGGGGTGTGATTGTGCATACTGGTCGTTTACACCTACTGTAGCACAATCACACCCCCTCCCCTATACCTAGTATGGCCAGCCACCCCCAGGCCATACATGCCCGCCCCCTGCCCACTAAACACTATGTAATGAAACCACCCCCAGGGCTCCTACTGGCCGCCCCAGCCCCTAAATCACCACCCACCCTCTGCAAAACAGCGGTCCCCAGTGCACTGATACAAGGTGCCGAAACCGCTGCTGTGAAAGCGATTCCGGCACACTGTCAGTGCAGCAGGGGACCCGCTGCATATGTGTGCTGCTCACCCTCCTCTTGTGCAGCCGGTCACGGTCCGCCCTGGTCCCGGTCATCTGCAGCCGGGCTCCACACACTGCAGCCGGGCTCTCCACACTGCAGCCGTATCTGTGCTGTGTGTGTGGAGCGGTGCCCGTCGCCCGATCTCTTCAGACCTCCAGTACCATAGAGCTGGTGGAGCGGTTTAGAGAGGACTGCTCCACAGCCTCTGCTCTATGGTACTGGAGGTCTGGGGAGATCGGGCGACGGGCACCGCTGCGCACACATTACAGATACGGCTGCAGTGTGGAGAGCCCGGCTGCAGTGTGTGGAGCCCGGCTGCAGATGACCGGGACCAGGGCGGACCGTGACCGGCTGCACAAGAGGAGGGTGAGCAGCACACATATGCAGCGGGTCCCCTGCTGCACTGACAGTGTGCCGGAATCGCTTTCACAGCAGCGGTTTCGGCACCTTGTATAAGTGCACTGGGGACCGCTGTTTTGCAGAGGGTGGGTGGTGATTTAGGGGCTGGGGCGGCCAGTAGGAGCCCTGGGGGTGGTTTCATTACATAGTGTTTAGTGGGCAGGGGGCGGGCATGTATGGCCTGGGGGTGGCTGGCCATACTAGGTATAGGGGAGGGGGTGTGATTGTGCTACAGTAGGTGTAAACGACCAGTATGCACAATCACACCCCCTGGACACTCTCTGCCAGCAGTAAATGTGTTTATATCTAGGAAACCCTGCAAAATGTTGACAACATGTATATTGCAGATTGTCAACATTTTGCAGCCTAGATATAAATATGAAATAAAAAATAAGCCCGGACAACCCCTTTAACTACCAGAATCTCAGTGACGCCGGGTTCCCCCGACCCAAACCCTGCTGACACGTCCGGACCGTTATCTGCTCACAATCCCAGATCCGGGCACTCGGGGGAATTGTGGGGTAAAGATTGGCAACATTTCTGGCATCTTCTTCTGACCAATCACTTATAAAACTGTTACATTGTATCAGCCCCATTAACCCCTCACTCCCCAGGATCTCCCTTATATGATCAGCCCCCATTAACCCCACACTCCCCATGATCTGGGATCTCCCTTACATGATCAGCCCCATTAACCCCTCACTCTTCACCCCCCAGACACAGTCACCCTCCTCTTATAATCACCTGCCTGTTATCCTTCCAGAGCCGCCTCCCTCCTGCGCGTTTTATCCCAGAATTGTTACATTTGTATCATCTTTGTGACGTCACACACAGTGGAATAGTCCTTTACAATACCTGATTGTATACAGCCTATGCCGGCTCTCTGCCCCCTCCCGTGTTATATACTCACTCTCTCCGTTCATCCTCGTTATCCCTCCTCACCTCTCTCCCCCTCCCGTTACACTCACTCTCTCCCCCTCCCAGTTACACTCACTCTCTCCCCCTCCCAGTTACACTCACTCTCCCCCTCCCAGTTACACTCACTCTCTCCCCCTCCCAGTTACACTCACTCTCTCCCCCTCCCAGTTACACTCACTCTCTCCCCTCCCAGTTACACTCACTCTCTCCCCCTCCCAGTTACACTCACTCTCTCCCCCTCCCAGTTACACTCACTCTCTCCCCCTCCCAGTTACACTCACTCTCTCCCCCTCCCAGTTACACTCACTCTCTCCCCCTCCCAGTTACACTCACTCTCTCCCCCTCCCAGTTACACTCACTCTCTCCCCCTCCCAGTTACACTCACTCTCTCCCCCTCCCAGTTACACTCACTCTCTCCCCCTCCCAGTTACACTCACTCTCTCCCCCTCCCAGTTACACTCACTCTCTCCCCCTCCCAGTTACACTCACTCTCTCCCCCTCCCAGTTACACTCACTCTCTCCCCCTCCCAGTTACACTCACTCTCTCCCCCTCCCAGTTACACTCACTCTCTCCCCCTCCCAGTTACACTCACTCTCTCCCCCTCCCAGTTACACTCACTCTCTCCCCCTCCCAGTTACACTCACTCTCTCCCCCTCCCAGTTACACTCACTCTCTCCCCCTCCCAGTTACACTCACTCTCTCCCCCTCCCAGTTACACTCACTCTCTCCCCCTCCCAGTTACACTCACTCTCTCCCCCTCCCAGTTACACTCACTCTCTCCCCCTCCCAGTTACACTCACTCTCTCCCCCTCCCAGTTACACTCACTCTCTCCCCCTCCCGGTTACACTCTACTCTCTCCCCCTCCCGGTTACACTCACTCTCTCCCCCTCCCGGTTACACTCACTCTCTCCCCCTCCCGGTTACACTCACTCTCTCCCCCTCCCGGTTACACTCACTCTCTCCCCCTCCCGGTTACACTCACTCTCTCCCCCTCCCGGTTACACTCACCTCTCCCCCTCCGTTACACTCACTCCTCCCCTCCCGGTTACACTCACTCTCTCCCCCTCCCGGTTACACTCACTCTCTCCCCCTCCCGGTTACACTCACTCTCTCCCCCTCCCGGTTACACTCACTCTCTCCCCCTCCCGGTTATACTCACTCTCTCCCCCTCCCGGTTTACACTCACTCTCTCCCCCTCCCGGTTATACTCACTCTCTCCCCCTCCCGGTTATACTCACTCTCACTCCCCCCCTCCCGGTTACACTCACTCTCCCCCCCTCCCGGTTACACTCACTCTCTCCGTCTCCCGGTTACACTCACTCTCTCCGTCTCCCGGTATCGCTCCTCGCTCTCTCCCCCTCCCGGTTATACTCGCTCTCTCCGTCTCCCGGTATCGCTCCTCACTCTCTCCGTCTCCCGGTATCGCTCCTCGCTCTCTCCCCCTCCCGGTTATACTCACTCTCTCCCCCTCCCGGTTATACTCGCTCTCTCCCCCTCCCGGTTACACTCACTCTCTCCGTCTCCCGGTATCGCTCCTCGCTCTCTCCCCCTCCCGGTTACACTCACTCTCTCCGTCTCCCGGTATCGCTCCTCGCTCCTCTCTCCCCTCCCGGTTACACTCACTCTCTCCCCCTCCCGGTTACACTCACTCTCTCCCCCTCCCGGTTATACTCACTCTCTCCCCCTCCCGGTTATACTCACTCTCTCCCCCTCCCGGTTATACTCACTCTCTCCCCCTCCCGGTTATACTCACTCTCTCCCCCTCCCGGTTATACTCACTTCTCCCCCCCTCCCGGTTATACTCACTCTCCCCCCCTCCCGGTTATACTCACTCTCCCCCCCTCCCGGTTACACTCACTCTCTCCCCCTCCCGGTTACACTCACTCTCTCCGTCTCCCGGTTACACTCACTCTCTCCGTCTCCCGGTATCGCTCCTCGCTCTCTCCCCCTCCCGGTTATACTCGCTCTCTCCGTCTCCCGGTATCGCTCCTCGCTCTCTCCGTCTTGTTGATGTTATATCCGTTACCTGTGACGTCACCGTCAGCTGAGGAGAAACGTCCAGAAAATACCAGACGAGACCTTAGCGCGTCATAGCCAATCAGCGTTCACCTCCGCCTCTGTGCTTCACATTCCGCTATCTGATTGGTGCAGCTGAGGAAGTGGGAGGGGCAGCAGTGCAGAGAAGGGGCTGCGCATATAACAGCCTGGATGTTATTATGTCTGTATACTCCTCTGTCTATATCTATCTATATGCAAATTGTCACTTAAGTAAGCAAACTCTAATGCCACCAATAAGGGCAGCAATCCTAAAAGGCATAACTGACTCCATAACAAGCCTTTTACTATAATAATAATATAATATTTATTCATTTATATAGCACTATTAATTCCATAGCATTACTATGAGGGGGCTGATCATATAAGGGAGATCCTAGATCCTGGGGAGTGAGGGGTTAATGGGGCTGATCATATAAGGGAGATCCTAGATCCTGGGGAGTGAGGGGTTAATGGGGCTGATCATATAAGGGAGATCCGACCTAGATCCTGGGGAGTGAGGGGTTAATGGGGCTGATCATAAAAGGGAGATCCTAGATCCTGGGGAGTGAGGGGTTAATGGGGCTGATCATATAAGGGAGATCCCATAACATTACTATGATTTAGGATTTGTGCCAGATCAGAACCCCAGACTGCAGACGCTGCATTTCGGGGTGACTGCCCTTCATCAGTGCAGTATGTGGGAAGTCTGATCTATGTATCCAGATAGCTATGTATTTACCCTCTATATTTCTATCCATCTATCTATAATTTACCTATCATCTATCTATCTATCTATCTATCTATCTATCTATCTATCTATCTATCTATCTATCTATCTATCTTTCCATCCAGATGCGTTAACTACAATAGGTGCAAGGGTTGCAATCGCACCCGGGCTTCGAGTTACACATCTATCTATCTATCTATCTATCTATCTATCTATCTATCTATTCTATCTATCTATCTACCGTATGTATCTATATAGAAAAATTTTTTAGAGCAGCATTTTAAATAACATAGCTAAGGTGCTAAACATCAGTCCTAGGTGGGAATCGACCATCAATATACCGACCATATATGTAAAAAAAACGGACTGCAGCACTCTTTTGGGATGTCATATCTTACCTTAAGGCCAATAAAGGCTCAAAGAACATCCCAAAAGAGTGCTGCAGTCCGTTTTTTTACATATATCTATCTTTCTACCTATCTATCTATCATGGTCCTGATCATTATAGCTGGGTGCTGAAGCTCCACAGCAAGCAATCTGAACAGCTTCAGCACCACAGTCAGCACCCAGCTATAATGTTCAGGGCCATGGAGTGCTCCTGAGTCCTGAACTCTAGGCCGCCAATGATTTCTGCTCAGCACAGAAGTGCTGAAATTGCCAGCTTTTAAATAAATAAATAATTAACATCTTCGGACACATTCTGTCCTGTCAGTTTGTGTCCAGGGAGTCTGGAAAAAACCGGACACAACCTGGCAGGACAGAAGCATGGAGTTAAGCCGATAACCGACTTATTAACCGCATCTGCCGGCTCCAGGCTGACATGCAGCGCAGAAGCTGCAGATGGAGTTAATATGCCGGTTATCCCTGGGAAATTCAAAAGACGCTGCTGTCAAAGCAGCAGAAAGCCCGACATAGCTATTATATCTACAGATCTTTATCTGTAGATATGTAGCTATCGGGCTTTCCTGTGTCGGGAGAATAGCACATGCGCGAGTGACTTTCATTAGCCACTCGCATGTCTAACACGCATTCAGTTGCAGCATGCTGCAAGTGGACTCGCAGTTGACTCGCAGTGCAAGTTCAGCGCAGGAGACTCGCACCAGTGTACCCTGCCTGATATAGCAACACTGGTCTGGGTGCAATGCGAGTTTCCCTCACATTGCACTCGCACAAGTCACTCGCACAATGTGCCTCCAGCCTAATGTTGATGATTATGGCTTCCAGCCAATGAAAACCCAAAGGCCATTATCTCAGAAAATTAAGAGAGTTTATGTATCAGTTCAATTGCAAGATCTCTGCTTGCTGTCATCCAGAGGTTGCTTGTTTACTTCCAGAGGCGCAGTAAATTTTGGGGGGTGGGACTTACTGATCGCTGAGGGTCTGTCTACTACAGTGTATGGAACAAGTGCAGGTTCATATCCCCCAAAGTAACTAAAAAAGTAACTAAAAAAAAAATCAAAAAGTTTTAAAAAGTCAAATAGCTCGTTTTCACATTGTTAAAGGGAACCAACCACCGAAAAAACCCTATCTAACCTATAAACTAAATCTACCTAACTACATGCACAATAAATCACTTTTTATACTTACCAAATCCTTGACTGATGGGCGTTCCTCCAGTGTCTTTGTCAGCGAGGCGGGTCTCCTCGCCGCGCACGCACCTGCCTCGCTGCTGTCCATCTTCTTCTATGATTCAAATTACCCGCCCATCGCTCCTCGCAATGAGCAGGTCACGTGCTGCGGGCCCCCCCGCGTCACTTCCGCCCGCCGCGTCACTGGTACACCCAGGCCGGCTTCCGAGCATGCGCAGATGGCATGCTGAAGCCGGCCTGGGCGCGTCATAGACCCAGCGACGCAGCAGGCGGAAGTGACGCGGGGGGCCCGCAGCACGTGACCTGCTCATTGCGAGGAGCGATGGGCGGGTAATTTGAATCATAGAAGAAGATGGACAGCAGCGAGGCGGGTGCGTGCGCGGCGAGGAGACCCTGCCTATCTGACAAAGACACTGGAGGAACGCCCATCAGTCAAGGATTTGGTAAGTATAAAAAGTGATTTATTGTGCATGTAGTTAGGTAGATTTAGTCAGTCAGGGATGGTTAGAATAGTTATTTTAGGCTCCAGGGACAGATATTTATAGGTTAGATAGGGTTTTTTCGGTGGTTGGTTCCCTTTAACTGCAACTCATAAAAAAGCTTCTATATGTTTATGTAAATGTAAAATAAATGTCCTGGCGTCTTGAAGAAGGCAAGGGAAAAAATTACTTGGGAGTTAAGAGTTTAATCTCCATTTGGGTAAAAGGGAATTTTGGGCCGCACCTATGCCCCAGAGCCTGGGTGCAGCATCTACCCCTGTGCACACTACACATAGCTGCTGAGTTGCAGTTTTGCAACAGTTGGAGAGACAAAGCTTACTGGTTCAGGAAATCCTGTGTTTTACCTGCACTGATACATTGTAACAGACAGGAGGAAAGTGACGTTTGTGCCTTACAGGATGGTATCATGCTGTACAGCTCTGTTCAGGTTTAGGTGGCCTGGGAACGTCACATCATGAGTAAAACACTCGTAAACTCTCAGGGTATGTGCACACTGGTCGGGTTAGGGCCGGATTAGGTGTGTAAACCGCCGGTCGGTTTACATAAATTTCATGTAAATTTATGTTAATCCAAACCGGCGTTTGGATTAACATTGAAACCTATGTAAACCGACACCCGCTGTGCACACAGCGGCGGTTTACACATGCTCATCCGTTGCTAACCCGCTGGGTTCCCAGCGGGTTAGCAAAGAATGTGCATGTCCTATAATCCGGCCGGTTCTGCAGCGGCTGCAAGCAGAATCATGTGCTGCTTCCAGCCGCTGCAGAACCGACGCCACTAACCGCTGTGCACCGCCGCACACCCGACCGTCTTCCGCAGCACGGACCCGACAGGAAGCCGGTGGGCGGCTCCGGAGCTTCCTGTCGGGTCCGCCCAGCCGCCGCCGCCCCTAACCCGCCCCCGTGTGCACATAGCCTCAGACTTTCAGGATTATTATGCAAAACTTCACAAGCGTCAAGTTCCGCCATGTGGTTGTCCCCATTAGAGATCAGTGGATCATCCGTAATATAACTTTCTTCTGTAGCCCCCTGATGAGCTGCTATCACTGATGCTCTTTTTGCCTGCAGAGCCTGGCGGGCCGCCCTATATGACGTACTTATATCCCAATTCAGTAAATGGAATGAGGATGTACAGATGGACGACGGCTCAAAATTAAACGCTGACATCAAATATGCCAGGAATCTTGTAGTTTGCACTCAGCCATATGCTTCTGGGGCAGAAATTTCTAGAAAGTCAGATATTATATTAGGGGAAGTTTAGTGTCCGCATGCTTCTCATTGGGTGTTAAAAGGGGAAATGTCACCTGATACAAATGCATCTGAATGAATGAGAATATTACCAAAAAGATATTTTATTTCAGTAATTCAATACATAAAGTGACCACATCTATTATATAGAGTCATTACACACAGAGGGATCTATTTCATGTGTTTATTTCTGTTAATGTTGATGATTATGGCTTACAGCCATTGAAAACCCGAAAATCAACGCTCAGGCTTGTAATTAGTCTCTCAACAAGACTGTGGATATTAACCAAATCATACTCCCCATCTGTAGACAGCTGTTTCAGGGTTCTTGCTCCCCAGTAGTGCAGAGTAACACTGAAACAACAGCTGTCTCCAGATCAGGGGCTTTTCCTTTTTCCTCTCAGAGGAGATTTTGGTTTGGCTGTTTCAGATAATAAGGTACCATATTCATAATTGCTAACAGTTCCCAAGATTGTCATTGGAATAGGGTGAGTTTGGGTTTATTATTATTATTATTTATTTATAGAGCACTATTGATTCCATGGTGCTGTACATGAGAAAGGGTAACATACAAACAAGTTAAAAATACAATGAACAAACTAACAGTGACAAACTGATACAGAGGAGAGAGAGGACCCTGCCCTTGTGGGCTTACATCATACAGGGGAATGGGGAGGGGAACAGAAGGTTGTGTCTGCTCTGGTGGTGGTGGAGCGCCGGGTCCTGTGGCAGTGGACACCGGGTTCGATGGTGGTGGAGCGCTGGGTCCAGTGGTGGTGGAGCGGCAGGTCCAGTGGTGGTGGAGCGGCAGGTCCAGTGGTGGTGAGTGCCAGGTCCGATGGTGGTGGAGCACTGTGGTCATTGCAGGTTGTAGGCTGTTCTGAAGAGATGGGTTTTCAGGTTCCGCTTGAAGTTTCTGAGTGTAAGGGACAGTCGTACGTTTTGGGGTGCAGGATTCCAGAGGATGGGGGATGCTCAGGCAAAGTCTTGCAGGCGGTTAGATGAGGAACGTACAAGTGTAAAGGAAAGGAGGAGGTCTTGGGAGGATCGAAGATTGCGAGTTGGATGATATCAGGAGATTAGTTCAGAGATATATGGGGGGGACAGATTGTGGACGGCTTTGTAAGTCAATGTTAGTAGTTTGAATTGGATACGTTGGTGAATTGGGAGCCAGTGGAGGGATTTGCAGAGGGGAAAAGTGGAGGAATAGCGAGGAGAGAGGTGGATTAGTTGGGCAGCAGAGTTAATGACAGATTGGAGAGGTACAAGAGTGTTAGCAGGGGGCCACAGAGGAGGAGGTTGCAGTAGTCAAGACGGGAGATGATGAGGGCATGCAGTAGTAGTTTAGTAGATTGAGGGTTGAGGAAAGGACGAATTCTAGAAATATTTTTGAGTTGGAGGCAGCAGGAGGTGGCAAGGGCTTGGATATGCGGTTTGAAGGACAAGGCAGAGTCGAGGGTTACTCCGAGGCAGTGGACTTCAGGTACAGGGCAAAGTGTGATGTCATTTATTGTGATAGATAGGTCAGGTAAGGAAGGTGTGTGAGATGGAGGAAAGATGATGAGTTCGGTTTTGTCTACATTGAGTTTTAGGAAGCGTAAAGAGAAGAAGGAGGAGGAGGAGGATATGGCTGATAGACACTCCGGGATTCTGGACAGCAGAGAGGTGACGTCAGGGCCAGAGAGGTAGATCTGAGTGTCATCAGTGTACAGGCTGTACTGGAAGCCATGGGACTGTATGAGTTGTCCCAGACCAAGGGTATAGATTGAAAAAAGGATGGGCCCCAGGACAGAGCCTTGAGGGACCCCAACAGAGAGGGGATGGGGTGAGGAGGTCGTGTGGGAGTGGGAGACACTAAATGTGCGGTCAGAAAGGTAGGAGGAGATCCACAAGAGGGCAAGGGCAGTGATACCAATGGAAGAGAGGATCTGTAATAGGAGGCAGTGGTTGACTGTGCCAAAGGCAGAGCACAGGTTTAGAAGGAGAAGGACGGAGAACTGTCCGTTAGCTTTGGCCGTAAGTCATTAGTAATTTTGGTCAGGGCAGTTTCAGTAGAGTGGTCAGGGTGGAAGCCGGATTGAAGGTTGTCAAAGAGAGAGTTGGATGATAGGTGGGATGAGAGTACAGTGTGGACATGCTTTACACAGATCTGTATGTTTTCGGCCCTGATTTTCAATTCTAAATGTTGGTAAGGCCTCATTCAAACATTCCTGAACTATAGTACCTTAATGGCATATATAAAGCTGTTGAGTAAGGCTGTGGAGACCTGCGGCCTCTCCGAGCATCGAGGTCCATACTCAGACTATGTTTCATATACGTCTGAATTTGACCTCAGTATGGACATCCCCACAGGAATGAGGCAGCAAACCATGGATTTGCCATGGCAGGGTCACATTTCACCATCAGGTTGAGACTGGTGGTGTCAGCTAGGGTATATTCCGTATTATATATTGCATCATATTTGACCCTTGCTCAGTGGTGTAACTTGAAGATCATCGGACCCAATGCAAAAGTCCCAACGTGGCCCCCAATTATTGCAAATTTTTAATGCCATTAGTCTATTTCTGTAGGTCAAAGGAACTTTTGAGGCCCCCTAGGCTCCAGTGCCTGGGTCCTATTGCAACCTCTGCACCTACTGTAGTTACGCCCCTTCCCTTGGTAGTATGTAATATACGGTATGTATAATAGATCAGTATATATGTATCTTAGGGATGACACTCCTGCTGTTCCTGTGTTAGTGTTGGAATATGTTAAGTGCAACAACTCCAATCCTGTATGTGTAAGTGTTATATTGCTAGGTTTGTGCATTTACAGTAAAGTTAGTTTACAGAAAAAAAGGAACACTCACAGAGGTTCACACACAGGAAATACCATGTGACTGTTACCAGTTTCCTGTGTCTGTGCATGTGAAGAGAAGCACTGCAGCTTGCTGATGCTGCAAAGAGACATTTAAAGCGAACCTGTCACCCCCTCCAGGCATCTAAAGATAACATAGCCACCTTCTGCAGCACTAAGGCTGCATTGTGAGAAGGCATCTATAGCATTTATGCTCCCTTGATTCACTGAAATAAAGACTTATATAAAATCTGTTTCAAACCAGACCCAAGACCGGGAGGCGGGTTTTCAAGTGTCTATCTCCCTCCTCTGTGGTGTCAGTCATCCCTCTCTGCTCTCTGTGCACCTCCTTCAGGGCCATCTCCCTGCATTACAGAGCTGTGTCAGCTCTGCTACAACATAGAGATGCTGTTATAAGAGACTCCACAGAAGTAAATCTACCAGTAGCAGGAGGATCCTGAGCAGGCAAAGCACTGCCTGCTACGTAGCAGCCCTTGAGCTGTCAGCAGTGCAGCAGAGTTGAGTTTGTGCTTTAGATCAGGGGCTGAGGAGCAATGCTGCTGGGTACAAGAAACTGAAAGTGAAACCTGCTCAGCTCAAGGGCTGCTACGTAGCAGGCACTGCTTTGTCTGCTAAGGATCCTCCTGCTAGATTTACTACTGTGGGGTCTCCTATAACAGCAGCTCTATGTTGTAGCAGAGCTGACAAAGCTCTAATGCAGGGAGATGGCCCTGGAGGCGGTGCACAGAGAGCAGAGAGGGATGACTGACACCACAGAGGAAGGAGACAGACACTTGAAAACCCGCCTCCCGGTCTTGGATCAGGTTTGAAACAGATTTTATATAAGTCTTTATTTCAGTGAATCAAGGGAGCATAAATGCTATAGATGCCTTCTCACAATGCAGCCTTAGTGCTGCAGAAGGTGGCTATGTTATCTTTAGATGCCTGGAGGGGGTGACAGGTTCGCTTTAAGATGTATATTCCTGATTCCAGAAAGCCCTTCATATCTGTACCTGTTTGTTGCTAATTAAAGCTAAGTTCTGTTGTCAACACGCTATCAGTGTATCCTGAATGAACCACTGCCAACAGTTAGTCGTGCTCATGTATGTGCTGATATATGGGCCCTGTGGAGATTTTGCATAGTAAGACAATTCCTCTGAAAAAGCTCTGTGCTAAACGTACATTGGAGTCTGTGGGCCCCCTGTCTGATGGAAGTCCCTGAGATTTGCATGTCTTCTAAGCCTAACTGTATTGGATATGAACTAATGGTCTAAGCATATTATATATTATTTGCTTTTTATGTATTTATACTGCTGTTTAATTTGGAGACAAGTCCTATCTATTATTCCCATATCCAGGTCATGGGCCTTATTTTCCCTTTTTAACTATTGAATAATATTTTTTTCTCTATATTTTATATGACTTCTCATCATTCTTGTCTGTAGTAGTAAGATAATGATATGGTGTGGACATAGCAGTGTAAAGTCACATTCTGGGACTGTCTGTAAAATGGCCTCACTTAGAAGGATTTAGGATTAGATACATTCCCGTTTTCCAGTTCATAAAATGACAAGAAGGCCTGAAAAATAATGCGCGCCATATTTATTATCGGTTGGACCTTTTCTCTTTCCTTAGTGATGTCCATATCAACCAATCACAGATCATCTTTCATTTTGTAAAGAGGTTTGGTCAAATGAAAGCTGCACTGTGATTGGTTGCTATGGGCAACAAAGCCAGTTTTGATAATGAGGCCTAGTATATCTAGTGAAGCCTGTGCTTGAGTATCACCATTTTACTGAGCTTGGCAGTGGCCACAGCTGTCACTAAACTACATAAACTAATAAGTAACAACAAAAGGAAGGCCCGAACATAAGGTAAAAAAAATAATAATAGAAATGAGTAACGGTAATTACAATGTAAAAATAACTTTATTATAAATACATTTGGTGAGGGAAGGCAAGATAGTAAGAGATAGGCACACACAGGGGCGTATCTATCTATCTATCTATCTATCTATCTATCTATCTATCTATCTATCTATCTATCTATCTATCCATTCCACTATCTATCCATCAATGGGCGTAACTACAACAGGTGCAGGGATTGCAATCGCACCATGGCCCTGGAGCCTAGGGGGCCCCAAAAGTCCCTTTGGCCTACAGATAAAGACTGTTGCTATTAAATATATGTGACAATTGGGAACCCCACTGGGGCTTTCGCTTCGGGGCCCATGAGCTTCAAGATAAGCCACTTGATAGGCACACACAATGTTAAAAACATAAATAATAGGATTATCTGGCATTGGATCTGATGGGATTAGTCGGTTGAAGATAACATATAGAAATATGGGCTTGACGACCATATAAAAACAATCAAATCATACAAAAACAATCGGCCATCGGGAAATAACAAGATGCTTGTATGACTCACTAGAGTGTAGTAAATATATGTAGAAATGGTAATCAACTAATAAAGAAGTGTCTGTGAAAAGTCCCAAAAAGTGTCAGTAAATTTCAAGGCAATTATCAGCATATCAATGTGTATAGTAAGATGACCTGAATGCAATTAGTACATGTGAGTACTGGTATGGGTGACACATTCAGGTCATCTTGCTATATACATTGATATACTAATGCTCGTGCACAGTCTACATTACTTAAAGGGGTTGTCTGGTAAAAAATGATAATTCTACAGGTACTCTGTGTGACTGCAGAATTATCAATACTCCCAGCGGCCTCACTGGTGCGCTGCGAGGATTCACTGGTGTCTAAGCCAGAAACGAACCACAGTTATGAGGTATGCATGTTCCCGGCAACACAAGACTAGTGGGTGTGGCCTTGCTCAATACAAGTGTATGGAGCGGGTGTGTCTGATTAATGGGCGTGGCCAACTAAAGGCGTGACCTTTGCACATACAATTGTATAAAGTGAGGTCACCCCATTAGTTTGGGGCTCTGGCTGACAGTGGCCGGGAACATGCATACCACATGACTGCGGTCCATTCCTGGTTTAGAAACAGCAAATCATTGTAGAGAAGGAAGAGTGTGCACGAAAAGAGTGTCCTAGGGCAGTGGTCCCCAACCTTTTTTGCACCAGGGATCGGCTTCATGCAAAACCATTTTTCCGTGGCCTGGTGGAGGGTGGAGCTTTGGTCATATGGGGTGGGGCTATGGAGAAGGGGTGGGGTTTAGTACCCTGTTTCCCGACAGATGCGTTATAGCCTATTTTCAGGGGATGTCTTATTTTTCCATCCCCTTGCAGACCCCAATATGGTATCCCCATCATTCCCTTGCAGCCCCATCATCCCCTTGCAGTGCACAATATCTCCATCATCCACCTGCAGCCCATAATATCCACATCATCCCCTTGCTGCCCCCAATACCGTATCCCCATCATAATCCCCTTGCAGCCCCTATCATAATCTACTTCCAGCCCCATTATAATCCCCTCACAGCCCATCATAATCCCCTTGCAGCCCCCATCATCCTCTCTTCCAGCCCCCACCATCCTCCTCTTCAGGGCCCTATCCTCCTTCATTCCAGCCCACTATCCTCATCTTGCCAGCCCAACCATCTCCTCCCAGCCCCATCTCCTCTTCCAGCCTCCATCTCCTACTTTCAGCCCCATTATATCCTCTTCCAGCCCCCATCATCCCTTGCAGCCCCCATCCTCCTCTTCCAGCCCCCATCCCTCCTCTACAGCCCCCACCATCTTCCTCTTCCAGCCCCCATCCTCCTCTTCCAGCCTCCACCATCCTCCTCTTCCAGCCCCTTTCTTCTCTTGCAGCCCCTCCTCCTCTTCCAGCCCCACTATCTCCTCTTCCAGCCCCTATCCTCTCTTCAGCCCCATATCTCTCTTCCAGCCCCATCTCCCCTTCCAGCCCATCCTCATCCTCTTCCAGCCCCACCATCTCCTCTTCCAGCCCCATCCTTCTCTTCCAGCCCCCACCATCCTCCTCTTCCAGCCCTTTTCTTCTCTTGCAGCCCCTTCCTCTTCTTCCAGCCCCCATTCTCGTCTTCCAGCCCCCAACCTCCTCTTGCAGCCCCATTCTCGTCTTCCAGCCCCCATCCTCCTCTTCCAACCCCCAGCCTCCTCTTCCAACCCCCATCATCTCCATCATCTGGAGATTATATTAGTGGACTACTTGGCCTGCTGCCAGGTAGTCTGGCATATTCACAAACTGCTAAATCTGCAGCAGAGAAAACACAAATTTGATCAAACTGATAGTAAGCAGCTCAGTAAGTGACACATCGCTGGAATCAGGGTCTCTTTTTCTACACTCTGCTGCTCTCAGATGGGATGGCAAAAACATGATGACAGTGTCCCTTTAAGAAACATTTTGCTCAATATGTAATAATCCAGCATCCATGGGGTTTTAGGGTTTTAGCAATGCCAGATTAAAGGACTTTTACTTTGCTATTTGGCCTAAAAATAGACATAATGTATATTATGTATTTGCAGTGATGCTGTGATAACCTGTGTCCCCCTCATAGATGGGTGTTCTGATCTCCAAATGCCACAAGTTTAAATCCTACTTCCATCATCTATGGTAATTTTATAATAAAAACATCTATCGCTCTCTGGAAATTTCTCAGGGAGGGGGCATTTTTTTTTAATAACTGATCTCATTGGTTCAGGGAACTTATGGACAGTTGTCATTATTTTGCATCATTTTGCATTTTTTTTTAATCAAACTTTCATTTCCATAGGGCTTTGATCTGATCGTAAAAAAAGGAGAAGGAAAAGCATGCTCGTTTGATTAGACAAACTTGAGCAGAACATAAGGAGGGTGCAAAGTGTGAAAATCGTTATAGGTTTTCAAGCCAAATTACGGTACTCACTTTACGCTTCATGTTCTCTGTTGTGTAAAACAATTTAACGGCTACTTGAACCTTAATCTGTTAATAGGGCTTGTAAGTGAACCTGAGCGCCAACAGCCAAATCCTTTGTACTTTAGTACCTAAAACCTTTAATTTCAGGCAGATCCTGAAGCTTGACATGGAAAATCCCAAATATCATCATCTCCTTGAGAAAAATGAAACCTGAATGTCATGAAATACCTGACAGTGTGTGATTGGTGTAGAACATGAATTCCAAAAACTTTTACTAAGTTGGAATTATTGGAAACTATTAAAAAGGAAGCGAAACTATTAATAGCGGAAATTTTAGTCTACGGGTATACAGGGTACGTGCACATCTCTTTTAGGCCGGAGACGCATGCGATATAATCATGACTCTGAACTGGAGAGTGTCAGCTGCTTGCATTTCTATACAGCTGACACGCTCCTCTCCAGAGAGCCGGCAGCCGTACCTGATAGGAGGCATGCGAGACCCGTGCAAGTATCTCGCAAGCGCCTCGTTCATTGTGTCTCTATTGCACTATTTTTAATACATTCCTTATGGATCCGCTATTACAGTGAAATGAAGTTCGATGTCCCAGCCAAGTCAATGCATTTCACAACTTTGTTTTCAGACGCTGCGCTATTTATTGATCCGTTTTTAGGTATAAGCGACGTCACTCAGTCACATGCATGGGGTCCTAGAGGCACCGAACACTGCAGTCTCCAGTATGAGAACATCGCTGGAGATCACCGGGGGAGCGCGGGGGAGGGTTAGTTAAAGCGCAGCAGGATTCACACAGTTTCTGCACCAAAAACAGATCCTCATAAAACACATCCCAAGCGCTGTGTGTGAATGTAGACTTAGGCTGGGGTCACATTTGGAAGGCACAATCCAGTAACCGGATCCGGTATTGGACTGTGCCTTCATACTTATTTTAATCTGTAAAATTGCAACCCTCATTCCGGATCTAAACATATTAATTCATCCGGTTTTGGAATGAGGATTTTTGCCACTTTAAAAACCGCATCCGGATCCGGTACCATAGGGTCCCGTGTTAAAAAAAACGGATCCGGTTTTGCAACCGGTCCGAAAATACAGCCTGCATGAATTTTACTGCAGACTGCAAAACCGGACCTTCTAGGCTCCAGGGCCCGGGTGCGATTGCAACCCCTGCACCTATTTTAGTTATGCCCCTGCTTAGAGGTCAGAAACGCGTTGCTTTTGATGTAGTTCCCTCTGTGCCTTGCTTGATTTCAAGAAATTCCATGCTCACTGTGCTTCTCCCTTCCACAACGTTATCTCAGCTGTGGTGCGGTTTGTCACTCTCCCGCAGCTCTGCAGCATGTCAATTTATTGCTGCGGAGTTGGAAGCGATCTCAGCGGGTGAATTCAGGGGATAGCCGCCCTCCACCAAACGCATATCATGGGCACAGGTCCGCTGCGTTCTTCCTACGTTCACCCACAGCTTTTTGAAGGTCCAGAGGAAATGCGTCCAACATGCAGTGTCTCCGGATCGTCTGCACATACCCAGTGCAGGTTTTCAGGATTTCCTTAGCATTTGACAGTTATGGTGCCATCACACGCATCAATTTACTAACGATATTGTTAGCGATGACATGCACGCGCGATCGCTAACAATATCGTTCAGATCGCTGGTGAGCTGTCACACAGGCAGACTCACAGGCGATGAATGGACCAGAGACATCGTGGAAACGATTTAAATATCATTTCCACGATGTCATGCTCCCGCTGCCAGGCTGCGGTAAGCGTGAGCAGGCTGGTCTCCAAGGTAAATTGCGGGTAACTAGGCAGCAGTGCTCTTGGAGGATATAGATCCCATTTTTCATTCATGGCCGTGATCTTAGGCAAAATTGTGAATGTGCTCCCTCCATGGCTGAGAAGCCCCATATATTGTGAGTGACCCCTCCATGGCTGAGAAGCCCCCACATATTGTGAGTGACCCCCTCCATGGTGAGAAGCATCCACATATTGTGAGTGACCCCCTCCATGGCTGAGAAGCCCCCACATATTGTGAGTGACCCCTCCATGGATGAGAAGCCCCCACATATTGTGAGTGACCCCTCATGAATGAGAAGCCTCCACATATGTGAGTGACCCCCTCCATGAATGAGAAGCCCCCACATATCGTTGAGTGACCCCTCCATGAATGAGAAGCCCCCACATGTTGTGCGTGATCCCCTTCACTGATAAGAAGCCCCCACATATCATGAGTGACCCCCTCCATGGATGAGAAGCCTCCACATATCGTGAGTGACCCCTCCATGGATGAGAAGCCCCCACATATTGTGAGTGACCCCCTCCATGGATGAGAAGCCCCCACATATTGTGAGTGACCCCCTCCATGGATGAGAAGCCCCCACATATTGTAAGTGACCCCCTCCATGGATGAGAAGCCTCCACATATTGTGAGTGACCCCCTCCATGAATGAGAAGCCCCACATATTGTGAGTGACCCTTTCTATAGATGAGAATCCCCCACATATTGTGAGTGACCCCCTCCATGGATGAGAAGCCCCCACATATTGTGAGTGACCCCTCCATGGATGAGAAGCCCCCACATATTGTGAGTGACCCCCTCCATGGATGAGAAGCCTCCACATATTGTGAGTGACCCCCTCTATGGATGAGAAGCCCCCACATATTGTGAGTGACCCCTCTATGGATGAGAAGCCCCCACATATTGTGAGTGACCCCTCTATGGATGAAAGCCCCCACATATTGTGAATGACCCCCTCCATAGATGAGAAGCCCCCACATATTGTGAGTGACCCCTCCATGGATGAGAAGCCTCCACATATCGTGAGTGACCCCCTCCATGGCTGAGAAGCCCCCACATATTGTGAGTGACCCCCTCCATGGATGAGAAGCCTCCACATATCGTGAGTGACCCCTCCATGGATGAGAAGCGCCCACATATTGTGAGTGACCCTTTCTATAGATGAGAAGCCCCCACATATTGTGAATGACCCCCTCTATGGATGAGAAGCCCCCACATATTGTGAGTGACCCCCTCTATGGCTGAGCAGCCCCCACATATTGTGAATGAGCGTTTCTTGACGCAACAGTAGGCCATCAGTGAGTGTAGTAGCACATCATGAGCTGCAGGTGTCACTGTTGTCCTTTAGGTTCTCTATCAGTCCTGTAAGCATTGGACATGCTGCATTGATCAGGATAGTAAAAAAAATCTGCTTGTTTTGAAAAGAAATCGTGCCACTAACTTTACAGGTTCCCTTTGGCTTTGCAGCTTTATCAATATTCAACTGAACTAGTGACTGAGCTGCAATGACAGACAAGGCCCTTGCACCAGAGTGGATTTATCACCTTTTTTTTCAAGTATCAAGTAACTTTATAACAAAAATACATATCTCAAACAGATATATTCAGATGAAAATACAGAAACAATCCCACCGTCCTCTCTGTAATTTGTATAAAAGGTGGTAAAATTGCTAATTGTTTGTCCTATCCGATAAAAGAATATTAGATTGTCCACTACCAACTTTCATAAAATACTAATTTGTGCTGGAGACGTATTTCTAAGTGTCTGTCAAGGTTAAATAGAGACGTTCATTGTCCACCTTTGAATTGAAAAATCAGTGCTGATTAACTTCACAATACATCTTTATAGTGATCGGAGCTACATTTTTCTGATACAAAGTTCCAAATTACCTACAAAGTGTCACATGGCGTTTTGTTCAAACCTCACAGAGAGTGTCATGGCGGCATCCGGCGCTGTTCACACTACAGATTCTGACACTCAACACTGTGGATTCTCTGATGCTTTTGAGTTTCTATAGTCAGGTTCAGGCATCAGCCAGCTGTGTTCTTATTAGTGATCGGGTTAGGAAGTGTTAATCTCTGTATGACTTCTGGTTGCTTCTAGGATCACATGGTCTGGGAGTCCTATCACAGTTGCTCCCTGCCTTTTTAAGAAGGTAGAATCTGTTCTCTCATGCCAACTATAGTTTATGCAATACTGGTCCATGTGCTGCAGCTGTTCAGGTGAACTTCTGAAGTGATGTGAGAGTCCTTTGTCATCTAGTTAGTCCTCCCTGCTCTTTATTTCCTCCTGTGCATGTATTGTCTTATACTTCTCTGCATATTGCTGGGAGTGAGTATCTTTGGTTTTCCGTTGTTCTATTTGTGTGGTCTTTTATCACTCCTGTGCTGACCACCTCTGATGGGGGAGAGGCGATTTTGGGCCAGGGTTGGTTAGGAGCAGGGAAAGGATGGTGGCTCAGACATCCTCACCATCAGCGGTAACTCTGGGATAAGGGACAGCAATGGGCTCCCTTAGCCTAAGGATCAGTCTAGGTGATTTCCCTTACTACCTCGTGACATGTAGATATAAGTATAAATCAGTATAAATAAGTATAATCATTACATGCTTGTTGCCTGCAGTAACCACTAGGGGGATACAAACTTGATACAAATGGTTACTATGTAGTTAGCTCCTGAGCTTCCCCTAGTGGTGGCTACAGGCAGTCAGAATTTCATTTTGAACCTCTATGTCTGAGCCGGGGATTTGGAGCTGGTGTTAAAATGGGGACATTTACCTAAAAGGAGCCTAAACCCAAATCCAAACAGTACATTTACTGAAGTAACTAAAAAGAAACAATGGCCAGCTTCAGGACCGCAGATTCTCCTATGATTAAGATCATGTGCGCTTGAAACGCTTATGCTTATGTGTTTCTGGATTTTTTAATGATGCTGTTTTTAATTTGCACTAAATTAAATTAATGTTTCTATAATAAGAGGAGAGTCTGCCGTGTGGCAGCTGGACATTGTTTCTTTTTAGTTACTACCAGGGAGTCAGCTCTGAGGCTTTGTCTGTGCACCACGATCATTAATGAACATCCATTCGGATGGGGTGAACTGATGTTTACCTATTTCGCCGTATTTTTCTTGGATTACATTTACTAATAGTATAACGGATCATTTGTTTAACCTTCTGCAACATTATATATTGAATTTAGATCAGAAGGAATTTGTCTTCAATCAGTTTATTTATCATCAACGTCGCTGAAGAATTTCTGGATTCTGCTGTCTTCAATATTACGGTACTTTGTTTTGAATTCTACTTCTATAAGTTTCATCAAGAATCACAGGAAATACGGTAGTCTCCGCATGTAGGAAGGAAACAATGTATCAATCCTAATATCAGGGTTTATAAAGTGCGGGCGCTGACATGTACATTGTGTTCTCTGTGAATGTGATGACTTGTACCGACACATGGAAATTATAAATTGACAGAATGTTGCCGTCAACCAAATATTTTCACTAATAATTAATGTTTATTGCACTTATAATGACTGCATGAACATTTAATACTCCTCTCCCTCCTCTCCTTCTCCCTCTCCCTCCACGCTGTCGGTGCCGACCTCTTCGTAATCCTTCTCCAGGGCGGCCATGTCCTCCCGAGCCTCGGAGAACTCTCCTTCCTCCATGCCCTCGCCCACATACCAGTGCACGAAGGCTCGCTTGGCGTACATCAGGTCAAACTTGTGGTCCAGGCGAGCCCAGGCCTCGGCAATGGCGGTGGTGTTACTCAGCATGCACACAGCGCGCTGCACCTTGGCCAGGTCTCCACCGGGAACCACAGTGGGTGGTTGGTAATTGATACCAACTTTGAACCCTGTTGGGCACCAGTCCACAAACTGGATGGTGCGCTTGGTCTTGATGGTGGCAATGGCGGCATTGACATCTTTTGGGACAACATCACCTCGATAGAGCATACAGCAAGCCATGTATTTACCGTGTCTGGGGTCACACTTCACCATCTGGTTGGCCGGCTCAAAGCAAGCGTTGGTGATCTCAGCTACAGTGAGCTGCTCATGGTAGGCTTTCTCTGCAGAGATGACGGGGCATAGGTGGCCAGGGGGAAGTGGATACGGGGGTAGGGCACCAGGTTGGTCTGGAACTCTGTCAAGTCCACATTCAGAGCCCCATCAAACCTGAGGGAGGCTGTGATGGAGGACACGATCTGCCGATCAGACGGTTCAGGTTGGTGTAGGTCGGGCGCTCAATGTCCAGGTTCCTGCGGCAGATGTCATAGATGGCCTCATTGTCCACCATGAAGGCGCAGTCTGAGTGCTCCAGGGTGGTGTGTGTGGTGAGGATGGAGTTGTATGGCTCAACCACAGCGGTGGAGATCTGGGGGGCGGGTAGATGGAGAACTCCAGCTTGGACTTCTTTCCATAGTCAACGGAGAGACGTTCCATCAAGAGGGAGGTGAAGCCTGAGCCAGTGCCACCACCGAAACTGTGGAAGATGAGGAAGCCCTGGAGTCCTGTACACTGATCCGCCGGGATGGAGAAGAGACATGAAAGAAAATTACAAAAGACAGGATTAAATCACTCCAACCCGATTGTTACCACCTCACTTGTTGATTTGGGTTCAGAAAAATGCGGGATTTGAACATCTCCATGAACTCACCAGCTTGCGGGTCCTGTCCAGCACCAGGTCAATGATCTCTTTGCCAATGGTGTAATGGCCACGGGCGTAGTTGTTGGCGGCGTCTTCCTTGCCGGTGATGAGCTGCTCAGGGTGGAACAGTTGTCTGTAGGTTCCAGTTCTCACCTCATCTGTAGGAGAGAAATGATGGGGGTTTTTCTATGTGAGATCCAGAACCCTCCCCCTCTCATCTTCAATCCTCATGCTCTCTCATCGTCATGGCTCAGAGCCGGTGACTCACCGATCACAGTGGGCTCCAGGTCCACAAACACAGCGCGGGGGACGTGTTTACCAGCGCCCGTCTCACTGAAGAAGGTGTTGAAGGAATCGTCTCCTCCACCGATGGTCTTGTCACTGGGCATCTGCCCGTCCGGCTGGATACCATGTTCCAGGCAGTACAACTCCCAGCAGGCATTGCCCATCTGGACTCCAGCCTGGCCAACATGGACTGAATACATTCCCTCTGTAAAGTATAAGGATCTAGTGTGAAAACATGAACCAACAGGGGCATAACAATTGCAGTCTTGAGGTCGCGAAAGTCACTGGGCCCATGGTGCCGGGGGCCCGCCAACCCCAGCGATACTGCAGATGGATGTGTGTCTGTTGATGCACATTCAGTTGAAGTGTATATTGGTGCCTAACCTGTCGGGTCCCTGATCGCTATACACACTGTCAGCCAATCAGAGCTGGCAGCTGACATTGCCCTGACTAGGGCGCATGGCAGTGATGTCATGCGCCATGGTGCACATGCCATTGTTAGCTGCCGGTTCCTGCATCGGCTGTAGAAAAGGACCCTGTGAGAGAGTGTGCTTTTTTTAATGCAGAAGGGGAACATATACCAGGTGTAGCGGGATGGGAGACATATATATAACCAGGATGGGGCCCAGGAAGGGGACATAATACCAGGAAGGGGGATACAATATGTATACCAGGATGGGGGATAAGTATATACCAGGATGGGGGACATATATACCTGGGATGCGGGACATATATACCAGGATGGGGATATATATACCAGGATGGGGACATATATACCAGGATGGCAGGACAATATATCCAGGATGGGGGACATATATACCAGGATGGGGGACATATATACCAGGATGAGAAAATACCAGGATTAGGCATATATACCACAATGGGGGACATATACACCAGGATCGGCCCAGGATGAGGGGTCTTATATACCAGGATCAGGATCATATATACCAGGATGGGGGTCAAATATACCAGGATCAGGATATATATACCAGGATGGGGAAAATATACCAGGATGAGGAAATCGTAAATATATACCAGGATGGGCAGAGGATAGGAGACACACAAACCTGGAAGGACTTAGTATAAGGGACATAGCATAGGAGGGGAACATTAATACATAATGAAGGGGGAAGAGGGCAGTCCTGCTCACAATATGAAATTATCTATATCCTCGACTCTTGATAGATGTGGCAGCCTATGTGATGTCTGACTACCGCTCAATACCACAGGGCCACAACTATCATGAGTGTTTAATAATATTAGTCTTTCCATTGTTCACAGTGACCTTTTGTGTCCCTTAAGCTCCAGGGCCGGGTGTAACTGCTGACCCTGCACCACCATAGTTACTGTATGCCACTGGCAATGCACATTGGGACATACAGTCAACAGAGCCACTGGCAACAAACAGGATTTCTACAATCTTGATGGTGGAGATTATTTAAAAAGAGACAAATATCAGGAAATAAAGAAAGGAACTAATAGAGGAAATCTAAATATGGAGGAGGGGATGAAGCTGCAGATTCTCACATGTTTCTGTGAAACAAGTTTAAGAGGAGAAACAGAGAGACATAGGTTGTGCCTCTGATTGTACTACATATGACCACCATAGGCCCAGTGGAGGTAAGGATCCATTGTAGTCCAGTTGGTCTTATTCATGTATAAACTAACACAGGTACAGGGAGAAATAAAGCCTAAACCACTGAAGCCGCACCACACCCTACTGGTTCCTTACAGACTAGAATGTCCCAAGCAGCAGAACTAGAAACCACAGCTCGGAGCTGACTCCCTAAAAGGCCATCAACTGTTTCTCATTCCTTCTAAGGAACCAAAAATGAGGTCGCTACACACAACTAACCAAGATAAGGAAGGTGTGCAGGGGTAGACAAAAACCCAAGATAGCAAATATAAAGCACGTTCACAATATGCCAAAGAAGAAAGAATAAATGCAAGCAAGGATAACCTCCTACCAACCTACTAGAGAACAGAAGAAAGGTGTAAGGAAGGCAAATGAGTAATACACAGAGCAAAAGCAAAACAGGTCTCTGCCTTAAAAGCAATTAATTGCAGGGTTGGAACTCTATAACAGAAATCCACATAGAAATATAGCCAGCAGAGAAGGCTGGTGAAAGGAGAGTATAAATAGCCCCAACAGGGAAATCCACATAGAAATATAGCCAGCAAAGAAGGCTGGTGCAAGGAGAGCATAATGCCATGGAATCAATAGAAATAGCCGCAGAGGCTGGTGAGGAGAATAATGCCAATGAACCACTAGAATGCACAGAGAGTGAACAAATAGCAAGGTGTGAGCAAGACAACCATGAACATGACAAAAGGAGAAATGCATAAAAAATGAACATCAACATTTGTACAGGGATCGATCAGGTTGTGGCTAAGATGGAATGGAAAGTGATTACACAGGAAGAGGTCACCGGAGCAAGTCCCGAGACCGAGGCATGAGGTTTGACTCCAACTGGGGTGCAGAACATGAGTTCATTCCCTGAGCCTAATGTCTGCTAAGTCTATTTATCACCATGTTGCATTTTCATTTGCCTATCAAATGTGTGGGGGGCAAAGGCAAGATAAAGGTCCTAGTCTGAGAGCCCCAAAGTTCTGAACCTTGTTCTGATCATTACACTTCACCACATGTCAACCACCATATTGGCAAATTATAGTATTGAATTCCAGTGCTGCATTAAGAGTTCTGCAGCTTCAGAGCCAACACGAGCCTCCAATCTAGGAAATGTAGACATTACTACAAGTATTGTAAAGTGTTAAAGGAAAAACAAACTGTCCCTTCTGCATCATTGGAGGCTAAAATACACTTATAACTCATACTGTAGATTCCTGACTGTTTTCCATAATTATGCAGCTGAATTGTGAATGCAGCTCTGGAGTATAAAATGTAAAGCTAACTTAAATCATGTTTTATCCAGTGTCAGAGACTGGTTTGCATCACATTTATGTCAGGGGTTAAAGGGAATCTTTCAACGGGTGTTTGCCACCTAATCTGAGAGTAGTAGCATAACATGGGGCCAGGGTCCTGGTTACAGCCATGTGTCTCTTACTGGGCTGTTCGGTGTAGTTTGGATAAAATCACTGTTTAATCAGTTGGAGATTATCATTAGAGGATACTTGACCGGTACAGTTATCCAGCATAAAAGCCTAAACATGTAGATTATATACAGAGTCTTTGAGTCACTCACCATGATGTAGATGTGTAATCTGCGATATAGTTTCTGAGTTTGAAGCTGCGGCTGCAAGACGCCGCCTGTGATCCTTATATAATGTGGGAGGTGGAAGTGTCCCCAGAACTGGACACATTGATTGGAAGTCTGTCCGAGTAACGCTGGTGATCCGTCTCCAAGACACAACGTCCCCAGCAGTAAACAAGCAAACCATTACAATGTACTGGAAACAGCAGTTTGTCATTGAGCAGAAAAAGAGAAAAAGCTTTAGAACTTGATACAATGTGTCAGAGGTCGTTATAGAAACAGCTGACTGGTTATAATGTATCAACAAATGTATCAATAGACATCAGCATAGCCGCAGTATCAGATTACAACCGAATAATCGTCATAATAATCAAAAGCATTGTTTATTCTGAAAAATAAGACTGTAGAGTGTGTTACCCCTCCATATAACAAAGAGTAGTAAAACGGCCATGTGTCATCTTTGAGTGGGGAACCACCAATGGCCCCCGCTGCTATCTGACCACCACCAGCATCAGTACAGAGCAGGGGTCTGAAACTCGGCGGAGCATATGAGCCCAACATAGAAAAAGTTTAATTTTTCATTATTTGCAGACAAAATGATATTTTAAGTGAAACCATATTGTTTTCTATACACCTTTGATCAATTTTTTTGAAGATTTTTTGCTCATTTCTTTATAATTTTAAATTGCACATTTTTATAGCTTGGGTCGTTATGGATGTGGCAGTAACAAATGTGCACTTTTTTGTTTATTTTAGTTTATACGTAAAGCAGCATTTTTAGTGGTAAAAAGATTTTCATGCCATTTTTGGAATTCCTTTTTTTTTTTTACATGTTATCCCCCTCTTGTAGGTAATATTGTCTTACAATTAAAATATTGTCTTAAAATTAGCAACGTATAATAATTTTGCCCAATATCCTATAGTAATGTCAACATCTTGGTCCCCCTCTTACAGGAATGTCTCCATCCTGGTCCCCTCCTTGTAGTAATGTCCCATCCTGATCCTCATCTTGTAGTAATGTCCCCATCCTGATCCCCATCTTGTAGTAATGTCTCCATCCTGGTCCCCTCCTTGTAGTAATGTCCCCATACTGGTCCCCTTTATGTAGTAATGTCCCATCCTGGTCCCCATCTTGTGGTAATGTCCAGGGGTGGGCTGGTGCTTCTAATGCCGGGTGGTAGATTTGTCCTGCCAGCCCTAGGTGAGGCACGGGGGGTGCTATTGGAGGTTGTGAGGAGAGGGGGGAGCTAGCTATCGGAGGTTTTGAGGGGCAGGGGGGGGGTTCCCTGTGTGGCTATACCACCAGCCCAGGGGGCACGTGCCCCCCTGCCACCTGGGCCAGTCCGCCCCTGATGATGTCCCATCCTGATCCCCATCTTGTAGTAATGTCCCCATCCTGTTCCCCATCATGTAGTAATGTCCCCATCCTGGTCCTCATCTTGTAGTAATGTCCCCATCCTGGTCCCCTTCTAGTAGTAATGTCTTCATCCTGGTCCCCTTCTTGTAGTAATGTCCCCATCCTGATCCCCTTCTTGTAGTGATGTCCTTATCCTTGTCCTCATCTTGTAGTAATGTCCCAAACCTGGTCCCCATCATGTAGTAATGTCCCATCCTGATGCCCTTCTTGTACTAATATCCTCATCCTTGTCCCCTTCTTATAGTAATATCCCGTCCTGGTCCTCCTCTTGTTGTAATGTGCCCATCCTAGTCCCCTTCTTGTAGTAATGTGGCCATCCTGGTCCCCTTCTTGTAGTAATGTCCCCATCCTGGTCCCCTTCTTGTAGTAATGGCCCCATCCTGGTCCCGTTCTTGTAGTAATGTCCCCATCTTGATCCCCTTCTTGTAGTAATGTCCCCATCCTGATCCCCTTCTAGTAGTAATGTCCCCATCCTGATCCCCTTCTAGTAGTAATGTCCCCATCCTGATCCCCTTCTTGTAGTAATGTCCCCATCCTGATGCCCTTCTTGTAGTAATGTCCCCCATCCTGGTCCTCACTGGACAGTGCACTAGCCAGGATTGCCATAGGTGACAGACAGGGACTAGGCACGTGACGTCCCCTTTTTAACATCCCGCTGTCCATTTGTGTTGCGCTGTGCGGCGGACATTTTACCTGTCTGTACATAAGATAAGATAAGATAAGATAAACTTTATTGATCCCGGAGGAAATTACAGTATTACAGCAGCAGAACAAAGATCAAGAACATTTCACACTTTACAAAATAAGTCTATATGGACAGCAGATGCGGGTAGACTGGTACATGTACCTCACCTATTCCCCCCATACACTTAGAACTTCAGTTAGTCTTGGGATGCTTTACACTTATACATTTGTTAAACATCCCCACAGCTGTCGGAACAAATGATTTTCTGTATCTTTCCTTTTTACACCTTAGTTGGATTAGACGCTTGCTGAATGTGCTCTTCTGCTTCGCAAACAGTTCAGAGAGCGGGTGTGTATTGTTGCTCATTATAGCCTTGCATTTCTTATTAATTCTATCCTCTAATACCTCCTCGAAAGTCCTAAATTGTAGACCCACCGCCGCACTAGCCTTCTTGATAAGTTTATTCAGCTTATTAGCGTCAGCTGTGCACACACTACTACCCCAGCATAATATTGCAGCAAAGATTGCACTCGCCACAATAGATTGGTGACATGATACATGATATTAACAACGATCCGTTATATTTTTTAGTCCTTATGGCACAAGATGATGTTTTTGCATGAATGATGCAGACCATAAGGAGGTCACTGGTGTACGTTCCCAGGTTGTGAAACAGCTGCTACAAGTTGTGGGTTATCAGCCCTCGCTCGGCTCAGGCTGTACCAGAACCCGTAGCTGGAGTCAATCTTATGGATTCTCGCTTTGCTCAGGCTCATGGCCTCGTCTGTAACACATTAGCGAGATCCATTCCTATCTCCGGTATGGACTCAGCCAGAAGGTTTATTTCCAAGTCATACACAATGTGAACTTGTGTAGGGACTCTTCATAAGGAGTTCCTCTCTTGTCTTCCTTGGCTGAGAAAACATAACCGGTGATTGACTTGCGGTCCAGAGAAGTAGTTAGTTGGGGCAATTTTTGTGAAAATAATTGCCTGGCTACTAATGTCTCTGACGTATTGGTTAAGTCTACTCCTACGTGTCCGGCGAGGTGGTTAATAGACTAGCGGAGAATAGGGGTAAAGCTCAACCTACACCCCAGGTTAATGCTAGACCTTGGTGTTGTCCTGGGGAGACCGGCCGGGGGAGTGGGTGACTCCCACTAAGTACTCCGGGCAGGGGGGGATGCCTCTGTTGTCTGTCCTCCTAGAAAAGTACCTTCTGTGAGCAATCATATGAATGGTAATAAACGTTCAGGTCCGGACCTGTGTGTGAATGACTATTTATGGGTTTCCACTAAAGACATTAGGTGGAGGTGTGCGTCTTGGGCTCCAGGCTCCATGGTTATTGGTCCTTTTAGGGTGATGGCCATCCTCAACCCTATGTGCTTTCAGCTGGACCTACCCTCCCATATTCAATGCATATAATACATTCCACAGGTCATCACTAAGGAGGTGTGTCGTGGCCTGAGAGACGATTGTATCTCATGTTGGCATCTATGGGATCAGGAGGATCAGACGTCTACGTTATGACTGTTAAGTCATTTCCAGACAAGTCCAGACCTAAAGGTCCTAAGGCCCCTGGTAGAGGGGGCTACTGTCACTAGTTGACTGTTCTGCAGTATGTATTTCAAATGTTAATTTCCTTTGAGACATTAAGGGTTAATGTCAGTTTTTTCCTTTTGTTGCTGCTGAAGTCTTTCATCAGGTGATGCCGTTGATTATCGTCCTCCAGCCTTCACATAGTCACATGACGGATCACCTGATGTTGCTGTTAGTGTTCATTCTCTGCCAGACCAACCTGCTGTATGGTCGTAGTTTTCTGCTACTGCTGAAGCTATTTCTGCCTATTCTACATATCCTTACTGTCATTTCCCCTGTCTGTCTTTACCTATCCCTGTATTTTATTATCGGCAGTGGTGAGGCTAGCACCCTCGCTGGCCAGTGCACAAGCTAGGGCTGCCTTAGCTGACTGACTGGGACTAGGTACATAATGACGGCAGGGAGAAGGACCTGCTCAGGGTGTCAGGGCAGTAAGGGACAGACACAGGACAGTGTCAGGAGGTGTCCCCATCCCTCGCTCCCTACTGTGGAGGCCTTCCTATTCCCCTCTTTTACCATCCCGCTAGTCCATTTGTGTCGCGATTTTCAATGCACATTTTACCTGTCCGTACGTGACAACTATGAGCGAGATGTCCTGCTACAGGTGCTACATTAACTTACCAACAAAAGGCAGATACAAAACCAACACTGCACTTGGCAGGATGCAGTCAGACCCCATTATATAGAGCAAGCCCAGGTGCAGGCAGATAAAATCACCTCTACCTACAGATACATGTGGGAGGTGACTTGCCATTGGGCTTGCATTGGACACTATTCACACTGATACACATGATGCAGAGTGTCTGATAGCTACCCATTGGTCCTGCCACCTGACCAAATGGGCCGCCCAACACGATGCATCCGCACCACTGTAGGTAAAGGTGATCTTATCAGCCTGCACCTGGGCTTGCTCCACATAATGGGGTCTGCAGTGTTGGTTTTGTATTTGGCTTTTGTTGGTAAGTTTTTTCTGATGCTGCCTTTTATGAGTAGTTTTTGTACAGGTGCTACATTAACCTCACACCACCGCTCTGAAAGACTGTCATGGTACACAGGGAGATGGCCATGGAGGCTGGAGTGGAGATCTGTTCTCTTCAGAGTCCTGCTTTTGTCTTAAGGTACCGTTACACGGCACGACTTTGTTGCGATGTCGGCAACGATCTTGTGCGCGCGCAACATTTCTTGGCAGCTGTTCCAGATCGCTGGTGAGATGTCACACGTGCTCATTGCTGTGAATGGGTGAAGTTTTGAACGATGTAGGGAACGATGTTGAGCCGTGGAAAGGTACCTTTAAACACATTGATCTTGAGTCCACCTGGGTAAAGATATGAAGTGGCCTTCAAGAGGGAATGTCACACCAGTCCTACTCCTGGGATTATGGTGCATGGTGGCATAATGTACAGTAGCCACACCCTTTTAGCCTTCATTCCAATTGCACCAACTGCTTGATGTTACATTGATTTGGTGGTTGAACCAATGTTACAGATATTTCTTCAAAGTGTCCCAGAGGCCGTTTTTCAACCCCAGACCGCTAGGGATGAGCGAGTATACTCGCTACTATTCAGTATTCGCCGAATAGTAGCGGTATTCGGGCTACTCGCTACTCTCCGAGTACATATGTGTACTCGGGAGTAGCGAGTAGCCCTAATACTTTCGCAGTGTATCTATAGATAAATTGCGAAAGTAGCCTAAGGGCCCCTTTACACACGGCTACATTTCTAGGGTGGCTACAGGTAACTTACTGGTTGCAGTGAAATCATGGAGTGATGATTCCATTTGTACACAGCAACAAGATAGAACCATGTATCCATGATTTCACTGCAACCAGTAAGTTACCTGTAGCCACCCTAGAAATGTAGCCGCGTGTAAAGGGGCCCTAAAAGTGAATAAAAGATGTTAAAAAACAATAAACTTACATACTCACCTGTCTGCACCGGGTTCGGAAAACCTCACCTCCGCTCGCTGGACAAGGACCTTTCACTACCAGCCAATCAGATGGCCGGTAGCGATCTAACCAATCAAATGACGCCACGTCACAACTACGTCATCGCTAGCAGCCACCTGATTGTGATAGGTGAGGTTTTCCGGTCCCAGTGCAGGCGTCGGACAGGTGAGTATGTAAGTTTATTGTTTTTTAACATCTTTTATTCACTTTTAGGCTACTTTCGCAGCGTATCTATAGATACACTGCCAAAGTATTCGTACTCCCTATACTCGCAATGAGTAGCGAGTACCGCTATCTACTCGTTACGAGTATAGCGAGCACGAATAATAAGGTACTCGCTCATCCCTACAGACCGCATGTTGCTTGTCCCACTGTGAGCCGCCTGCATGGCCTGAACATTCTCCATTGGTGCGCAGCGTCTCTGGAATTCGCACATTCCTCAGACAATCATTAATAATCTTATTGATAGCAGCCAAGCTGTGAAAGTGCGGGACTTTCTGTGAGTGATGCTCATATTCCATAATGAATGTAATCTGACGCCTCACTGTGCTGCCAGTCCATCTTGCATTTACCAAGACAGACATGAGTTCTTTTATCAGAGTTGCATGTTGAGTTAAGAATAAAGAAGGAGGAAGAGAAGAGGCTCATAACTGGAGAAAGAAGCAGAAAAGATAAAACCGTTTACAAAGTTTCTCGCTTCAACCTTTGATTTCTGCAATTTCTGTTTAAATGAGATTGGACAGGTGAGATCAAGGATTGTATATAATAATATAATATTTATTCATGTATATAGCGCTATTAATTCCATTGCACTTTACATACATTTGCAACACTGTCCCCATTGGGCTCACAATCTAAACATCCTATTAGTCTTTGGAGTGTGGGAGAAAACCAGAGAACCTGGAAGAAACACACAAGAACACAGGGAGAACATACAAACTCTTTGCAGATGTTGTCCTTGGTGGTATTTGAACCCAGGAACCCAGTGCTGCAAGGCTATGATACTAACCACTGGGCCATCGTACATTGCTAACCACTGAGCCATCATACAGTGCTAACCACTGAGCCACCATATACAGTGCTAACCACTGAGCCACCATATACAGTGCTAATCACTGAGCCACCATATACAGTGCTAACCACTGAGCCACCATATACAGTGCTAACCACTGAGCCACCATATACAGTGCTAACCACTGAGCCACCATACAGTGCTAACCACTGAGCTACCATACAGTGCTAACCTCTGAGCCACCATACAGTGCTAACCACTGAGCCACCATACAGTGCTAACCACTGAGGCACAATATACAGTGCTAACCACTGAGCCATCATACAGTGCTGACCACTGAGCCACCATACAGTGCTAACCACTGAGCCACCATACAGTGCTAACCACTGAGCCATCATTCAGTGCTAACCACTGAGCCACCATACAGTGCTAACCACTGAGCCACCATACAGAGCTAACCACTGAGCCACCATACAGTGCTAACCACTGAGCCACAGTACAGTGCTAACCACTGAGCCACCATACAGAGCTAACCACTGAGCCACCATACAGTGCTAACCACTGAGCCACAGTACAGTGCTAACCATTGAGCCACCGTACAGTGCTAACCACTGAGCCACCATACAGTGCTAACCACTGAGCCACCATACAGAGCTAACCACTGAGCCACCATACAGTGCTAACCACTGAGCCACCATATACAGTGCTAACCACTGAGCCACCGTATACAGTACTAACCACTGAGCCACCATACAGTGCTAACCACTGAGCCACAGTACAGTGCTAACCACTGAGCCACCATACAGTGCTAACCACTGAGCCACCATACAGTACTAACCACTGAGCCACCATACAGTGCTAACCACTGAGCCACCATACAGAGCTAACCACTGAGCCATCATACAGTGCTAACCACTAAGCCACAGTACAGTGCTAACCACTGAGCCTCCATACAGTGCTAACCACTGAGCCACCATACAGAGCTAACCACTGAGCCACCATACAGTGCTAACCACTGAGCCACCGTACAGTGCTAACCACTGAGCCACCGTACAGTGCTAACCACTGAGCCACCGTACAGTGCTAACCACTGAGCCACCATACAGTACTAACCACTGAGCCTCCATACAGAGCTAACCACTGAGCCATCATACAGTGCTAACTACTGAGCCACCATACAGTGCTAACCACTGAGCAACCATACAATGCTAACCACTGAGCCACCATACAGAGCTAACCACTGAGCCACCATATAGTGCTAACCACTGAGCCACCATACAATGCTAACCACTGAGCCACAGTACAGTGCTAACCACTGAGCAACCATATAGTGCTAACCACTGAGCCACAGTACAGTGCTAACCACTGAGCCACCATACAGTGCTAACCACTGAGCCACCATACAGTGCTAACCACTGAGCCACTGTACAGTGCTAACCACTGAGCCACCATACAGTGCTAACCACTAAGCCACCGTACAGTGCTAACCACTGAGCCACCGTACAGTGCTAATCACTGAGCCACCATACCGTGCTAACCACTGAGCCACCATACAGTGCTAACCACTGAGCCACCGTACAGTGCTAATCACTGAGCCACCGTACAGTGCTAACCACTGAGCAACCATACAGTGCTAACCACTGAGCCACCATACAGTGCTAACCACTGAGCCACCATACAGTGCTAACCACTGAGCCATCATACTGTGCTAACCACTGAGCCACCATACAGTGCTAACCACTGAGCCACCATATACAGTGCTAAGCACTGAGCCACCATACAGTGCTAACCACTGAGCCACCATACAGTGCTAACCACTGAGCCACCATATACAGTGCTAACCACTGAGCCACCATACAGGGCTAACCGCTGAGCCACCATACAGTGCTAACCACTGAGCCACCATACAGTGCTAACCACTGAGCCACCATACAGTGCTAACCACTGAGCCATCATACAGTGCTAACCACTGAGCCACCATACAGTGCTAACCACTGAGCCACCATACAGTGCTAACCACTGAGCCACCGTACAGTGCTAACCACTGAGCCACCATACAGTGCTAACCACTGAGCCACCATATACAGTGCTAACCACTGAGCCACCATACAGTGCTAACCACTGAGCCACCATACAGTGCTAACCACTGAGCCATCATACAGTGCTAACCACTGAGCCACCATACAGTGCTAACCACTGAGCCACCATACAGTGCTAACCACTGAGCCACCGTACAGTGCTAACCACTGAGCCACCATACAGTGCTAACCACTGAGCCACCATACAGTGCTAACCACTGAGCCACCATATACAGTGCTAACCACTGAGCCACCATACAGTGCTAACCACTGAGCCACCATACAGTGCTAACCACTGACCCACCATACAGTGCTAACCACTGAGCCACCATACAGTGCTAACCACTGAGCCACCATACAGTGCTAACTACTGAGCCACCATACAGTGCTAACCACTGAGCCACCATATACAGTGCTAACCACTGAGCCACCATACAGTGCTAACCACTGAGCCACCATACAGTGCTAACCACTGAGCCACCATACAGTGCTAACCACTGAGCCACCATACATGGCTAACCACTGAGCCACAGTATACAGTGCTGACCACTGAGCCACCATACAGTGCTAACCACTGAGCCACCATACAGTGCTAACCACTGAGCCACCATACAGTGCTAACCACTGAGCCACCATACAGTACTAACCACTGAGCCACCATACAGTGCTAACCACTGAGCCACCGTACAGTGCTAACCACTGAGCCACCATACAGTGCTAACCACTGAGCCACCATATACAGTGCTAACCACTGAGCCACCATACAGTGCTAACCACTGAGCCACCATACAGTGCTAACCACTGAGCCACCATATACAGTGCTAACCACTGAGCCACCATACAGTGCTAACCACTGAGCCACCATACAGTGCTAACCACTGAGCCACCATACAGTGCTAACCACTGAGCCACCATACAGTGCTAACCACTGAGGCATATATCTCCAAGCTCTGATTCCTGAAGTAGCCATGAACATTAAAGTCAGGTTAAGTATAATTAGTCTATTTCAATCATAGTGAACGATCGTCGGTTGGCTCACTGTACGACTATGAATGATTGTTCTTTTCAAAAACCCTGTAAGACGTGTTGGATTTTTTTCCCTTGATGATCTTCAAAGGTGGAATGTAGATGGGTCACTCAGGCGACCAACAAACAATCGTTCTGTAACCACCGGCTCTCCTTTATTCTTCTGTTGTATGAACATTGGATATGAAGGCGATAAAACAAATCGATTCCTCTGTAAACTGGACCCCTCAATTTAATGCTATGACATACTAATGTTGCATTCAGGACCCACAAAAATCATAGATATGAATGTCATAAAGTATTTTATCTGCTGTATTCATACAGATACTACATTCATAGAAAAATTGACACACAACAAAGTAAATACAGGTAGGAACAAAACGTTCTTTTGGCTACAAATGTAACATTTAATCATAAACCTTTATTCACAAGTAGCAGAAGTATAAGTGACCGTATTTGTTACACGTCTTATAAAATATCTGTTACAATTTACATTTGTTTCACAAGGTTTAAGAAAATATAATGGTGTAACTTAAAAGGAAGTATATACAGAATATTGGTGGTAGGAATGTTAATAGAGCTGATCGCAAGCTCTTCAAAGAAGGATACCGTAAATTACAGGCTATGAATAAACATTATATTCTTATTATCACGTATAGAGATTTCCTGCTATAAATAAAGTGGCTGATAAACTCTTTTTGGAGTCCTGGAAACTCTAAGGGTACCTTTACACGCGGCTACATTTCTAGGGTGGCTACAGGTAACTTACTGGTTGCAGTGAAATCATGGATACATGGTTCTATCTTGTTGCTGTGTACAAATGGAATCATCACTCCATGATTTCACTGCAACCAGTAAGTTACCTGTAGCCACCCTAGAAATGTAGCCGTGTGTAAAGGGGCCCTAATGGTCCCTTTACACGCCGCCACAGGAAGGTAGAAACCGCCAGGCATCGGACACAATTGTGCCTGTTGCCATGAAAACACCACGATGTGGCTACGTGTAATTCAGGATTTTCCCTACTGTGTCTCGCAGTTCCTTCGGATACCTGTCTTTCAGCCGTGCTCAAAAACAAGCAGGCATAATCCCTATGGTGGCGGCGTGTAATCGGGGCACAGGCACGCTATTTGCGTCACCTACTGAATTCCCTGGGGTGTGCCACAGCGTCATGGACACCACGACACATCACCACGCCACATCAGCGATCATTGGTGGAGGCTGTGGAGGCACCTGCGTTACTATTGGCTGTCCCTTCACAGGCAGGGGTGCATCTAGCCACCCCGCCGCCTGAGCCGATCGGAGGACGGGGGGGGGGGGTGCTGGCGGATCTCAGTCCCGCCGCCCCTGCAGCGTCCGCTCGGCCCTGCCGCCCCTGCAGCCTACAGTGCCACAGGGGGCGCCCTCTTAACGCTGACAGCGTCCGTCTCTCCTGAGCCCGCCGCTGATGTTGGTGGCGCCGCCCCCTTCTCTCATGCCGCTCCTCCTGGCTGCCGCCGCTCTGGACTCAGGGCTCACACTGTCCAATGGACGGTGCGGCCCTGTTCACAGGGCGCCTTATTAAAAGAGCTAACCATTCACAGTCCACAATGGCAAGGGCGTCATGTATTAGCCAGCCTTCCTGCGCAGGCTGGCCAATCATGACGCTATTGTGTAGTCCAATCAACGCTTTAGCGTCACGAAATACACAACTCTGTAGCGGCGTGTGAAGCAGGGAAGGTGTTCCACAGGAAGGTAGCCCAGGCACCCGTCGGCACTTCTGGGGAACGCAAATACCTTCAGTAGAGCACGCAGTGGCGGCGTGTATATGCGGCATCAGGCACCATTAGCAACCGTTGAAAATGTGCACATGCGTTGCCTACCTGTTGCTACCTTCTGTGGCGGCGTGTAAAGGTACCATTATGGTCATTTTACACAGCGCGATATCGTCGTCCAACTTCAATAAAAAGTCACGTGGTTCGTGCGTTGGCTCCGACATCGGTCGTGCCTTGTATGGTGTAAATGTGCAATGCGACGCAAGAACGATGTTAAAACGATATCGGGGGAGAAATGAGCAGGCTCTCCAACTGCCCGATATTGGATGGACGATCTGGCAGTGTGACAGCCCAACACCGACTTGGAGACCAACTTCTCTTATTCACTCCCATGTTAAATGGTCGTTCTTGGTTCGCTCGTACGAGGGGGCGTATACATCGCAGTTGTGTTGCCTGCCGATATCGCCCCGTGTGACATCTCCTATGCGATCTGGGATGTCTGCCAAAAAAGTGCACGCTCCCGTGCCGTTGTATACGATATCAAAACGATGTTGGGACTTGTAAAGTGGCCATTAAGGCCACTTCACACGCTAGGATGCGTTAACGATATCCTTAGGGTACCGTTACACACACAGATAATTGTGCAGATATTGGTCACAGATCCCTGGTTGCAGTGAAATCATGGACACATTGTTACATTTGTACACAGCCACAGAATGTAACAATGTGTCCATGATTTCACTGCAACCAGAGATCTGCGAACAAGCTCTGCACAAATATCTGTGTGTATAACTGGGCCGTAAGAACGATCACGTGACAGTGATCGTTCTGACATCGTTAGTGCATTGTCACACACAAGGATATCGTTAACGTTATCCCTTTCGGCAACGCACCAGTTAAATAGGAGAACAAGGACTGAACGATGTTTTAAAGTGGCAGGAATAGGAGAATTTTGAACGAGATCGTTCACAAAGGTGTCACACTGAACGATGTAGCTTCTTCCAGCAGCATTAATTGGACGACGAACGATAGATTTGATTTTTCTCTTTTACTCTCTGTTATCAGATCTTTTCTTTTCCTCCCCTTCCACCACCTTTGGTGTTTTTTTTCTTTTTTTCTCTCTCCTTTACTCTGTTCTCTTCTCTAAGGTTCATGCGATTAAGGCGGGCGTCACACGCTACGATATATGCAAACATATCGCTGGAAAGTGCCTGATTTGGTATCGCTCCTACGACATCGTTGCTGTGACAGCATGATCTGACTAGCGATAAGTGGGTCAGATCGTTATATACAGATATGAGAACCGGACCCCATATCAGACGATGTCGATCATCCAATCTGCTGCATCGTTCTGTGTGACACCGCCATAACGATCTCCTTTATGATTTCTCCTATTCACATCATTGATGAGGGATGTATCTCTGTACTTTTAATCAGAATTAAAGGGATGATCCGCTTCGCTGGCACTGGTTTTTCTTTTCTCAATATAACTTTGGATGGTTGAGCTACCCATACCAGCAGCCCGGGAGCCCAGTGAGTATCAGGTGTTATGGTGGGTTTACACGTCGCGATATCGGCCCGATATCGTATACAACGACGCGGGAGCGCGCTTTTTGAGCGCGTTTCTCCCTGATCGCATCGCCGGTTTACACGCTGCGATATCGGAATACAACGTTCCGACGATGTGTACGCCCACCAACCCAGGAACGACCATTTAACATGGGAGTGAATGGGTGACGTGGCAGTACACATCGGAGTTGGGCTGTCACACGGGACGATACGGCTCCAACAGGCATCCGATATCGGGCGGTTGAATAGCACGCTCATTCGACCCCCGATATCGGATTACCATCGTTCCTGCATCGTATTGGATGTTCTCACGGTACAACGCACGAACGATATCGGCTCCAACGCACGAACCACGTGACTTTTGGTCGGAGTTGGAAGCCGATAATCGCAACGTGTAAACCCACTAGTAGAATGATCTCTTCCTCTTTCCTTGAATTAACTTATACTAACATCACCCAGCCACTCACATTTATTCAAAAAATGTCCCCCTTCCTGCCTGCTTTATTAAATAATGCTCTCCTTGCTGGCCTCTTTTATTTTATTAATGTCCCCATCCTGGCACCTTTATTTAATAATGTCCTCCATCCTGGCCCCCTTCCTGTAATAATATTCCCCATCCTGGGCTGCTTCCTTTAGCAATTACCACCATCTGGGCTTCTTTCTGTAATAATATATCCCATCCTCCTGGCCTCTTTATTTAATAATGCCCTACATCCTAGCCCCCTTCCTGTAATAATGTCCCCCATCCTCACCCCCGTCCTGTAACAATGTCTTCCCATGCCTCTTTATTTAATATTGCCCCCCGTCATCCTTCCTGGCCTTGTTTCTGTAAGCCCCTTTCTGTAATAATGTCCCCCATCCTAAGCCCCTTTCTGTAATAATGTCCCCCATCCTAAGCCGCTTTTTGTAATAATGTCCCCCATCCTAAACCCCTTTCTGTATTAATGTCCCCCACCTAAGCCTTTCTGTAATAATGTCCCCCATCCTAACCCCTTTCTGTAATAATGTCCCCCATCCTAAGCCCCTTTCTGTAATAATGTCCCCCATCCTAAGCCCCTTTCTGTAATAATGTCCCCCATCCTAAGCCCTTTCTGTAATAATGTCCCCCATCCTAAGCCCCTTTCTGTAATAATGTCCCCCATCCTAAGCCCCTTTCTGTAATAATGTCCCCCATCCTAAGCCCCTTTCTGTAATAATGTCCCCCATCCTAAGCCCCTTTCTGTAATAATGTCCCCCATCCTAAGCCCCTTTCTGTAATAATGTCCCCCATCCTAAGCCCCTTTCTGTAATAATGTCCCCCTCCTAAGCCCCTTTCTGTAATAATGTCCCCCATCCTAAGCCCCTTTCTGTAGTAATGTCCCCCTCTTGCACCACTTCCTGTAATAATGGCCCCTTCTTGGCATCTTTCTATAATAATATCTGCCATCCTGGCCCTTCCTATAATAATGTCATCTATCCTGACCCTTATTCATGATTTCCCTCATCTGGCCTTTCCTCTAATAATATCCTCCGTAATCGTCCTGAACATTGTGTAGTTAAAAACATAAACAGAAATTGTAATAAAATTTATTTGAAAGATGCCTGAAAAAGGAACATATTATCTCATACACATTACACAACCATTTAATACTCCTCTCCCTCCTCTCCTTCTCCCTCTCCCTCCACGCTGTCGGTGCCGACCTCTTCGTAATCCTTCTCCAGGGCGGCCATGTCCTCCCGAGCCTCGGAGAACTCTCCTTCCTCCATGCCCTCGCCCACATACCAGTGCACGAAGGCTCGCTTGGCGTACATCAGGTCAAACTTGTGGTCCAGGCGAGCCCAGGCCTCGGCAATGGCGGTGGTGTTGCTCAGCATGCACACAGCGCGCTGCACCTTGGCCAATCTCCACCGGGAACCACAGTGGGTGGTTGGTAATTGATACCAACTTTAAACCCTGTTGGGCACCAGTCCACAAACTGGATGGTGCGCTTGGTCTTGATGGTGGCAATGGCGGCATTGACATCCTTGGGGACAACATCACCGCGGTACAGCAGGCAGCAAGCCATGTATTTACCGTGTCTGGGGTCACACTTCACCATCTGGTTGGCCGGCTCAAAGCAAGCGTTAGTGATCTCAGCTACAGTGAGCTGCTCATGGTAGGCTTTCTCTGCAGAGATGACGGGGGCATAGGTGGCCAGGGGGAAGTGGATACGGGGGTAGGGCACCAGGTTGGTCTGGAACTCTGTCAAGTCCACATTCAGAGCCCCATCAAACCTGAGGGAGGCTGTGATAGAGGACACGATC
Source organism: Allobates femoralis (assembly GCA_033576535.1). Classification (NCBI taxonomy): domain Eukaryota; kingdom Metazoa; phylum Chordata; class Amphibia; order Anura; family Aromobatidae; genus Allobates; species Allobates femoralis. Next base: position 12,406,129 of record JARQOC010000011.1, read on the forward strand.
TGACCGATCAGACGGTTCAGGTTGGTGTAGGTCGGGCGCTCAATGTCCAGGTTCCTGCGGCAGATGTCATAGATGGCCTCATTGTCCACCATGAAGGCGCAGTCTGAGTGCTCCAGGGTGGTGTGTGTGGTGAGGATGGAGTTGTATGGCTCAACCACAGCGGTGGAGATCTGGGGGCCGGGTAGATGGAGAACTCCAGCTTGGACTTCTTTCCATAGTCAACGGAGAGACGTTCCATCAAGAGGGAGGTGAAGCCTGAGCCAGTGCCACCACCGAAACTGTGGAAGATGAGGAAGCCCTGGAGTCCTGTGCACTGATCCGCCTGGAGGAGTAAACAAGACATTAATGTATGGAAAAATTAACAGGTAGTTATGAAACAATTCCGGGGTCAAATAAAGGAAACGTAACTGTGTTGTTTCTCTACAGCCACCACTAGGGGAGCTTACTGCAGTTTGATTGCAGGAATCATAACACAGTATGCTACAAGATCCTGAGCTCCCCCTAGTGGTGGCCACAGGAAGACAGAAAAGTTTCAAGACATATTAAGAAATGTATCAATCCAATTTATTAAATTCAGAAAATTCAAGAATGTAACTGTCTCCATTACTATTTGTATTCACAAAAAGGTCTTCACTGACTCAATAATCACAGGTTTAAATAGGAAGTTAATAACGAATGTTTTCTTTAGTAAGAGGCTACTAACTTCTAGGTCCAACTTCTATTGTTTTCTCTAACTCCCCCTATAATGAGGAATTAAAAATGATACTAAATACAATTGAATGTAATTTTCCTTCTCTGTTATCAGCCATTCCCAGTCTGGAGAAAGGCAGAATGTAATGTTTTTAAAAAGATATCCAGATAAACCCTCATAACAATTTAATAATCAGTTTTGGAGGACTTCTAGATACAATGTAGAATGTAAGCAGAGCTTCATCTTATGGGTCCACTTATAAGCTGCTAACTTTAGGCGTAACGTTTCTTTAAGGCGCGTTTCCATTGTTCATTATCATTGATCTTGGCTAAGAATATAGCAAACATAAGAACAATGAACTCACCAGTTTACGGATCCTGTCCAGCACCAGGTCAATGATCTCTTTGCCAATGGTGTAATGGCCACGGGCGTAGTTGTTGGCGGCGTCTTCCTTGCCGGTGATGAGCTGCTCAGGGTGGAACAGTTGTCTGTAGGTTCCAGTTCTCACCTCATCTGTAGGAGAGAAATGATGGAGGTTTTCTATGTGAGATCCAGAACCGTCCGCCCCTCTCATCTCATCTATACATCGTCATGGTCAGAGCCGGTGTACTCACCGATCACAGTGGGCTCCAGGTCCACAAACACAGCGCGGGGGACGTGTTTACCAGCCCCCGTCTCACTGAAGAAGGTGTTGAAGGAATCGTCTCCTCCACCGATGGTCTTGTCACTGGGCATCTGCCCGTCCGGCTGGATACCATGTTCCAGGCAGTACAACTCCCAGCAGGCATTGCCCATCTGGACTCCAGCCTGGCCAACATGGACTGAGATACATTCCCTCTGTGGGGGGTAGAGGGGTGATATGATTAGGGTCACACTATATACATCAGGATTATTCAGTACATGGACACAGAAGATGGATGTCACACATCATAGATATCGCACAGACCAGACTGATACATTGTAATATGCAAATAGAGTAAATAGTGATGTTGATACTTTGTAATAACTCGAGTAATTGAGATTGGAGAGAGGACACATAGTAATGACAGGGACAGGTTTAGGACGTGCCAGATTAGACATAATACATGAGACTGGATAAGAAGGAAAAGTTCTGTGGAATGAAAGGCACAAAAGGGTCTTATCCGATGCATAATGGATCAGTGCTTAAGATGGTGTGCGCACCTTGGTAGCTGTGTAGCGCACATTAGATGCATTTAAGCAGAACCTGTCACCCCCACCCAGGGCCTTTTAAACTAAAAGTGTCACCTTCAGCAGTACCTATGCTGCATTTTGTGAAGATGGCTCTTATCCCCCTACCCTCCTCAGGACACCTATATAAAGACTTTATAACCAGATCCCACTCTGCGTTGTCTTGTGCTGTATGCAGACTGCAGGGCTGTGGATCTGGCGCCTGCGCAAACAGCATGACTGCGCCTGTTGCCTCCTCGTCAGATTCCCAGCCCTGCAGTCTACATACAGCATAGGACAACACAGGGCGGGATCCGATGCCTGCGTTATACGCAGGCGCAATGTTCGGAAACCGCGTGACCTTAGTTCTCGGGCAGAGCTCACTGACCGTGTCCAAGAACTGAGGGATCTGCGCAGGTGCCGACAACATCAGCAGGAAGAGAAGAGGAGAATGACCAGCGAGGCGTTCAGGTCCAGGGAAGAGAGTATATATTTAGGTGTTCCGGGAGGGGGGTGGAGGGGAAGAGGGATAAGAGTGACTTTCACCAAATGCAGAAAAGGTGCTGCTGAACGTGGCAGTTTTAGTTTATTAGGCCCTGGGGGGGTGACAGGTTCCCTTTAAATATGTAGACTGCTGCAGATGCACACACGTACATCGGGGTAAGGATCAAACAGAAAAGGAAGAATCATGCTTGGTCTGCGCTACCGTGTGACACTTCAGTATATACGTCCAGGACATATCAGAGGATACAATGGGGTTTTATTTGACGCATTTCAAATCTACAATGATTCTTCATCAGGAAATGTCAACACATTGGTTACAATTCCCAATGAAGAAGCATTGTAGCTTTGAAATGTGTCAAATAAAACCACATTGTATCCTCTGATATGTCCTGGACTTATATACTGAAATTTCACATGGCAGCACAGACCAAGCATGTTCTTTGCTTTTTGTATGAGACTGTATAGTTACCTATAATGTATGATAGATCAGATTGGATAGTTACCTAATGTATGATAGATCAGATTGGATAGTTACCTATAATAACGTATATTAGATCAGATTGGATAGTTACCTATACTGTATGATAGATCAGATTGGATAGTTGCCTATACTGTATGATAGATCAGATTGGATAGTTACCTATAATAACATATGATAGATCAGATTGGATAGTAACCTATATTGTATGATAGATCAGATTGGATAGATACCTTTATTGTATGATAGATCAGATTGGATAATTACCCATAATGTATGATAGATCAGATTGGATAGTAACCTATACTGTATGATAGATCAGATTGGATAGTTACCTATAATAACGTATGATAGATCAGATTGGATAGATACCTATATTGTATGATAGATCAGATTGGATAATTACCCATAATGTATGATAGATCAGATTGGATGGTTACTTATATTGTATGATAGATCAGACCTGATAGATACGCATAATGCATGATAGTTCATATTGGATAGTTAGATTGGATAGTTACCTAGAATGTATTATAGATCAGTTAGGATAATTAACTATAATGTATCAGACTGGATAGTTGCAAATATATTTCAGATTGGACAATCCCTCATGTGATAGGTGAGAGTAGATAGTTGCAAGTATGATAGATTGCATTAGGTGGTCACAGATGCAATAGATGAGATTGATTCTTTACACACAGGACAGATGAGATTGGACAATCACTTTATAATACGTCATAGGGTATCGTTACACGTCGTGATATCGTTCTGATATTGCATACGATCTCACGGGAGCGCGCACGTTTTTGGCTCTTGTCCAAGATCGCCTAGGAGCTGTCACACAGGGAGATATCGGCAGCAACGCAACTACGATTTTGTATACAACTTTTTTGCGCTGGGTATGAACAACCCAGGGACCGAGCATTAACATTGTAGTGAATGGGGGAAGTTGCAAACAAAATCATAGTTGCACCATCACACAGCACGATCCTGCCACATCGCATATACAATATCGTACGGTTGAAGGGCTTGCACAATCTTCTTGCAATATCGTAGTTAGGTTGTTTTTACGTCGCTTTGCCCATTTACACGACACAACGCATGAACGATAACAACTGCAACGACTGTACCACGTGACTTTTTGTTGATGTTGCATTGTGATATCACGACGTGTAACGGTACCCATAGTGTTGCACATATAATAGATGAGATTGGACAGATGAGACCGGGAAATTTGCTCAAATAACAGAAGAAATTGTTTCTCTGTATAATAGATATAACATGTAATATTTCACATCAGATAGAGGAGATTGGACAGAGATAAAATATATTAATTTAGACCGTCACATATAGATTAGATCGGGAAGTAAGACATATTATGTAAAACTCTGTTCACATAGATGAGATTACACATTCATCTGGACAGTCAGATGAAGATTAGATTGGGCATAGAATATATAAATGCAGATAAAACTGTAGATGAGATTGGACAGTCACATATAGGGGAGCTCTCATATCCAAACATTCAATAGAGTTGATCATTCATATAAGACATGTAATAGATGAGATTGTACAGATGAAATTGTACAGATGAGATTGTACAGATGAGATTGTACAGATGAGATTGCACAGATGAGATTGCACAGATGAGATTGTACAGATGAGATTGCACAGATGAGATTGTACAGATGAGATTGCACAGATGAGATTGCACAGATGAGATTGCACAGATGGGATTGCACAGATGAGATTGCACAGATGAGATTGCACAGATGGGATTGTACAGATGGGATTGCACAGATGAGATTGCACAGATGGGATTGTACAGATGGGATTGCACACATGAGATCAGGCACTCACCATGGTGTCGGCTGTAGATCTCCAATGTCCGTTGAGTTAGGGCTACGGATGTGGAGCAGTTCTGTCCTCTCTCTGCTCTGTCCTCTATATATATATAGGATTAGGAGAGTCCTTAGTAACAGGAGGGAGGTGAGAGGACCCAGTCTCCAGGACACCAGAGCCCTGCCCTGTGTATAACACAACACAACTGTTACTAGGTATCACCTCCAGGGCAGAGAATGGAGGGAGGCAGAGAGGGAAACCCAGAGGGAGGGAAAAGGGAGAATAAGGAGGGAAAAAGCAGATGAAGGAAGCAGAGACTGTATGTGCACACAGGATTTAGGCTGGGGTCACAGTAGCATTTTTCACATGCGTTTTTGGAGACCTGCGTTTTCAAAAACGCATGTAAAAAACGCACCCATAGGCCCCCATGTTAAAAAACGCATGCCCTAATAGCCAAAAAGCATGTGTGACAGTCCCATGCGTTTTTTTAATATGGGGCCTTATGGAAAATGCATGCAAAAACGCATGTACAATTAGTGCCATTCAAAAACGCACGCGTTTCCCATAGGAGCCCATGTTAAAAAAAACGCATGCGTTTCAGAAAACGCATGCGTTTTTTTAACATGGGCTCCTATGGGAAACGCATGCGTTTTTGAATGGCTCTAAAAGTTACTAATGTACCATGCGTTTTTGCATGCATTTTCCATAGAGGCCCATGTTATAAAAACGCACAAAAAAATACTACAAGCATTATTTTTAGGTGCAGATTAAAAAACGCAGCCAAAAACGCAGGGAGCCATCACACACCTTAAAAAACTCATGCTGACATGAAAAAACGCATGAGTTTTGTTAAATCACTAAAAAAAACGCATGGCAACTGTGACCACAGCCTTAGTACAGAAATGTCTGCACCATTCCTGCATCTCTTGGCAGGAAAAACCCAGAGGCAAAAAATGCACGTTTTTGCTGCGTTTTAGGTTCAGATTTTTCCTTAGTATTGGGTGAAATCTGCAGCAAAAACTCTGTAAGAATTTCCATGCTGCAGAATTAAATCTGCACCAAATCTGCAAAGAGAAATTCCCCATCGTGTGCAGAGACTCCAGGATTCTCAGTGACTTTCTTCACTGCATCAGGAGTCCATTTAGGGTTTTGTGACATCTGCACTCAAAAATGTGATAAAAACGCAATGTTTCCACACGGCCTAAGGCCTTGTTCAGACTATGGGTGTTTGATCCGATTTTTGGTGATCAGTTTTTGCATGGAAAACTGATCACTTCCTGTGATGCCCAGCAAAATCTATCAATTTTCAGAAATGCTGTTCTAATGCTGCGTTCACTGGTTCACAAAACGCATCCAGAAAAATAATGAGCGTCACGTAGTGATACATTTTTCCCTTGAAAACATTGTTTATAGGGAAAAAAACGGAGCAGTCTAGAACGAATGATGCACTTTTTTTCTCTAAAAACCAGATCTAGTTTTGCAGCTTTTCTGAAAAAGACGGCAAAACGTATCACAAAAAAAAGGATCACACATGCACTGTCTGAATATTGCCTAAGGCTATGGACTGATACAACATTTTCGGTGCAGAAATTTTGCACACCAGACAGGCAATGCGTTTTTGACGTGTTTTTTGGTCTTGTGTTTCTGCACTATTCTCAATGGCAGAAAAATGCAGCTCATATGTCAAAAGAATCGATATGCTCATTTTTTTTTCAACACTTCCAAATTCTCTAAGAATTTGCTGGGGAAAGGATACAACAGAATGCAGCAAAAACGCATCAATAAATGCACCGTCAGCACATAGCCTTATGGCCACATCACACGCATCAATATCGTTAATGATTTCACAAGCGATCTCCCGTGAACAAGATCATTCGGGCAATCTTTCGAGATCGTTGGTGAGATGTCACACGTCTAGATATCGTGAACGATGTAGTGGGCAGGGATCGTTCGCACAACCCAGGAACGATACTTGTTCAATGTTGTGAATAGGCGAAATCATTATCGCGGTGTCACACACAACGATGCAGCAGGTTGAACGCTGAACGCTATATATATATATATATATATATATATACACATATATACAGTACAGACCAAAAGTTTGAACGCACCTTCTCATTAAAGGAGTTTTCTGTATTTTCATTACTATGAAAATTGCAGATTCACACTGAAAGCATCAAAACTATAAATTATCACATGTGGAATTATATACTTACCAAAAAAGTGTGAATCAACTGACAATATGTCTTATATTCTAGGTTCTTCACAGTAGCCACCTCTTGCTTTGATTACTGCTTTGCACACTCTTGGCAGTCTCTTGATGAGCTTCAAGAGGTAGTCACTGGAGATGGTCTTCACTTCACAGGTGTCCGGTCAGGTTTAATAAGTGGGATTTCTTGCCTTATAAATGGGGTTGGGACTATCAGTTGTGTTGTGCAGAAGTCTGGTGGAGACACAGCTGATCGTCCTACTGAATAGACTGTTAGAATTTGTATTATGACAAGAAAAAAGCAGCTAAGTAAAGAAAAACGAGTGGCCATCATTACTATAAGAAATGAAGGTCAGTCAGTCCGAAAAATTGGGAAAACCTTGAAAGTGTCCCCAAGTGCAGTTACAAAAACCATCAAGTGCTACAAAGAAACTGGCTCACATGAGGAGCGCCCCAGGAAAGGAAGACCAAGAGTCACCTCTGCTGCGGAGGATAAGTTCATCCGAGTCACCAGCCTCAGAAATCCAGCTCAACAGCAGCTCAGATTAGAGACCAGGTCAATGCCACACAGAGATCTAGCAGCAGACACATCTCTACAACAACTATAAGAGGAGACTTTGTGCAGCAGGCCTTCATGGTAAAATAGCTACTAGGAAACCACTGCTGAGGACAGGCAACAAGAGAAGAGACTTGTTTGGGCTAAAAAACACAAGGAATGGACATTAGACCAGAGGAAATCTGTACTTTGGTCTGATGAGTCCAAATTTGAGATCTTTGGTTCCAACCACCGTGTCTTTGTGCGACGCAGAAAAGGTTAATGGAGGGACTCTACATGCCTGGACCCCACATGAAGCATGGGGGAGGAGTGTGATGGTGTGGGGGTGTGGAGGAGGTGATGGTGGGGGTGGTATGCCAGATGACCTGGCCTCCACAGTCACCAGACCTGAACCCAATCGAGATGGTTTGGGGTGAGCTGGACCGCAGAGTCAAGGCAAAAGGGCCAACAAGTGCTAAGCATCTCTGGGAACTCCTTCAAGACTGTTGGAAGACCATTTCCGGTGACTACCTCTTGAAGCTCATCAAGAGAATGCCAAGAGTGTGCAAATGATTTCACGAAGAAAAGAGTGGGCTTTGTAGTCCGCGCTGACCTCAAGAAACTTCAGTCCAGTAAGGTTAATCAGGTTTGTTATTTGCTACGCGTTTCGTGGCTTTAAATCTGCACTTCATAGGCTATTAAGAGTGTGCAAAGCAGTAATACAGCAAAGGTGGCTACTTTGAAGAACCTAGAATATAAGACATATTCTCAGTTATTTCACATTTTTTTGTTAAGTATATAATTCCACATGTGATAATCATAGTTTGATGCCTTCAAGTGTGAATCTACAATTTATAGTCATGAAAATACAGAAAACTCTTTGAATTAGGTGTGTCCACACTTTGGTCTGTACTATATATATATATATATTAAGGATGAGATAAAAATACACATTAAATAACCTAAAAGCGACCACCTCCTCCCTAATTGCTGTAACCTCACTAAAGGGCCCGTTACATGCTACGATATCGTTGAAAAGTCACAGGTTTTCAGTCGATCAAACGACGTCGTGGCGCGTGACACGTCGATACGATGAACGATAAGTTGGCAGATCGTTGATCGCAGCGTTATGAACAGGACCATAAATCAGTCGTTCATCGTCCATCCAACCTGAAGCATGGGTGTGTGTGACACCTTGATAACGATGTAAAAATAATATACTCATAGCTACCAAAAATGGCTAAACTTTCTCTGGTCTCTTCTGTAAACCCAAAATGTCCTGAACCTAACTGGTTAATTTGTATTATTTGTGCAGTAAAATCCCCTCCATTAATAGAGGAGCCGGATTATCAAATATTCTGTATTATCAGATGATGAGAAGGCAGCATATAAGAATCATTTGAGTTTAAATTTGCAGATTGACTGACAGTGAATGGGATTATGAGATTTCTGGATTAGCAGAATTGCTGTATTGAAGATTTGACATTCGAAATCATAATGTTGTTAGTGAGAAATATCGGTTGCTATCTGTAGATGGAAGTGTGCTGCCCGTATCTTAGTGTATACCCGCTACATAGCGAATGTGACGTCGTCTAATACCGGACGTGTTGGGTCACACTATAGTGCTCTCTTTGTCTTGGGATTGGTTCTAACGATCTCTAGATACAATGAATCTTGTGTTAAGACAATTGGTTGTAGGAGACTAAAAAGTCAGGTGGTTACAGGAGATACAGCTGTGTCAGGTGGAAAGATCAATGAAGAGAAAAATGAGAAAATGAGAGAATGAGAGAATGAGAAATGAGAGAATGAGAGAATGAGAGAATGAGAGAATGAGAAAATGAGAGAATGAGAGAATGAGAGGCCTTTCAGCTGCTGCCTGACCCCAGCACAAACCTAAGAAGGTCCAGGGGCAGAACTCCAGGGGCAGAACTTGAAGCTCACGGGCCCCGATGTGAAAGCTTAATTGAAGCCCCCAATTAGTGCAAATCTTAATAGCATTAGTCTTTTTCTATAGGCCAAAGGGACTTTTGGGGCCCCATAGGTGCCAGGGCCCGGGTGCAATTGCAACCCCTGCACCTGTTGTAGTTACGCCCCTGCTTCTCTCACATTTTTAAATACTTGAGCATTTTTTCCACTTTGGTTCCCCCTACCAGTTAAATAGACACAAAACCTAACTGGAACGAGCCCAGTGTCTGTTTGAGCCCCATAGTAGTCACCAGGCTTTGGTTTTGATATGTACACCCTTGGGGAGAGTCACCAGACAATCCTGTATTGGATCCAGGCGCTCAGAGCCCTGAAGCTGACAATGGACAGATCTCTTACTGCTGGGGATTATAAATTTTTTAGGTAATTTTTGGATCTACCCTTTAAGGCCATATTGAAATATGTGGCTACGTGGGGTGTATATACGGCGGGCCTTAGAGGACCTGTACCTGCACAGAGACCCTCTTCCTCTGCCTCAGTCTATGTAGCACAGGGGCGGACACATCATTGGAGCAATCTGTGCAGGTGCACAGGGGTCCAAGAGGTTGTGGGGGCATTTCCACATCCAAATCAGGTGGAATTGTGTATTTTGATGAGCTATAGGACTGAAGAGGAGCCCAGTAAACTGTTTTTGCACAGGGGCCCTTTCCTGTGCCCACCAGTGAAGCAGCAGATATATAATCCAGAGTCACCAGAAAGGCGTTTTGGGTCAAGAAGGTTTCTCATAATCATAATGTGTCTCTATCTATTAATTAAAGGGATTTACCCATTTTACATAATGTTGGCATGAAAGTCTAATAAATGCAGGTCCCAAAGGTGGGGTCAGCACCGGGGGGCCCATGTGCTCCACAAAATAGGTGGGGGCTTTGTTACGGATTTAGCATTGGGCAGGTTAGAGGAAGTTCACACCTCCAGTGATCATCGTTAGATCGGATCCAGCACAATCCATTCTGCAAACACAACTTTATTGTCCGTTTTTAAATAATACATTTCTGCAGGATCCAACAGAGGATAAATAGTGATCAGTTACCGGATCCGTTCTCCATAGACTCCAATGTTACAAAAACGGATCCTGCAGAAATCAATTATTTCAAAATGGACAATAAAGTTGTGTTTGCAGAACGGATTGTGCTGGATCCACTGGATCTAACGGACGATCACTGGATCTGTGAACTCAGTCTAACATTGCATTTCTTCGCACTTTGGCTTCTGATACAAAGCTCCAAATCCTCAGCTTTACTTCTCACAATCTCCAGCTACCTGCACACACCAGTAATATATCACTAAGTGGAGAGCGTCCCCTAGTGGCTGCACAAAGCATTAGATCAATTAAAGGTGTTATCCACTATTGAAAACCCCCTATAATGTGCTATATAAAAAAAGCTTTGTCAGGTGATGTTCTTGGGTTTCACCAGTCAACAGTTTCGCCTCCATCAGAAGCTTTCTTCTACGACAAGCAGACTTCTCTAAATGCAGTGTGACCGAGCCGATCTTATCATCCCCTGGGCAAAGACCCAAAGCCGAACCTTCCAGACAGAAACAAAAGAGCTTTGGGCAAATCTTAGTCTTCTATTAACAGGTACATGTTCAAGCTATAACTTACACAAACGCACGAGCCGCCATACTGTGCCATAGAGGAGCCGACACAATAATGAGCGGCCCCCGTTCTTAATAGTCTGTGTTTTATCTAAATAAAGCAGAGACGCTGATTGTTGGCCATGGCGGCTGCGGTGGGCTGATAACTGCGGGCGATACGTGACGCTGAGAACAATTGTTACTATGATGCCAGACGTTTCCTCTGCAGCGGGAGCGGAGACGATTGCCAAGTGGCTGCAGACGGAGTCATGTTCAGGTCCAGGGCATCTGTAGATCACAAGTGGCTTCATCATATGGGAATAAAGTCTATGTGCAGGATGGTAGGAATATATATATATATATATGTACTCAGCATAAATGAGTACACCCCCTTCAAAGAGTAAGATTTTAATCAATATCTTATTGAATTAAAGCCCAATTTTAAAAAATGTTGACAAACTTCCATAGGACGTTGTTTAACCCATAACATTACGGTCAGGTTAATAATAGAGAGTTCATTACAAAACTTAACAGGACACAGTCAGTTCATTTTTCAGTGTAATACTAATATTACCCTTTAATAGTGCCTGGGTAGACCTTTTAAAAATATGTAAAATCATTAATGTACCCTGTGTAGTTTCCTTGCTATAAGCATTTTCACAACCTGCAGGGAGCTGGTACATTAGGCCTCTCCATTACTTTCACCAAGGATTAGTCCGGCTGTATTAGTGTTATTTAAATATCAACGCCTATCCAAGCTGGTGTTCTGTCCCTCCTCTCTGTGCTGGGAGGGGGGAGGTGTTTTATTCTGCGCTCTGTGGTGTCGGTCAGAGATTTATATGAACGTTGGTTCTCCTGCTGACATGTAATGTGTGTATGTGCTGAGCAAATGATCAAAGGTTCTTATAATCACATAGAAATATCTCAGACTGTACACACTACACACATGCCTCAGATATGTTGTGTTCATGGTGTGGACGAGAATGTGTGATTTGTACACAAGCATCCGCATGCGCACAAATCACACATGGGGATCAATGAATACGCACGGCCATCCTCACCCGAGCGCAGGCACCATGCGTCCCCATGTTAAACATAGGGATGGGCGGTGATTGTGCTCGGCCGCAATGCGCAGCGCAGGCGAATGCAAGTGTGAAGCCACCCTAACATCTATACACCTCCCCCTGATTACCTCCCCCTGATTACCTCCCCCAGGATGGGCAGACATACTGCAGACAAGCACTAAGGTGGGATCCATGAATTGGGCTTCCATGAACTTCTTGCATCAATTCCCTCCAGTCAATGGCCACAGTCTGGTTAGGTGTACTCACTGTTGATGGCTCAGAGGAGATTGATGGGGGCTGGGAACATGGATTATCCTCAGTAGGAGTGGTAGCAAGAACCACATCAGGGTGCTGCTTGGCTTCTTGGATGTGGGTGACGGCTGTGACAAACTGGCTGGACAGTCCTTGTCCCAGGTCATTTTGCAAAATAACCAATGTGGGGAGGCCATCCATGAGCCCCACTTCAACCTCCTCCAGGTTATCCCCTGAAACAACAGGTGTGGGGAGGCTGCTCACAAACCCCACATCAACCTCTTCCTGGTCAATCTCCAAAATGAAAGGGTTAGGGACGCTGTCTATAAGCTCCAACTTGCCCTCTCCCTGCTCAGTCTCCAAAATAACAGGGGTGCGAATGATATCCACAAGTCCCACATCGACCTCTTCCTGATCAGTCCATGTGGGGATGCTGTCCTCAAGTTCCACCTCGCCCTCTCCCTGGTCGGTCGCCCCATCCAGGTGCACACATGCCAGAGGGATGTCCAAGCGCTGACCCTCAGCCAGGGAGATGGATAATTGGGAACATGTTAAACGATCTTCTGGGGAAACAATAACTGGGCTTACCAGGGTGTTGGCAGAATCAGTTTCTCGTAGTCCCTGGGTCTTTATGTCACTGACCTGGGCTGGCAGATGGGCTCCAGGCATGGGGCCCCGGCTTTGGCTATGTCCAAGGTGTCCACACATATAACAGCGCCGTGGGTTGGGCAAGTCTCAGACCTTTGTCCTGGTGGGGCTTCTCCTGGGTAGCGGAATAATCCTTCCCGAGTGGCCGGTGCTGGCCGTAACTTAACTGGAATTCATAAGACTAATTCCAGAACACGAGCCCTCTCCATTTTGATGCTTTGGGCCCCAATGCAGCAAGATATCCTTGAGTCAGGCTGCTTGGGATCCGGTTTGTTTCCAGATTGCCGCTGGATCCAGGATATGGCACATAGTTTACATCCTCTGGTTCACTCTCATTGATGATTCTGGACACGCCAACAGACCAATTTATGGATCCAATCTGACTTGGTGTCAGTGTCCCTGAATTCGATCTGTCAAAACGGACACAGCCCCTGTAGTATCAGTTTCTTGTGGCGGTGGTATATCCACTCCGGTCCTCTGCCCATGGCTGAGCTGGTGGGGTTGGACATGGCAGCGTCCGAAAACTGAATGCCTTACGTATGGCCTACTGGGTATGCTTATATGCCTCCCTGGTGTTGAGCCCTTGAGTCCACGAACACCAGTCCCCTAGAGCTCCCGTGGATAAACCAGGTGGAGTAGTATCCCACTGCTGCCACCAATAGTGGAGACACGGGGGTCAGTGGGTGCTCTCATCTGCTGGCCTGGCCACCCTTAGAAAGACAGTATGGAGTCAGTTAGAAACAATGAGTGGCTTATCACAAGTTAATAAATAAAATACCAACATGTCTGGCTGATTTAAGAAACTTAGCTCATGCTATATATTAAAAGAGTTTATGTCGTCACAGACAGCACCAAGTCTTCTTGGCCTGGAATGAACAAGTTGGCGACATATGGCAAAATCTTTTTCTGTTCATCAAGAATGACCTGGACAGAGAGTGATGATACATTGTCTGTTCAGATCTCCCCATAGGTGTCCGGTTGGGGTCAGATCAGGAGACGTTCAGCCACTTTCTCCCTGTTCTTCTTCAGAAATCCAGAAGTGGCCTTAAATGTGTTTCAGATCATTCTCATGTTGGTAAAGCGCCCATTTACCAAGGCAGAGAGTGATGGCGGCATCTTCTGCGTCACTATAGAGCAGCACATCTAAGGGTGCCTTCACATTTGCAGATGTTAACGCCGCGTACGATGCGCATGCGCATCAGCATGTGGAAACGCATATAAAAGCATGTAAACGTTGCAGATTTCATCAGCATGCGTATGCGCATACTGATGATACGCACTGCGTATGCATGCGTTTTTATCATGCGCATGCTGTTTCTATCCGCATGCGTTTCTGAAATTACCCCTATATTTTCATCACTCCACCTACTGGCACGCCCCATATGCATGCGCACCGTCAGCAACATCCGCAAAACGTCGCGCACGCTTGCGCACTCATAGGGACTAATGAACGCACCATGCGCTGGCGTGCGCATGCGCATGCTGCCTCTTTGCAGACGCGACGAAAATTCCAACATGCTGGTCCCGCGGCGGACATTTGGGCCCTCCATCATGCGCATGCGTACAGATAAGCGGACATACGCGACATAATTTATTTCTTGCGGATGAATGCGCACACCATGTAAAATATAGGTGCGCAGTCCGCATGCGTATTTTAACATGAACGTAAGCACCGTGCGCAGCGCGAACGTCTGCAAATGTGAAGGTAGCCTAAGACTTCATGATCCATCTAGGCTGGCGCATTAGTGCTTTGTGCCTCCAGACCTGGACTCGTGTGTGTTCTTCCTTCTCATCAGTACACGCTCCAGTGATGGACTCGTGTGTGTTCTTCCTTCTCATCAGTACACGCTCCTGTGATGGACTCATGTGTTCTTCCTTCTCATCAGTACATGCTCCTGTGATGGACTCGTGTGTGTTCTTCCTTCTCATCAGTACACGCTCCTGTGATGGACTCGTGTGTGTTCTTCCTTCTCATCAGTAGACGCTCCTGTGATGGACTCGTGTGTGTTCTTCCTTCTCATCAGTACACCTCCTGTGATGGACTCATGTGTGTTCTTCCTTCTCATCAGTACACGCTCTGTGATGGACTCGTGTGTGTTCTTCCTTCTCATCAGTAACGCTCCTGTGATGACTCGTGTGTTCTTCTTCTCATCATACCCTCTGATGACTGGTGTCTCTTCTACACACTCGGATGACTCTGTGTGTTCTTCCTTCACATACCCTTGGCTCGTTTCTCTTCTCATCAGTACACCTCCTTATGACTCGTGTGTGTCTTCTTTCATCGTACACCTCTGTAGATGTTTCTCTTCTCATCATACCGCTCTGATGACTCATGGTCTCCTTCTCTCAACACCTCCTGTGATGATCATGTTTCTCTTCATACGTCGTGTGACTGGTGTTCTTCTCTCATCATAACTCTGTATGGACTGTGTTCTCCTTCCATCTACCTGAGGACTGTGTTTCTCTTCTTCACACTCCTGTGGATCGTTGTTCTTCTCTATCAACACGTCGTGATGATCGTGGTGTCTCTTCTCACATAACCTTGAGACTCGTGTTTCCTTCATCATAACTCTGTGAGGATCGTTGTCTTCTCTCATCTACCTCTGTATGACTGGTTTCTCTTCTCTCATACACCTGGTGACTCGTGTTCTTCTTCATCCACCTCTGATGGATTGGTTTCTTTCATCATCCTCCTTATGACTCGTGTGTTCTTCTTTCACACCCCCTGGGACTGGTCTCTTATCAGTACTCGTGATGATTTTCTTTCATCATACCTCTTATGACTGTGTTTCTCCACAGCACGCCGTATGATCTGGTTTCTTCCTCTCGTACGCTCTTGATGACTGTGTTTCTTCCTCTCATCAGTACGCTCTGTATGACTCGTGTTCTTCTCCTCAACCTCTTATGACTGGTGTTTCTTATCATACACCTCTTGATGCGTGTGTTCTCTTTCATCAGTAGCCGTGGACTTGTGTGTCTTCTTTCAGTACAGCCTGTGATGCTCGTGTGTTTCTCTCTTCATCACGCTCTGTATGACCGTGTGTTTCCTCTCATCATACGTCTGGTAACCGTGTTTTCTTCTCATAGTACACGCCTGTATACTCGTGTTCTCTTCTCACACACTCTGATGCTCTGTTCTTCCTCCATAGTACACCCCTTGATGACCTTTGTTCTCCATCAGTACCTCGTGATGATCTGGTGTTCTCTTCCATCAGTACACCTCTGTGATGACTCTGTGTTCTCCTTCATAACCCTGTAGGACTTTGTTTCTCTTCTCATACCTGTGATGGACCGTGTGTGTTTTCTCTCATACACCTCTGTAGATCGTGTGTGTTCTTCCTTACTACACTCCGTGATGACTCTTGTGTCTTCTTCATCAACTCTTAGACGTGTCTTCCTTCATCAGACCCTGTAGACCTGTGTTCTCCAGTCACCTGAGATCGTTTTTCTTCTCCTCAACCTCTGATGGACCGTGTGTTCTTCTTTACTAGACTCTGTGCGTTCTCTTTCCTACACTCTTGATGACTCGTCTCTCTATATACCCTGGAGTTGTTTCTTCCTACAGCTCCTGTGATGGACTCAGGTGTTTCTTCCTTCTCATCAGTACACGCTCCTGTGATGGACTCATGTGTGTTCTTCCTTCTCATCAGTACACGTCCTGTGATGGACTCTGTGTGTTCTTCCTTCTCATCAGTACACGCTCCTGTGATGGACTCTGTGTGTTCTTCCTTCTCATCAGTACACGCTCCTGTGATGGACTCATGTGTGTTCTTCCTTCTCATCAGTACACGCTCCTGTGATGGACTCATGTGTGTTCTCCTTCTCATCAGTACACGCTCCTGTGATGACTCAGTGTGTGTTCTTCCTTCTCATCTACATCACGCTCCTGTGATGGACTCATGTGTGTTCTTCCTTCTCATCAGTACACGCTCCTGTGATGGACTCATGTGTGTTCTTCCTTCTCATCAGTACACGCTCCTGTGATGGACTCGTGTGTGTTCTTCCTTCTCATCAGTACAGCTCCTGTGATGGACTCGTGTGTTCTTCCTTCTCATCAGTACACGCTCCTGTGATGGACTCGTGTGTGTTCTTCCTTCTCATCAGTACACGCTCCTGTGATGGACTCGTGTGTTCTTCCTTCTCATCAGTACACGCTCCTGTGATGGACTCGTGTGTTTCTTCTTCTCATCAGTACACGCTCCTGTGATGGACTCGTGTGTTCTTCCTTCTCATCAGTAACGCTCTGTGATGGACTCGTGTGTGTTCTTCCTTCTCATCAGTACACGCTCCTGTGATGGACTCGTGTGTGTTCTTCCTTCTCATCAGTACACGCTCCTGTGATGGACTCGTGTGTTTCTTCCTTCTCATCAGTAGACGCTCCTGTGATGGACTCGTGTGTGTTCTTCCTTCTCATCAGTACACGCTCCTGTGATGGACTCGTGTGTGTTCTTCCTCTCATCAGTTACAACGCTCCTGTGATGGACTCTGTGTGTTTCTTCTTCTCATCAGTACACGCTCTGTGATGGACTCGTGTGTGTTCTTCCTTCTCATCAGTACACGCTCCTGTGATGGACTCGTGTGTGTTCTTCCTTCTCATCAGTACAACGCTCCTGTGATGGACTCATGTGTGTTCTTCCTTCTCATCAGTACACGCTCCTGTGATGGACTCTGTGTGTTCTTCCTTCTCATCAGTACACGCTCCTGTGATGGACTCGTGTGTGTTCTTCCTTCTCATCAGTACACGCTCCTGTGATGGACTCGTGTGTGTTCTTCCTTCTCATCAGTACACGCTCCTGTGATGGACTCTGTGTGTTCTTCCTTCTCATCAGTACACGCTCCTGTGATGGACTCTGTGTGTTCTTCCTTCTCATCAGTACACGCTCCTGTGATGGACTCATGTGTGTTCTTCCTTCTCATCAGTACACGCTCCTGTGATGGACTCTGTGTGTTCTTCCTTCTCATCAGTACCGCTCCTGTGATGGACTCATGTGTGTTCTTCCTTCTCATCAGTACACGCTCCTGTGATGGACTCTGTGTGTTCTTCCTTCTCATCAGTACACGCTCCTGTGATGGACTCAGTGTGTTTCTTCCTTCTCATCAGTACACGCTCCTGTGATGGACTCGTGTGTGTTTCTTCCTTCTCATCAGTACACGCTCCTGTGATGGACTCGTGTGTTCTTCCTTCTCATCAGTACACGCTCCTGTGATGGACTCTGTGTGTGTTCTTCCTTCTCATCAGTACACGCTCCTGTGATGGACTCATGTGTGTTCTTCCTTCTCATCAGTACACGCTCCTGTGATGGACTCGTGTGTGTTCTTCCTTCTCATCAGTACACGCTCCTGTGATGGACTCTGTGTGTTTCTTCCTTCTCATCAGTACACGCTCCTGTGATGGACTCGTGTGTGTTCTTCCTTCTCATCAGTACACGCTCCTGTGATGGACTCTGTGTGTTCTTCCTTCTCATCAGTACACGCTCCTGTGATGGACTCGTGTGTGTTCTTCCTTCTCATCAGTACACGCTCCTGTGATGGACTCGTGTGTGTTCTTCCTTCTCATCAGTACACGCTCCTGTGATGGACTCATGTGTGTTCTTCCTTCTCATCAGTACACGCTCCTGTGATGGACTCGTGTGTGTTCTTCCTTCTCATCAGTACACGCTCCTGTGATGGACTCATGTGTGTTCTTCCTTCTCATCAGTACACGCTCCTGTGATGGACTCTGTGTGTTCTTCCTTCTCATCAGTACACGCTCCTGTGATGGACTCGTGTGGTTCTTCCTTCTCATCAGTACACGCTCCTGTGATGGACTCTGTGTGTTCTTCCTTCTCATCAGTACACGCTCCTGTGATGGACTCATGTGTTGTTCTTCCTTCTCATCAGTACACGCTCCTGTGATGGACTCGTGTGTTGTTCTTCCTTCTCATCAGTACACGCTCCTGTGATGGACTCGTGTGTGTTCTTCCTTCTCATCAGTACACGCTCCTGTGATGGACTCGTGTGTGTTTCTTCCTTCTCATCAGTACAACGCTCCTGTGATGGACTCGATGTGTTTCTTCCTTCTCATCAGTACACGCTCCTGTGATGGACTCGTGTGTGTTCTTCCTTCTCATCAGTACACGCTCCTGTGATGGACTCGTGTGTGTTCTTCCTTCTCATCAGTACACGCTCCTGTGATGGACTCGTGTGTGTTCTTCTTTCTCATCAGTACACGCTCCTGTGATGGACTCGTGTGTGTTCTTCCTTCTCATCAGTACACGCTCCTGTGATGGACTCAGTGTGTGTTCTTCCTTCTCATCAGTACACGCTCCTGTGATGGACTCGTGTGTGTTCTTCCTTCTCATCAGTACACGCTCCTGTGATGGACTCATGTGTGTTCTTCCTTCTCATCAGTACACGCTCCTGTGATGGACTCGTGTGTGTGTTCTTCCTTCTCATCAGTACACGCTCCTGTGATGGACTCGTGTGTGTCTTCCTTCTCATCAGTACACGCTCCTGTGATGGACTCATGTGTGTTTTTCCTTCTCATCAGTACACGCTCCTGTGATGGACTCGTGTGTGTTCTTCCTTCTCATCAGTACACGCTCCTGTGATGGACTCGTGTGTGTTCTTCCTTCTCATCAGTACACGCTCCTGTGATGGACTCGTGTGTGTTCTTCCTTCTCATCAGTACACGCTCCTGTGATGGACTCAGTGTGTGTGTTCTTCCTTCTCATCAGTACACGCTCCTGTGATGGACTCGTGTGTGTTCTTCCTTCTCATCAGTACACGCTCCTGTGATGGACTCGTGTGTGTTCTTCCTTCTCATCAGTACACGCTCCTGTGATGGACTCGTGTGTTCTTCCTTCTCATCAGTCACACGCTCCTGTGATGGACTCGTGTGTGTTCTTCCTTCTCATCAGTACACGCTCCTGTGATGGACTCATGTGTGTTCTTCCTTCTCATCAGTACACGCTCCTGTGATGGACTCGTGTGTTCTTCCTTCTCATCAGTACACGCTCATGTGATGGACTCGTGTGTGTTCTTCCCTCTCATCAGTACACGCTCCTGTGATGGACTCATGTGTGTTCTTCCTTCTCATCAGTACACGCTCCTGTGATGGACTCGTGTGTGTTCTTCCTTCTCATCAGTACACGCTCCTGTGATGGACTCGTGTGGTGTTCTTCCTTCTCATCAGTACACGCTCCTGTGATGGACTCATGTGTGTGTTCTTCCTTCTCATCAGTAACGCTCCTGTGATGGACTCGTGTGTGTTCTTCCTTCTCATCAGTACACGCTCCTGTGATGGACTCATGTGTGTTCTTCCTTCTCATCAGTAGACGCTCCTGTGATGGACTCACGTGTGTGTTCTTCCTTCTCATCAGTACACGCTCCTGTGATGGACTCGTGTGTGTGTTCTTCCTTCTCATCAGTACACGCTCCTGTGATGGACTCAGTGTGTGTTCTTCCTTCTCATCAGTACACGCTCCTGTGATGGACTCATGTGTGTTCTTCCTTCTCATCAGTACACGCTCCTGTGATGGACTCAGTGTGTGTTCTTCCTTCTCATCAGTACACGCTCCTGTGATGGACTCAGTGTGTGTTCTTCCTTCTCATCAGTACACGCTCCTGTGATGGACTCATGTGTGTTCTTCCTTCTCATCAGTAGACGCTCCTGTGATGGACTCACGTGTGTTCTTCCTTCTCATCAGTACACGCTCCTGTGATGGACTCATGTGTGTGTTCTTCCTTCTCATCAGTACACGCTCCTGTGATGGACTCATCTATGTTCTTCCTTCTCATCAGTACACGCTCCTGTGATGGACTCATGTGTGTTCTTCCTTCTCATCAGTACACGCTCCTGTGATGGACTCTGTGTGTTCTTCCTTCTCATCAGTACACGCTCCTGTGATGGACTCGTGTGTGTTCTTCCTTCTCATCAGTACACGCTCCTGTGATGGACTCGTGTGTGTTCTTCCTTCTCATCAGTACACGCTCCTGTGATGGACTCAGTGTGTGTTCTTCCTTCTCATCAGTACACGCTCCTGTGATGGACTCGTGTGTGTTCTTCCTTCTCATCAGTACACGCTCCTGTGATGGACTCATGTGTGTTCTTCCTTCTCATCAGTACACGCTCCTGTGATGGACTCATGTGTGTGTTCTTCCTTCTCATCAGTACACGCTCCTGTGATGGACTCAGTGTGTGTTCTTCCTTCTCATCAGTACACGCTCCTGTGATGGACTCGTGTGTGTCTTCCCTTCTCATCAGTACACGCTCATGTGATGGACTCGTGTGTGTTCTTCCCTCTCATCAGTACACGCTCCTGTGATGGACTCATGTGTGTGTTCTTACCTTCTCATCAGTACACGCTCCTGTGATGGACTCGTGTGTGTTCTTCCTTCTCATCAGTACACGCTCCTGTGATGGACTCGTGTGTTCTTCCTTCTCATCAGTACACGCTCCTGTGATGGACTCATGTGTGTGTTCTTCCTTCTCATCAGTACACGCTCCTGTGATGGACTCGTGTGTGTTCTTCCTTCTCATCAGTACACGCTCCTGTGATGGACTCATGTGTGTTCTTCCTTCTCATCAGTAGACGCTCCTGTGATGGACTCAGTGTGTTCTTCCTTCTCATCAGTACACGCTCCTGTGATGGACTCATGTGTGTTCTTCCTTCTCATCAGTACACGCTCCTGTGATGGACTCATGTGTGTTCTTCCTTCTCATCAGTACACGCTCCTGTGATGGACTCGTCTATGTTTCTTCCTTCTCATCAGTACACGCTCCTGTGATGGACTCATGTGTGTGTTCTTCCTTCTCATCAGTACACGCTCCTGTGATGGACTCATTATGTTTCTTCCTTCTCATCAGTACACGCTCCTGTGATGGACTCATGTGTGTTCTTCCTTCTCATCAGTACACGCTCCTGTGATGGACTCGTGTGTTCTTCCTTCTCATCAGTAGACGCTCCTGTGATGGACTCGTGTGTGTTCTTCCTTCTCATCAGTACACGCTCCTGTGATGGACTCGTGTGTTTCTTCCTTCTCATCAGTACACGCTCCTGTGATGGACTCATGTGTGTGTTCTTCCTTCTCATCAGTACACGCTCCTGTGATGGACTCATGTGTGTGTTCTTCCTTCTCATCAGTACACGCTCCTGTGATGGACTCGTGTGTGTTCTTCCTCTCATCGTACAACGCTCCTGTGATGGACTCGTGTGTGTTCTTCCTTCTCATCAGTACACGCTCCTGTGATGGACTCATGTGTGTTCTTCCTTCTCATCAGTACACGCTCCTGTGATGGACTCATGTGTGTTCTTCCTTCTCATCAGTACACGCTCCTGTGATGGACTCGTGTGTGTTCTTCCTTCTCATCAGTACACGCTCCTGTGATGGACTCGTGTGTGTTCTTCCTTCTCATCAGTACAACGCTCCTGTGATGGACTCGTGTGTGTTCTTCCTTCTCATCAGTACACGCTCCTGTGATGGACTCGTGTGTGTTCTTCCTTCTCATCAGTACACGCTCCTGTGATGGACTCATGTGTGTGTTCTTCCTTCTCATCAGTACACGCTCCTGTGATGGACTCATGTGTGTTCTTCCTTCTCATCAGTACACGCTCCTGTGATGGACTCGTGTGTGTTCTTCCTTCTCATCAGTACACGCTCCTGTGATGGACTCGTGTGTGTTCTTCCTTCTCATCAGTACACAGCTCCTGTGATGGACTCATGTGTGTTCTTCCTTCTGCTCCTGTGATGGCCTCTGGGATTCCCGGACGTCTCTGGGAGATTCTTTAGTTCCATCTTTGTTACATTTTCTATCACGTTTGACTAAGTGTTTCCTGATCTTATAGACTTTACTTTTCTTGTGTAAATAAAGTATTTTCGTTCTCAGATCTTGAGACATTTCTCTTCCATGTGGAGCCATCACTGACAGCAGAATCCCAAATGGAGGATGAACGGGAACAAACCACACGGAAGAAACACCGATCCAGAGGTGGGAGAAAGAGGGATTTATTTTTATTCGTCAACACATTTCCAAGACTGATTCTCTTACATCAGAGCAAAGAAAAGAATCACATATTGCTGAGAGCATGAAATGGGAAGGGGATGTCTTTGTTCTGTATTGACCTCCTATAGTCTCCCATCTGCTGGAGATCTGTATAATGAAGTATTAATTTAGCTGTGGGGAGTTCTTGTTATAATTTTGGAGTCTAAAATTTTAGACCTATATAGGCTTAGAGAAGACCCAGGTGACCCTATCTATGCTTGGAGAAGACCCTGATGGACTCACCTACTATATCCTCACCCATCCCTTATATACTGTGAGCCCTCGGGGCAGGTCCTCTCTCCTCACCTACTGTATCCTCACCCATCCCTTGTAGACTGTGAGCCCTCGTGGGCAGGTCCTCTCTCCTCACCTACTGTATCCTCACCCATTCCATGTATAACTGTGAGCCCTCATGGGCAGGTCCTTTCTCCTCACCTACTGTATCCTCACCCATTCCATGTATACTGTGAGCCCTCGTGGCAGGGTCCTCTCTCCTCATCTACTGTATCCTCACCCATCCCTTGTAGACTGTGAGCCCTCGGGGCAGGGTCCTCTCTCCTCACCTACTGTATCCTCACCCATCCCTTGTAGACTGTGAGCCCTCGTGGGCAGGGTCCTCTCTCCTCACCTACTGTATCCTCACCCATTCCATGTATACTGTGAGCCCTCATGGGCAGGGTCCTCTCTCCTCACCTACTGTATCCTCACCCATTCCATGTATACTGTGAGCCCTCGTGGGCAGGGTCCTCTCTCCTCATCTACTGTATCCTCACCCATCCCTTGTAGACTGTGAGCCCTCGTGGCAGGTCCTCTCTCCTCACCTACTGTATCCTCACCCATCCCTTGTAGACTGTGAGCCCTCGTGGGCAGGGTCTTCTCTCCTCACCTACTGTATCCTCACCCATCCCTTGTAGACTGTGAGCCCTCGTGGCAGGGTCCTCTCTCCTCACCTACTGTATCCTCACCCATCCCTTGTATACTTGAGCCCTTGTGGGCAGGTCCTCTCTCTCACCTACTGTATCCTCACCCATCCCTTGTATACTGTGAGCCCTCGTGGGCAGGGTTCTCTCTCCTCACCTACTGTATCCTCACCCATCCCTTGTAGACTGTGAGCCCTCGTGGGCAGGGTCCTCTCTCCTCACCTACTGTATCCTCACCCATTCCATGTATACTGTGAGCCCTCATGGGCAGGGTCCTTTCTCCTCACCTACTGTATCCTCACCCATTCCATGTATACTGTGAGCCCTCGTGGGCAGGGTCCTCTCTCCTCACCTACTGTATCCTCACCCATCCCTTGTAGACTGTGAGGCCTCGTGGGCAGGGTCCTCTCTCCTCACCTACTGTATCCTCACTCATTTCTTGTAGTCTGTGAGCTCTTGCCGGCAGGGTCCTCTCTCCTCCATCACTATATCCTCACCCATCCCTTGTAGACTGTGAGCCCTCACAGGTAGGGTCCTCTCTCCACCCGTACCTGTGTGTGCCTTGTATTGTTGTTAATTATTGTACCTGCCCACTTTTCACATGTAAAGTGCCTTGAAATAAATGGTGTTATAATAATAAATAATAATTGACATTTAGGATTGCTACTTGCAATAGGTGACATTAGAATTCAAGTCCTCTTCTGTCTGGAAGCAATTTTCACTGTAAACTCTTAATTTACCAGCAGGTGGCGCTGTAAGACTACAAAATTTAGTCCAGCACTGTGAATGGAGTTTTCTTCAAGTGAACCTGCCATCATGAGTCAGACACAGAAGGTCAGGTGTGATTGCAGGAAACATATTTTGAAAAGCTGCCTGGGAACTGTATGTTTTAGTCGAAGAATAGACCTTTGCCGGCTTTCCCCAACCTCCTTCCCTTTGCCTGACAGGTCTCTCCCTACACACACATAGGCCTGGGACCTGTCAGTCTGAGGATTAGGGCAGGGGAATGTCAGCCCCCAGCTATGTGTCTTCATTTCTCAGCACATTCTCTCTGTAATGTTGCAGCCTCTCAGTTGGGCTGTGTGCACACCTTGCGTTTTGTTGCATTTCTTCATGCATTTTTCAGTGCAGATTTGTCACAAATCCTGAAGGTTTTCCTGATGCAGAAAAGTCACTGACAATCCCGGGGTCTCTGCACCAGGAGGATTTTATACTTGCAGATTTGGTGCAGAAATATGTCGATTCTGGCAGCGATTTTGCTGCAGATTTCACTCATAGTAATGAATGGGAAAAATCAGCACCAAAAATACACTTTTTTCTGCTGACATTTTCCTGCCAAGAGAAGCATCTCAATGTATTAGAATATCATCAAAAAGTGACTTTATATCAGTAATTCAATACATAAAGTGACCACATCTATTATATAGAGTCATTACACACAGAGGGATCTATTTCATGTGCTTATTTATGTTAATGTTGATGATTAATGAAACCCAAAGGTCATCTCAGAAAATTAAAGTAGGGAGGATGAAGGGTCTGAGAGATCAAATATGACCCAAATAGGTATCAGAGGCTTCACCTTGTGTGGTTGTGAGAGTCACAACCACTATAAAAGCAGATCACAGCTGCTGCAGTCCCAGAGTGGTGCATATAGAGTAGGGAGGATGAAGGGTTAAATACAACGCTGCCGTATTCCACCAGACATCAAAGGGTGAATATAATATTGACTTATTAGTCAGGGATCCGTGAAACATGGCAATATGATATTGATTTGCCTTGAGGAAGAGACCAGGAAGCCCTGAAACGCGGTGACTGATGAATCAATATTACATTCACCCTTTGATGTCTGGTGGAATACGGCAGCGTGGTTTTTGGTCCCTTCCTCAGGACAAATCAATATCATATTGCCGTGTGTCAGGGAGCTCTGAAACGCATGGACTAATCAATATTATATTCACCTTTCTCCTGACCGCAGCGTTTTGATATCTGCAGTGCGGGTGTCCTCTCCTGCGCAGCGTGTTAATTTCATGTTGCGGAGTCGGAAGCGGCCATCATTGGGTGCACGCAGGGAGAAGCCGCCCCGCAACCACCGCAGATGGCGAGTTCAGGGCGGCTGCGTGTACCCGCGGGTTCCTGCAGCTCCTCTGGATCGTGAGCAAACGGCCGAATGGTCGCAAAGCTGCTCAGCACAGAGTTTTCTTTCTCATGCAAAACACCTGCACTAACAAGGCGTATGTTGTATCACAATCCAGCTTGTGTTGCCCTGCGTACAGTGGAGTCCAGACATGTAATAATTAAGAAGAAAAAAGCAGCACTCACCAGAATGTATGAAAGTAAAAAGTCTCCTTTATCCGCTCATTCTAAAAGCAAAGGAGCCCAGGCGGCAGGACGGAGAAGATCATTGCTGGACGACAGCTGTTTCGTGCTTCTATTGTGGACCTGTTGAAGCGCTAGTCAAGAGTGAAACGGCCGTCATCCAGCTCTGATCTTCTCCGTCCTGCCGCTTGGGTTCCTTTGCCTTTAGAATGAGCGGATAAAGATTAAATCCTGGTGAGTGCCGCTTTTTTCTTAATTATTATATAACAAATTAAGAAAGCCCTTAATAAAGGCGACGTCATTAATCCCCATGCCTGGACAACCCCAGAGTGACACAGTACAGCTTTATTCAAGTGAATGGGCTCAGCTGCTGTTCTCTGCACCGGCGGATGGACGAAGCGTTGCTGTGGAGCGAACACTTAGAAGGGGATGTAGCTGTGGCACCCCTGCAGGGATTGCCACAGGACCCACCGGTGCAGGGAGGAGTGTACACCTTGGCACACACAGCACCAAAAACCTTCCACCCCAGACCTGGAGGGGGAGCCCCACTGGCTGTCCTTAAGCCAGATTCCCTATAAAGATCCAGGCCTGAGGGGAGGAGTCAGGTAGTCTGCAGAGAAGAGAACAGTTAGTACTGGAGTTAGTTCCAGCTAGACAGTGAAGGAGCTGGAGGCTGGGACCAAGCCAGGCCCAGAACCAGGAAACCTGACCCCACTGTGCCGCGCCCTAGAGAGAGGGACGGAGGCCAGTGGGAGAGGTAGGAAGAAAGAAGAAGGGAACGTACCTGAGATCCCTTTAGCCGCCCGGACACCGGAGTCCAAAACTCCTATTAATCTAAAGTGCAGCAGAGAAAGCCCGGACAGACCAGGAGGAATGAGACCCCCTGATGTTACACCAAGTGAGACCCCAAACCTGACCAAGCCAAGGACCAGGGGCCCGAGAGGAGAATAGGGATCCCACAGCAAGGTCCTCATTGTCGGTTGTGGAGTAGCAAACTGAGAGGGAGAAAGAGCGGCAGGTTCAGCTCCAGACAGGACTTACCCCAATCACCGCACACAGTAATACCGGACATCAGTAAAAAGGTACCGAAAAAGAGACTATTGTGTATGTGTCTGCTTCACCGGCACCGCCTGCAGCGTTCACAACAGAACTGCTACTACTACTCCCCTCATCCACCCGCTGCCCTGAGGTAACGCTCCGCCTGTGGGGAGTTGTACTACCAAAGCTACACCTCCATCACCTCAGCGGCCGGCCACAGCGCTGGTGACCTATTACCAGGTACCACAGGTGGCGTCACGTTACCATTCCCCCATCATCATCATCACCCCCACCCGCCAGTGAGGGTCCAGGGCACGGAGCAGGGATCTGACCAGCCATGATCCCCCGCCAGCAGCCGCCATCCCGGTATCAGAGTACCCCCTACCCTTTCGACTAACTCATAGCATTAAATCTACGCTGTTCCCCCTTTATTCTCAGGATTATGAGGGTCCCTAAGGTTCCTCAACATGTCACTATTAGATGGCCATGCCTCCTTCAAGTTTCAGCTGCTAACGTCTTTGTGCCAAATATCACAGGACCCCGTCTGAAGTGTAATGGAGATGATGTCCTCATGGATCAGAGCTGTTCAGGCTCCAGATGGGAGATTGGCCAAGTCTATCAGGCAGCGGCGTAACCTCAGTCTCATGGGCCCCAATGCAAAAGCAGCAACGGGGCCCCCTAATTATAGCAGGTCTTTAATAGTAGTGGTCTGTTCATATGGGACACAGGTACCGTTACACACAGAGATACATTGCTTGCAACTTACTGGTTGCAGTGAAATCATGGACACATTGTTCTATATGTAGATGACAGCAAAATGTAACAATGTGTCCATGATTTCACTGCAACCAGTGAGTTGCAAGCAATGTATCTCTGTGTGTAACGGTACCTTTAGGCTCCAAGGCCTGGGTGCAATTGCAACCTCTGCACCTATTATAGTTACACCCCTTCTTTCGGGGGTCCTGGAGGTCTTTCCTCTTCTTTCAGGGGTCCTGGAGGTCTTTCCTCTTCTTTCGGGGGTCCTGGAGGTCTTTCCTCTTCTTTCAGGGGTCCTAGAGGTCTTTCCTCTTCTTTCAGGGTCCTAGAGGTCTTTCTCTTCTTTCAGGGGTCCTGGAGGTCTTTCCTCTTCTTTCAGGGGTTCTAGAGGTCTTTCTCTTCTTTCAGGGGTCCTGGAGGTCTTTCCTCTTCTTTCAGGGGTCCTGGAGGTCTTTCCTCTTCTTTCAGGGGTCCTGGAGGTCTTTCCTCTTCTTTCAGGGGTCCTGGAGGTCTTTCCTCTTCTTTCGGGGTCCTGGAGGTCTTTCCTCTTCTTTCGGGGGTCCTGGAGGTCTTTCCTTTTCTTTTGGCGGTCCTGGAGGTCTTTCTCTTCTTTCAGGGGTCCTGGAGGTCTTTCTCTTCTTTCAGGGGTCCTGGAGGTCTTTCTCTTCTTTCAGGGGTCCTGGAGGTCTTTCTCTTCTTTCAGGGGTCCTGGAGGTCTTTCTCTTCTTTCAGGGGTCCTGGAGGTCTTTCTCTTCTTTCAGGGGTCCTGGAGGTCTTTCTCTTCTTTCGGGGGTCCTGGGGTCTTTCTCTTCTTTCGGGGTCCTGGGGTCTCTTCTTTCGGGGTCCTGGAGGTCTTTCCTCTTCTTTCAGGGGTCCTGGAGGTTTTCCTTTTCTTTCGGGGGTCCTGGAGGTCTTTCCTCTTCTTTCAGGGGTCCTGGAGGTCTTTCCTCTTCTTTCGGGGCCCTGGAGGTCTTTCCTCTTCTTTCGGGGTCCTGGAGGTCTTTCCTCTTCTTTCAGGGGTCCTGGAGGTCTTTCCTCTTCTTTCAGGGTCCTGAGGTCTTTCTCTTCTTTCGGGGTCCTGGAGGTCTTTCCTCTTTTCCCAGGAGCCCCTAGGAGACAGTTGACATGTACAGTAGGTATGGCGGCAAACTGCGGGAATCATTAGGAAATGATCCACATTTATTATAATATTAGATTTTTCACAAGGTTGCAGTAGACTATCGCATTACCCCAGTGGCGTAACTACAACAGGTGCAGGGGTTGCAATCGCACCCAGGCCCTGGAGTCTAGGGGGCCCCAAAAGTCCCTTTGGCCTATAGAAAAAGACTAATGCTATTAAAGATTTGCAATAATTGGGGGCCCTGTTGGAGCTTTCGCATCGGGGCCCCAAGGCCTGAAGTTACGCCCCTGCGTTACCCCTCAGAGGGGACTTTGTGCCTCTATTCAAATACTGCAAAATGCACCCGACACCTCTTCATCATTTCCATAAAGCCTTTGTCCTCCATGTGCAGACACCAGGGAAAATAGCTCAGATTGCACCAAGAGAACAACAAATGAGGTCACTGCTAAGAAGTCAAATCATTCAGGATAAGGCAGGCAAATCTCTGTAGTCACAGCAGCCGGGGGGGGAATAATGGCAGCGGTGGAGCCCCCGCCGGCCAGGAGTGACGCTGACAGCGCACTAGAATGCTCGCATTCTTCTCACCGGGGCCCTGGGGTGACGGGGACCATCGCAGGTGACAGCCGGGCGCCTGCTCCAACATGTCGGCTTCTGGGCTCCTCTATAACTGATTCAGAAACCACGGACCCTACTGTGGAGCCGCAGATGTCATCGTGTTGCTGAACTGCAATTCCCCGATAGAATCAATAGTAAGAATTCAGAGCAGTAAAGTGGCCCCAGAGTAACCAAGCAAATCTGGAAGATGCTGTGGAGCCCCCACCCAAATTGGGACCTGTCCCCCGGAGTTTATGACAATCCCCCCAGTGCAGACGCCTTTCCTCCCCCCGCAGACCCCTGAACCCCAGCCCTGCCCGCGTCTTCCTCCAGCTCAATGTGGGGTTTCTTCGAACATTGTGTTATCCAAGTTAGAAAATTGTAGGGTCTCGTCTTCTGCGGTGTGAGATGTGGCCCCAATCTAGAGATAGAGGGGTCTCAGAGGTAGATCCTCATCTATCAGAAGATTATGGTATAGACCCAGATCGGAAGCCCCCCGCAGTGCAGTCATACAAGACGGGGGCTCCAGGATCGCTGTATGGCGCTACTATATTAATGATTGCTCTGGAGCCATGATGACTTCATGGATGAACCGTCTGTGGGAAGATCAATCTTGTGCACATTAGGTAGGTTCACCAGGGTCTTCTCCAAGCGTAGATACGTTCACCAGGGTCTTCTCCAAGCGTAGATAGGTCCACCAGGGTCTTCTCCAAGACTAGATAGGACCACTAGGGTCTCCTTCAAGCCTAGATAGGTACACCAGGGTCTTCTCCGAGCCTAGTTAGGTCCACCAGGATCTTCTTCAAGCCTAGATAGGTCCACCAGGGTCTTCTCCAAGCCTAGATAGGTCCACCAGGGTCTTCTCCAAGCCTAGATACGTTCACCAGTGTCTTCTCCAAGACTACATAGGTCCACCAGTGTCTTCTCCAAGACTAGATAGGTACACCAAGGTCTTCTCCGAGCCTACATAGATCCACCAGGGTCTTCTCGAAGACTAGATATGTTCACCAGGGTGTTCTCCAAGCCTAGATAGGTACACCAGGGTCTTCTCCACCGTTATCTTGATTGTATCAAGACATTGAGTTGCTCATCTTCCTCTTCGCCTTGTTCCTTCTATTTTTCCAACCATGATGTCCTTGGTGAATGGGGTGAGGGTCACATTGGCACCAGCCAGATTGGGCCACAAGCAAATTGTGAAAGTCCAAACAAGTTGGATCCTTTTGCTTCTTGCCGTTCCTTGGGGGACACAATGCAACCCCATATATTTGCATTACACTGCGATGTAACAGCAGAACATAGGAAACTCTGAGCCGGCAACCTCTGCCACAGCCAGGGTCACCGATGGTCCCCAGGCACCAGGGTCACCCATGGTCCCCAGGCACAGGGTCACCCATGGTCCCCAGGCACAGGGTCACCCATGGTCCCCAGGCACAGGGTCACCCATGGTCCCCAGGCACAGGGGGCGCACAGTTTGGTTTTCACACTCTTGGTGCATTTTTTCTTTCTTAAATAAAGTGATTTTTTAATGTGGCGTTTCCCCATATTCAGCTGAATCATTTGGAGAAAACTTTGGGAAAAAAAAATAAAAGCCGCCCAAAGACACAAAAACACACAGATACACACACACAAAGACACACAGACACAAAGAAAGACACACAGACACAAAGAAAGACACACAGACACAAAGAAAGACACACAGACACAAACACAAAGACACACAGACACAAACACAAAGACACACAGACACAAACACAAAGACACACAGACACAAACACAAAGACACACAGACACAAACACAAAGACACAAAGAAACACAAACAAAGACACACAGACACAAACAGACACACAGACACAAACAAAGACACACAGACACAAACAGACACACAGACAAAGACACACAGACACAAAGAAAGACACACAGACACAAAGAAAGACACACAGACACACAAAGACACACAGACACAAACACAAAGACACACAGACACACAAAGACACACAGACACAAACACAAAGACACACAGACACACAAAGACACACAGACACAAACACAAAGACACACAGACACACAAAGACACACAGACACAAACACAAAGACACACAGACACAAAGACACAAGACACAAACAAAGACACACAGACACAAACACACAGACACAACAAAGACACACAGACCAAAGACACACAGACACAAACAAAGACACACAGACACAAAGAAAGACACACAGACACACAAAGACACACAGAACACAAAGAAAGACACACAGACACACAAAGACACACAGACACAAACACACACAGACACACAAAGACACACAAAGACACAACACACACAAAGACACACAGACACACAAAGACACACAGACACAAACACAAAGACACACAGACACAAACACAAAGACACACAACAACAGACACACAACACAAACACAAAGACACACGGACACACAAAGACACACAGACACAAACCAAAGACACACAGACACAAAGACACACAGACACAAACAAAGACACACAGACACACAAAGACACACAGACACAAACAAAGACACACAGACACACACAGACACACACAGACACACAACACAGACACACACAGACACACACAGACACACACAGAAAACAAGACACTCGCACTACAACACACAAACAAGGCGCAAAATCACAAGTTGCAGAATGAAACACAGCAGCACTCTCCAGCTTTTCTCTCTATACAACCTCAGACTACGGCCATCAGCTCCTCTATGACAACAGCTATGCGAGCGGGCTTGCCCCCCTATACCACTACTCCCAGGCCTCAGCCCTCCTCTATACACAGCCTCACTGCTCCGGCCTCAGCCTCCTCTATACACAGCCTCACTACTCCGGCCTCTGCCTCCTCTATACACAGCCTCACTGCTCCGGCCTCATGCCCCTCCTCTATACACAGCCTCACTGCTCCAGGCCTCAGCCTCCTCTATACACAGCCTCACTACTCCGGCCTCTGCTCCTCTATACACAGCCTCACTGCTCCGGCCTCTGCCTCCTCTATACACAGCCTCACTGCTCCAGGCCTCAGCCTCCTCTATACACAGCCTCACTAGCTCCAGGCCTCTCTCCTCTATACACAGCCTCACTGCTCCAGGCCTCTGCCTCCTCTATACACAGCCTCACTGCTCCAGGCCTCAGCCTCCTCTATACACAGCCTCACTGCCCCAGGCCTCAGCCTCCTCTATACACAGCCTCACTGCTCCCAGCCTCAGCCTCCTCTATACACAGCCTCACTGCTCCAGGCCTCAGCCTCCTCTATACACAGCCTCACTGCCCCAGGCCTCAGCCTCCTCTATACACAGCCTCACTGCCCCAGGCCTCAGCCTCCTCTATACACAGCCTCACTGCTCCAGGCCTCAGCCTCCTCTATACACAGCCTCACTGCTCCAGGCCTCAGCCTCCTCTATACACAGCCTCACTGCTCCGGCCTCGCCTCCTCTATACACAGCCTCACTGCTCCAGCCTCACCCCTTATACACAGCCTCACTGCTGGCCTCGCCTCTCTATACACAGCCTCACTGCTCCGGCCTCAGCCTCCTCTATACACAGCCTCACTGCTCCGGCCTCTGCCCTCCTCTATACACAGCCTCACTGCTCCGGCCTCCCTCCTCTATACACAGCCTCACTGCTCCGGCCTCGCCTCCTCTATACACAGCCTCACTGCTCCAGGCCTCTAGCCTCCTCTATACACAGCCTCACTGCTCCGGCCTCTGCCTCCTCTATACACAGCCTCACTGCTCCGGCCTCTGCTCTCCTCTATACACAGCCTCACTGCTCCGGCCTCAGCCTCCTCTATACACAGCCTCACTGCTCCAGGCCTCAGCCTCCTCTATACACAGCCTCACTGCTCCAGGCCTCAGCCTCCTCTATACACAGCCTCACTGCTCCAGGCCTCAGCCTCCTCTATACACAGCCTCACTGCTCCAGGCCTCAGCCTCCTCTATACACAGCCTCACTGCTCCAGGCCTCAGCCTCCTCTATACACAGCCTCACTGCTCCAGGCCTCAGCCTCCTCTATACACAGCCTCACTGCTCCAGGCCTCAGCCTCCTCTATACACAGCCTCACTGCTCCAGGCCTCAGCCTCCTCTATACACAGCCTCACTGCTCCAGGCCTCAGCCTCCTCTATACACAGCCTCATGCTCCGGCCTCAGCCTCCTCTATACACAGCCTCACTGCTCCGGCCTCCCTCCTCTATACACCACTGCCGCCTCCCTAGCTCACTGCTCTGCCTCCTCTAAACACAGCCTCACTGCTCCGGCCTCGCTCTCTATACACAGCCTCACTGCTCCAGGCCTCAGCCTCCTCTATACACAGCCTCACTGCTCCAGGCCTCAGCCTCCTCTATACACAGCCTCACTGCTCCAGTGCCTCTCCCACTCCTCTATACACAGCCTCACTGCTCCAGGCCTCAGCCTCCTCTATCACAGCCTCATCACCAGCCAGCCTCCT
Organism: Allobates femoralis; assembly: GCA_033576535.1. NCBI lineage: Eukaryota > Metazoa > Chordata > Amphibia > Anura > Aromobatidae > Allobates > Allobates femoralis. Next base: position 12,440,347 of record JARQOC010000011.1, read on the forward strand.
CTACACAGCCTCACTGCTCGAGCCTCCTCTATACACAGCCTCACTGCTCCAGGCCTCAGCCTCCTCTATACACAGCCTCACTGCTCCAGGCCTCAGCCTCCTCTATACACAGCCTCACTGCTCCGGCCTCAGCTCCTCTATACACAGCCTCACTGCTCCAGGCCTCAGCCTCCTCTATACACAGCCTCACTGCTCCAGGCCTCAGCCTCCTCTATACACAGCCTCACTGCTCCAGGCACTCATGCCTCCTCTATACACAGCCTCACTGCCGTCCCGCCTACTCTCTATCACGCTCATCTACCCAGCCTCCCATACACCTAGCTCCACTGCTCCCAGCCACTCCATGCTCCTAGCCTCCTCTATACACAGCCTCACTGCTCCACGGCCTCCTCAGCCTCCTCTATACACCAGCCCTCTACTGCTCCAGGCCTCAGCCTCCTCTATACACAGCCTCACTGCTCCGGCCTCATTCCTCCTCTATACACAGCCTCACTGCTCCAGGCCTCAGCTCCTCCTCTATACACAGCCTCACTGCTCCGGCCTCGCCTCCTCTATACACAGCCTCACTGCTCCAGGCCTCCCTCCTCTATACACAGCCTCACTGCTCCAGGCCTCAGCCTCCTCTATCACAGCCTCACTGCTCCAGGCTCAGCCTCCTCTATACACAGCCTCACTGCTCCAGGCCTCAGCCTTCTCTATACACAGCCTCACTGCTCCAGGCCTCAGCCTCTCTATACACAGCCTCACTGCTCCAGGCCTCGCTCCTCCTCTATACACAGCCTCACTGCTCCAGGCCTCAGCTCCTCTATACACAGCCTCACTGCTCCAGGCCTCAGCCTCCTCTATACACAGCCTCACTGCTCCAGGCCTCAGCCTCCTCTATACACAGCCTCACTGCTCCAGGCCTCAGCACTCCTCTATACACAGCCTCACCTGCTCCAGCCTCACCTCCTCTATACACAGCCTCGACTGCTCCAGGCCTCAGCCTCCTCTATACACAGCCTCACTGCTCAGGCTCATCCTCTATACACAGCCTCACTGCTCCGGCCTGTCTGGCAGTATATTATTTAACCTGTGCATATGCTGGTGGCTCTGCCAAAAAGGTTAATTATTTCACCATCTACAACAGATGAAGGGAGATCCGGACCATCAACTGCCTGGTATTCCTCCTCCTCCCCATACACATGCACGCTCAGCAGACAGGTATTCCTCCTCCTCCTCCTCCCATACACATGCACGCTCAGCAGACAGGTATTCCTCCTCCTCCTCCCCCATACACATGCACGCTCAGCAGACAGGTATTCCTCCTCCTCCTCCCCATACACATGCACGCTCAGCAGACAGGTATTCCTCCTCCTCCTCCTCCCCATACACATGCACGCTCAGCAGACAGGTATTCCTCCTCCTCCCCCCCCCAAACACATGCACGCTCAGCAGACAGGTATTCCTCCTCCTCCCCCATACACATGCACGCTCAGCAGACAGGTATACCTCCTCCTCCTCCTCCCCCATACACATGCACGCTCAGCAGACAGGTATTCTCCTCCTCCCCCCCATACACATGCACGCTCAGCAGACAGGTATTCTCCTCCTCCCCCCATACACATGCACGCTCAGCAGACAGGTATTCCTCCTCCTCCCCCATACACATGCACGCTCAGCAGACAGGTATTCCTCCTCCTCCTCCCCATACACATGCACGCTCAGCAGACAGGTATTCCTCCTCCTCCCCCCATACACATGCACGCTCAGCAGACAGGTATTCCTCCTCCTCCCCCCATACACATGCACGCTCAGCAGACAGGTATTCCTCCTCCTCCTCCCCCATACACATGCACGCTCAGCAGACAGGTATTCCTCCTCCTCCTCCCCCATACACATGCACGCTCAGCAGACAGGTATTCCTCCTCCTCCTCCCCATACACATGCACGCTCAGCAGACAGGTATTCCTCCTCCCCATACACATGCACGCTCAGCAGACAGGTATTCCTCCTCCTCCTCCCCCATACACATGCACGCTCAGCAGACAGGTATTCCTCCTCCCCCATAACACATGCACGCTCAGCAGACAGGTATTCCTCCTCCTCCCCCATACACATGCACGCTCAGCAGACAGGTATTCCTCCTCCCCCCATACACAATGCATGCTCAGCAGACAGGTCCTCCTCCTCCTCCTCCTCCCCATACACATGCACGCTCAGCAGACAGGTATTCCTCCTCCCCCCATACACATGCACGCTCAGCAGACAGGTATCCTCCTCCTCCATACACATGCACGCTCAGCAGACAGGTATTCCTCCTCCTCCCCCCATACACATGCACGCTCAGCAGACAGGTATTCCTCTCTCCTCCACCCCACATACACTGCAAAGCTCAGCAGACAGGTATTCCTCCTCCTCCCCCCATACACATGCACGCTCAGCAGACAGGTATTCCTCCTCCTCCTCCCCATACACATGCACGCTCAGCAGACAGGTATTCCTCCTCCTCCCCCCCATACACATGCACGCTCAGCAGACAGGTATTCCTCCTCCTCCTCCCCATACACATGCACGCTCAGCAGACAGGTATTCTCCTCCTCCCCATACACATGCACGCTCAGCAGTCAGGTATTCCTCCTCCCCCATACACATGCACGCTCAGCAGACAGGTATTCCTCCTCTCCTCCCCATACACATGCACGCTCAGCAGACAGGTATTCCTCCTCCCTCCTCCCATCACACAATCACGCTCACGCAGTCAGGTATTCTCCTCCTCCCCCATACACATGCACGCTCAGCAGACAGGTATTCCTCCTCCTCCCCCATACACATGCACGCTCAGCAGACAGGTATTCCTCCTCCTCCCCCATACACATGCACGCTCAGCAGACAGGTATTCCTCCTCCTCCCCCAATACACATGCACCGCTACAGCAGAACAGGTATTCCTCCTCCTCCTCCCCATACACATGCACGCTCAGCAGACAGGTATTCCTCCTCCTCCTCCCCATACACATGCACGCTCAGCAGACAGGTATTCCTCCTCCTCCCCATACACATGCACGCTCAGCAGACAGGTATTCCCTCCTCCCCCATACACATGCACGCTCAGCAGACAGGTATTCTCCTCCCTACCTCACCTCCAACGTATCTCCTCCATACACATGCACGCTCAGCAGACAGGTATTCCTCCTCCTCCTCCCCATACACATGCTACGCTCAGCAGCAGGTATTCCTCCTCCCCCCATACACATGCACGCTCAGCAGACAGGTATTCCTCCTCCTCCCCCCATACACATGCACGCTCAGCAGACAGGTATTCCTCCTCCTCCTCCCCCATACACAGATCCCACCAGCTCAGCAGACAGGTATTCCCTCCTCCATACACATGCACGCTCAGCAGACAGGTATTCCTCCTCCCTCCTCCCATACACCATCCACGCTCAGCAGACAGGTATTCCTCCTCCCCCATACACATGCACGCTCAGCAGACAGGTATTCTCCTCCCTCCCCCATACACATGCACGCTCAGCAGACAGGTATTCCTCCTCCTCCTCCCCATACACATGCACGCTCAGCAGACAGGTATTCCTCCTCCTCCCCCCATACACATGCACGCTCAGCAGACAGGTATTCCTCCTCCTCCTCCCCATACACATGCACGCTCAGCAGACAGGTATTCCTCCTCCTCCTCCCCCATACACATGCACGCTCAGCAGACAGGTATTCTCCTCCTCCTCCTCCCCATACACATGCACGCTCAGCAGACAGGTATTCCCCTCCTCCCCCCCATACACATGCACGCTCAGCAGACAGGTATTCCTCCTCCTCCCCCCATACACATGCACGCTCAGCAGACAGGTATTCCTCCTCCTCCCCCCATACACATGCACGCTCAGCAGACAGGTATTCCTCCTCCTCCTCCTCCCCCATACCACATGCACGCTCAGCAGACAGGTATTCCTCCTCCTCCTCCTCCATACACATGCACGCTCAGCAGACAGGTATTCCTCCTCCTCCTCCATACACATGCACGCTCAGCAGACAGGTATTCCTCCTCCTCCTCCTCCATACACATGCACGCTCAGCAGACAGGTATTCCTCCTCCTCCTCCCCATACACATGCACGCTCAGCAGACAGGTATTCCTCCTCCTCCCCCATACACATGCACGCTCAGCAGACAGGTATTCCTCCTCCCCCCATACACATGCACGCTCAGCAGACAGGTATTCCTCCTCCTCCCCCATACACATGCACGCTCAGCAGACAGGTATTCCTCCTCCTCCTCCCCATACACATGCACGCTCAGCAGTCAGGTATTCCTCCTCCCCCATACACATGCACGCTCAGCAGACAGGTATTCCTCCTCCTCCCCCCATACACATGCACGCTCAGCAGACAGGTATTCCTCCTCCTCCTCCCCATACACATGCACGCTCAGCAGACAGGTATTCCTCCCCTCCTCCCCATACACATGCACGCTCAGCAGACAGGTATTCCCCTCTCCTCCCCCATACACATGCACGCTCAGCAGACAGGTATTCCCCCCTCCCCCTCCTCCTCCCCATACACATGCACGCTCAGCAGACAGGTATTCCTCCTCCTCCCCCCATACACATGCACGCTCAGCAGACAGGTATTCCTCCTCCTCCCCCCATACACATGCACGCTCAGCAGACAGGTATTCCTCCTCCTCCTCCCCATACATGCACGTCAGCAGACGGATTCCTCCTCATACACATGCACGCTCAGCAGACAGGTATTCCTCCTCCTCCTCCTCCCCCATACACATGCACGCTCAGCAGACAGGTATTCCTCCTCCTCCTCCTCCATACACATGCACGCTCAGCAGACAGGTATTCCTCCTCCTCCTCCCATACACATGCACGCTCAGCAGACAGGTATTCCTCCTCCTCCCTCCATACACATGCACGCTCAGCAGACAGGTATTCCTCCTCCTCCTCCCCATACACATGCACGCTCAGCAGACAGGTATTCCTCCTCCTCCTCCCCATACACATGCACGCTCAGCAGACAGGTATCCTCCTCCTCCTCCATACACATGCACGCTCAGCAGACAGGTATTCTCCTCCCCTCCCCATACACATGCACGCTCAGCAGACAGGTATTCCTCCTCCTCCTCCCCCATACACATGCACGCTCAGCAGACAGGTATCCTCCTCCTCCTCCCATACACATGCACGCTCAGCAGACAGGTATTCGTCCTCCCCCTCCCCATACACATGCACGCTCAGCAGACAGGTATTCCTCCTCTCCTTCCTCCCCATACACATGCACGCTCAGCAGACAGGTATTCCTCCTCCTCCTCCATACACATGCACGCTCAGCAGACAGGTATTCCTCCTCCTCCTCCTCCTCCATACACATGCACGCTCAGCAGACAGGTATTCCTCCTCCTCCTCCTCCCCATACACATGCACGCTCAGCAGACAGGTATTCCTCCTCCTCTCCCCCATACACATGCACGCTCAGCAGACAGGTATTCCTCCTCCTCCTCCATACACATGCACGCTCAGCAGACAGGTATTCCTCCTCCTCCTCCTCCCATACACATGCACGCTCAGCAGACAGGTATTCCTCCTCCTCCTCCCCATACACATGCACGCTCAGCAGACAGGTATTCCTCCTCCTCCTCCATACACATGCACGCTCAGCAGACAGGTATTCCTCCTCCTCCTCCCCCATACACATGCACGCTCAGCAGACAGGTATTCCTCCTCCTCCTCCATACACATGCACGCTCAGCAGACAGGTATTCCTCCTCCTCCTCCTCCCATACACATGCACGCTCAGCAGACAGGTATTCCTCCTCCTCCTCCCCCATACACATGCACGCTCAGCAGACAGGTATTCCTCCTCCTCCTCCATACACATGCACGCTCAGCAGACAGGTATTCGTCCATGACTCAGATTTTAGGGCGTGTCCTGTTTCGTAGCTCCTCCTCCTGTCAGGGGGCGCCTGTCTATGCCCCGCCCGATGGGGGGCGGGCTTTGATCGCCGCATTTATGAGTATTTCTCTTACTGGGCGTGTCCTCACAGCTCAGCCCCGCCTCTTTAATAACTATCGCAGGTTGACGTCACGCTACTGTCCAGCCGTAGGGCGTGTCCTTACTCGTATTGGAACTTCGCGGATTATGGTTGTGACCCCGCCCACGTCTTCTATGATTCGCTATCAGCCCATCCTGCTGGGCGTGTTCTTATTCACATAACCTCCTCCGTCCTGAAGTTTTAAACCGTAGGCCCCGCCCACGTCTTCTATGATACGCTATCCTATCCTGAAGGGCGTGTTTTTCATCACGTAGCCCCTCCTTTCCCGCGGTCGTGAATGCGGCACTGTTCCTCGCCTGTGGGCGTGGCTTTGTCGCCCCTGGCTCCGCCTCCCTACATAAGGCTACTGTCTGCGCAATTGACAGTTCACTTCTTCTCACAGAGATCCGTCACACAGGCTCCGGTGAGACTCTGCCCCTGCCGACCTCCTGCCCGACCCCCTGCGGACCCCACACCATGGTGAGCACCGCGGCGACCCTGTACCTCTAATCTCACACCCCCAGGTGTCTGTAGCTGCAGACGATCTCTGGGATCGGCCGATCATCGGCCGACCGTGTCTTAGCGTCCAGCCTATCTCTGTATATCGTGCTGTTATGTTAGTTTTTGGCCTGGTGAGAAGGATTTGGGTATTGGGGGGAACCTGACACCTCCCCCCTCCCCCATCATGATTGCACCACAGCAGGTTACAACATCCTCATTTCCTGCAGCAGTTGTGTGTGCAGATGTAGCAGAGCTGAGTGTGTTGTCATCACTCCCAGGACCCCCCCCCCTAACCACCAGGACTCCGTGTATGGGAGAGGGGCCACTGCATGGTGGGTCTACCCTGGGGGGCCCCAGAGAGGTGAGATCTACCCTGGGGGGCCCCAGAGAGGTGAGATCTACCCTGGGGGGCCCCAGAGTGGTGAGATCTACCCTGGGGGGCCCCAGAGAGGTGAGATCTACCCTGGGGGGCCCAGAGTGGTGAGATCTACCCTGGGGGGCCCCAGAGAGGTGAGATCTACCCTGGGGGGGCCCCAGAGAGGTGAGATCTACCCTGGGGGGGCCCCAGAGAGGTGAGATCTACCCTGGGGGGGCCCCAGAGAGGTGAGATCTACCCTGGGGGGGCCCCAGAGAGGTGAGATCTACCCTGGGGGGCCCCAGAGAGGTGAGATCTACCCTGGGGGGGCCCCAGAGAGGTGAGATCTACCCTGGGGGGGCCCCAGAGAGGTGAGATCTACCCTGGTGGGGCCTCAGAGAGGTGAGATCTACCCTGGGGGGCCCCAGAAGTGAGATCTACCCTGGGGGGCCTCAGAGAGTGAGATCTACCCTGGAGGGGCCCCAGAGGGTGAGATCTACCCTGGTGGGGCCTCAGAGAGGTGAGATCTACCCTGGGGGGGCCCCAGAGAGGTGAGATCTACCCTGGGGGGCCCCAGAGTGATGAGATCTACCCTGGAGGGGCCCCAGAGAGGTGAGATCTACCCTGGTGGGGCCTCAGAGAGGTGAGATCTACCCTGGGGGCCCAGAGAGGTGAGATCTACCCTGGTGGGGCCTCACAGAGGTGAGATCTACCCTGGGGGGCCCCAGAGAGGTGAGATCTACCCTGAGGGCCCTAGATCTGCGCCCCCTCATGTGTCTGCCAGGTGACAAACTCAGCTCTGCTGCACCGTCCTGTAATGTCACAATCTTAGTGTAACTACATCAGGTGCAGGGGCTGCAATCCCACCCTGCCCCTGGAGCCTAGGGGGCCCCAAAAGACCATATGGCCTATACAAAAAGCAATAATTGGGGTCCCTGAGCTTCACACACCACTGAGTGTGGGAATTTCCTCTCCCCCTGAGGCGTCATCAGCAGGATCCGCGCCATTTACAGCAGCCTGGACTCCGTACACCGGGGGAAGGGAGGGGGGACTGCGCTTCTCATTCATTCGTCTTAAAGGGGAGATCCGGATCCGTATAATCAATCTTCTATTTGTGGATAAAAAGTCATTTTTGCATTTGGGTTTTATTATTAATGTTGCACCGTTTGGCTTTTCCGGGGTCTCGGGTCCTTTTCACATTCACAAATCAGCTGAAAAATCTGATAGAGGAGTTAGAAACCAGATCCAGCCCACTGACGGGATCCAGCTCTGTGACGGGATCCAGCACTGTGACGGGATCCAGCACTGTGACGGGATCCAGCTCTGTGACGGGATCCAGCTCTGTGACGGGATCCAGCACTGTGACGGGATCCAGCACTGTGACGGGATCCAGCACTGTGACGGGATCCAGCTCTGTGACGGGATCCAGCTCTGTGACGGGATCCAGCTCTGTGACGGGATCCAGCTCTGTGACGGGATCCAGCACTGTGACGGGATCCAGCTCTGTGACGGGATCCAGCTCTGTGACGGGATCCAGCTCTGTGACGGGATCCAGCTCTGTGACGGGATCCAGCACTGTGACGGGATCCAGCTCGCTGACGGGATCCAGCACTGTGACGGGATCCAGCACTGTGACGGGATCCAGCTCGCTGACAGGATCCAGCACTGTGACGGGATCCAGCTCTGTGACGGGATCCAGCTCTGTGACAGGATCCAGCACTGTGACGGGATCCAGCACTGTGGCGGGATCCAGCTCTGTGACGGGGATCCAGCTCTGTGACGGGATCCAGCACTGTGACGGGATCCAGCACTGTGACGGGGATCCAGCACTGTGACGGGATCCAGCACTGTGACGGGGATCCAGCACTGTGACGGGATCCAGCTCTGTGACGGGATCCAGCTCTGTGACGGGATCCAGCACTGTGGCGGGATCCAGCTCGCTGACTGTCTCCCAGTTCGCTGACTGTCTCCCAGTTCGCTGACTGTCTCCCAGTTCGCTGACTGTCTCCCAGTCGCTGACTGTCTCCCAGCTCGCTGACTGCTCCCAGTTGACTCCTCCTGAAGATGATGCAACATTTTCAATGAAACCCAATTGCAAAAATGATTTTTTAGCTCCATATAAATGTAAATTGTCCCAGAGGTGGAGAATCCTCTAAGTCTTTTCTATGTTCTTGGATCATTTATTTAGTTCTGTTTCTGGGACAGTTGGTGACAGCTCAGGAGCCGCCAGTGCAGACGTCCCCGGAGGGCAGATCTGACTCTGCACCCCCTGGTTCCGCTGTGCAGGAGGGCGAGCGGCGGGGGACACTGGAGTCACCTGTCACTGGGGGCTTTCTGGGTCCCCCCTCCTCTTCAGGGTCCCAGCTGCCGCCTCTTTCCTAACTAGGTAATTGTAGTAGGAGTGTGATGGGCGCAGGATTCTTCCTGGGACCTGTTTATCTTTGGCTTGTCACATGGAGAGTTCCCAGCACCTGCCTGACACAGATCCTATAATTACCCCGACACATAGGGGAGGCCGCACACGTGGCAGCGGAGGCCGGGTGGGGGGTTGAAGCGTGGAGTCCAGTGGGACAGTGAGGCCAGGGGTAGGGCTACTGGGGGACAGTGGAGGCCAGGGGGTAGGGGCTACTGGGGGACAGTGGAGGTTGCAGGGCAGCGGATACTGGGGACAGTGGAGGCCGAGGGGCAGCGCACGGGGGGATTCAGATTCCTGCAACCGTATAAAGACGTTTTCTGAAACATTGTAATATACTTTACGTTTCGATCAGTCATAGCCAACGCGCATAACTACAACAGGTGCAGGGGTTGTAATCACACCCAGGCCCTGGAGCCTAGGGGGCCCCAAAAGTCCATTTGACCTATAGAAAAAGACTATTGTTATTAATATTTGCAATAATCAGGGGCCCCGTGGTCTCACTGTTGGGCGGGTCTCACTGTTGGGACGGTCTCACTATTGGATGTCTCACTATGGGCATCTCACTATTGGGCGGTCTCACTGTTGGCGGGGGTCTCACTGTTGGATGTCTCACTATGGGCATCTCACTATTGGGCGGTCTCACTATTGGATGTCGCACTATGGGCATCTCACTATGGGCATCTCACTATTGGGCGGTCTCACTGTTGGCGCGGTCTCACTATTGGGCGGTCTCACTGTTGGCGGCGGTCTCACTATGGATGTCTCACTATGGGCATCTCACTATTGGGACCCCCACCATCGGTCAGGAGTGAGGTGGTCTTCGCAGCTACATTCAGTGTCTGTGGTCCATCGCTACACTGCGTCAATGTATCTCCTCCAGAAAGTGGACTTGGGACCCCCATTTTCAAGATGGGTGGGGGCCCCCAGTGTTCACATCCTCCAGTGACCCCTTTAATAATTCTTTATAGAAGAAGGTTTCCCACAATTGTATCCAATGTGACCGTCATGTACTTCGAGCTGATACATTGTAACGAATCTTGCCCTATATGCTGCAGATTTCTACTGGACATTTGCAATGCAAAACTTGTCACATTGTACATAGAGCCTGATCTGTGGACAGCACAGAACAGAGAGGACAATGCTGAGCAGAAGATCAAGGATTGGGAGAAAAAGTCCGGTGGGTGGGCCTATTCAGTGACTGGTATTGGAGTCCAGTGGGTGGGCCTATTCAGTGACTGGTATTGGAGTCCGGTGGGTGGGCCTATTTAGTGACTTGTATAGGAGTCCAGTGGGCAGTCCTATTTGATTAATAGCCATCTCTGCATGTACAATCATACAGGGAACAATCAACTATGAATAGAACTGCCAACTGGATTCATGCAAGTCAGTTCAAAGGACCGCCCACTGGACTTCTATTGAAGCCACCTGAATAGGACCGCCCACTGGACTCATACAAGTCACTGAATAGCACCGCCCACTGGACTTATAGAAGACCAGATTTGAAACTTTTCCTATAACATCTTCTCTGTCTGACGTCTTGTACTGCTCTTTAACATCTCGCCTGCAGATCACTGTTTTACCATAATGACCGATTCCCATTAAGGCCGTGCAGCACACCGACCCCGCGCTCTTCCCGCCTCTGCCGCCCCTGCGCTCTCCGCTGCCGCCCCCGCGCTCTCCGCGCCGCTGCCGCCCCCGCGCTCTCTCGGTCGCTGCCGCCCCCGCGCTCTCCCCATCAGTCCAGTTCGGGTTCCTATAGGTGTCTGGTCTCTGGGGCTGTATTATGATATTGTTGCTAGTGATGGAGCGAAGGGTTTGGGTTATTCGTATAGAACACTACGGTCTGTTCCAGTTTTCATCACGAATAACGAATCTGATACAAGTCAATGGGGAACTTAAATAGTTTTCAGGGAAATCATCCGGACGATCGCTCGAGCGCCCATTGACTTGTGTCAGGTTCTTCATTTGTGATGAATGTGGGAACAGTTTATAGTATTTGGTGTGGGAAAAATCGGAATATCTTCCTATTCGCTCATCACGTTAGATCTGCGGTGGACGCCCCCAGGGCAGATTCTGCGTGGTCTGCACGGTTTGGATGGAAGGTCATGGATGTCTGGATCCCTAAACGCTGCGCCGGCTCCATACACCGTGTATGAATGTGAATGAGATTGGAGGCGCTGAACCTTGGCTCCCGCCTATAGGCCCCGTAATGGCATTTCAGTTATGCCAAACCATGGAGGACACACCCGGCTCTGCTACATCAGCATTCGGATTGTTGACTTGAGAAAGGTCAGAACCTTGTGTTCATTCATACCTGGCTACTGTTAAAGGGGAACACCGCCTGAAATGGGAAATACAAGGCTCCCTCCGGCCCTCTGTATTCTGAGTCACCCATGGACGTTCACTTTAATTCACCATATTCTGAAGAAAGATATAGGGGACCCCAACCAGTCCCCCCCCCTCAAGTCTTGTGTAATGTACATAATAGCCTGGAAGCTTAGCTACAGGCTGCTGTTTGCTCCTCAAGCAGGAGAGCAGATAATAACAATAATAATAATATTTTTTCATTTATATGGCACTATTAATTCCACAGCACTTCACATTAATTATGTCTGTCCCATCAGGACTCACAATCTACATTTCCTATCAGTCTGTGCAGTGTGAGAGGAAACCAGAGAACACGGGGAGAACATACAAACTGCTTGTAGATGTTATCCTTGGTGGGATTTCAACCCAGTACCCCAGTGCTGCAAGTCTGCAGTGCTAACCACTGAGCCACCATACAGTGCTAACCACTGAGCCACCATATACAGTGCTAACCACTGAGCCACCATACAGTGCTAACCACTGAGCCACCATATACAGTGCTAACCACTGAGCCACCATACAGTGCTAACCACTGAGCCACCATATACAGTGCTAACCACTGAGCCACCATACAGTGCTAACCACTGAGCCACCATACAGTGGTAACCACTGAGCCACCATATACAGTGCTAACCACTGAGCCACCGTACAGTGCTAACCACTGAGCCACCATATACAGTGCTAACCACTGAGCCACCATATACAGTGCTAACCACTGAGCCACCATACAGTGGTAACCACTGAGCCACCATATACAGTGCTAACCACTGAGCCACCATACAGTGCTAACCACTGAGCCACCATACAGTGCTAACCACTGAGCCACCATACAGTGCTAACCACTGAGCCACCATATACAGTGCTAACCACTGACCACTATACAGTGCTAACCACTGAGCCACCATATACAGTGCTAACCACTGAGCCACCATATACAGTGCTAACCACTGAGCCACCATATACAGTGCTAACCACTGAGCCACCATATACAGTGCTAACCACTGAGCCACCATATACAGTGCTAACCACTGAGCCACCATATACAGTGCTAACCACTGAGCCACCATATACAGTGCTAACCACTGAGCCACCATACAGTGCTAAGCACTGAGCCACAGTATACAGTGCTAACCACTGAGCCACCATATACAGTGCTAACCACTGAGCCACCATATACAGTGCTAACCACTGAGCCACCATACAGTGCTAACCACTGAGCCACCATACAGTGCTAACCACTGAGCCACCATACAGTGCTAACCACTGAGCCACCATATACAGTGCTAACCACTGAGCCACCATACAGTGCAACCACTGAGCTACCATACAGTGCTAACCACTGAGCCACCATACAGTGCTAACCACTGAGCCACCATACAGTGCTAACCACTGAGCCACCATACAGTGCTAACCACTGAGCCACCATACAGTGCTAACCACTGAGCCACCATATACAATGCTAACCACTGAGCCACCATACAGTGCTAACCACTGAGCCACCATATACAGTGCTAACCACTGAGCCACCGTACAGTGCTAACCACTGAGCCACCGTATACAGTGCAAACCACTGAGCTACCGTATACAGTGCTAACCATTGAGCCACCGTATACAGTGCTAACCACTGAGCCACCATACAGTGCTAACCACTGAGCCACCGTATACAGTGCTAACCACTGAGCCACCGTATACAGTGCTAACCACTGAGCCACCGTATACAGTGCTAACCACTGAGCCACCATACACAGTGCTAACCACTGAGCCACCATACACAGTGCTAACCACTGAGCCACCATACAGTGCTGACCACTGAACCACCATACAGTGATAACCACTGAGCCACCATATACAGTGCTAACCACTGAGCCACCATATACAGTGCTAACCACTGAGCCACCATACAGTGCTAACCACTGAACCACCATACAGTGATAACCACTGAGCCACCATATACAGTGCTAACCACTGAGCCACCATATACAGTGCTAACCACTGAGCCACCATACAGTGCTAACCACTGAGCCACCATATACAGTGCTAACCACTGAGCCACCGTACAGTGCTAACCACTGAGCCACCATATACAGTACTAACCACTGAGCCACCATATACAGTGCTAACCACTGAGCCACCATACACAGTGCTAACCACTGAGCCACCATAGAGTGCTAACCACTGAGCCACCATACACAGTGCTAACCACTGAACCACCATACAGTGCTAACCACTGAGCCACCATATACAGTGCTAACCACTGAGCCACCATATACAGTGCTAACCACTGAGCCACCATACAGTGCTAACCACTGAGCCACCATACAGTGCTAACCACTGAGCCACCATATACAGTACTAACCACTGAGCCACCATATACAGTGCTAACCACTGAGCCACCATATACAGTGCTAACCACTGAGCCACCATATACAGTACTAACCACTGAGCCACCATATACAGTGCTAACCACTGAGCCACCATATACAGTACTAACCACTGAGCCACCATATACAGTGCTAACCACTGAGCCACCGTACAGTGCTAACCACTGAGCCACCATACAGTGCTAACCACTGAGCCACCATATACAGTACTAACCACTGAGCCACCATATACAGTGCTAACCACTGAGCCACCATATACAGTACTAACCACTGAGCCACCATATACAGTGCTAACCACTGAGCCACCATATACAGTGCTAACCACTGAGCCACCATACAGTGCTAACCACTGAGTCACCATACACAGTGCTAACCTCTGAGCCACCGTACAGTGCTAACCACTGAGCCACCATATACAGTGCTAACCACTGAGCCACCATATACAGTGCTAACCACTGAGCCACCATATACAGTGCTAACCACTGAGCCACCATATACAGTGCTAACCACTGAGCCACCATACAGTGCTAACCACTGAGCCACCATATACAGTGCTAACCACTGAGCCTCCATATACAGTGCTAACCACTGAGCCACCATATACAGTGCTAACCACTGAGCCACCATATACAGTGCTAACCACTGAGCCTCCATATACAGTGCTAACCACTGAGCCACCATATACAGTGCTAACCACTGAGCCACCATATACAGTGCTAACCACTGAGCCACCATATACAGTACTAACCACTGAGCCACCATATACAGTGCTAACCACTGAGCCACCATATACAGTGCTAACCACTGAGCCACCATATACAGTGCTAACCACTGAGCCCCATATACAGTACTAACCACTGAGCCACCATATACAGTGCTAACCACTGAGCCATCATATACAGTGCTAACCACTGAGCCACCATATACAGTGCTAACCACTGAGCCACCATATACAGTACTAACCACTGAGCCACCATATACAGTGCTAACCACTGAGCCATAGAGGAGATGTCGTCAATCGAGAAATTCTAACACTGGCAAAAGTGACAGGGATGAGAAAGTTCAGTGAACGGGGGGGGGGAGCCCTCTTCACCATGAGTTTTGGTTAGCAAATGATTATTCTTAAAGGGGTCCTCTGGAGCGATGACATCACTGGCGCCAGTACCAGGAGTCGCAGACATGCACTGCTGTGCGAGGACGGATCCCTTCATTGTGTCAGTCAGTGTGATCCCAAAGGTCGGACCTCCGCTCCTTTGTTGAATCATTGATGATCAGTGGTATCGTCCCGGAGGACCCCTTAATGAAGACGAGACGAGACCCCAGATCTCAGCTGTACTTCAAAAGGGCAAATGTCATGAAGACGTGATTTTTATCCACAAAATATTGTCTGGCGTTGCCCTTTAAGCCTGGCTGCAGCTTTATTAGTATGAGATACCCGAGCACTATATGCCGGTATTATATGGGGAGCGGCAGGTTGGTTCATTGCCTACTGATTTCTTATCTTATGTGACATATACACAGACTCGGCATATTCTTATTCATCACATTGACCTAAGATTACAGAAAAAAATGTAGTTTATATAGAATGGGCGAATGGTTCTGAGCTGCAATACCAGAAGCAGCCAGATACAAGGGGGGCGCTGTTACTGGAGGATGAGAAGGCACAGCTGTTTTGTGTATTTCTCCCCTCTCTCCAGCATTCCCTTTCAGGCTGGTCTGTTGGGAGTAGTAGTCTTACAGCAGCTGGAGCGACACATGCACATTGCAGACATATCGCCCCCTGCAGATTCCGTCACAGTCGTTATCAATATCCTCTGGAGATTCCGCTGCTGTCACAGTTTATATATAGGGCGCAGCGTCCTCCCCGGCTCAGCGTCACATGTCCCGGCTTCACTTACCGGCCTTGTGAGCATCTAAATACAGAAAACGAATGTAATGTGGACGCAGCTTAGGAAAGGAGCGGCCAAAACTAAAGGGGGGATAGAGGCGTTCAGCTTGGGATGCAGGGGCGCACCTAGCATGAGGCAACATGACTTGTTCGCCATAGGACGTGCCACCTGCTGGTGAGCAGAGGGCAGCATCCGCGGAGGGCCCAGTGGTAGCGCAGGAGATGACCCTAAACTAATCAATGGGGAGACGACAAAAACCTGTTTCCTTAGATGAAGACAGTTTAAGCGGGAGTTAATAGATTGATTGTAGGTGGTAAGAGCTGCTGCGTACAGCAGCACAGAGTATTTCAGGAGGGGATGATTCTGCTCCACAGAGGAGGCAGGGACTGTCCACTCACGTGATGTCATACACTCCAACTTTTTGGCAAATGTGTTCTCAGTGGCGTCTCTGAGCCCCCAACCCATGCCCCTCCATGGCATCTCTGATCTCCCACACTATGCCTCTCCATGGTGTCTCTGATCTCCCACCCCATGCCCCTCCATGGGTCTCTGAGCCCCCAACCTATGCCCCTCCAAGGAATCTGAGCCAACACACCTTGGCTCTTAATGGAATCTGAGCCCCCACCCCATGCCCTCCATGGCGTCTCTGATCTCCCACCCCATGCCCTTCCATGGCGTCTCTGATCTCCCACCCCATGCCCCTCCATGGGGTCTCTGATCCCCCACCCCATGCCCCTCCATGGGGTCTCTGATCCCCCACCCCATGCCCCTCCATGGGGTCTCTGATCCCCCACCCCATGCCCCTCCATGGGGTCTCTGATCCCCCACCCCATGCCCCTCCATGGGGTCTCTGATCCCCCACCCCATGCCCCTCCATGGTGTCTGAGCCCCACCCCATGCCCCTCCATGGGGTCTCTGATCCCCCACCCCATGCCCATCCATAGCATCTCTGAGCCCCCACCCCGTGCCCCTCCATGGTGTCTGAGCCCCACCCCATGCTTCTCCATGATCCCCATGCCCCTCCATGATGCCTATGCCCCTCCATGGCATCTCTAAGCCCCCCCTCACCCATTTATCGGCTCCTCTGGGAGGTCCTGACTTGTTCGGAGAATGTCCTGAAAGGATTGGCAAGTGTGTGTGGCTAGTGCAGGGACACAGCTGGGCTAGTGCAGGGGCCCACAGCACCATGGGGGGCCACTCTGCCAAGGTTTCAATTTGCAACATCTGCTGCCCATGTATTTGTGGATGTGGATGTATGTGCGGAGTCGGTTAGAAGCGGAGCCTATGTGATATAGCGCGGGTGCCAGCCGTGTTATACAGCCGTGATCAGAGCTAACCCTGATTGCCATAGTCTAAGCCCCCCATATCCTTCAGATACACTGAAGTATGAGAGCCGCGGGCCAACACCTCTGGTTAAGGCTGATCACCTGGAGAACAAAAGGATCCAATCTAATGGACCGGATCCTTTTCTCCCCTGACATCATACAAACAAATGTATGAAAAAAATAACAATATCATATTTTGTATCGAATAATAAAGTGATAGAATATTTATCCCAAATACAACTTTTTTGTCTGTTTTAAAAACATTGATTTCTGCAGGATCCGTCTTATTAACATTGCAGTCTATGGAGAACGGATGCGGTAACTGATCACTATTTATTTTCCATGTAAAACTGATCCAGTAAGAGAAAAGCAGATCCTTTACAAATTACAGAAAAATGAAAGATCAATAGTGATCAGTTACCAGATCCGTTCTCCATAGACTCCAATGTTACAAAAATGGATCCTGCAGAAATCAATATTTACAAAACAGACAAAGTTGTGTTTGCAGAACGGATTGTGCTGGATCCAATCTAAGGCGGCCGTCACACGCACAGATATCTCTAGCGATATTGTAAGCGATCACGTGCACGCGCAATCGCTTACAATATCGCTCACATCGCTGGTGAGATGTCACACAGACAGACTCACCAGCGATGCGGAGCCGCGATCTCGCTCGTTACTATGGTACACATCGGGTTACTAGGCGCCGCGCGTCGCTTAGTTACCCGACGTGTACCATAGTTACCATCTCCCAGCATAGGCTCTGCCGCTGGGAGATCGTTCATCGTGGTGTTATACACCACGATGATGCAGATCGTTGCATCGTTCATCGCTAGATCTGAGAACCGAACCTCAGATCAGCGATGTCACGATCAAGCGATTTAACATCGTAATTCGCTTGATTACATGCTACGATATCTTGCCCGATATCGCTTAAGCGATCAAAAAGAAGATCGCTTAAACGATATCGGGCAAGAAATCGTTCCGTGTGACGGCCGCCTAACAAAGATCACTGGATCTGTGATCTCAGCCTTATGGGGGCACAGAGAGGATTTTTTTATTCTCTTCTGAATTACACAGGATTGTGTCTCTATATAATGGTGCACTGTGGGGACTGCACGTCACCACGCTGCTGGTGTGTATGAGGCTCCCTGCCGCTGGTGTGTATGAGGCTCCCTGCCGCTGGTGTGTATGAGGCTCCCTGCCGCTGGTGTGTATGAGGCTCCCTGCCGCTGGTGTGTATGAGGCTCCCTGCCGCTGGTGTGTATGAGGCTCCCTGCCGCTGGTGTGTATGAGGCTCCCTGCCGCTGGTGTGTATGAGGCTCCCTGCCGCTGGTGTGTATGAGGCTCCCTGCCGCTGGTGTGTATGAGGCTCCGCTGGTGTGTATGAGCCGCTGGTGTGTATGAGGCTCCCGGCCGCTGGTGTGTATGAGGCTCCGCCGCTGGTGTGTATGAGGCTCCCGCCGCTGGTGTGTATGAGGCTCCCTGCCGCTGGTGTGTATGAGGCTCCCTGCCGCTGGTGTGTATGAGGCTCCCGGCCGCTCGCAGGACTCTGCTTTGTACTTTAGGTCTTGTCGTGATCTTCCTTACATAAGCGCGCGCCTGCATACCACACACAGATTATAGCCGCTAATCCTGCAGGTTATTAAAAGTCCCAAGTCCAAGTGTTCACCGTGACAATCGCTCATTTCACCGAGGACAAAGCTCTCCCCGGTCACAGGTTGTATGAACTGATCTGTAAAGAATGTATGAGCTTAGAATGAATGGGAAGAAAGGTCGCCCTGCCCCAAACCACAGAGGACGATGTATGGAAAGCGGGAACAGTCAGGTGTCCTTGTCCTGGTCACATCGGCTCCTGTCCTCCGTCCTCCAGCTCTATTACTGTCCACAGGGATCCGCTGATCGCTGCCGAATCATCCGGAACAGAAGCGGATCTTCTCAGCAGCTCTCCACCTGGATAGTAAAGGGGGCCTCGCTCTATGATGACAGCCCCCCCACCCCCCCAATATTCAGAGACAAATCCAAGGATGTCCCATGGTGAACAAATAGGAAGTCCCGGAGGTGATGGCCTAATTTTCATAGATCCAATAAGGCTACAATTTCCCAAAATGTCCAACATCAATGTTGGTAACTTCCCAGATCAGCGCCCCAAATAAAGTGCCGAACCCGGACATCAGCCCCCCTGGTACCGCTATGTGGTGGAAGGCTGCAGTGATCATGTGACTCCCCGACTGGCTGACGCCGATTACCCCAGAACCCCCTCCATCCGGTCGTACACAAGTTTCCCCCCCCTTCCCTTTCCTCTGGCTGGACGCCAATTTTATTCAACCCCTACCCCCCCCCTTCCCCTGACGGGACGCCGTTTTGGTTCCCCCTCCCCAATTTGATTCCCTTCTTCCACCCTTAACTTAGGGGCCACTTTAACACACCAACTTCTGTGACCAACTTCTGAACAGATCTCTGGTTGCAGTGAAATCATGGACACATTGTTACATTTGTACAAAGCCACAAAATGGAACAATGTGTCCATAATTTCACTGCAACCTGAGATCTGTTCAGATGTTGGTCACAGATATCTGTGTGTGTAAAGCAGCCCTAAGAGTTGACATAAATGAGAGAATTCCTAACAGTGCAATTCCCCAATCTCCGGGGAGGCGTCACTGCTGGGGTTGAGCTGTCAAAGAAGATAATAATAATATTTGACACCCAGGTCCTCTATGATGAAATGGATCCACATGAAGCCTCGCACCGCCCGCGCCCTGTGATTGTACGGTGACCGCATGTTTTGCTTTTTTAGATCTTTAGGGCGAGACCCAGAATGGCGGGTGCAATTATCAGCGCTGCCCGCAGGAGAGGGCGTGCAGTCCTGTCTGTGCAAGTTCTGCAGGTTTCAGGTGGAGGAATAGTAAACTATGTCAATACTGAAAACCACCGACCGTGCAGATAACAATGTGTATTATATATATATAATAGCCCGACATCTGCGCATTCCCCATATGTGCTGCTCTAAGGAATCTACAACTGCTCCTCTGTCTGCTCCAGATCACATAGTGCTGACACAAAGGCGAAATCCAGCTCCGAGCACAAGTGTACAAACTAAATAAGTGCAGTCACTGTCTACATTACTGATCCTGAGTCCCCTCCTGTATTATACTCCAGAGCTGCACTCACTATTCTGCTGGTGCAGTCACTGTGTACATACATTACATTACTGATCCTGAGTTACCTCCTGTATTATACTCCAGAGCTGCACTCACTATTCTGCTGGTGCAGTCACTGTGTACATACATTACATTACTGATCCTGAGTCCCCTCCTGTATTATACTCCAGAGCTGCACTCACTATTCTGCAGGTGCAGTCACTGTGTACATACATTACATTACTGATCCTGAGTTACCTCCTGTATTATACTCCAGAGCTGCACTCACTATTCTGCTGGTGCAGTCACTGTGTACATACATTACATTACTGATCCTGAGTCCCTCCTGTATTATACTCCAGAGCTGCACTCACTATTCTGCAGGTGCAGTCACTGTGTACATACATCACATTACTGATCCTGAGTTACCTCCTGTATTATACTCCAGAGCTGTACTCACTATTCTGCAGGTGCAGTCACTGTGTACATACATTACATTACTGACCCTGAGTTACCTCCTGTTATTATACTCTAGAGCTGCACTCACTATTCTGCTGGTGCAGTCACTGTGTACATACATTACATTACTGATCCTGAGTTACCTCCTGTATTATACCCCAGAGCTGCACTCACTATTCTGCTGGTGCAGTCACTGTGTACATACATTACATTACTGATCCTGAGTTACCTCCTGTATTATACTCCAGAGCTGCACTCACTATTCTGCTGGTGCAGTCACTGTGTACATACATTACATTACTGATCCTGAGTTACCTCCTGTATTATACTCCAGAGCTGCACTCACTATTCTGCTGGTGCAGTCACTGTGTACATACATTACATTACTGATCCTGAGTTACCTCCTGTGTTATACTCCAGAGCTGCACTCACTATTCTGCTGGTGCAGTCACTGTGTACATACATTACATTACTGATCCTGTGTTACCTCCTGTATTATACTCCAGAGCTGCACTCACTATTCTGCTGGTGCAGTCACTGTATATACATTACATTACTGATCCTGAGTTACCTCCTGTATTATACTCCAGAGCTGCACTCACTATTCTGCTGGTGCAGTCACTGTCCATACATTACATTACTGATGCTGTGTTGCCTCCTGTATTATACTCCAGAGCTGCACTCACTATTCTGCTGGTGCAGTCACTGTGTACATACATTACATTACTGATCCTGAGTTACCTCCTGTATTATACTCCAGAGCTGCACTCACTCTTCTGCTGGTGCAGTCACTGTGTACATACATTACATTACTGATCCTGAGTTACCTCCTGTATTATACTCCAGAGCTGCACTCACTATTCTGCTGGTGCAGTCACTGTGTACATACATTACATTACTGATCCTGAGTTACCTCCTGTATTATACACCAGAGCTGCACTCACTATTCTGCTGGTGCAGTCACTGTGTACATACATTACATTACTGATCCTGAGTTACCTTCTGTATTATACTCCAGAGCTGCACTCACTATTCTGCTGGTGCAGTCACTGTGTACATACATTACATTACTGATCCTGACTTACCTCCTGTATTATACTCCAGAGCTGCACTCACTATTCTGCTGGTGCAGTCACTGTGTACATACATTACATTACTGATCCTGAGTTACCTTCTGTATTATACCCCAGAGCTGCACTCACTATTCTGCTGGTGCAGTCACTGTGTACATACATTACATTACTGATCCTGACTTACCTCCTGTATTATACTCCAGAGCTGCACTCACTATTCTGCTGGTGCAGTCACTGTGTACATACATTACATTACTGATCCTGAGTTACCTCCTGTATTATACCCCAGAGCTGCACTCACTATTCTGCTGGTGCAGTCACTGTGTACATACATTACATTACTGATCCTGAGTTACCTCCTGTATTATACTCCAGAGCTGCACTCACTATTCTCCCGATGTGTTTGTGTTTTTATATTATCAGATAATTATGCTTTGATTGGTGTAAAAATTGTATTTGCCAAAATTCAAAATGTATTTTCTGTGCAATCTCGGTTCTACAATCCGGTGTGAAGGCCACGTTACACACACATATCTGTGACCAACTTCTGAACAGATCTCTGGTTGCAGTGAAATCATGGACACATTGCTCTATGTTGTACACAGCCACAAAATGGAACAATGTGTCCATGATTTCACTGCAACCAGAGATCTGTTCAGAAGTTGGTCACAGAAGTTGGTGTGTGTAACGTGGCCTTGAGTTCTCTCTGTTGTTCTCTCTGTTGTTCTCTCTGTTGTTCTCTCTGTTGTTCTCTCTGTTGTTCTCTCTGTTGTTCTCTCTGTTGTTCTCTCTGTTGTTCTCTCTGTTGTTCTCTGTTGTTCTCTCTGTTGTTCTCTCTGTTGTTCTCTCTGTTGTTCTCTGTTGTTCTCTCTGTTGTTCCCCCTGTTGTTGTTCCCCCTGTTGTTGTTCCCCCTGTTGTTGTCCTCCCTGTTGTTGTCCTCCCTGTTGTTGTCCTCCCTGTTGTTGTCCTCCCTGTTGTTGTCCTCCCTGTTGTTGTCCTCCCTGTTGCCCTCCCTATTGATGGTTTTGTTACGTTGTAACCCTCCAGCCTCATTCAGATGTCTGTGTAAGGCCTAGTGATGTGCGGGCACTACCATGCTCGGGTGCTTGTTACTCCTAAGGAGCATTTTGACGCTCGGACGGGCGCGACTCGTTTACTGAGTATAATGGAAGTCAATGGGGAAGATTTTCAGGAACAATGCTAGAGTATTATTATTATTATTATTATTATTTATTTATATAGCGCCATTATATTCCATGGCGCTTTACATGCTAAAAAGGGCAGACTAGGACAAGTAATATAGTAACAATACAAGTAACAATAAATGTGGACAATTCAGTCGTACAGATACAAGAGGGGAGAAATCCTGTCCACAAAGGCTCACAGTCTACGAGGGGCGGGTGGGGATACAGTGGGAGGGGGAAATTCCAGTCATGAGGCGGTGTGGTGGACCGGGTCTTATTGCAGGTGGTAGGCTTGGCGGAACAGGTGGGTCTTCAGGCTTCTTTTGAAGGTTCCCAGGGTAGGAGAATGTCTGATGTGTTGGGGCAGTGAGTTCCAGAGTCTGGGTGAAGCACGGGAGAAATCCTGTATGCGGTTGTGAGAAGGACATGAGAGGGGAGTAGAGGAGAAGCTCTTGGGAGGATCGCAGGTTGTGTGAGGGTAGGTATCGGGAGACCATATCAGAGATGTATGGAGGGGACAGGTTGTGTATGGCTTTGTATGTCAGGGTTAATGTTTTAAAGCAGGGAGCCAGTGAAGGGCTTGGCAGAGGGAGGAGACAGGGGAGTAGCGGGGAGACAGATGGATTAGGCGGGCAGTGGAGTTCAGGATAGATTGGAGAGGTGCAAGGGAGGTATTAGGGAGGCCGTTGAGCAGGAGGTTGCAGTAGTCGAGGCGGGAGATGATGAGAGCGTGAATAAGGGTTTTAGAAGTGTTGTGGTCAAGGAAAGTGCGGATCCTATAGATGTTAGAGTTTCCCATTGGCTACCATTACACTCGGTAAACAAGTCGCGCTCGTCCAAGCGTCAAAATGCTTCTCCCAAGTAGCGGGCACCTGAGCATGGTAGTGCCCGCTCATCACTGGTAAGGACCACCATGCTCGGACAGACGGCCCGGCCGTGTTTCTCCGGCTCTGGACTGAACATCCATTTGTATGAGGCTGTGAAGTTCAGCTCCGGAGGCTGCGGCCGGTCATCATGGTCAGCACATGACATTTGAACGAGGCTTATCATCTGCCATGGGCTGATCGTACATTGTAGCTTCTATGGTCGGCTCCATTACTCAGTGTGAACTTCCCATCTCCAAAACGTAGAAACCCAACAAAACCAATTAGGAACCATACGAAGAGCGGCCCCTCCTGGCTTAGACAGTGGCCTGTACCGGAGAGGGTCATGGATAGTATTCTTACAGTATTTCTCTTTATTTTACAGAGGGAATGTATCTCAGTCCACGTTGGCCAAGCTGGCGTCCAGATGGGCAATGCCTGCTGGGAGTTGTACTGCCTGGAACATGGTATCCAGCCGGACGGGCAGATGCCCAGTGACAAGACCATCGGTGGATCAGACGATTCCTTTACTACCTTCTTCAGTGAGACGGGCGCTGGTAAACACGTGCCCCGCGCTGTGTTTGTGGACCTGGAGCCCACTGTGATCGGTGAGAATAGCCTTCGAATACAGCACCAATATGGCGCCAAGTATAACCTGTCTCCGTGTGCCTAATATCTCCACTGGGTTCTTTCTAGATGAGGTCAGGGCTGGCACCTACCGACAGCTTTTCCACCCAGAGCAGCTCATCAGTGGTAAAGAAGACGCAGCCAACAACTACGCTCGAGGCCATTACACCATCGGCAAAGAGATCATTGATCCCGTACTGGACAGGATCCGCAAGCTGGTGAGTGTCGGTGATCCTCTCTCCTTCGTGGCGTGGGCCACGCTCCACTGGTAACCGTGTGCTCTTTACTCCTACAGGCGGATCAGTGCACTGGTTTGCAGGGATTTTTGGTTTTCCACAGTTTCGGTGGTGGCACTGGCTCAGGCTTCACCTCCCTCTTGATGGAACGTCTCTCCGTTGACTACGGCAAGAAGTCCAAGCTGGAGTTCTCCATCTACCCGGCCCCTCAGGTTTCCACCGCTGTGGTTGAGCCATATAACTCCATCCTCACCACACACACCACCCTGGAGCACTCAGACTGCGCCTTCATGGTGGACAATGAGGCCATCTATGACATCTGCCGCAGGAACCTGGACATTGAGCGCCCGACCTACACCAACCTGAACCGACTTATCAGTCAGATTGTGTCCTCCATCACTGCCTCCCTCAGGTTTGATGGGGCTCTGAATGTGGACTTGACAGAGTTCCAGACCAACCTGGTGCCCTACCCCCGTATCCACTTTCCCCTGGCCACCTATGCCCCCGTCATCTCTGCAGAGAAAGCCTACCATGAGCAACTCTCGGTGTCCGAAATCACCAACGCTTGCTTTGAGCCGGCCAACCAGATGGTGAAGTGTGACCCCAGACACGGTAAATACATGGCTTGCTGTCTGCTGTACCGCGGTGATGTTGTCCCCAAAGATGTCAATGCCGCTATTGCTGCCATCAAGACCAAGCGCACCATCCAGTTTGTGGACTGGTGCCCAACAGGGTTCAAAGTTGGTATCAATTACCAACCACCAACTGCCGTCCCCGGTGGAGACCTGGCCAAGGTGCAGCGCGCTGTGTGCATGCTGAGTAACACCACCGCCATTGCCGAGGCCTGGGCTCGCCTGGACCACAAGTTTGACCTGATGTACGCCAAGCGAGCCTTCGTGCACTGGTATGTGGGCGAGGGCATGGAGGAAGGAGAGTTCTCTGAGGCTCGGGAGGACATGGCCGCCCTGGAGAAGGATTACGAAGAGGTCGGCATAGACTCTTATGAAGATGAAGATGAAGGAGAAGAATAGAGTGTCGTAGTCCCTAATTGTACTCCTGTCCTGCAGCAATAAACATCCGTTGAAACTTTCGATTGTGTTTGGTTTTTCACCTTTTATTCTATATATAATGGGCCGAGGTCAATGAATAAACCTCACAATAATGTCCGAGTCTTACGAGACCCCTCTGGTATAAAGCACAAGAGTGGGATGGAGAAACCTAAAATAAGTGGGAGGCCGAGGTCCGGGGCAGATCTCCGAATGTCCTTCATGAGTGATATCTGAGGAGGAAGGAATGTTGGAGGAATGGACGGCAGCTGCTGACTGGGGGGGAACCGGGTCATCAATCATTAGGGGACGACTTCTGGGGTCAGGACAAGACTTTATATGATGGGGGAATGTAAAAGGAGGAAATCTGGGTCATCTGCAACAGGAGAGGAAAATCCGGGCACGGCTTATTACAGGCTCTCGTGTGTGGTTACAAACAGCATTGCCCTTACATGCTCCAGGAGGCGGCACAGTAGAAGTGGCCCCGATGGTGCTCAATACCACAGTCCTGCAGAAACAGTCAATAGAGATAAAGACGGATGGCGCTCACCGTTCTGAGCTTTGCATTAGTTTATTTTCATTTTCAGGTGTAAAAGGGGGAGTGGAGATACACTGACTACAGCTGTTTCACACTTGGTAGCACTTCCACAGGTCCTGACCAAGCGCGAAACAGCCGTTGTCATCAGTGTGTCTCCGCTTTCCCCTCCAAATATATTTACCTGAAAATGAAAAAAAAACTAAGGCAACGCTCAGAACGGTGAGAGGCATGTGTCTTATCTCTAGTGACTTAGAAGAGTCAGGAGTACGATGCTCTGCCTGCACCCCCTCCATGGGGGGGGCTTCTCCTGCTCAGACAGGTTCCACATTGTTCCTTGCTTTGAAGACCAGTAGTAATTTCATTACACTGGAGTTATTTCAGTTACGTTGCACACCAGACGGCATATTAGCCCTCCAGTCCGCGACTGTCAGGGTCATCCCGGACAGCCCCGGACCGGATAACGCCGCAGTGTGAAGCGGCCCTAAGTCCCCTCATCCAGTGATCATCAGATCCAGTGATCATCGTTAGATCGGATCCAGCACAATCCGTTCTGCAAACACAACTTTATTGTCTCATGAAAAAACTGATTTCTGCAGGATCCGTTTTTGTAACATTGGAGTCTATGGAGAACGGATCCGGTAACTGATCACTATTTATCTTCCATCTGAAACTGATCGAGTAAGAAAAAAAATGGATCCTTTACAAATGACAGAAAAACAGAGGATAAATAGTGATCAGTTACCGGATCCGTTCTCCATAGATTCCAATGTTAAAGATCCTGCAGAAATCAATTTATGCAAAACAGACAAAATAAGTTGTGTTTGGAAAACGGATTGTGCTGGATCCGATCTAACGATGATCACTGGATCTGTGATCTCAGTCTAATGTGCCAAGAAGCAGAATCTGAGCCATTTGGCCTCCAGTAACACCAGGCCCCAGGAGCAGCGCCTGCGCCTCCTGTCCCCCCTCCCTCCTCCTGTCACTTCTAGCTGCCAGTTCCACATTTTGTTGATTTTGTCCCGCTGTGACATTCCGGCTTCTGTCCACATTGTGCAAGAAAGTAAGAAAATCTGCGACAACTGGCTGCAGTCAATGGCTCCTGTGTCCACACACAACCCCAGAAGCTGCACAGCAAAGGCTTATCCTAACTATAGGAGCTTGTAGATAATGTACTAAACCTCAAGTGCCCCTGTCATCATCCCAACTAAGTACTGGATATATGCAGCTCTGCCTCCCAGAATACATACCATATATCTGTATTATACTCCAGAGCTGCACTCACTATTCTGCTGGTGGAGTCACTGTGTACATACATTACATTACTGATCCTGAGTTACCTCCTCTATTATACTCCAGAGCTGCACTCACTATTCTGCTGGTGCAGTCACTGTGTACATACATTACATTACTGATCCTGAGTTACCTCCTGTATTATACTCCAGAGCTGCACTCACTATTCTGCTGGTGCAGTCACTGTGTACATACATTACATTACTGATCCTGAGTTATCTCCTGTATTATCCTCCAGAGCTGCACTCACTATTCTGCTGGTGCAGTCACTGTGTACATACATTACATTACTGATCCTGAGTTACCTCCTGTATTATACTCCAGAGCTGCACTCACTATTCTGCTGGTGCAGTCACTGTGTACATACATTACATTACTGATCCTGAGTTACCTCCTGTATTATACTCCAGAGCTGCACTCACTATTCTACTGGTGGAGTCACTGTGTACATACATTACATTACTGATCCTGAGTTACCTCCTGTATTATACTCCAGAGCTGCACTCACTATTCTGCTGGTGCAGTCACTGTGTACATATATTACATTACTGATCCTGAGTTACCTCCTGTATTATACTCCAGAGCTGCACTCACTATTCTGCTGGTGCAGTCACTGTGTACATACATTACATTACTGATCCTGAGTTACCCCCTGTATTATACTCCAGAGCTGCACTCACTATTCTGCTGGTGCAGTCACTGTGTACATACATTACATTACTGATCCTGAGTTACCTCCTGTATTATACTCCAGAGCTGCACTCACTATTCTGCTGGTGGAGTCACTATGTACATACATTACATTACTGATCCTGAGTTACCGCCTGTATTATACTCCAGAGCTGCACTCACTATTCTGCTGGTGCAGTCACTGTGTACATACATTACTGATCCTGAGTTACCTCCTGTATTATATTCCAGAGCTGCACTCACTATTCTGCTGGTGCAGTCACTGTGTACATACATTACATTACTGATCCTGAGTTACTTCCTGTATTATACTCCAGAGCTGCACTCACTATTCTGCTGGTGCAGTCACTGTGTACATACATTACTGATCCTGAGTTACCTCCTGTATTATATTCCAGAGCTGCACTCACTATTCTGCTGGTGCAGTCACTATGTACATACATTACATTACTGATCCTGAGTTACCTCCTGTATTATACCCCAGAGCTGCACTCACTATTCTGCTGGTGCAGACACTGTGTACATACATTACATTACTGATCCTGAGTTACCTCCTGTATTATACTCCAGAGCTGCACTCGCTATTCTGCTGGTGCAGTCACTGTGTACATACATTACATTACTGATCCTGAGTTACCTCCTGTATTATACTCCAGAGCTGCACTCACTATTCTGCTGGTGCAGTCACTGTGTACATACATTACATTACTGATCCTGAGTTACCTCCTGTATTATACTCCAGAGCTGCACTCACTATTCTGCTGGTGCAGTCACTGTGTACATACATTACATTACTGATCCTGAGTTACCCCCTGTATTATACTCCAGAGCTGCGCTCACTATTCTGCTGGTGCAGTCACTATGTTCAGCCCCCGGAGTCAGCACTTTGTAGGGCCACCTTCCTCTATATTTTGGACTCTGTCTCTTCAGTTTTGCTCATCTAGAGGTGACATTTTCCTTTTCTTTGCTCTCGCTCAGTGATTGGATGGAGGTGTCTGTGATGTTACAGGTTCTAATTGGATTTGGGTCTAGACGGTGACTGTTCACACACAGGAATATGCCCTCATCTGAACCCTCCATTGTAGATCTGCAGGATGTTGAGGGTCGTTGTCCTGCTGGAAGGTGAACCTACGCCCCAATCTCAGATCTTCTGCAGCCTGTAACAGGTTTTCCTCCAGAGTTGTCCTGTGTTCAGCTCCATCCATCTTCCCATCACCTCTGAGCTGCTTCCCTGCCCCTGCTGAAGAAAAGCCTCCCCACAGCAGGATGCTGCCTCCACCATGTGTGACGATGGGGATGGTGTTCTCAGGGTGATGTCCAGGGTTAGTTTCCACCACACATAGCATTTTGCATTTAGTCCAAACAGTTCTCTTGCTTTCATCTGACCAGAGCCTCTTTTTCCACTGCTCGCTGTGCCCCCTACATGGACTTCTTATGGCTTCTTGCCTCCCGAAATGTCTTTTGTTGATTCTATGACTAACAGATTCTCCCCCTGAGCTGTGATGTCTGAGGCTCCTCTATGGGCCTCTCGGCTCTTCTCTCATTACTGCTCTCCATCTTCAGATGTCGGTCTCGGTGGACGGCCATGTCTTGCAGTTGTGCCGTACTCCTTCCACTTTTGGATGATGGATTGATCACTGCTCTGTGAGATGTTCAGAGCTTGGGCTATTCTTTTTTATAACCTAACCCTGCTTTACTCCTCTCCACTTTATCCCTGACCTGTCTGGTGGGTTCCTTGGTTTCCATGATGCTGTTTGACCCCAAATGTTCCCTGATGCCTTACCCATGAATCAAACTGCAGCTGTTATGTTATCAGACTACAGGGGGCTGAATACTTATGCACATCACAGTTGATATTTTTATAATTCTTACAAAACAATGTATCATTTTCTTTACTCTTCACAAATGCTTGCACTTCGTGTTGGTTTCACATAAACTCACAATACAATACAATTAAGTTTATGGCCGTTCTATTTCTAGTCCCTGCGCCATTATCCCTGAGGAGTCACGCCGCCGTTTATAGGATACATTCGTGAATCAGATCACTTTTCACACTTTCTGGGTGTACCGGCCCTTTAATGGGGCGATTTGTGCACCTGTAATGGCACAGGAGCGGCGCTCGGCCCTCGCCCGGGTTTGGAGGACGGGGTGTGTTCACTAGGGGAAGAGTCAGAGTCATAAAGAAAACAGGATGTGGATCAGGTTGATCCGTGAGCAGCAGATTTGGCGCTTGTGTTACTTTGTTGGATTGTTCTTGTGCCGCCTCCGCCGCGATCCTCCGAGAAGCGAGGTCTCGTCAGGTTTATACTTAGACACAGCAGCTGCCCGGGGATGTGGCATGTCCTGGGTTGGGCGGAGTGGGGGGGGCGAGATCACTATGTGCAGGCGCAGACTGGTAAAACTATTTCTGCCTCCAGCGATATCCTGCAGGGGAAACTGCACAGAGAAGGCAGCGACCACAAGAAGAAACATGACCGCGAGGACGACTGTCCTCCTAGAGACGTCCGACCGCTCCATACCGGGGTGTGGACGGGTCCAATAATCAGTCCTCCAGTGTCAACCACAGGGTGTCTGCCATCTCATGTGTGGCCCATTGTCAAACTATGTCTACAATAAGTGGGGGCGAGTCCTTGTCTCTACAGTAAGTGGGGCGAGTCCTTGTCTCTCTACAGTAAGTGGGGCGAGTCCTTGTCTCTACAGTAAGTGGGGGCGAGTCCTTGCCTCTACAGTAAGTGGGGGCGAGTCCTTGTCTCTACAGTAAGTGGGGGCGAGTCCTCGTCTCTACAGTAAGTGGGGGCGAGTCCTTGTCTCTGCAGTAAGTGGGGGCGAGTCCTTGTCTCTGCAGTAAGTGGGGGCGAATCCTCGTCTCTACAGTAAGTGGGGGATAGTCCTTGTCTCTACAGTAAGTGGGGGCGAATCCTCGTCTCTACAGTAAGTGGGGGATAGTCCTTGTCTCTACAGTAAGTGGGGGATAGTCCTTGTCTCTACAGTAAGTGGGGGCGAGTCCTTGTCTCTGCAGTAAGTGGGGGCCAGTCCTTGTCTCTACAGTAAGTGGGGGCGAGTCCTTGTCTCTGCAGTAAGTGGGGGCCAATCCTTGTCTCTACAGTAAGTGGGGGCGAGTCCTTGTCTCTACAGTAAGTGGGGGGCGAGTCCTTGTCTCTACAGTAAGTGGGGGCGAGTCCTTGTCTCTGCAGTAAGTGGGGGATAGTCCTTGTCTCTACAGTAAGTGGGGGATAGTCCTTGTCTCTACAGTAAGTGGGGGCGAGTCCTTGTCTCTGCAGTAAGTGGGGGCCAGTCCTTGTCTCTACAGTAAGTGGGGGCGAGTCCTTGTCTCTGCAGTAAGTGGGGGCCAATCCTTGTCTCTACAGTAAGTGGGGGCGAGTCCTTGTCTCTACAGTAAGTGGGGGCCAGTCCTTGTCTCTACAGTAAGTGGGGGCCAGTCCTTGTCTCTACAGTAAGTGGGGGCGAGTCCTTGTCTCTACAGTAAGTGGGGGCGAGTCCTTGTCTCTGCAGTAAGTGGGGGCGAGTCCTTGTCTCTGCAGTAAGTGGGGGCGAGTCCTTGTCTCTACAGTAAGTGGGGGCGAGTCCTTGTCTCTGCAGTAAGTGGGGGCCAGTCCTTGTCTCTACAGTAAGTGGGGGCCAGTCCTTGTCTCTGCAGTAAGTGGGGGCCAGTCCTTGTCTCTACAGTAAGTGGGGGCCAGTCCTTGTCTCTACAGTAAGTGGGGGCGAGTCCTTGTCTCTGCAGTAAGTGGGGGCGAGTCCTTGTCTCTACAGTAAGTGGGGGGCGAGTCCTTGTCTCTACAGTAAGTGGGGGCGAGTCCTTGTCTCTACAGTAAGTGGGGGCGAGTCCTTGTCTCTGCAGTAAGTGGGGGCGAGTCCTTGTCTCTGCAGTAAGTGGGGGCGAGTCCTTGTCTCTGCAGTAAGTGGGGGCGAGTCCTTGTCTCTGCAGTAAGTGGGGGCGAGTCCTTGTCTCTGCAGTAAGTGGGGGGCGAGTCCTTGTCTCTGCAGTAAGTGGGGGCGAGTCCTTGTCTCTGCAGTAAGTGGGGGCGAGTCCTTGTCTCTACAGTAAGTGGGGGCGAGTCCTCGTCTCTACAGTAAGTGGGGGCGAGTCCTCGTCTCTACAGTAAGTGGGGGCGAGTCCTCGTCTCTGCAGTAAGTGGGGGCGAGTCCTCGTCTCTGCAGTAAGTGGGGGCGAGTCCTCGTCTCTGCAGTAAGTGGGGCGGTCCTCGTCTCTGCAGTAAGGGGCGATCCTCGTCTCTGCAGTAAGTGGGGGCGAGTCCTCGTCTCTGCAGTAAGTGGGGGCGAGTCCTCGTCTCTACAGTAAGTGGGGGCGAGTCCTCGTCTCTGCAGTAAGTGGGGGCGAGTCCTCGTCTCTGCAGTAAGTGGGGGCGAGTCCTCGTCTCTGCAGTAAGTGGGGGCGAGTCCTCGTCTCTGCAGTAAGTGGGGGCGAGTCCTCGTCTCTGCAGTAAGCTGGGGCGAATCCTTGTCTCTGTAGTAAGTGGGGGAGAGTCCTTGTCTCTGTAGTAAGTGGGGGAGAGTCCTTGTCTCTGCAGTATGTGGGGGCGAGTCCTTGTCTCTCTATAGTAAGCGGGGGCGAGTCCTTGTCTCTCTATAGTAAGCGGGGGCGAGTCCTTGTCTCTCTACAGTAAGCGGGGGCGAGTCCTCGTCTCTGCAGTAAGCGGGGGTGAGTCCTTGCCTCTGCAGTAAGCGGGGGCGAGTCCTTGCCTCTACAGTAAGCGGGGGCGAGTCCTTGTCTCTACAGTAAGCGGGAGCGAGTCCTTGTCTCTACAGTAAGCGGGGGCCAGTCCTTGTCTCTACAGTAAGTGGGGGCCAGTCCTTGTCTCTACAGTAAGCGGGGACGAGTCCTCGTGTCTACAGTAAGTGGGGGCGAGTCCTCGTGTCTACAGTAAGTGGGGGCGAGTCCCTGTCTCTCTATAGTAAGTGGGGGCGAGTCCTTGCCTCTACAGTAAGCGGGGGCGAGTCCTTGTCTCTACAGTAAGCGGGAGCGAGTCCTTGTCTCTACAGTAAGCGGGGGCCAGTCCTTGTCTCTACAGTAAGCGGGGGCGAGTCCTTGTCTCTACAGTAAGCGGGGACGAGTCCTTGTCTCTACAGTAAGTGGGGGCGAGTCCTTGTCTCTTTATTTCGGCTTTCCTGATTGTTTAAATTGCATATAAACATAACAGAGTTGGGCACTTCAGAGGACAATGGCATGCTGGCTTCATGCTGGGAAGGAAGGGATGTTCCTGCACCTATCATGCTGGCAGGATGTTGAAGAGTTGATGGCATTACATGGACAGCTTCACTTGTCTACTCATCAGGACCAGTAATATTAGGTATTAGGATCTACAGGTTCTTAGGAAACCGCTGCAACATTTAACCGAGAGAAAAGCATTACCCATCAGGCCTAGCACAGAGCTCATCACAAATCACATGGTTTGTCTGCAGGATAGCCGCCCATTCTAGCAATAAGAATGCAAAATTAGCAACAAAAGGGCTGTGATGTAACCACAATCCCCTGATCCCAGGGTGCCCGGGTGCGGGCCGAGACCATTCTGACTCCACTCCAGATATTTGCTAACAATGAGGAGGCCTGGCCCTGTAAGAAAGTTTACACAGCACCTGTAAAGGCTATGACATTAGGGTGTGGCGGCTCTTCCCATACAGTATGATGACATGGCTCCTACGCTCTATTATTAGGTCACTCATTATTCCCTCCGCTGTGACGAGCGCTCCATCATTTATGCTTTGGTCGGCAGCATTGTGACACCATTGACTGTGTGTCGCCTGCATCGTTCCTAGGATAGGATCATACTAATTACCCCGGCTCGTTTACTAATAAGCTAACGTCAGTAATCCAGCAATACAGTCATAAACACAAGACCTTCCATGGTGTGCAGCGTCACCAGCGTCATGTGTGCTGCGTCCTGCGCCCGGTTCACCGATCAGGTGCGCTCATGTGTAGTCTCTGCGTCCTGCGCCCGGGTGTCACCGAGTCATGTGTGCCGCGTCCTGCGCCCGGGTGTCACCGAGTCATGTGTGCGCGTCCTGCGCCCGGGTGTCATCGAGTCATGTGTGCGGTGTCCTGCCCCGGGTGTCACGAGTCGTGTGCGGCGTCCTGCACCCGGGTGTCACGAGTCATGTGTGCGGGTCCTGGCCCGGGTGTCACGAGAGTCATGTGTGCGGCGTCCTGCCCGGGTGTCACCGAGTAATGTGTGCTGCGTCCTGCGCCCGGGTGTCACAGAGTCATGTGTGCCGCGTCCTGCACCGGGTGTCACCGAGTCATGTGTGCGGCGTCCTGCACCCGGGTGTCACTTAGTCATGTGTGCTGCGTCCTGCGCCCGGGTGTCACAGAGTCATGTGTGCCGCGTCCTGCACCGGGTGTCACCGAGTAATGTGTGCTGCGTCCTGCGCCCGGGTGTCACAGAGTCGTGTGCTGCATCCTGCGCCCGGGTGTCACCGAATCATGTGTGCTGCGTCCTGCGCCTGGGTGTCACCGAGTCATGTGTGCCGCGTCCTGCACCCGGGTGTAACAGAATCATGTGTGCTGCGTCCTGCGCCTGGGTGTCACCGAGTCATGTGTGCTGCGTCCTGCACCCGGGTGTAACCGAGTCATGTGTGCGGCGTCCTGCGCCCGGTGTCACAGAGTCATGTATACTGCGCCCGGGTGTCACAGAGTCATGTATCCTGCGCCCAGGTTTCATCAAGTCATGTATCCTGTGCCCGGGTGTCACAGAGTCATGTGTGCCGTGTCCTGCACCAAGGTGTCACAGAGTCATGTGCTCCGCATCATGCGTCCGGGTGTCACAGAGTCAGGTGTGCCGCATCATGCGCCCGGGTGTCACAGAATAATGTGCGCGGCCTCCTGCGCCCGGGTGTCACCATACACAGGACAAAGGGATGATTCTTCTCGAACTATAAACTTCTATACTGGTCTTTGAACTTCTAGGAGGCTCTACCCACACCTGCGCCTCAGGTATCTAGGACAGGTCCGGCACTGCTTTGTGGTGTCATTTATAAACAGACATAACAGCGCAGATGTGAATACGGCCTTAATCATTACAGGGCCTCAGCTGCTGCAGAACCTTTTTCTTTCTGAGGACAGAGGTCACAGCACCAGTGACAAAAGCAGCCTAAATGCTGCAAGGCTAATTGTCCTGAGAAAATGCCCATCATGCACTGCAGGTGCATAGGATATCAGCTACTGTTTACATACACATGCATTATATGGAGAAAATTATGTACCCGCTCAGAGTTGTTCTTGGTGATGTACAGCTGCTTGGCATTGTGCCTGGTGATGTACGGCTGCAGCTGCTCTGCATTGTGCCTGGTGGTGTACGGCTGCAGCTGCTCTCCATTGTGCTTGGTGGTGTATGACTGCAGCTGCTCTGCATTGAGCATAATGATGTACGGCTGCAGCTGCTCTGCATCGTGCTTGGCAATGTATGGCTGCAGCTGCTCTGCATTGTGCTTGGTGATGTACGGCTGCAGCTGCTCAAGATTGTGCATGGTGATGTACGGCTGTAGCTGCTCAGCATTGTGCTTGGTGATGTACGGCTGCAGCTGCTCAGCATTGTGCTTGGTGACGTATGGCTGCAGCTGCTCTGCATTGTGCTTGGTGACATACGACTGCAGCTGCTCTGCATCGTGCTTGGGGATGTACGGCTGCAGCTGCTCTGCATCGTGCTTGGGGATGTACGGCTGCAGCTGCTCTGCATCGTGCTTGGGGATGTACGGCTGCAGCTGCTCTGCATAGTGCTTGGTGATGTATGGCTACAGCTGCTCGGCCATGAACCTCCCAGCCCGTGCAGTGTGTGTGCTGATCTTACAGAGGAGGTCTGGACTCTACAGTTATGGGGGTCAGCAGAGCGGTGGGGACTTTTCTGTCCTCTGCTCCTCATCCCTCAGCCCCCGCTCTGTAACGTTACGGGGTCTGAGTAGCTGCGATTCCTTCCACTTCTCAATAATGTCACTCACAGGTGATGAGGGAGGAAGAAATGTCATGACCAGACCTGTTACCCCGGTGCCTCCTATTACAGGACACGCTGGGATCAATGAGCTCCGTACCACTGGCCGCTCTGTCACATTAGTAAAAGCAGACGGTACGGCGGGGGGGGAAGCAGAGGTTATACACTGTGGATTAGAGGAGACCGGAGGTTAGACCCGGGGGGCAGTGGGAATGAATGACACCAGAATTTAATATTTTTCTCCATACAGTGTCAGTATATGTAACGCTTCTCTTACTTTCTCAACAATTCAATTGTAGCATTAAGAAGGGACAGGACGAGGGTTTATGGAAGTCACGATACTTGATGATGAAGTGATCCAGAGGTTCTGGACACTTTCCACCATCTGCAGGTCAGGAGCCGCCCTGTCCTGTGATTTCATCGCTTTTCCTTCTTGGTGCCACAATTTCAATGTTGAGAAATCTGTATATTTCCTTATATCCTAATGTCTCAATATTAATGGACCAGGATTTGCAGGTGACGGCTTATAGTGGCCATTACTGTGCACTTAGCTGGAGGCACTCTTCTTTCAAGACCATCTACCGCCCGTATTATCAGCATAAGAGCAATACCCGATGCCTCGAGGTGTGCGACCAATGCCAGGACAGGCACTTTCCATCCCAATCCTCACGTTTAATAATGAATGCCCCCGTACAGCAGAGATGAAACACGTAACACCTTACACAGCACAATGACAACATGCTCCAGAGGTCAGACGCGGGATCACTGGCCTGAGATTAGCAGCCGAACCGAGGACTCAGCACTTGCACCGTCTGGCTGTGAGCTGCAGGTATATAAGGCGAAGAGACGTCGTCGATGTACCCACCGCTCGGAATGAACTTTCAACTTCATAAGAAAAGACCATCAGAAATAAAACCGGAATTCTCCAAAGTGACAGATGGTCCGTTATTGAGAGACCCCAGAGTCTTGTGATTGGACCATTGCCATATAGAAAGGTCCTACAGTACAATACCAGGAGTCAGACTTGATGCAGCGATCGCTCCCTAGGATGTCATATCCTCGTGGTGGCTTGTCCATCAACAATGGGGTGGAGTGTCTCCAGTTGAGTGAGTATTGTGGAGATGTGCGGCCGCTCCAGATGATCAACCACCATCATGGAGGTGAGGAGTGACTGCAATCCCTGGGAGTACCTGGATGGAAAGAAAAATGTTTATTACATTAACCCATACCTGCATTTGATAGTTTTGGCAGACATTGAGGTCTATGGTGTGTCAACTGCAGATGTCAGATAGGAAATCTATATGGGTGCACATAGTTTTTAGTGTGTTATTCTTGTACAATAAAGGTTACCTGTTATTCTCAGGTACAGAGATGCTGTTCTGGACGGCCAGAGCTACACTATCTCCTTTCTGAAAGATCATGTCATAGGGGCCCTCCCCAAACATCATGGCGTACAGCACACAACCTAAAGACTGGACAGAAGTATGATCGTAAAATGACAGTCCGTCCTGAGCAAACACAGGACAGAGAGAAGACGGCGTCCTACCCAGATATCGGTCCGCTCGTCAATCACACAACTACTGCTCACACTGAAGAGCTCCGGGGCCCGGTAAGAGATGGTGCATCGCTGTGCGGCCCAGTCCTGGGAGAGAGAAGGGAGGGGAAGTTACCCGCTGCACAATGAAAGCCCAGAAGACTTTCAATACAGCTCTGTATGTGACCGGAGCATAAACCAAGACGTTAGCACCATCAGTCCCAGCAGAGCCACACACACATTGTAAAGTGAACTCCACTCATTACCTGGACGGCCATGGCTTGTCTGCTTCCATTCACCTCAATACGAGCATGATTCATCGAGCCCAGATCCATCAGAAGAGGCTGATCATCATCCGTCAGTAACACATTTGTAGGTTTCAAGTCTCTAACCCCCCAAAAAAACAAGGAAATAGAATTAAAAGGGTTGTCCAAAACTCAGGGGCTTGCATATCATTGGTGCAGCCACACAGGGGCCAAAGTAGTAAGAGGGCCCATTTCTACCTCCACATCAGCACACAGGGACTATTGTACTACAAAGGGCCCATGTACTGTTCTTGCACTGGGGCCCTAAGATTGGAAGGGACTTAACCCCTCCCTACTTCGGATCTACATAGAGACAGGACACAGAAGTGCTGTACACCGTGTAGAGGCCGATCTCTGCTCCTGCAGCTCAGCTCCTACTGAAGTGACTGGCAGCAGAGCCGCGGTACAGAACGGGAGCTACGAACCTGCGGCTGATTGACGGCTTTAAAGAGTAAGCAAGAAACGCAAAGTACTAATCACATACACTGCAAATGTCTCAAGCTGCATATGATTGAGGGAAGGGAGGCCACCATGGTGTCTCTTCATGTCTGTATTACGTACTGCACGTCTTGTGACTTGAATTACCCAAATCAGGAACAGTCTGCAGCCCTCGTTCGGAGAACGCAAAGTAAAAAAAACTCCAAGGAACCAACTTCAAGAGAGACCAACACAGGTACATGTCAGTGAGTGAGATTATCATCCAAAAGTCAATTTTTTTCAATAATTCAATACATAAAGTGACACACATATTATATAGAGTCATTACACACAGAGGATCTATTTCATGTGTTTATTTCTGTTAATGTTGATGATTAATGAAAATCCAAAGGTCATTAGCTCAGCAAATTAAAGTAGGGAGGATGAAGGGTTAAAAATCACGCTGCCATATTCCACGAGACAAAGGATGAATGTAATATTTATTTAGTAGTCAACGTGTTTCAGGGCTTCCCAGAAACATGGCAACATGAAATTGATTTGTCCTGATAAAGGGGCCAGGAAGCCCTGATACCCGTTGACTAATAAATCAATATTATATTCCCACTTTGATGTCTGGTGGAATACAGCAGTGCGGTGTTTAACCCTTCACCTTCCCTAC
This sequence comes from Allobates femoralis, assembly GCA_033576535.1. NCBI lineage: Eukaryota > Metazoa > Chordata > Amphibia > Anura > Aromobatidae > Allobates > Allobates femoralis. Next base: position 12,479,658 of record JARQOC010000011.1, read on the forward strand.
TCTTTATGCACCACACTGAGGACTGCAGCAGCCGTGATCTGCTTTTAAAGTGGTTGTGACTCTCACAACCACACAAGGTGAAACCTCTATATATCTATTCAGGTCATATTTTATCTCTCAGATCCTTCATCCTCCCTACTTTCATTTTCGAGATAACGACCTTTGGGTTTTCATTCATCATCAACATTAACAGAAATAAACACATGAAATACATCAGTGTGTGTAATGACTCTATATACTGTAATATATGCAATTCACTTTATGTATTGAATTATTCAAAAAAACACTTAACTTTTTGATGATCTTCTGACTCATTGAGATGCTCTTGTATGTAAGAAGAGACGGATACAAATCCTGGGTAGGAAGTAGTGCAAAAGTTTATTCTGCCATATAAAAAGGTATCAACGTTTTGACCTATCAGAAAAGGTCTTTATCAACTACATATATGAAGTACTTGATAAAGACCTATTCTGATAGGTAACAACGTTGCGACCTTTTTATATGGCAGAATAAACTTTTGCACTATTTTTCCACCCCGGATGTGGATGCGGTGTCTTCTTACCTATTCAATAACAGGTCTGACAATATGTTCTTAAAACTATGGGAAGACATCCGTGACACCGTATCACTGGAGTCTGGCACTTTCTTGGGCAGCAAAACCTGGTCCTAGAGGAAATAATAATTGGAGAGCCCGGGAGGTTACTATACACTACTGACATACGATCGGTATGGAGGAAGCGCCCACCGGTGTCTGGCCATGAGATTATATCACTTACCTTTACTGTCAAATTCTGACTGCTGTAAAGATACAATAAGTCAATGACTGTGGACCAGTGGAGGATGGCCGGGGGGATGGAGGGCACTGACCCTGTGTGCGGTATCCTTACCTGTGAGCGTATCCCTGTTCATGAATGGCTTTCAGTCCCAGACATATTCCATGGAGGATATACAGGATCCTCTCCTCAGACAGGAATGCGTTCTTATCTCGCAGCGCTTCCACCTCGTTCCACAACGTCCCCCTCTAAAAAAAAAAAAAATAAAAATATTTTTATTATTGTTCATGTTTTTCTGTCTCCTTTGAAGGGTTATCCCGTTCCTCTCTTACATCAGGAGGTTGCCAGGTCCGGCAAGTGTCATATGTGGATTTACACAACGTCTTATTGCAGAACTGCATTCATAATACTGCTGGTTTCCAGCTATTGGGCAGCAGTGCATTGTGGGCGTTCAGATGACGGCCACATTTTTGCATTTCCAAATGCAACAGTCAGGATTTTGAAAGCAGCTTTGGATGTGAATGGAGTAAAAATACAACATGAATCAAAATTGGCTGGCATGGTTGCTCAGTGGCTCAGTGGTCAGCACTGTATACGGTGGCTCAGTGGTCAGCACTGTATACGGTGGCTCAGTGGTCAGCACTGTATACGGTGGCTCAGTGGTCAGCACTGTATACGGTGGCTCAGTGGTCAGCACTGTATACGGTGGCTCAGTGGTCAGCACTGTATACGGTGGCTCAGTGGTCAGCACTGTATACGGTGGCTCAGTGGTCAGCACTGTATACGGTGGCTCAGTGGTCAGCACTGTATACGGTGGCTCAGTGGTCAGCACTGTATACGGTGGCTCAGTGGTCAGCACTGTATCGGTGGCTCAGTGGTCAGCACTGTACGGTGGCTCAGTGGTCAGCACTGTACGGTGGCTCAGTGGTCAGCACTGTACGGTGGCTCAGTGGTCAGCACTGTACGGTGGCTCAGTGGTCAGCACTGTACGGTGGCTCAGTGGTTAGCACTTTTACGGTGGCTCAGTGGTTAGCACTGTACGGTGGCTCAGTGGTTAGCACTGTACGGTGGCTCAGTGGTTAGCACTGTATATGGTGGCTCAGTGGTTAGCACTGTATATGGTGGCTCAGTTGGTTAGCCTGTAACTGTGGTGGCTCAGTGGTTAGCACTGTACGGTGGCTCAGTGGTCAGCATTGTACGGTGGCTCAGTGGTTAGCACTGTACGGTGGCTCAGTGGTTAGCACTGTACGGTGGCTCAGTGGTTAGCACTGTATGGTGGCTCAGTGGTTAGCACTGCAGTTTTGCAGCACTGGGGTCCTGGGTTTAAATCACACCAAGGGCGACATCTGCAAGGAGTTTGTATGTGCTCCCTTCGTTCTCTGGTTTCCTCCCACACTCCAAAGACTGATGGAGAATTTAGATTGTGAGCCCCAATGGGACAGTAACGATGATGTTTGTGAAGTGTTGTGGAATTAATGGTGTTATATAAGTGAATAAATATTATTATAAAATCAGCAGTGAGTTCTTATGAGATGCCCCTTAAAAAAAAGTTGCTTCCTGACATCTTACAGCAACTGAGCACCTACAGGGTAATATACAGTCATGTGATCACTTCCAGGTTATTACAAACCGCTGTGAAAAGCACACGTGGCTAAACAAACACATGACACCGCCACACCCAGCCATGGGAAACCCGCAGACACTGGCGGCAGTGTTTACCTTCACAAAGGGCAGGAGCAGCCAGGCCTCCCACTTGGGGCCCTTCTCGATCATGCAGTGCGCCTCCAGCTGCAGGATATTGGGGTGACAGAACAATCGGTGCATCTCCACCTCGTGCAGAGCTTCCTTACGATCCTCCCGGTCATGACATAAAATACGCTTCAGAGCGTAAAACCGTCCGTCATTTATCCCTTCAACCAGATCAACATAGCTGAATCCCCTGAAAAGAAGAAATCAGAAATATAATGATGAACTGTACAATGGAAGAGGAGTGAACAACAGAAAAGCAGCCGTCATTTATTAGGACAAGGCTGCCCCCTAGTGAGGGAAAGGAAAAATGGCACCAAGATTTCACTCCTAGAAACAGCAGTACAGGTTGGAGAAATGCCAGACTTTGCTTTGAGAACACCTTCTGCATTAGACGTGCATATTTAAACGGGCTGTCCACGTTGGTCATTTGCATCTTTTTATCAAAACGCTCTGAAAATGCTTTGCTACTGCAGGAAAGGCGAGGCGCGCCCCCACCAGCAGGCGGAAGGCGAGGCGCGCCCCTACCAGCAGGCGGAAGGCGAGGAGCGCCCCTACCAGCAAACGGAAGGCGAGGAGCGCCCCCACCAGCAGGCGGAAGGCGAGGAGCGCCCCCACCAGCAGGCGGAAGGCGAGGAGCGCCCCACCAGCAGGCGCAAGGCAAGGAGAGCCCCCCCCACCGGCAGGCGGAAGGCGAGGAGCGTCCCCACCAGCAGGCGGAAGGCGAGGAGCGCCCCCACCAGCAGGCGGAAGGCGAGGAGCGCCCCTACCAGCAGGCGGAAGGCGAGGCGCGCCCCTACCAGCAGGCGGAAGGCGAGGAGCGCCCCCACCAGCAGGCGGAAGGCGAGGAGCGCCCCCACCAGCAGGCGGAAGGCGAGGAGCGCCCCCACCAGCAGGCGGAAGGCGAGGAGCGCCCCTACCAGCAGGCGGAAGGCGAGGAGCGCCCCTACCAGCAGGCGGAAGGCGAGGAGCGCCCCTACCAGCAGGCGGAAGGCGAGGAGCGCCCCTACCAGCAGGCGGAAAGCGAGGAGCGCCCCTACCAGCAGGCGGAAGGTGAATCGCGGCCCAAATTTCATTGAAACTATGGTAAATAATTATCCAACTCATCAAATTCAATATCAGGGGATAAACTTCTTTCATATGATTTTTAATAATATCAATAAACCTCAGAATGGAAAGGTGATGCAGTGAATCGCGATTACCACAAAAGAACCCATCCCCCAGTACATACACAGGACAAACAATAAACCCTGCTTGGGTCTTTTTGGTTGCATATTGACCTGTCGTTCTTGGTATCATACAGGTGTGGTCATCCTTGAGGTGCGCCTGGACACATTTTGACTCCAGGTCACTTACCTAAAGGAAAGGCCACCACCTGATACCGATAAATGTAGTTTTAGTTATCGATGGTGTGTGCTCTCTTCGCACTGGGTCCGTTTGTCAGAGCCTGTCCTTCAGTCAGTAAGTCCTAAGGAGCAGTGAATGAGACGAAAACAACAATATATGACCACAAATGTGGTACGACAACCCCGCCTGACGTGTTTCGCCTTTTCAATTACTTAAAAGGCTCATCAGGGGTTTTCGAGTGTTGAAAATTGTTACATGCTTCATCCGATAAATGGATACCACTACTACTTTGACAACCCAAATATTGCAAACCCGGATCCCCGAATTTTGTAGACCAGGAAGGAGGAGTTTTCTGGAGGATTGATATGGTTACATCTGCATGGGGAGTCTGACCGGCGTTCTTTCTGTGAATAATAAATGGGTGATTTGAGCATGAACTGCACCCAACAGTGATTCTTTCTCCTTATAATACCCATTATATACGTGAGATATTAACTTTAAAACACCCTTTTTAGTGAGAATGACTCAAGTGGATACAGGTTTGTACCCCAGGGTCTCTTATCAGCTGGCCCAATTCAGTTCATAAACTACTCAAAAGGCAGCATGATAAAAAACTTACCATCAATGCCAAAAACAAACACCAACACTGTACTTGCAGGATGCAGTCAGACCCCACCATGTGGAGCAAGCCCCGATGCAGGCTGATAAATCACCTCTACCTACAATGAGATGTGGGAGGCGACCTGCCATGCACACTATGGGCCTGCATAGGACACCATTCACACTGATACACGTGATGCGGAGTGTCTGATAGCTACCCACTGGTCCTGCCACCTGACCAATGGGCTGCCCAGTACGATGTCTCCGCACCACTAGATGAACGCCGCCCCATGGGGCCCGGCTGCACCCCAAAAATGATAAAAAAAGTGCAAAAAAATGTTCATGATAAACAAAAAAAACTCTCTCATATGGGGTGTTGGTTCATGTATTGGCCAAGACACTTAAGCTCATAATCCACCGCATGGGGCGCCATTCATTATACAAATTTGTTAGGACTCATAAGCTATGGAGATCCGTGACATGGATTATGAGTTTAAGTGTCTTGGCCAATATATGAACCAATACTTTATATAAGAGAGATTTTTGTTTATCATGAAAAACTTTTTTTTTTATCATTTTTGGGGTGCAGCCGGGCCCCATGGGGCGCCATTCATCTAGTGGTGCGGAGACATCGTACTGAGCGGCCCACTTGGTAGCTATCTGACACTCCGCATCATATGTATCAGTATGAATGGTGTCCTATGCAGGCTCAATATGTGCATGGCAAGTCGCCTCCCATATCTCATTGTAGGTAGAGGTGATTTATCAGCCTGCACCTGGGCTTGCTCCACATAGTGGGGTCTGACTGCATCCTGCAAGTGCAGTGCTGGTTTTTGTTTTTGACATTGATGGTAAGCGAATTCAGTTCATCAATATGAATCCGTTTGCATCTCCAGTGAATCTGGTTGAACAGAGGAATACAAACTGTGTATAAGATCCCCAATGGGCATATAGAGTTAAGTGGGCCAGTTCTCAATACATCATCAACACATGCCCTTACATATCCTCAACAGGTCATTCAGAAACCCCAATTCTGCATTCATAAAAATATCCTCCTAGTTTCCCTCCAACCTTAAAGATAGATGTAGTAGATATGGGGGCAGCCACGTAGAGGGGGGGGGGATGGAGGAAAGTTAGAAGGGATACAGTATTCAGTTTCAAGTGAGCAGACACTATCCTTATGGGGCACTATAAAGAGATCTGGGCAATGAAGAAAAACAATGGGGATACAGATGATTATCACACATAAATGTCATTATTAATGACTAGGCTGGTACAGATAGAAGACAAATATGGTATACCTGGAGGTGCACCTGTCTGCCTATATACGCTTACTGAAAGGTATGGCAATTGTTTGTAGCCATGCCGAGATGTGTAGGAGGCAATAATGATGTCCAAGGGGACACCTATCTACCTACACAAAGTATGTCATTACACATATATCTATAAGGTCCACAAAAATCTGAGATTCTTGTATAGACGATAAATGCTACGGGCCTATATCCATAATATAGGTCATATATCCTGTGCACTTCTGGGCTGTTTGGAGTTGCTGGTTCTAGCCAATTAAAATAAAAGGGGCAACGTCTATGTGTAGTCACCAAACCTAAGGTGCGATACTCACAGAATGTTATTAAGCAGATATCTAAATAAAGCATGTGTATACTTGAGATTCATTTAGCCCCATAGGTGTTACAGTTCTTAAATGATGGATCCATCTGCATTCTTTCTGAATGATACGTCTGTCCCAGTTTCCTCCTCTTATAGGTGGAGAAACTAGCTCGATCGCCATGAAGGAGATACATTTTGAGTCTCTCCCATGTTCGTCTCTCACATGCCTTGTTATCGGGGTATCCCTATTATTCTTAAATATCTCGCATATGCTCCCCAATCCATCTGCAGAACTCGCGTTTTGTCTTACCAACATATTCTAGTCCACAAATGCACTTACATAGATAGATCACCCCTTCTGTCTTACAGTTGGCAAAGTGATATATCGTATAAAGCTTTGAGGTGTTCCTGCTGGTGAACTCCTTGCCAGTTTTTATGTATTTTGCAAGCCACACACTTGTGGAGAAGCTGCTCTGCACTGAATGCAAATATTGGGCACTCGGTGGTTGCGCTCACTCTGCAGTCACACGTAGGGCCGGAGGCTCTGCATCCAATATGCAGCATCTCCAGGTTGTGTGCACAAACCCTTATGGGGACGTCACACACATCAATGTCGCCAGCGCTCTCATCATTGCAGGCTGATCTCTGGTTAGCTGTCACACAGGCAGACTCACCAGCGATCAGTACCAGCAAGATCGGTGTTAACCTTGTAAACAAGCAGGTAACTAAGCGCCGTGCCACGCTTAGTTACCCGCTGTTTACCATGGATAACAGCTCCCAGCGATTGCTGAGAGGCGCTGGGAGCTGGCTTCTCGCTCGTCTCCCGGTGTCACACACAGCGATGCTGCATGTCCCCTGGGCGACCATCAACCAGCAATTTATCGCCCTGTCACACACGTTAATATCGCTGCAATTTCATGTGCAGCAGCGATATTGACCTGTGTGACGTCCCCATTGGTGACACTAGGTAGGGCAGACTAGTTAACATTATATGACTATCACACAGGACACACCAATGTACCACCTGAATTCAGAAGGCCCCACTGCACCCTTCAAAAATATATAAAATGTGCAACTAATAAGAGAAATATTAGTTGATATTTTGGCCCAAAATATGGAAGCTTGCAACCTAATTGTCAAGGGTCCTCACACTTGCAAGTCCCTAAACTGACTCAATAAAAAAACAAATAGAAAAAATAACTTACCCCTCTCCCAGCTTCTGTATGAAGAGGTAACGCTTGTTTTCTATAGTTAGGATCCCTCGAGAGCAGATACAGAGAGAAGATCCCATTGTGGCTCATACATGCTGCACCGGCTGCAGAAGAAGAGACGCCGAGGGTTAATAATAAAATCGACAGATACGAGACGGAAACAACCCAGAATGGCGCAGGAAAAAAATACTAACAGAAATGACAATGTTTATCATTATTTTGCAACTAGATCTTATCACATTGGGGGGGAGGGGTTCTGTGACACTGGGGGTGGCGGCGGCTGTCTTTCCCCCCCTGTGCGCTCTCCCCAGTCTGCTCTCCCCCCCCCACCGTGTGCCTTCTCTCTTACCCTCTGCTCTCTCCTCTCAGCTGTCTTTCCCCCCTGTGCGCTGTCTTTCCCCCACCGTGTGCCTTCTCTCTTACCCCTCTGCTCTCTCCTCTCAGCTGTCTTTCCCCCACCGTGTGCCTTCTCTCTTACCCCTCTGCTCTCTCCTCTCAGCTGTCTTTCCCCCACCGTGTGCCTTCTCTCTTACCCCTCTGCTCTCTCCTCTCAGCTGTCTTCCCCCCTGTGTGGTGTCTCTCTCTGCCCCTAGTGTGCAGACACCGGGGGAGGCATGAGCGGCGCTGTCTGTGCACCCCCGTTCAGTGTCAGGGAAAGGACCTGTGGTGATGTCACGGTCATGTGATCTGGCTCCGCTCAGGACCGTGACATCACCACAGGTCCTGTAGGGTGTTGGCGGGGCGGCGATGGCATTGGTATGCACTATCAGCAGTAACACTGGTGGCCCCATACCGCCAGCCGGCGCCATATTTGTACACCCGTCACTTGGTAACGGTGGAAGTGGATGACGGACGCCACAAGGCCGCTATAGAGCAGATTCTCCCCTGCCGAATACACCCAGAAAAGTTTAAAATCAAAGTACAACTCGGGGATGTCGGCAGCGGAGAAGGTTTATGGCTGTAAGAAAGAAGAGACAAAAAGATGGAAACATAATAGTGCGAAATGCAAAAGCGGAAAACACAGGTAGAGCTGGAATTACAAAAGAACATGAAATTAGGGGAAAAAAGGGGGAAATGTGCAGTTTTCCCCATTTTTGCACTGAATGTCACATGACTCTGACCCCATCATTGGTCATATATCATCTGTCCCCGCACAGCACAGCTCCCCCGGCCCCGCCGCTCCATGTGCACACACCGCTGTGATGGCGGCTCCTCTCCCGGCTCTCTCCCGGTGATGGCGGCTCCTCTCCCGGCTCTCCCCGGTGATGGCGGCTCCTCTCCCGGCTCTCCCCGGTGATGGCGGCTCTCCCCGGTGATGGCGGCTCCTCTCTCGGCTCTCCCCGGTGATGGCGGCTCCTCTCCCGGCTCTCCCCGGTGATGGCGGCTCCTCTCCCGGCTCTCCCCGGTGATGGCGGCTCACCCCGGTGCTTCCAGCGCGGCAGCTCCTCTCTCAGCCCGGAACCATCGCTGGAAACAATCAGCTGGAGGCGCAGGGTGATGACGTCATGGAAACGCGCCTCCGTCCACAGGAGGTCATGTGACTCAGGCGTTGCTAGGATACCCAAGCCCAGTTTCCTGATTGGATGATGTGGCGGCTTTACTGTCGCCTGCTGTATAATGAACGGGGGAAAGCGACCGAAACAACCGACCGCCATGAGGATGTCAGACTCCACTGAAGAATAAATAAAGCTGTAATCTGATTGGCTGAGCTATTGAAAGCTGCTGTCTGGTTGGTTGGACAAATGAGAGCTGCAATATGATTGGTTGTGCATGTGCCGTCTCTTCTGGTATATGGGCTGGTAGGGCACAATTCACACTGTGTTTGTGTAACTGCGGTGGCAGCGCTGATCTCACAATTCAACTATTGAAATGCCACTGTCAATCTCTGACAGCCCCATGTAAATGATGTGCCTGTCCACATACTCAGCTCTGCTGTACCAAGGTGTCTGTCCGCATACTCAGCTCTGCTGTACCCAGGTGTCTGTCCGCATACTCAGCTCTGCTGTACCAAGGTGTCTGTCCGCATACTCAGCTCTGCCTCTACAAGGTGCCTGTCCGCATACTCAGCTCTGCCTCTACAAGGTGCCTGTCCGCATACTCAGCTCTGCCTCTACAAGGTGTCTGTCCGCATACTCAGCTCTGCCTCTACAAGGTGTCTGTCCGCATACTCAGCTCTGCCTCTACAAGGTGTCTGTCCGCATACTCAGCTCTGCCTCTACAAGGTGTCTGTCCGCATACTCAGCTCTGCCTCTACAAGGTGCCTGTCCGCATATTCAGCTCCGCCTCTACAAGGTGCCTGTCCGCATACTCAGCTCTGCCTCTACAAGGTGCCTGTCCGCATACTCAGCTCTGCCTCTACAAGGTGCCTGTCCGCATATTCAGCTCCGCCTCTACAAGGTGCCTGTCCGCATACTCAGCTCTGCCTCTACAAGGTGCCTGTCCGCATACTCAGCTCTGCCTCTACAAGGTGTCTGTCCGCATACTCAGCTCTGCCTCTACAAGGTGTCTGTCCGCATACTCAGCTCTGCCTCTACAAGGTGTCTGTCCGCATACTCAGCTCTGCCTCTACAAGGTGCCTGTCCGCATATTCAGCTCCGCCTCTACAAGGTGCCTGTCCGCATACTCAGCTCTGCCTCTACAAGGTGCCTGTCCGCATACTCAGCTCTGCCTCTACAAGGTGTCTGTCCGCATATTCAGCTCCGCCTCTACAAGGTGCCTGTCCACATACTCATCTCTGCCTCTACAAGGTGCCTGTCCGCATACTCAGCTCTGCTGTACCAAGGTGTCTGTCCGCATACTCAGCTCTGCCTCTACAAGGTGTCTGTCCGCATACTCAGCTCTGCCTCTACAAGGTGTCTGTCCGCATACTCAGCTCCGCCTCTACAAGGTGCCTGTCCGCATACTCAGCTCTGCCTCTACAAGGTGCCTGTCCGCATACTCAGCTCTGCCTCTACAAGGTGCCTGTCCACATACTCAGCTCTGCCTCTACAAGGTGCCTGTCCGCATACTCAGCTCTGCCTCTACAAGGTGCCTGTCCGCATACTCAGCTCTGCCTCTACAACGTGCCTGTCCGCATACTCAGCTCTGCTGTTCCAAGGTGCCTGTCCGCATACTCAGCTCTGCTGTTCCAAGGTGCCTGTCCGCATACTCAGCTCCGCCTCTACAAGGTGCCAGTCCGCATACTCATCTCTGCCTCTACAAGGTGTCTGTCCACAAATGAGAGCTGCAATTTGATTGGTTGTGCATGTGCCGTCTCTTCTGGTATATGGGCTGGTAGGGCACAATTCACACTGTGTTTGTGTAACTGCGGTGGCAGCGCTGATCTCACAATTCAACTATTGAAATGCCACTGTCAATCTCTGACAGCCCCATGTAAATGATGTGCCTGTCCACATACTCAGCTCTGCTGTACCAAGGTGTCTGTCCGCATACTCAGCTCTGCTGTACCCAGGTGTCTGTCCGCATACTCAGCTCTGCTGTACCAAGGTGTCTGTCCGCATACTCAGCTCTGCCTCTACAAGGTGCCTGTCCGCATACTCAGCTCTGCCTCTACAAGGTGCCTGTCCGCATACTCAGCTCTGCCTCTACAAGGTGTCTGTCCGCATACTCAGCTCTGCCTCTACAAGGTGTCTGTCCGCATACTCAGCTCTGCCTCTACAAGGTGTCTGTCCGCATACTCAGCTCTGCCTCTACAAGGTGCCTGTCCGCATATTCAGCTCCGCCTCTACAAGGTGCCTGTCCGCATACTCAGCTCTGCCTCTACAAGGTGCCTGTCCGCATACTCAGCTCTGCCTCTACAAGGTGCCTGTCCGCATATTCAGCTCCGCCTCTACAAGGTGCCTGTCCGCATACTCAGCTCTGCCTCTACAAGGTGCCTGTCCGCATACTCAGCTCTGCCTCTACAAGGTGTCTGTCCGCATACTCAGCTCTGCCTCTACAAGGTGTCTGTCCGCATACTCAGCTCTGCCTCTACAAGGTGTCTGTCCGCATACTCAGCTCTGCCTCTACAAGGTGCCTGTCCGCATATTCAGCTCCGCCTCTACAAGGTGCCTGTCCGCATACTCAGCTCTGCCTCTACAAGGTGCCTGTCCGCATACTCAGCTCTGCCTCTACAAGGTGTCTGTCCGCATATTCAGCTCCGCCTCTACAAGGTGCCTGTCCACATACTCATCTCTGCCTCTACAAGGTGCCTGTCCGCATACTCAGCTCTGCCTCTACAAGGTGTCCGTCCGCATACTCAGCTCTGCCTCTACAAGGTGCCTGTCCGCATACTCAGCTCTGCCTCTACAAGATGCCTGTCCGCATACTCAGCACTGCCTCTACAAGGTGCCTGTCCGCATACTCAGCTCTGCCTCTACAAAGGTGTCTGTCCGCATACTCATCTCTGCCTCTACAAGGTGCCTGTCCGTATACTCAGCTCTGCCTCTACAAGGTGCCTGTCCGCATACTCAGCTCTGCCTCTACAAGGTGCCTGTCCGCATACTCAGCTCTGCCTCTACAAGATGCCTGTCCGCATACTCAGCACTGCCTCTACAAGGTGCCTGTCCGCATACTCAGCTCTGCCTCTACAAGGTGTCTGTCCGCATACTCATCTCTGCCTCTACAAGGTGCCTGTCCGTATACTCATCTCTGCCTCTACAAGGTGCCAGTCTGTCTGTCTGCATGCAATTAACATCTTCCCCCAACTTCCCCCCCTCCCCTTGTGAGCAATTGGCCGCAGATCTGGCAGATGTCGCTGCATCTGCCATATCTGCTGCGTGGACGTAGCTCCCCTGGACCCGAGTGAACCCGCCGCCCAGTGCTCACCATGTGCGGTGGGTGCGGGACGGCTTCTCCCTGCAATCACCCTATGGCAGCCGCTTCTGACTCCACAGCATGAAATGAACATGAGGAGCGGATTGCCGGCAACCCGCCCCGTAGCTGTCAAAACTCTGCAGTCAAGTTAAGCATAGTGGGCTTGAGATTTCTTGAAATCCCATCCCCTATGCTAATACTGTACTATGCAGCGTTTTGGACGTCACTGCGTATACTTATCATGAGTATGCAGCCTAACGGACGACTTGCGGCACCGCACCGGCAAGCCCCATTCCTCGGCCACTGGCGATGCTTGCGGCACCGCAAAAAAACGCTGCTAGCAGTGATCTTTGTGCGCAGCCAGAAGGGCCGGATCTGCTGGATTCAGCAATCCACAAGCCCCATAGAGAATGAATGGAGCTTACTGGATTGGTGCCACAAGTCGGCCGTTATGCTGCAGATCCGGCATCTGCCGGGAATTCCACATAAATGCAGATGTGAAAGGGGCCTTAGCCATCCCGCTGTGCCCATATGGAGGCAGCACACGTACCGTCATGCTTTATAGCTTTACATTGCAGCAATTGTAGTCTGATGTTCCTATATGGCCGCCGCAGGATGATTAACAGGAAGAGTGACAGGATGAGTGACAGCATGTGATCCTCATTCTGTGAGTCTATGCACCATAAGGGATGGGCTGTGGCCCTATCAGGGGTCTGGACCTGCTCATCTTTGTGTGCTTATAGAGTAATAATATCTAGTTACACATAACTGGATGTGCAGCCGTGTTTACACACATGTGACATCCTCTTTTGTAATTTGTTACTTTCTTTCTACGTTTGCTGGCACAAAGGTGATTACTGGATACTTAATTGCTGCACTAGTTATAACCATTATTTAAATGGCCGGGATCATGTGAGCCGCTTCTCCCTATGAGCTGCTGGCATCTCCTCATGGACACCCCTGCCCCTATTTTACTATCTGTCAAGCAGGCAACTCTGTTGATGAGGACACAATTGTGCTAAGTAACCCGTTACACGGCACGACGTCGTTACAATGTCGTCTGCGATCTCGTGGGCACGCAGTCTTTTTTTACATCTTTGCCACATCGCGAGTGAGATGCACACGTCCAGATATCGTGGACGACGCACCAACAATGTGAGCAGGAATCGTTCGCACAACCAGCGAAGTTGTAAACGACATCGTTATCGCGGACTCACACAGAACATGTCTTTCATCATATTCATAAACCTTTGTGCTCCAACTTAACTAATTATCGTGTTGAGTCGTTCAGGTTACATGCAACGACGCAATAACGATGTCGTTTCAACATCGTTACACACGTCACTTTTGAGCGATGTCGTGCCGTGTAACGGTACCCTAAGGCTATACATTCAGTCTTTAGGACCCAGTGGACTCTGCAGTACTGATACATCAGTATTTGGAACCCTGCAGATTCTGGCAGCACTGATACATTCAGTCTTTAGGAATCAGTGGACTCAAGCAGCATTGATACATAGAATCTTTATGACTCTGCGAAGTCTAATATAACTGATACATTCAGCCTTTAGGACCCAGAGACTCTGTCATCCTGATACATTCAGCCTTTAGGACCCAGCAGACTCTGTCAGCCTGATACATTCAGCTTTAGGACCCAGTAGACTCTGTCAGTCCTGATACATTCAGCCTTTAGGACCCAGCAGACTCTGAGCCTGATAGTTAGGACAGATTGGATGATGACACATGATGATGATGAATTGAAGGGAATAGTAGTGTAGTTTGAGGAGTAGGAGGATGAGGATGAAGGATCAGTGATCCCCAGCAGGCAGTGATGGCAGTGGGGCGCTCTGGGTGATGCTGGTGGTCTTGGGCTCCCTGTGCCCTTGGTGAGTCTCCTTCTCCTCATATTAATAACTGATATATTGTATCAGGAAAGTTCTGTAACTTTGTGTCCACTTGGTATCAGCTTCCCTCTATGTCGGTTTGTATCAGCCTCCCTCTATGTAGGATTTGTATCGTTCCCTCTATGTTCAGGATTTGTATCGGCTTCCTCATGTTCAGGATTTGTATCAGCCTCCCTCTATTTCAGTTTGTATCCGCTTCCTCTATTCAGGATTGTATCCGCTCCCTCATGTCAGGATTTGTATCCGCTCCCTCTATGTTCAGGATTGATCGGCTTCCCTCTTTTCAGGATTGTATCGGCTTCCTCTATGTTCAGGATTTGTATCCGCTTCCTCTATTTCAGGTTGTATCCGCTTCCCCTATGTTCAGGATTGTATCAGCTTCCCTCTATGTCAGATTTGTATCAGCCTCCTCTATGTCAGGATTTGTATCAGCTTCCTCTATGTTCAGGATTTGTATCCGCTTCCCTCTATGTTCAGGATTTGTATCAGTTTTCCCTCTATGTTCAGGATTTGTATCACTTCCCTCTATGTTCAGGATTTGTATCAGCTTCCCTCTATGTTCAGGATTTGTATCAGCTTCCCTCTATGTTCAGGATTTGTATCAGCTTCCCTCTATGTTCAGGATTTGTATCGCTTCCCTCTATGTTCAGGATTTGTATCGCTTCCTCTATGTTCAGGATTTGTATCGCTTCCCTCTATGTTCAGGATTTGTATCCGCTTCACTCTATGTTCAGGATTTGTATCAGCTTCCCTCTATGTTCAGGATTTGTATCAGCTTCCCTCTATGTTCAGGATTTGTATCAGCTTCCCTCTATGTTCAGGATTTGTATCCGCTTCCACTCTATGTTCGGATTGTATCGCTTCCTCTATGTTCAGGATTTGTATCCAGCTTCCACTCTATGTTCAGGATTGTATCGCTTCCTCTATGTTCAGGATTTGTATCAGCTTCCCTCTATGTTCAGGATTTGTATCAGCTTCCCTCTATGTTCAGGATTTGTATCAGCTTCCCTCTATGTTCAGGATCTGTATCGCTTCCTCTTCGTTTTATCACTTCCTCTATGTTCAGGATTTGTATCAGCTTCCCTCTATGTTCAGGATTTGTTCTCTTTGATGTTGGTAATGAGAATCTTCTTATTTACATCCAAAGACAAAAAAAAGTAAAGAAAACTGTACCCGCTCACCGCAGGGTTCGTCACAGTGTGTCAGGGATCATGGCGGTAATGAACCGTGCACCTGTGTGAGCAGGATGTGTCAGTCAGTGGCCCCTGGGACCCCACAGAAAATCACTTCTCTATTTCACAAGACGCCTGGGACATGAAGGGTTAAATAACGGAACCACAGGGAAACGTGTCGTGTTTGTAAATGAATAGTGTAAGTTTTATGTCTCTCAACCCTGAAATGGCTGATAACAGAGAACAATAATGTATCCACTGATAAAATAGACATTAAAGGGCATGGCCAGGCCATTTTAGTAGCAAAAATAAAAAATAATGGACGCCTACTGTTCCCCCGCCTCTCTTGCTGGTTCCGCCATCTGAACCCTCTCATGTGACCCCTGCAGACAATCACTGGCCCCGGCAGGAAAGCTTTGGTCACATGTCCATCTGTCCGGAATAGGATATGCTAAACCATAGGGTCATGTGACCAGTGATTGGCTGCAGGGGTCACATGTCTGTCCTTGCTAAAAGTGGAGAAGTGGAAGTTCAGTGACCAATGGGGAATCGGAGGAGACTTCTTTTATTTTATTGTAACCCCTGGCCCTCATGTGGGGAAAAAAGAACCATTCCAGACAATTCCTTTAAGTTTATCTCTACACATCAGACTGTCAGGCTCAGTATCATAAGGTCTGTGTATAATTGATAGCTCAGTTAATAATTACCAGCAGACAACAGAAACGTTTAGGGGTTTTCCAGACTTGTGCTATTGACTTTCCATTATGTTAGGTCCTCAATATCAGATTGGTGAGTCAGGTGACACACTGAGCTCCCCACCCCACACCCCACAGGGATCAGAAAGATTGCTACGGTTCGTGGCAGTGATCTGAGCTGCAGTACCCACCGGGCGACCATTGACAACAGGGTGCGGCGCTGTGCTATTCTGGATTTGGATCTGGTATTGGCCTATTTGGAGGGTGTACCAGAGAATGTACCCGGGTGTCTACTAGTGGGTCTATTGGAGGTGGTTTTGGGGGGATGAGCTGCTTGGGGTCTACTGGGGTGTGCTAGTGGGTTTGCTGTGGTGGGCGGTCCTGTGGGGTGGTGTAATGGGGGGTGTCGGACCTCACTGATCTGTTACTGATCACCAATCCTATCGGTATCCTCATCCTTTCATTGTCCTTCCATCCGCAGGTCCGGGGAGACCATCCTTCTCCATTGACTACAGCAGGGACTGTTTCCTGAAGGACGGGAAATGTTTCCGCTTACATCTCGGGCAGCATCCACTACTCCCGGATCCCGGGCAGCTACTGGAAAGACCGACTGCAGAAGATGTACATGAGCGGGCTCAACGTGGTGCAAGTGTAAGAGGCTCCATAGAGTTCAGAGATGATTGTAAAGAAAGCTCTTCAGATGTGATAGATTCCTGCCTGTGTGATTGCCCCCGATCCTCGCAGTTATCAGCCGCTGTGTTAATGTGCATGCCATCTCTCTCTAGGTACGTGCCCTGGAACTTCCATGAGCCTCAGCCCGGGGTGTTTAACTTCAGAGGGGACCACGATCTGGAACGTTTCCTGAACCTGACGTCGGAGCTCGGACTTCTGGTCATCATGAGGCCGGGGCCTTATATCTGCGCGGAGTGGGACATGGTAAGAAGCGGCGCAGGCGCTGGCACTGTGGGGGTTTGTAACCATCCATTTGGCTGACTTTAAATGTGTTTTTATGTATATTTCTTTTTTTAAAGGGGTTTTCAGCAACAAGTTTAGGGTGGGGGGAGGTTAAAATTCAAATAAATAAAAAAGAAGCCCCT
Organism: Allobates femoralis; assembly: GCA_033576535.1. Classification (NCBI taxonomy): domain Eukaryota; kingdom Metazoa; phylum Chordata; class Amphibia; order Anura; family Aromobatidae; genus Allobates; species Allobates femoralis. Next base: position 12,496,605 of record JARQOC010000011.1, read on the forward strand.
CCCGGCCTGGCACCGCTCCTCCGCACTCTGCACAGTCCTCCGAGAGGTGAAGAAGCAGCACTGAGTACAGAGGAGCTGCACCTCTCTGGGAGTTATTTATTCCCCACCCATGCTCCATTATTAAGGGTTCATTCACTAATGGACAACCCCTTTAACTATGTCCCATCAGGCTCGTCTATGACCAACGGCTTCATCTCTTACAGTGATGAAGTCATTGAGTTCCTCATGCTTTACACTGCAGCCTTGCACATTTCTTTCTTTACAACGATTAAATGTTCCCACAGCAGCACAGAGCATGTTAGGAAATTCATCTGCTGATTTTACCATGTCAGTGACCCCTATTGATCAAGAGAACGGGGCCTTAAAACATGGCACTCGCATGCAGACGCATATCACAGAGCCCAAAACCAGCAGATTAATGTCCTTATATTCTCTGTGCTGCTGTGGGACTCTGGGTTGGTGCTAACTTTAAATGTTGGGACTATCCCTTTAAAGATCAAATGCACAATATAGATCTAAAAGTGCATCTATTTATTAAGCAAAGTTGACTTGGACTCGGCCAGATGAAGTTTTCACCATGACGCTGTTTAGTTTTGCTTCCTCTACATTCAATGTCGGGACTTTCCAAGATTGTGTTGTTTTTTTATTTTTTTTTTTATTTAAGATGTTTTTCTGTCTTTGAATAGAAAATAATATATAATAATAAATTAGCTCATTATGCGCTGACTTCTGCTGAGCTTGTTCTCACAAGTAGTAGTTAATATGAACAAGCAAAGCTGCAGTGTAAAGCATGGTGGGAAAAGACTGAGCAGCAGCCTGAGCCTCAGATTATTCTGTATTAGACTAATTATTCACTTTTGAGCTCCCTCTGAAAACTGTTTTTATTAAAGGGGATGAGACGGGCTTGCATCTCCCTCCAATCAGCTATTGGAAGGGACCAGGGGGATAATGCGAGGCTGAACACTTTATAATTGAGGAATGTAACTCGGGGCAGTCATGACTTCAGCTTCATACGTGGTTACAGATTTTGCTGATGTTGGTTTATATATTAGGGCGGACTCCCAGCCTGGCTGCTGAACAAGAAGGACATCCGTCTGCGCGCCTCCGATCCAGGTGAGGTATAAAAACGGCTGATTTGAAGTGGCTGATAAGGTTCAGTATGATCTTATAATGAGCAGAGTCTGTGCTCCACCCACTGGACTCATAAAGCAAAAAAAATGAGCAGTCTGTGCTCCGCCCACTTGACTCATGAAGTCAAAATGAGCAAGTCTGTAGCTCCCCCACTTGACTCATGAAAACCAAACATGAGCAGAGTCTGTGCTCGCCCACTGGACACCTAAAGCCAAAAATGAGCAGAGTCTTTGCTCCGCCCACTGCACTCGACTCATACCAAGATGAATCTGGCTCGCAGACTATAAACAAGAATGAGTAGTCTGTGCTCCGCCCACTGGACTCATAAAGCCAAGAATGAGTAGTATGTGCTCCGCCCACTGGACTCATAAAGCCAAACATGAGCAGAGTCTGTGCTCCGCCCACTGGACACCTTAAAGCAAAAATGAGCAGTCATTTCCACACTGGACCTAAAAAAAAATAGCAAGAAATTTAACCCAAAAATAGCTAATAAGTACAGTCATGGACCGCAGCTAGACATGGAGAGAATTCTTAGGACAGGCGCAGTGTCCGCTCTGTGCCAGAATCTCTCCAACTCTCGGCTGGATTATAATTTCCTACACTTTCTGGGGTAAATTATAGTTCATTTATTGACCAAATTGGCCACACCCCCTTCCCTCTAAGTCCCACCCACTTTTGGGAAAATCGCTGCCGTAATAAAATAAATGCAACAACTTTTGCAGGCCAGTTTTTTGCTGTAAATCAAATGATGAATTACCCTCAGTGTCAACAAATTGCGGCACTTATTACTAAGGGTCATGAAATGTGACTTTTTTCCAACAGCAGAAAAATGCCTTGGTGGGTTTTATTAATTTGCCGATTCACCCAAACAGCTAAAATTTTAGGACGGACGGCGGGGATTGTGCACTTTTTTATTACATTTTTGGATTGTGCACGTTTTCTTACATGTTCGGGGATTGTGCACATTTTACATTTATTTCATTTTCTGAGTGTGTTGTCATGTTTTCTGACGTGGTCAGGGATTGTGCACGTTTTCTGACGTGGTCGGGATGTGCAGTTTCGACTTGGATTGCACGTTTTCTGACTTGGTTGGGGATTGTGCACGTTTTCTGACGTGGTTGGGGATTGTGCACGTTTTCTGACGTGGTCGGGGATTGTGCACGTTTTCTGATCTTTGGGTTTGGGGCGTTGTGCACGTTTTCTGACGTGGTGGGGATTGTGCACGTTTTCTGACGTGGTTGGGGATTGTGCACGTTTTCTGACGTGGTGGGGATTGTGCACGTTTTCTGACGTGGTGGGGATTGTGCACGTTTTCTGACGTGGTTGGGGATTGTGCACGTTTTCTGACGTGGCGGGGCATTGTGCACGGTTTTTGACGTGGCCGGGGATTGTGCACGGTTTTTGACGTGGCCGGGCATTGTGCACGGTTTTTGACGTGGCCGGGCATTGTGCACGGTTTTGACGTGGCCGGGGATTGTGCACGGTTTTCCTACATTTTCTGTCTATATAGCTCACACAATTCAGTATTCAGGCTTCTCTATTCATGGTATTGTAGTATAACTGATGAACCCCTCCCATTTCCAGACTACCTGACCGCCGTGGACTCCTGGCTCTCCGTCCTGCTCCCCAAGTTACGTCCTCGTCTGTACAACAATGGTGGAAACATAATCAGCGTCCAGGTAAAGGCTCATCTCTGACCCAAAACTTTTTTTTGTTAATTTTTGTTTATTTTACAAAGATTTAGAAATAATTTTAGTATAATTCTTTTATGTTTGTATTTTTTTTAGCATAAATAAAAAAAATTATTCATAGCTTTAATTTTTGCTGATAGAGCGATCACTGGAGCATGTTTCCCAGTACCCATCAGCCCCACTCTTGTGTGTTGAGCCACTGAATGCAAAACCACAGTTTTCACCCAATTTGAGTATCTGGAGCCTCATTTATGAGAATCACCTCACAGTAAGATCGTTCTGGTGCCTATAGCCTCTGCAGAAGTAACTGGGCCTCATTATGAGAATAACCTCACAGTAAGATTGTTCTGGTGTCTATAGCCTCTGCAGAAGTAACTGGGCCTCATTTATGAGAATCACCTCACATAAAATTGTTCTGGTGTCTATAGCCCTGCAGAAGTAACTGGAGCCTCATTTATGAGAATTACCTCACAGTAAGATCGTTCTGGTGTCTATAGCCTTTGCAGAAGTAACTGGGCCTCATTTATGAGAATTACCTCACAGTAAGATCGTTCTGGTGCCTATAGCCTTGCAGAAGTAACTGGGCCTCATTTATGAGAATTACCTCACAGTACGATCGTTCTGGTGTCTATAGCCCTGCAGAAGTAACTGGGCCTCATTATGAGAATACCTCACAGTAAGATCGTTCTGGTGCCTATAGCCTTGCAGAAGTAACTGGAGCCTCATTTATGAGAATACACCTCACAGTAAGATCGCTCTGGTGCTATAGCCTTGCAGAAGTAACTGGGCCTCATTTATGAGAATTACCTCACAGTAAGATCGTTCTGGTGTCTATAGCCCTGCAGAAGTAACTGGGCCTCATTTATGACAATACCTCACAGTAAATCGTTCTGGTGTCTATAGCCTCTGCAGAAGTAACTGGGGCCTCATTTATGAAATTACCTCACAGTAAGATCGTTCTGGTGCTATAGCCTCTGCAGAAGTAACTGGGCCTCATTTATGAGAATTACCTCACAGTAAGATCTTCTGGTGTCTATAGCCTCTGCAGAAGTAACGGGGCTCATTTATGAGAATTACCTCACAGTAAGATCGTTCTGTGTCTATAGCCTCTGCAGAAGTAACTGGGGCCTCATTTATGAGAATTACCTCACAGTAAGATCGTTCTGGTGCCTATAGCCTCTGCAGAAGTAACTGGGCCTCATTTATGGAATTACCTCACAGTGAGATCGTTCTGGTGCCTATAGCCTCTGCAGAAGTAACTGGGCCTCATTTATGAGAATTACCTCACAGTAAGATCGTTCTGGTGTCTATAGCCCTGCAGAAGTAACTGGACCTCATTTATGAGAATTACCTCACAGTAAGATCGTTCTGGTGTCTATAGCCTCTGCAGAAGTAACTGGAGCCTCATTTATGAGAATACCTCACAGTAAGATCCGCTCTGGTGTCTATAGCCTCTGCAGAAGTAACTGGGGCCTCATTTATGAGAATTACCTCACAGTAAGATCGTTCGGGTGCCTATAGCCTCTGCAGAAGAAACTGGGCCTCATTTATGAGAATTACCTCACAGTAAGATCGTTCTGGTGTCTATAGCCTATGCAGAAGAAACTGGGCTCATTATGAGAATTACCTCACAGTAAGATCGTTCTGGTGTCTATAGCCTTTTGCAGAAGAAACTGGGGCCTCATTTATGAGAATTACCTCACAGTAAGATTTTCTGGTGCCTATAGCCTTTGCAGAAGTAACTGGGCCTCATTTATGAGAATTCACCTCACAGTAAGATTGTTCTGGTGTCTATAGCCCCTGCAGAAGTAACTGGGCCTCATTTATGAGAATTACCTCACAGTAAGATGTTCTGGTGCCTATAGCCTTGCAGAAGTAACTGGGCCTCATTTATGACAATTACCTCACAGTAAGATCGTTACGTGTCTATAGCCCTGCAGAAGTAACTGGTCCTCATTTATGACAATTACCTCACATAAGATTTTGTGTCTATAGCCTCTGCACATAACTGGAGCCCATTATGGAATTACCACAGTTTGACATAGTCCATTATGCCTCTGCAGAAGTAAACCGGGGCCTCATTTATGAGAATTACCTCACAGTAAGATCGTTTGGTCACCTATGGCCTCTGCAGAAGTAACTTGGCCTCATTTATGAGAATTACCTTACAGTAAGATCGTTCTGGTGTCTATAGCCTCTACAGAAGTAACTGGGCCTCATTTATGAGAATTACCTCACAGTAAGATCATTCTGGTGTCTATAGCCTCTGCAGAAGTAACCGGGGCCTCATTTATGAGAATTACCTCACAGTAAGATCGTTCTGGTGTCTATAGCCTCTACAGAAGTAACTGGGCCTCATTTATGAGAATCACCTCACAGTAAGATCGTTCTGGTGTCTATAGCCTCTGCAGAAGTAACTGGAGCCTCATTTATGGGAATTACCTCACAGTGAGATCGTTCTGGTGCCTATAGCCTCTGCAGAAGTAACTGGAGCCTCATTTATGAGAATTACCTCACAGTAAGATCGTTCTGGTGTCTATAGCCTCTGCAGAAGTAACTGGAGCCTCATTTATGAGAATTACCTCACAGTAAGATCGTTCTGGTGTCTATAGCCTCTGCAGAAGTAACTGGAGCCTCATTTATGAGAATCACCTCACAGTAAGACCGCTCTGGTGTCTATAGCCTCTGCAGAAGTAACTGGGCCTCATTTATGAGAATTACCTCACAGTAAGATCGTTCTGGTGTCTATAGTCTCTGCAGAAGTAACTGGGCCTCATTTATGAGAATTACCTCACAGTAAGATCGTTCTGGTGTCTATAGCCTATGCAGAAGCAACTGGGCCTCATTTATGAGAATTACCTCACAGTAAGATCGTTCTGGTGTCAATAGCCTCTGCAGAAGCAACTGAGGCCTTATTTATGAGAATCACCTCACAGTAACATTGTGCTGATCACCTATAGCCTCTGCAGAAGCAACTGGGCCTCATTTATGAGAATTACCTCACAGTAAGATCGTTCTGGTGTCTATAGCCTCTGCAGAAGTAACTGGAACCTCATTTATGAGAATCACCTCACAGTAAGATCGTTCTGGTGTCTATAGCCTCTGCAGAAGTAACTGGAACCTCATTTATGAGAATTACCTCACAGTAAGATCGTTCTGGTGTCTATAGCCTCTGCAGAAGCAACTGAGGCCTTATTTATGAGAATCACCTCACAGTAACATTGTGCTGATCACCTATAGCCTCTGCAGAAGCAACTGGGCCTCATTTATGAGAATTACCTCACAGTAAGATCGTTCTGGTGTCTATAGCCTCTGCAGAAGTAACTGGAACCTCATTTATGAGAATTACCTCACAGTAAGATCATTCTGGTGTCTATAGCCTCTGCAGAAGCAACTGGAGCCTCATTTATGAGAATCACCTCACAGTAAGATCATTAAAAAACAGTAAGGCACCTTCACATCACCGTTTTTGCCGGTTCGTGGCACATTTGGCAGCTTTGCCACATTTGCCACGTAATGGCTCACTTACCGCAAGCCTGCGACAAGCCGCATTCATGCCCTATGTGACTTGCGGTGATGTGCGGTACTTGCCATTTTGTTGGATCCAGCAAAACCGCAACTACCGCACCTGCCCGCAAGTCACATAGGGCATGAATGCGGCTTGTCGCACGCTTGCGGTAAGTGAGCGATTACGCGGTAAATGTGGCAAAGCTGCCAAATGTGCCACGAACGGGCAAAAACGGTGATGTGAAAGCAGCGTTAGATCGTTCGGGTCACCTATAGCCTCTGCAGAAGTAACTGGGCTCTCATGAGAATCACCGCACAGTAAGGCCTCTCACACACATCCGTGCAAAACGCGCACGTGTTGAGACAGTTTTTGGGGGCCCACATGTATATGTGTCACGCATGGTGTGTCATGCATGTGCTGTCCGTGTGACATCCGGATAGCACACGGACAGCAGGACGTTTGTGCAGGACGTTTTTGACACTGACCCATCGACCTGAATGGGTCTGTGTGTCCATGTTTCCGTGTGGAGCACAGGGGCACGCGTCTGCTCCACACGGAGACACGGTTCGTGCAGAATCCCGAACATGTGAAAGAGGCCATGAAGTTCAGTTTGTCTCCGTATGTCCATACCTCCAGGCATGTGGCTGCGCGGGACAGCACATGTGCCGGAGACACGGATGTGTGACACATTCTGGTGCCTATAACAGAGTGCTGCTGTCAGCATTGAAGCTGCTGAGGTAAAGTGAAAGCTGAGCTGTGATTGGTTGATCTGGACTGTGAGATCCTTTAGGACATTTTCTGCTTTGTATCTATAGATTCCCCTATTAGATCTCAGATCAGTGTGAGGTGATCACTAAGGGGCAGGACACTAAGCGCTGTTCCTCCAAAAACACGATCAAGGTAAACCAAAAGAGACAAGTGAACAGCGCAAGTCCCGAATCAACAGATCACTGTCTATGAGTGAAGCCACGGGTGGTTTGCTAGTAATAAAAGAAAAATAATTAAAACAGTGTTGTAAAAAATATTCAAAAAAATAATTTTTAAAGGAAAGATCATCACCTTCCCCCCCCCCAAAAATATTTGAATAAAATTCCAAGCAACAAAATGTTAAAAATATATAATAAAAAAAAAAATCACTGGTATATGTGTAACAATATATTAAATACCGTATAAACTCGAGTATAAGCCGAGTTTTTCAGCACACAATTTTTGTGCTGAAAAGTGTCCCCCTCGGCTTATACTTGAGTCACTCAGTATTTGCTATGGGGGGGAGGGTGGTGACTGGGGGCTGGAGGAGGCAGGAGGGCGCTGTAAAAGGAGCGGGAGGTCACGTGGGGCCGCTCATTAGTGTAATGTAATATACACTGCATCCCCCTGTCCATCAGCGGTGGGGGGGGCGGGTGGAGCATATTGCAATAAGCAAGGTGTACTCGCCCCCCCCCCCCCCATCACCACCACAGTATCTGGTCCCCATGCTGCTGCACGCATTAAAACAGCAAACCATTTACATTACCTTTCTGGTGCATCCCAGCAGGCACCACTGCATCCTCCAATCTTCATGCATGTGATGGCATCATGTGACCGGCGAAGAGGACGCAGCGGTGCATGCAGGGATGTGCCAGAAAGGGAATGTAAATGGTTTGTTGTTTTAATGTGTGCAGCAGCATGTGGTCCAAATACTATGATGGGGGGGGCTACATCCAATGTTGGGGGCCATGTGCCAGCATGGGGGGCAATATATAATGATGGGGGGGGGGGCATGTCCAGCTGTGGGGGTTATAAACAAAGGTGGGGGCATGTGGCAGCATGGGGGGTTATATACATTGATGTGGGGCTATATATACATTGATGGGGCCATCTGCCAGCATAGGGGACTATATATAATTATGGGGGGCATGTACCAGCATGGGGGGCTATATACATTGATGGGGTGCATGTGTTAGCAAGGGGGGCTATATATAATGCTGGGGGGCATGTACCAGGATGAAGGGGATATGTACAATGATGGGGGGCGATGTACCAGGATGAGGGGGTTATATACTATTATGGCATTTATATACAGTGATGAGGGTCATATATGCTATGATAAATGCATATTAGTAATTTTTGAAGCGGCTCCTGGTGGGTTCTGCTCCACACCTGTCCTGGCGGGACCTGCTCCACACCGCTCCTGGCGGGATCTGCTCCACACCGCTCCTGGCGGGATCTGCTCCACACCGCTCCTGGCGGGATCTGCTCCACACCGCTCCTGGCGGGATCTGCCCCACACGGCTCCTGGCGGGATCTGCCCCACACGGCTCCTGGCGGGATCTGCCCCACACGGCTCCTGGCGGGATCTGCCCCACACGGCTCCTGGCGGGATCTGCCCCACACGGCTCCTGGCGGGATCTGCCCCACACCGCTCCTGGCGGGATCTGCCCCACACGGCTCCTGGTGGGATCTGCCCCACACCGCTCCTGGTGGGATCTGCCCCACACCTGTCCTGGTGGGATCGGCCCCACACCTGTCCTGGTGGGATCGGCCCCACACCTGTCCTGGTGGGATCGGCCCCACACCTGTCCTGGTGGGATCTGCTCCACACTTGATCATTTACTCAAGCACTTGAAAAACTGTTTGATTTTGTGACCAGCTCCATGTGAAGACTAAAATAAATTCTTCTAAACAAAAGTAAAACTTTAATCCTGCCTGATCTGTGTTTGCAGTTTTAGTACCTCTGCCCCATTACGTCCTCCTATCTTGCAGGTGGAGAACGAGTACGGGAGCTTCGCGGCCTGTGATTTTGGGTACCTGCGCCACCTTCACGCCATGTTCCGCCTGTACCTGGGAGACGACGTTGTTCTCTTCACCACGGATGGGAACGCTGACTACTTTCTGAAGTGCGGCACCCTGCAAGATCTCTACACCACTGTGGACTTCGGTCCGGGTCAGTAATCCATATTACTTCTAGGTGTTCAGTGTTTTCTTTGCTCTGCTTCTTTTTGGGGATCAATCTTCCTTAGCTCCAGGTCTCTATACTGGAAGGTTCGCAGTACCGCATATTCAGTGCCCTAAGTGTAACTTGACGCTCATGGGCCCCGATGTGAAAACTCCAACGGGGCCCCCAATTTATTGCAAATCTTTAATAATAATAATAGACTTTTTCTATAGGCCAAAGGGACTTTTGGGGGCCCCTAGGCTCCAGGACCCACTGTGCGATTACAACCCCTGATCCTGAAGTAGTTACCCCCCCTTTATGTATGGAAGGAGACTCCACACTCAGGGCTGTGCTGTACTTTGGTACCTGTAGTTTTTTATTGTGACCTTATGATTTTGAGATACTTATTATTAAAGTTTTCTGCCTTCTTACAAAGTGGCCGTCCAGAGCTGTGATATTAGGTTATTTCTCCTTCGCCTCATTGGGGGACACAGGACCATGGGTGTTATGCTTCTGTCCACTAGGAGGCGACACTAGGCAGAATCTGCAAAAGATTAACAACAGTGGCTCCTCTTCTGCAGTATACACCCCTGGAGCAGGCACTGCTTTAAAGGGAACCTGTCGCCTAGATTTAAGGCCCTACACTATCACTACCTGTCCCTGCACCTTCCTAGCTGCTCCCTATCTATGCCTATCTGAGCTAAAGGGGCCCTATAAAACATCAGAAAAATAACTTTATAACTTACAGAAGTCCCTGAGGCTGGGGACTGAAAAGGCGGCACCAGGCTCCATGCATCACTCCTCGATCCGGCAGCGCACACCCCGCTGGGCGACATTATTCTTTCTTCATCGCCGCCCCTCTATTTGGAATCTCCCGCCCTCTGTACACCTATCGTGCATCGGCCGCTACGTCACATCCGGCGCGGTGCATTATGGGGCTGATCACATGATCAAGCCCATAATGCACTGGCGTTGATCATGTGAATTTTATGCTCCCCTCGCTCCAGCGGTGTCTGCTCCTCTCCCTTCCGCTGCCGCTCATTAGGGTTCATGAATATTCACTTCACTGAGCTCAAGAGCGGACTGGAAGAGAGAGGAGCAGCGGCGCTGGAGGGAGGTGAGTATGCGGTGACAGGCTGTCCGTGTGCAAACCACGGCCCCACGGCTAGCACACGGACTGCACATATTGTGTCACACATCCGTGACACGTGTGCACGCCCCGCCCCACGCCCAAACGGCCTTGTGTCACATGTCCATGGTGACACGAATGTGTGAAAGAGGCCTTACACGAGCCGCTCCTTCCTCGGCATCCCACTGTTGGGGTGTTGGGTTGAAGTCAAGGTGACGTCTCTCCTTCCCCAGGTCCCCACTGGTGGGGCCCATGGGTTGAAGTTGAGGGTGCACAGGAGTCCTCGGAGTGTTGGCAACAGCATCCCTCCCTAATCGTCCCTTTGGGGGTATTAGGTTGAGCACCAGCAGGTAGAGTGGCCAGCCGCACACCCCTACACTGTGCAGGGAGCAGCACCCAGAAGTGGCAGCGCTGCTGCGTGAGTCCGATGGGCACATACAGGCAGCACACTATAGGGCTGCAGCACATCCAGGAGCATCGGCCCTGCTGCGGGCCATCAATGTGGGCAGCAGTGACAGCCGGCACAGTATATCTGTGCACCTGTATATACTTAGCGCCGTCGCTATAGCCAAATTCTGGGGAACCAGGCTCTGGGTGTGCCTGCGGAGGCCACCCTGACCCCAGCGCTACTCTGCTCCGGAGGTCCGCCAGGTCCGGGGCCGTTCGTGACCTCTGCGGACCTCCGCGCCGGTCTGGAGCCATTTCGGGCCGCAATTTTTACTTTAGGCCGCGGCTTCGGCCTAGCTCGAAGCCGCCGCCCTTGTCTCCGCACCCGCGGCCAGCATCATAGAGGGGGCGGGACAAAGCGTGCAGGGCACAGTAGGCCCCATTCACACACTGTTTTTTTGTTTTTTTTTGCTGCATATTTTTACGCACAAGCTCAAAAAAAGCCAGGAGTGGCACACTCGGAGGAAAGGTCTAATAGAAACAAGGGCTCCACTTATATGTTTAATCACCCACTCCTGGTTTGTGATGAGCTTGTGCTTAAAAATATGCAGCAAAAAAAGCAGTGTGTGAGTGGGGCCTTTAGATCAAGGTTTCCCTGCACGCTCCCTCCCTCCTCCCTCCCTCCCTCCTTCCTCCTTCCTCTCTTCCTCCCTCCCTCCTTCCTCCCTCCCTCCTCTAGTGATGAGCAGTCCGGCTCTTTCGGCTCAAAAAACGGCTCTTTTTTACAATAATCCTCTGCTACAACCTGTCATGAATACTGAACCTCCCCTGTACAGTGAGAACCTTATTCTACACCTCTGTATGTATCTAGTGAAGCAGTAAACACTGTTATTAGCATTATTGTTTCCTCAGATTGTCAGCTCTTCTGAACAGGGCCCTCGCTCCTCATTTGTATTCTCAACTTTTATTGCTTTCTAATGTGTGGTGTTTTTTGTACATGTCCTTATTAGTAAATGCTCTGATATGTGTCAGTCCTAATTCTTAAATATAAAGGTTGCAATTACTGTGCTATGTCACTGTATGTGCAACATACACTGTACATACTACACACATTGTACACACATACTGTACACACATACTGTACACACTTACATACACACATTGTACACACATACATACACACATACTGTACACATATACATACACACATTGTACACACATACTGTACACATATACATACACACACTGTACACACATACTGTACACATATACATACACACACTGTACACACATACTGTACACATATACATACACACACTGTACACACATACTGTACACATACATACACACATTGTACACACATACTGTACACATATACATACACACATTGTACACATACATACACACATTGTACACACATACTGTACACATACTACACACATTGTACACACATACTATACACACACTGTACACACATTGTACACATATACATACACACATTGTACACACATACTGTACACATATACATACACACATTGTACACATACATACACACATTGTACACACATACTGTACACATATACATACACATATACATACACACATTGTACACACATACTGTACACATATACATACACACATTGTACACATACATACACACATTGTACACACATACATACACACATACTGTACACATATACATACACACATTGTACACACATACTGTACACATATACATACACACACTGTACACACATACTGTACACATATACATACACACACTGTACACACATACTGTACACATATACATACACACATTGTACACACATACTGTACACATATACATACACACATTGTACACACATACTGTACACATATACATACACACATTGTACACATATACATACACACATACTGTACACACATACATACACACATTGTACACATACATACACACATTGTACACACATACTGTACACATACTACACACATTGTACACACATACTGTACACATATACATACACACATTGTACACATATACATACACACATTGTACACACATACTGTACACATATACATACACACATTGTACACATATACATACACACATTGTACGTACATACATACACACATTGTACACATATACATACACACACTGTGCGTACATACATACACACATTGTACACATATACATACACACATTGTACACAACATACTGTACACACATACTGTACACACATACACACATACTGTACACATACATACACACATTGTACACACATACATACACACATTGTACACACATACTGTACACATACTGTACACATATACATACACACATACTGTACACATACATACACACATTGTACACATATACATACACACACTGTACACACATACTGTACACATATACATACACACATTGTACACACATACTATACACACATATACACACATGATATATACACCCACACGATATATATACACACACATGTGTGTGTATATATCATATGATAAATACACACACACATGATATATACACACATGATATACACACACACACGATATATATACACACACATGATAAATACACACACATGATATATACACACACATGATATATACACACACATGATATATACACACACACATGATATATCACACACACATGATATATATACACACACACATGATATATATACACACGATATATACACACACATGATATATACACACACACATGATATATATACACACACGATATATACACACGATATATACACACACATGATATATACACCCACACACATGATATATACACACACACGATATATATACACACACATGATATGATAAATACACACACACATATGATGTATACACACACATATGATATACACACACACACGATATACACACACACACGATATACACACATACACGATATACACACACACACAATATATACACACACATATGATATATATACACACACGATATATACACACGATATATACACACACATGATATATACACACACACACATGATATATACACACACACACATGATATATACACACACACGATATATATACACACACATATGATATATATACACACACGATATATACACACGATATATACACACACATGATATATACACACACATGATATATACACACACAATGATATATACACACACACATGATATATACACACACACATGATATATACACACACACACACATGATATATACACACACACATGATATATACACACACACGATATATATACATACACATATGATATATACACACACACATATGATATATATACACACGATATATACACATACACGATATATACACACACATGATATATACACACACATGATATATACACACACACACACATGATATATACACACACACACATGATATATACACACACACAATATATATACATACACATATGATATATACACACGATATATACACATACACGATATATACACACACATGATATATACACACACATGATATATACACACACACACACATGATATATACACACACACACATGATATATATACACACACGATATATACACACGATATATACACACACATGATATATACACACACATGATATATACACACACATGATATATAACACACATACACATGATATATACACACACACACATGATATATACACACACACGATATATATACATACACATATGATATATACACACACACATATGATATATACACACGATATATACACATACACGATATATACACACACATATGATATATATACACACACGATATATACACACACATATGATATATATACACACACGATATATACACACACACACACACAGCGCCTTCCACTAAACATTGAAGAGATGGAGACAGAACATTTTGTTAAAGATTTTCTCTTTTTTTTATACCAGAAAAAAAACTTAAGCGGTTAAACGCCAGTCCTGGATGTCAGTAGGCCAACTACACTGGGCACTATGTGCTGACTTCCTATTACACTGGGCACTATGTGCTGACTCCCTATTACACTGGGCACTATGTGCTGACTCCCTATTACACTGGGCACTATGTGCTGACTTCCTATTACACTGGGCACTATGTGCTGACCTCCTATTACACTGGGCACTATGTGCTGACTCCCTATTACACTGGGCACTATGTGCTGACTCCCTATTACACTGGGCACTATGTGCTGACTCCCTATTACACTGGGCACTATGTGCTGACTCCCTATTACACTGGGCACTATGTGCTGACTCCCTATTACACTGGGCACTATGTGCTGACTTCCTATTACACTGGGCACTATGTGCTGACTCCCTATTACCACTGGGCACTATGTGCTGACTTCCTATTACACTGGGCACTATGTGCTGACCTCCTATTACACTGGGCACTATGTGCTGACCTCCTATTACACTGGGCACTATGTGCTGACCTCCTATTACACTGGGCACTATGTGCTGACTCCCTATTACACTGGGCACTATGTGCTGACCTCCTATTACACTGGGCACTATGTGCTGACTCCCTATTACACTGGGCACTATGTGCTGACTCCCTATTACACTGGGCACTATGTGCTGACCTCCTATTACACTGGGCACTATGTGCTGACTCCCTATTACACTGGGCACTATGTGCTGACTCCCTATTACACTGGGCACTATGTGCTGACTTCCTATTACACTGGGCACTATGTGCTGACTCCCTATTACACTGGGCACTATGTGCTGACTCCCTATTACACTGGGCACTATGTGCTGACTCCCTATTACACTGGGCACTATGTGCTGACTCCCTATTACACTGGGCACTATGTGCTGACTTCCTATTACACTGGGCACTATGTGCTGACCTCCTATTACACTGGGCACTATGTGCTGACTCCCTATTACACTGGGCACTATGTGCTGACCTCCTATTACACTGGGCACTATGTTGCTGACTCCCTATTACACTGGGCACTATGTGCTGACCTCCTATTACACTGGGCACTATGTGCTGACTCCCTATTACACTGGGCACTATGTGCTGACCTCCTATTACACTGGGCACTATGTGCTGACTCCCTATTACACTGGGCACTATGTGCTGACTCCCTATTACACTGGGCACTATGTGCTGACTTCCTATTACACTGGGCACTATGTGCTGACTCCCTATTACACTGGGCACTATGTGCTGACTCCCTATTACACTGGGCACTATGTGCTGACTCCCTATTACACTGGGCACTATGTGCTGACTCCCTATTACACTGGGCACTATGTGCTGACCTCCTATTACACTGGGCACTATGTGCTGACTTCCTATTACACTGGGCACTATGTGCTGACTCCCTATTACACTGGGCACTATGTGCTGACTCCCTATTACACTGGGCACTATGTGCTGACCTCCTATTACACTGGGCACTATGTGCTGACCTCCTATTACACTGGGCACTATGTGCTGACCTCCTATTACACTGGGCACTATGTGCTGACTCCCTATTACACTGGGCACTATGTGCTGACTCCCTATTACACTGGGCACTATGTGCTGACTCCCTATTACACTGGGCACTATGTGCTGACCTCCTATTACACTGGGCACTATGTGCTGACTCCCTATTACACTGGGCACTATGTGCTGACTCCCTATTACACTGGGCACTATGTGCTGACTCCCTATTACACTGGGCACTATGTGCTGACCTCCTATTACACTGGGCACTATGTGCTGACCTCCTATTACACTGCCTCTATATACAATTATTGAAGCTGCACCTATATCTCTCCACGTTTTGCCTAAAATCCTATTCCTTACCCAACAACAGGTCTATTCTCCCCCTGCAGTGTCCTCCTGACTAAAGACTGAGAAGATGATCAATGATAATAAACAAGCTGAGTCCTCCTACACATCCCACATATGCCAGATAAGGTCAGGGAAACTTAACCCATAAACATGCTGCTGGTCTTGTGCCCACTGCCCTAAGGAATAAACAATGTGTGTATAGCTTTAATTGGGAGAAGGGGCTTCACACCATGTGTTGGAAACTTTGTTTACACTTCCAGTGTTAGCTCACTTATCTCCTGGCTGCTCCTCCCAGTCACAGTCAGGCTTAATAAAGCTGCCAGCAGAGGGTAAAAAAAAAACAAAAAAAAAAACACGGCTCTCTGTCTCGTTCACTGTGAAGAGTCGGCTCTTATCAGTCACATGGAAGAGCCGGCTCAATGTGTCGGATCGTTCGCGAACGACACATCACTACCCTCCTCGCTCCTTCTGCCTCATGCAGCTCCCTCCCTCCCTCCTCCCTCCCCGCTCCTTCTGCCTCATGCAGCTCCCTCCCCGCTCCTTCTGCCTCATGCAGCTCCCTCCCTCCCTCCTCCCTCCCTCTTCCCTCCCTCTTCCCTCCCTCCTCGCTCCTTCTGCCTCATGCAGCTCCCTCCCTTCCTCCCTCCCTCTTCCCTCCCTCCTCACTCCTTCTGCCTCATGCAGCTCCCTCCCTCCTGGCAGCCATTACACTGTACAGTTTGTAGCTGTGGAGTGCAAGGGAGAAGAGCTTGCCATCCTGTGACGGCCAGCGATCTCCGGGGGGCACAGGACCACTAGTGGGGCACTCGTCAGAAGACGGGGTAAGAGACAAACTGTGGTTTCTCTCCTCTGCTGTGGCCCCTTAAGTTCTGATCAGGTGTCTATTAGGGAACTATGCCGGGCTCAAGAACTAAGAGGACCAGGGCTTCTAGCTCTTATTACGCCTCATGCACAGCCTGCAGGGCCTCTCTACCCAGTGGATGCACGTCCCCGCACTGCCAGGACTGCGCCCAGGCCAGCGTGCCAGAGCCCCCAATAGCCCGGCTGCTACAGATGCGGTGCCGGAATGGGCCGTACTTATGTCCCAAGCAATGTCCCAATCTGTGTCGCGGTCCTCCACATTGCTCCAGGCACTGCAGAGTCATTCCGCTCCCGTCGCCGCTGTTTCGCCTTTACAGCACGGTGACCACGCGGTCCGGGGCTCCACTGACCCAGGTCCGTCAACTTTCAGGTCAGGACACAAGCGGTCTCACTCCCCAGCGTCCACGCACAGTCCCAGGTCATCTCCGGCCAGGGAAAGGCAGAGTGACCCTTGGGGCATCCGTGCTTCCGGTTCAGAGCTGCATCGGGAAACGTCAGTTGACGACATAATCACTTCCATCAATCAGGTGTTGGACTTATCTGACTCTACTCCTGATGCTCCAGAGCACAAAATATCCTTTCAAAGAGCCAGGAAACCGCATAAATACTTCTCAGATCATCCCGAATTCAAAGCGATTCTCCAAAAACATCGCCTACATCCTGAGAAAAGATTTGGCAATCGCCAATCACTGGAGGCACGTTACCCGTTTTTGCCGGAGGTAACCAAGAACTGGGCAGATTCACCTGAGGTGGACCCCCCAGTCGCTAGGCTGGCAGCACAGACGCTTCTGTCGCTGCCGGACAGCTCATCCATCAAGGATGCAACGGATCGTCAGATAGAACAGATGGCTCGTTCAATTTTTGAGGCCTCAGGGTCATCTTTAGCACCGGCGTTCGCCTCAGTCTGGGCAGCCAAGGCCATCATGACCTGGGCGGCCCAATTGCATGCCGCCCTCCGATCGATAGACGTGGACCTGTCGGATCAAGCGGTGCAGATGTCGGTTATGGCAGATTACTTGATGCACGCGGCACTGGACTCCGCAAATTGCGCGGCGGTAGCAGCGTCAAATGCCATCGTAATCAGGCGTGCCGTCTGGTTACGGGAATGGAAGGCCGATGCAGCCTCCAAAAAGTTCCTCACACACCTGCCGTATGTCAGTGGACGGCTGTTCGGGGAGACGTTGGATACGTTGATATCGAATGCCACAGGGGGTAAGAGCACTTCTCTTCCCCAGCAGAAATCAAAACGAGGTTTTAATCGACGTCAGCAGATACGGTTCCGGTCCTTTCGAAATTCGTCAGGCTGGTCCGCTTCGCGAACAGCGCAGGCGCGTAGCTGGTTGCCGCGTAGGGACAGCTCGCAGTCGAACCAGAAATCGGACAAGGGCTGGCAGGCACGGTCGCTTCAGTACAAACCTAAGGGTTTTAGGCCCATTAGGTCCTCGTCATCATGACTCTTTATCCCCGGACGACACCCCGCTGGTGGGCGGCAGACTTTTACGCTTTCATCAGGTTTGGCTGCCTATTATAGAGGACAGGTGGGTCAGGGAGTTGGTGTCCTCCGGTTACAAGATAGAGTTTATATCCCTCCCACCCAATCAATTGTTTCTCTAGGTCCCACCACAAGCGCCATCCAAGGCCCGTGCCATTGTTCAGGCGGTCGACTCGCTGTTACAAACAGGAGTCATCGTACCGTTCCCTCGGCCGAGCGGTTCCACGGGTTCTATTCCATAATCTCACCCATGGAAAGGGAAGAGTTTCTCGCTTCCATAGACATACAGGATGCTTCACTTGCATATACCGATCGCGTCGGTTCATCAAAAGTTCCTTCGCTTCGCAATAGGGCAGGAGCACTACCAGTTCGCGGCTCTCCCCTTTGGGCTGGCCACTGCTCCCAGAGTGTTCATGGCGGCCGTCATGACCATTCTGCACTCGAGAGGGATAGTCGTCCTCCCATACCTGGACGATCTCCTCATCAAGGCTTCCACCTTCAAGGATTGCGAACACAGCGTAGCCATCATGGTAGACACGCTACGTCGCCTCGGCTGGTTGGTCAACCTGCAAAAGTCATCGCCGGTCCCAAGTCAGTCTCTGGTCTTCCTGGGCATGCAGTTCAACACTGCCAGGGGGCTGGTGTTCCTTCCCAGGGAGAAAGCACAGGCACTCCGTCATGGAGTTCGCGATCTGCTTCACCCGTCGGCAGGCAAATGGTCGCCAGCAGAAGCAACCATGCCGATCAACATTCTGGAGATGCGAGCCATCTTCCTAGCAATGAAAGCGTTCCATCACTACCTGGCGGGGTCTCGCATCAGGATTCAAGCAGACAATGCCACGCCGTGGCATATGTCAATCACCAAGGCAGGACCTGCAAGAAGTACGACACATCCGTCATTGGGGGGAAACACGGGATCGGTACTGACAGCGGTACACATTCCGGGAGTGGACAATTAGGAAGCGGACTTCCTCAGTCGCCAGGGAGTAGTCTCAGGAGAGTGGTCCCTGCATCCCGACGTTTTCGACAGATTGCCAACGCTGGGGGACTCCGGGAATGTGGACCTGATGGCGTCGCGTCTCAACTCGAACGTCCCCCTACCACCAGAATTCAGGGGCTCTGAATTTGACGGCGTGGCCCTTGTGACCTGGATTTTTTAAATAAGGCAGGGTTTTCGCCGGAGGTAATCCGGACCATGATCAGAGCGCGGAAGCCAGCCTCGACTAGGATTTACTACCGCACCTGGAAGCTTTCTTTACCTGGTGCACAGCTAGGAATCAGGCTCCACTGCCATATTCTCTACCTAGTGTCCTTGGTTTTCTGCAGTCGGACTGGACGCCAGACTGTCTCTAGGTTCGCTAAAGAGCCAAGTCTCAGCTCTCTCAGTGCTTCTTCAGCGACGCCTAGCGGCTAAACCGCAGGTTGACACGTTTCTTCAAGGGGTCTCCCGGTTGGTCCTCCCATACAGAAGACCGCTGGACACGTGGGATCTTAAGTTGATGTTGTCAGCATTGCAAGAACCACCTCTTGAGCTGCTTGGGGAAATTCCCTCCGTCTTCTATCCCGGAAGGTGGTGTTTCTTGTTGCAATCACATCCCTCTGTAGAGTGTTCAGAACTGTCAGCACTCTCCTGCGGGATCGCCTTTTCACCAGGATAAGGTTGTTCTCCGTACGGTTCCGTCCTTCCTTCCCAAGGTGGTGTCCTCCTTACCATATCAATGAGGAAATTTCCTTGCGTCACTGTGTCCAGCACGGTTCATCGGATTGAAAAGACTCTGCATACGCTGGACCTTGTCAGGGCACTGCGTATATATGTGTCTAGGACAGCGCCTTTTCGGAGTCAGAGTCTCTGTTCGTGCTTGCGGAAGGCAACCGCAGAGGCATGCCAGCTGCGAAGGCTATCCTGGCTAGGTGGATCAGGTCCACTATTCAAGATGCCTACAGGGACAAACATTCGCCACTTCCGGACGTATCAGAGCGCATCGCTACCCGTGAGCTAGGGGCCTCCTGGGCCATTCGGCACCAGGCATCGGCACAGCAAGTGTGTAAGGCAGCCACTTGGACTAGCCTACACACGTTTACAAAACACTAAGGGCCATACCTAGTGCTCAGCGGACGCGAGTCTGGGTAGACGTTTCCTGCAGGCGGCAGTGGCCCACCTGTAGGGGCCTGTCTGTTTGCAATACCGTTCCATTGCTTCCCACCCAGGGACTGCTTTGGGACTTCCCATGGTCCTGTGTCCCCCAATGAGGCGAAGGAGAAAAGGAGATTTTTGTGTACTCTCCGTAAAATCCTTTTCTCTTAGCCTCTAATTGGGGGACACACTCCCGCCCTGTTGCCTGTTTCGGGCTGTGTGAGTTCTCATAGTATTCTTGAGCTTGTACATAGTTGCCTTGTTATAGGTATTGTTTATACTGTTTTCAATGATAAGTTTTTCCTACTGCTTTAGCACAAAACTGGTTAAGGCAGTGCCTGCTCCAGGGGTGTATACTGCAGAGGAGGAGCCACTGTTAACTTTTGCAGATTCTGCCTAGTGTCGCCTCCTAGTGGACAGCAGCATAACACCCATGGTCCTGTGTCCCCCAATTAGAGGCTAAGAGAAAAGGATTTTACGGTGAGTACACAAAAATCTCCTTTTCCTCCAGTATCAGATTGGAGTCTGACGGCCAGCTTCCCCAACAATCAGTGGCTGAATGTGAACAGTGTTCAGCACAGTGCCGTACAATATGTATGTATGTACAATATGTAGTGGTTGTTCTCAGTACTCTATGCACGCAAACCTTGAGCTGTGCATAGCAAATCACCTCCCCTATGTCTTGGCAGGTTGATGGTGATTTTTTTCGGTTCTGTGCACCTGTTTGTTTCATTGGGTCTGACTGCAGTCTGTTTAAGTGCCTTGTCGGATTTGTTTTTGGCTGCAACGGGTACGTTTGTCGTGGTCAGTACTGCAGCTCCTCTCCTATTGAAGTGAATGTAGCAGCAGCACACAGTGTACGGAGCTGAGCTGTCATGTCGGGGGTCTTGCGGCTGTACAGAGCTGGTCACAGGTGGTGTTGGGTGTCCATATCACTTTAGCAGTGTATATAGATACACTGCTATAGTGATATTACACAGCGCTGACCGCACAGGCTTGGCTCCCCCCTGCTCTTCCTGTGTCCGGATACCGGACCGGACATAGAAATGGCATCTGGAGTTGCCAGTCCGGTGCTGTCTGTTCCTGTTCGTTTGGATCCTGCAAAACACAGGAACCAACAAACCGGAACAAAACCGTAGTGTGAAGCCGGCCTTAGCCTTTCTATTTCTCACATTTTCAAGATCTCTGTTTGCTGTCAGTGAACGGGAAAACTCCTTATTTGCATCCAGAGTCTAAAACTCGTACAAGCCTCCATATTGGGCCGCTATCACAAAGATGCGGCTGCACTTGCGTCCTGCCCCATGCATTGTCTATGGGGCTTGCAGTCGGTTGCGGCAGTTGCGCACTTGCCGCTGCTGCACCCGACCGCAAGCCCCATAGACCATTAGGCGGCAGATGCGATAAATCTGCCGGATTGTTTTTAAAACCGCCTATGTGATAGCGGCCTTGGATGAATGACGGCCAAACCTGACACTTTTTGGTGGGGTCCGAAAACCATTTTTGCTTAATGGTTTGTCTCCTCTTTCTCCTGATGGAAGAGTCAGGATCATTGGATGTGAACTTCCAATTCTCCTGGAGGCGTCTAAGCGCATCTTTTCCCCTTTATAACACATGCACACTCCGCCTGAGCATGCATGTGTATGGGGGATGGGAGAAGAACTAAGTATGGCCGCCTTAATTCTTCACAGCTGAGGTTTTGTTACAATTGTATCCAACCTAGCCAATATTCTGTCTCTGCTGTCCTGATAGTTTGTTATAGTACAGGAGCGTCTCAATGAATTAAAATATCATCAAAAAGTGAATTTATTATAGTAATTCAATACATAAAATGAAACGCATCTATTATATAGTCATTACACACAGAGGGATCTATGTCATGTGTTTATTTCTGTTAATGTTGATGATTAATGAAATCCCAAAGGTCATTATCTCAGAAAATTAAAGTAGGGAGGATGAAGGGTCTGAGAGATAAAATATGACCTAAATAGGTATCAGAGGCTTCACCTTGTGTGGTTGTGAGAGTCACAACCACTATATAAAAGCAGATCACGGCTGCTATAAAGGAGGGAGGATGAAGGGTTAAACACCGCACTGACGTATTCCACCAGACATCAAAGGATGAATATAATATTGATTTATTAGTCAATGCATTTCAGGGCTTCCTCAGGACAAATCATTATCATATCGCCAGGTTTCAGGGAGTCCTGACTAATAAATCAATATTAGATTCACCCTTTGATGTCGTGGAATACAGCAGTGCGGTTTTTAACCATTCATCCTCCCTACTTACATTTTCTGAGATAATGACCTTTGGGTTTTCATTGGCTGTCAGTTATAATCATCAACATTAACATAAATAAACACATGAAATAGATACCGTTTTGGTATTTGCTGGGTGCACAGCAGCCTATAGAAACATTTAGCATGTTGTTTGTCTCTGGGACCGGAGAGATGGCCGTGCTTACACCATTTTCACTTATCAGAGATGGTAATGGATGACCCCTCTCCATCCTCGCTACCACCAGATTAGGTCTCGCTTTATAGATACTTGTCCTATGTCTATGAACCTGTTGGCCAATTACATGGGAACGTCCTAAGCCTCCCCTGTCATCTGAGTGTTGGATTCTGTTAGTTCGCACTATATGTTAATTTCTATGTGTCTCTTTTTGTCTTTCAGTGGATAATGTCACTAAAGCCTTTGAAGCCATGCGCCGGTATCAGCCCCGAGGACCCCTGGTAACGTCATCACTTCTGCCCCCCCAGCAATGATCAGAGATTAGTGCTATTCCTCATTGACTACACAGTAGACTATTATTGGTTGTATCATTGACATCTGACCCCAGACAGGTCCAGATGGTGCAGCTATATACGGACTCTCACCTCCTCCTATAATGTAACGAGCAGTGAGGCGTCTGTACACACTAATGACCCTTTGGGTACACCTGTCCGTTTTGGTAAGATCTTAGGATATGTAATGTGTATGGGGGTGCAGAACAAAAATGAGGGATGTTGCATTACATCCACCCTCCATGGGAGGTGATCCACCGCCCGCTGTGTCTGGCAGCTCCTTATTGCCCTCCTCCCATCCTGCACACGTGCACGCTCACCAGAGATCAGCATGCATGTATATGGGGTTCAGGGTGAAAAGCTGATGAATGTGATGGCTCCACTGAGGGTCCCGTGGGGACTATCCTCATTCCAATCTGTGCTGCAGGTGAACTCTGAGTATTACACCGGCTGGCTGGATTACTGGGGGAGAAAACATGCGGTGACCCCATCGGACAGAGTGAGCCGGGGTCTGAGGGCCATCCTGGAGAGCGGCGCCAGCGTGAACATGTAAGAAGGCGTGTAGAGCACGATCTGTGCACTAGATGGCGCTCATTTTTATCACTCACTGTTACAACCCGCTCTTCTCTTTCAGGTACATGTTTGAGGGGGGCACCAACTTTGGCTACTGGAACGGTAAGAAAAACATAAAATGTTCGTCTTTTTCTGATTTGCTGGTTTTGGGAAAAGCAAAAAAAAAACATTCTGCAAGGATCCGAGTGTGTGAAGCGTGAGATTAATCAGAGGATCTACACTGATCACTATGGCCATAGCACCGCCAGACTGTTGGGTTGCTAAATCTGCTCTGTGCTCTGGAGACATGGAATGCATAAGATTCTAGACATGTCCTGTGGTATCTTGCAACAGATCCCTAGAGGGGGTGATCCGGTGTCATACAGAGCCGCTCGCTTCTGGTGCTGATAACACAAACCCACACACCTGCTGAGACCGGAGCAAGGTCAGCGGCTATAGGGCTCGGCAGGTACCATGATGGCGGGTATCGAGGTCAACGGGTATCATGATGGCAGGTATTGGGATCAGCAGGTATTATGGTGGCGGGTATCGAGGTCAGTAAGTATCGGGATCAGTGCGTATCATGGTGGCGGGTATCAGAATCAACAGGTATTATGGTGGCAGGTATCCGGATCAGCAGGTATCTGGGTCAGTGGGTATCATGGTGGCGGGTATTGGGATCAGCGGGGTCATAGTGGTGGCTATCGGGATCAGCGGGTATCTGGTTCAGCGGGTATCATGGTGGTGGCTATCAGGGTCAGCGGGTATCATGGTGGCGGGTATTGGGATCAGCGGATATCATAGTGGCGGTTATGTGGTTCAGCGGGTATCGTGGTGGCGGGTATTGGGATCAGCGGGGTCATGGTGGTGGCTTTCGGGATCAGCGGGTATCTTGTTCAGCGGGTATCATGGTGGCGGCTATCGGGATCAGCGGGTATCATGGTGGCGGGTATCGTGGTGGCAGGTATCGGGATTAGCGAGTATCTGGGTCGGCATGTATCATACACACCAGATGCGTGAGGTCATAAAGTTATCAGAACCACTCGCTTCTAATGTGAAAGCGAGCAGTTCTGGGTAACCCCCTATATGTCCGTCCTCCATAGATCAGACTCGTCTCTAAATTCACTAAATCTCCTCCTTTTAATTGATCATCTGTGGGATCAGCTGGAAAAACCAGTCTTCACCTTGAGCACGTTCTCTTGTACCTTGCACCATTCCTGACCGGTGATGATGGGAGGCGCTGTCATTGTGGTCATGAAGGGGCACTGGGTCTGTATAATGATTAGGTCGGGGGCTCTTATCACATCCACATGGTGGCAGGACTCAGTTACCCAGCAGAACATCCCCCCATCACTGCCTCCGGCGACTCGTCTTCCTCCCATAATGCATCCTGGCAAGTGACGCACCCACAAGATTCATCAGACCGGGCACATTTATCCATGGCTCCATGGTCCACTCCATTGCCGGCAGGTTCAGCGGTGTCCAGGGCTCCGTACGTCGCTCTGACCCGTCCTGTATGCAGGAAGCTGTGACCACACAGGGATTGTTTGCAGTGTAGATGATGTATCATCGGTCCTTGCTCCTTAGCCTTGTATATCTGATCACTCCTGATGTTGGTCCCACTGTCTGCACCTTCCTGATCAGTAATTGTTCCTGTTTTATCATTATTTAGGAGCCGATTTCTCCAAGGTCTACAAGCCGATCACAACCAGCTACGACTACGACGCCCCTCTGACCGAGGCCGGAGACCCTACCGATAAGTTACTGGCGATCCGGTCAGTCATTAGTGAGGTAAATGCTGTGGATCATAGTAGATCTACAACTTGTGACACATGTGGAGGCTTCTGTATGTGGCGGCACTGTTCAGGGGTACTCTCTGCATGTGGCGGCACTGTTCAGAGGTATTGTCTGCATGCACCCCTATTTAGAGGTATTCTCTGCATGTGCCCCTATTTAGAGGTATTCTCTGCATGGCGCCCCTATTTAGAGGTACTCTCTGCATGGCGCCCCTATTTAGAGGTGCTCTCTGCATGGCGCCCCTATTTAGAGGTATTCTCTGCATGGCGCCCCTATTTAGAGGTATTCTCTGCATGGCGCCACTATTTATAGGTATTCGCTGCATGGCGCCCCTATTTAGAGGTATTCTCTGCATGGCGCCACTATTTATAGGTATTCGCTGCATGGCACCCCTATTTAGAGGTATTCTCTGCATGGCGCCCCTATTTAGAGGTATTCTCTGCATGGCGCCCATATTTAGAGGTATTCTCTGCATGGCGCCCCTATTTAGAGGTATTCTCTGCATGGCGCCCCTATTTAGAGGTATTCTCTGCATGGCGCCACTATTTAGAGGTATTCTCTGCATGGCGCCACTATTTAGAGGTACTCTCTGCATGGCGTCCCTATTTAGAGGTACTCTCTGCATGGCGCCCATATTTAGAGGTATTCTCTGCATGGCGCCCCTATTTAGAGGTATTCTCTGCATGGCGCCCCTATTTAGAGGTATTCTCTGCATGGCGCCCCTATTTATAGGTATTCGCTGCATGGCGCCCCTATTTAGAGGTATTCTCTGCATGGCGCCCCTATTTAGAGGTATTCTCTGCATGGCGCCACTATTTATAGGTATTCGCTGCATGGCGCCCCTATTTAGAGGTATTCTCTGCATGGCGCCCCTATTTAGAGGTATTCTCTGCATGGCGCCCCTATTTAGAGGTATTCTCTGCATGGCGCCCCTATTTAGAGGTATTCTCTGCATGGCGCCCCTATTTAGAGGTATTCTCTGCATGGCACCTCTATTTAGAGATATTCTCTGCATGGCGCCCCTATTTAGAGGTATTCTCTGCATGGCACCTCTATTTAGAGGTATTCTCTGCATGGCGCACCTATATAGAGGTATTCTCTATATGGCGCCACTATTCAGATGTAGTCTCACTATGGCACCCCAATTCAGAGGTATTCTCCATATGATGCCACTATTCAGAGGTATTCTCCATATGGCACCACTATTCAGATGTATTGTCCATATGGCGCCACCATTCAGAGGTATTCTCCATATGGTGGCACTATTCAGGGCTATTCTCCATATGGCGCCACTATTCAGAGGTATACTCAATATGGCGGAACTACGGTATTTAAAAAGTTTTAAACTTTATTTTTTGTTTTATGTTCCTATTTTTTTATAGTTCCAGCCGGTGCCGATCGGACCTGTTCCGCCACCAACTCAGAAATTCTCCTACGGTTTGGTGCGGCTCAGTAAGGTGAGTACCTGCAGTATCCGGCACCGTTCGGCCGTCCACAGCAGCCTGTGATGATAGATGTCGTGTTTTGGTTCAGGTTGGAGATCTGGTGGATCTATTGGATATTCTTTCCCCCTCGGACCCCTTCGTCACTCAGTACCCGATCACCTTTGAGGATGTCAAGCAGGTGACTTCTCTACGTGTCGTGTGTCTGTTGTTATCAGATCATGATGATGATGATTGTGACGGTATTTGTTTTCTTCCATCAGTATTTTGGATTCCTGCTGTACCGGACCCGTCTGACCGGGGACGTCCCTGACCAAACACCGCTGTCATCAGTAGCAAATGGAGTCCATGACCGGGGTTATGTTTCAGTTGGTGGGGTAAGAGGTGTCGACCTGATTCCTGACCATCCCTTATTCATAGCACACTCAGCTTTACTGAGCATCCATGTGGGTTCAATAGGAAGATGGGGGGATGAGGCTGCAGCAAGCTCTCCTTTAGGAACCGCAAAAAGTGAGTGCAATAGATACCGGGCCAAGCTGATATGATGTATCCCATGCACAGCACACACAGAAAAGAGTGTGTCTCCTGTCTCTATGTAGCACATGCTCAAACAGCAGCAGCATATAGGACATTATACAGCAGTACTGAGC
Organism: Allobates femoralis; assembly: GCA_033576535.1. Taxonomy (NCBI): domain Eukaryota; kingdom Metazoa; phylum Chordata; class Amphibia; order Anura; family Aromobatidae; genus Allobates; species Allobates femoralis. The sequence continues at coordinate 12,524,929 of JARQOC010000011.1, forward strand.
AGTGTAGCTGTGAATCCAGCTCTTGGGGTAAGATAAAACTACGACAAAGCAGCAGAATGGAGGACATTATACAGCAGTACAGAACCATAAGAGTCAGATAAAACACAACAAAGCAGCAGCAGCAGCATGGATGATGTTATACCGCAGTACTGAGCAATGTAGATGTAAATCTAGAACTGAGCAGTGTAGTTGTGAATCCAGCTCTGGGGGTAAGATAAAATACAACAAAGCAGCAGAATGGAGGACATTATACAGCAGTACAGAACCATAAGAGTCAGGTAAAACACAACAAAGTAGCAGCATGGATGATGTTATACCGCAGTACTGAGCAATGTAGATGTAAATCCAGAACTGAGCAGTGTAGCTGTGAATCCTTCACTGGGTGAGATAAAACATGGCAAAGCAGCAGAATGTAAGAAATTATACAGCAGTAATGACCAGTGTAGCTGTAAATCCAGCTTTAAAAGTGAGATAAAACACAACAAAACGGCACAATAGAGTACACTATACAGCAGTACTAATTAGTGTAACTAGTAATCCAGCACTGGGGTGAACTAAAGCACGATAAAGCAGCAGGGTGAAGGAAATTTATACAGCAGTACTGAGCAGTGTAGCTGTGAATTCAGCTGTAAGAGTGAGATAAACATGACAAATTAGCAGAATGAAGGACGTTCTACAGCAGTACTGAGCAGTGTAGCTGTAAGAGTGAGATAAAACATGACAAAGCAAACAGAAGGCATTGTACAGCAGTATAGATGTGAATCTAGCAATGTTGTGAGATAATACACTTACTAGAAATTAACAGCAATGTCTGCCTGTGTGTTTCACTTGTTCTTCTCCATACCCTTCACTAGGCAGCTGTAATCTGACCCCTCAGTGAGCCGACAGTCTGCCTTATGACCGAGGTGTATTTCAGTTGTTCTACAGTGAATGTTGAGATCTGTCGGCCGGGGCAGTGGTGGTCGCACAATGGCTGAGCTGGTCCTTGTGCGTCACCGGATCCTTCTCTCCCCGGACATCATCTGTCAGTGAGGAGCCGACCGTTACATTAGATAATGGGGCCTTGTTCACACTTTGCTGCTTCACGTTAATCTCACAGCCTCCTCCTAGGTGAAGATGATGTATGAAGACTCTGGCGTCTTGTTTTACCATTTACTGTATTTATTTTGCAGCAATTTTACGGCGTGCTGGAAAGAGACAACCTAAAGGATGTGAATGTGACGGGGAAGGAGGGACAATGGCTGGATGTGTTAGTGGAAAATATGGGAAGAATAAATTACGGCAGCGATCTCAAAGACTTCAAGGTAAAGTCAGCGGCAGCGCGAGACCAGCGCCACACGGAGTAACGACCGGAACGTCATATGTGATCTACCTCCACAGGGGCTGATAGGGAACCTGACACTAGGGGGCGACATGCTGGAGAACTGGGCGGTTTATCCCATCGATCTGGACGGCCCAATCTCCCAGGGCTGGCCTCACATCATGGCCGATCACCTGCTGAAGACCACGCAGACCGAGAGCAGGACGGGTCCGGCCATCTACAGCGGGACATTAACTATCACCGACATCGGAGACACCTACCTGAAACTGCCCAAATGGACAAAGGTGAGAAGCTCTGGAGTATAATACAGGAGGTAACTCAGGATCAGTAATGTATGTACACAGTGACTGCACCAGCAGAATAGTGAGTGCAGCTCTGGAGTATAATACAGGAGGTAACTCAGGATCAGTAATGTATGTACACAGTGACTGCACCAGCAGAATAGTGAGTGCAGCTCTGGAGTATAATACAGGAGGTAACTCAGGATCAGTAATGTAATGTATGTACACAGTGACTGCACCAGCAGAATAGTGAGTGCAGCTCTGGAGTATAATACAGGAGGTAACTCAGGATCAGTAATGTAATGTATGTACACAGTGACTGCACCAGCAGAATAGTGAGTGCAGCTCTGGAGTATAATACAGGAGGTAACTCAGGATCAGTAATGTAATGTATGTACACAGTGACTGCACCAGCAGAGCAGTGAGTGCAGCTCTGGAGTATAATACAGGAGGTAACTCAGGATCAGTAATGTAATGTATGTACACAGTGACTGCACCAGCAGAATAGTGAGTGCAGCTCTGGAGTATAATACAGGAGGTAACTCAGGATCAGTAATGTAATGTATGTACACAGTGACTGCACCAGCAGAATAGTGAGTGCAGCTCTGGAGTATAATACAGGAGGTAACTCAGGATCAGTAATGTAATGTATGTACACAGTGACTGCACCAGCAGAATAGAGAGTGCAGCTCTGGAGTATAATACAGGAGGTAACTCAGGATCAGTAATGTAATGTATGTACACAGTGACTGCACCAGAAGAATAGTGAGTGCAGCTCTGGAGTATAATACAGGAGGTAACTCAGGATCAGTAATGTAATGTCTGTACACAGTGACTGCACCAGCAGAATAGTGAGTGCAGCTCTGGAGTATAATACAGGAGGTAACTCAGGATCAGTAATGTAATGTATGTACACAGTGACTGCACCAGCAGAATAGTGAGTGCAGCTCTGGAGTATAATACAGGAGGTAACTCAGGATCAGTAATGTAATGTATGTACACAGTGACTGCACCAGCAGAATAGTGAGTGCAAGCTCTGGAGTATAATACAGGAGGTAACTCAGGATCAGTAATGTAATGTATGTACACAGTGACTGCACCAGCAGAATAGTGAGTGCAGCTCTGGAGTATAATACAGGAGGTAACTCAGGATCAGTAATGTAATGTATGTACACAGTGACTGCACCAGCAGAATAGTGAGTGCAGCTCTGGAGTATAATACAGGAGGTAACTCAGGATACAGTAATGTAATTATGTACACAGTGACTGCACCAGCAGAATAGTGAGTGCAGCTCTGGAGTATAATACAGGAGGTAACTCAGGATCAGTAATGTAATGTATGTACACAGTGACTGCACCAGCAGAATAGTGAGTGCAGCTCTGGAGTATAATACAGGAGGTAACTCAGGATCAGTAATGTAATGTATTACACAGTGACTGCACCAGCAGAATAGTGAGTGCAGCTCTGGAGTATAATACAGGAGGTAACTCAGGATCAGTAATGTAATGTATACACAGTGACTGCACCAGCAGAATAGTGAGTGCAGCTCTGGAGTATAATACAGGAGGTAACTCAGGATCAGTAATGTAATTATGTACACAGTGACTGCACCAGCAGAATAGTGAGTGCAGCTCTGGATATAATACAGGAGGTACTCAGGATCAGTAATGTAATGTATGTACACAGTGACTGCACCAGCAGAATAGTGAGTGCAGCTCTGGAGTATAATACAGGAGGTAACTCAGGATCAGTAATGTAATGTATGTACACATGACTGCACCAGCAGAATAGTGAGTGCAGCTCTGGAGTATAATACAGGAGGTAACTCAGGATCAGTAATGTAATGTATTACACAGTGACTCACCACAGAATAGTGAGTGCAGCTCTGGGTATAATACAGGAGGTAACTCAGGATCAGTAATGTAATGTATGTACACAGTGACTGCACCAGCAGAATAGTGAGTGCAGCTCTGGGTATAATACAGGAGGTAACTCAGGATCAGTAATGTAATGTATGTACACAGTGACTGCACCAGCAGAATAGGAGTGCAGCTCTGGAGTATAATACAGGAGGTAACTCAGGACAGTAATGTTATGTACACAGTGACTGCACCGCAGAATAGTGAGTGCAGCTCTGGGTATAATACAGGAGGTAACTCAGGATCAGTAATGTATGTACACAGTGATGCACCAGCAGAATAGTGAGTGCAGCTCTGGGTATAATACAGGACATATAATATAGCTTTGTTTTATTTTCTTCTCCAGGGACAGGTGTGGATAAACGGCTTCAATCTTGGCCGATACTGGCCCATTCGGGGGCCACAAGTAACCCTTTATGTGCCAGGTAGTATTCTAAGCTCCTCGCAGGTGAATAACCTCACGGTGCTGGAGTTGGAGCAGGCCCCGGATCAGCTGATAACAATGTTTCTGGATCGGCCCGTACTGAATGGGACTTATGTGGGAAAATGAGTAGTGACATTGAGGACCATTATGTACGTTTTCTGCTGGGTCGTGATTGGACTAAATACCGTCTGCAGCCGGTGAAATGATGGGATCAAGGAAAACATGTCACAATGAAGCTGCTTCCACCTCCGCCGGGCTGCGATCCTGAACTGTGCGAGCCGGGGGCAGCGACATTCATCATCATCATCATCATCAATGGGAATCGCCTACAATCCATCGCTTCTCCCACAGCTTCTGATGAGATCTTCTCACTCTTCATCTGATTTGTAATTGGTCTTTAACTACTGGATCACATCGCACTCCCTGATATACTGTATATACATTGATGTCATTAAAGGGAAACTTCCACCTGTCACCATGTCGCTTTGTCCTTATTATTATAACATAGAAAATACCTCCCTGTAGTGATCGGAAACCATCATCAAGCAAGTGATCGACAGATCCTGCTGTGCTTTATTATATGCTAAGAGCAGCTCATAAACACAAGAACATTTAAGTACAGTATATCAAATGCTAGCAGACGTTACAGGGGTTGTGCCATGAATAATTGTACAGTTTAAATAATAGATCTTAGAATAAAAATAAGTCCCACAATTCAATGTGTTAAAAGAAATGTCCCTGTCCTGAGATATTCTTATAAATGTGTCCCTGTGTAATGTATGTGTCCGACCATGCAGGAACAGGTGGGATATACCACAGCTCCTGGGCAGAGGGGAGTAAGAGTATACAGACATTACAGAATATAAGAGTATACAGACATTACAGCCGGGGATGACAGAATATAAGAGTATACAGATATTACAGCCAGGGATCACAGAATATAAGAGTATACAGACATTACAGCCGGGGATCACAGCTGATTATTTCTATGATCCCCGGCTGTAATATCTGTATACACTTATATTCTGTGATCCCCGGCTGTAATGTCTGTATACTCTTATATTCTGTGATCCCTGGCTGTAATGTCTGTATACTCTTATATTCTGTGATCCCCGGCTGTAATGTCTGTATACTCTTATATTCTGTGATCCCCGGCAGTAATGTCTGTATGCTCTTATATTCTGTGATCCCCGGCTGTAATGTCTGTATACTCTTATATTCTGTGATCCCCGGCTGTAATGTCTGTATACTCTTATATTCTGTGATCCCCGGCTGTAATGTCTGTATACTCTTATATTCTGTGATCCCAGGCTGTAATGTCTGTATACACTCTTGCTCCTCCCTCCCCCCCCCTGCCCAGGAGCTGTGGTATATCCCACCTGTTCCCACATGGTCGGACACATACATTACACAGGGACACATTTATATTTATTTTGGGACAGGAACATTTTGTTTTAACATCCAATTGTGGAACTTATTTTTATTTTGAGATCTATTAATTAAACTATACAATAGTGCATGGCACAACCTCTGTGACTTTGGTCTTTAAAGAGTTAATGAAATGAAGGAGACAGGTCGTTGTTAGTGTTAATCAAGCCGTATGATCCTTCTAAATACATTATATACCAAAAACAAACGGCTCAGTCTACATCAGCATCAGCATATGGAGGATATATGGCTCCACCACAGGATTAGAGGCCAGGATGGTTCCTCTGTGGGAGAACTAAAAGAAAAGTTACATGCAAACGTTTTATCGCAAAAAATAAAGTCCCCTGTCCTGGGCTGTTTGGCGCCGATCACTTCCAGATCAGGGTTCATGCACGTCCAATTCTGAGATATTTAATGACCACGGCTGCATCCCAGCAGATGGATTACACACTATCAGCACCTGATGCGAAAGTGCCAAACCCTCCATTTATCAGTCTATATCATCCAACCAATGTCCAGCACAGCAGGAATGGTCTATTTGCTAGGGTGGAAACACACTTTGCGAGTATCTCGCATGACTCACCCGGCACCATTTCTCTGGACAGGAGCATGGAGCTGATTGGACGGGAGCATGGAGCTCTATAGAAACACAATCGGGTGAATGTTCCGGTTTCCAGAGGCAGAGGCCAGGCCGGGTGACTCATGCGAGATGCTCACATACAGCTCACAAAGTGTCCCTGCCCTTACATGACATCTCACAAGATCAGTGTCTTCTGTGTCACAGTCCCCACTCTCCTCCTGAATCATGGCAACCAGGGGGTGAGAAACTAGAAGAACTGGGCAAGGAATCGCTCTGTGGACGTCTCCTGATAACAGAAGGATTCATCATATTGATCTCCAGTTAATCACTACTAGCATTTTTGTGTATAAGTTAATTTTATTATGTAAAATCAATTTGTCAACAATAAAATTACATCCTAATTATTGGCAGATGGCAATTACATTCTCAGTTTGGTTAAGCATTAAAAAGTGACAACACATTCCTCCTGTATAGGCTGAGCCCACGCCGCGCCCGAGCTCTGCCGCGTCCGAGCCCACGCCGCGCCCGAGCTCTGCCGCGTCCGAGCTCTGCCGCGCACGAGCCCACGCCGCGCCCGAGCTCTTCCGCGCACGAGCCCACGCCGCGCCCGAGCTCTGCTGTGTCCGAGAGCCCACGCCGCGCCCGAGCTCTGCTGCGTCCGAGCCCACGCCGCGCCCGAGCTCTGCCGCGCACGAGCCCACGCCGCGCCCGAGCTCTGCCGCGCACGAGCCCACGCCCGAGCTCTGCCGCGCACGAGCCCACGCCGCGCCCGAGCTCTGCCGCGCACGAGCCCACGCCGCGCCCGAGCTCTGCCGCGCACGAGCCCACGCCGCGCCCGAGCTCTGCCGCGCACGAGCCCACGCCGCGCCCGAGCTCTGCCGCGCACGAGCCCACGCCGCGCCCGAGCTCTGCCGTGTCCGAGAGCCCACGCCGCGCCCGAGCTCTGCCGCGCACGAGCCCACGCCGCGCCCGAGCTCTGCTGTGTCCGAGAGCCCACGCCGCGCCCGAGCTCTGCTGTGTCCGAGCCCACGCCGCGCCCGAGCTCTGCCGCGTCCGAGCCCACGCCGCGCCCGAGCTCTGCCGCGCCCGAGCTCTGCCGCGCACGAGCCCACGCCGCGCCCGAGCTCTGCCGCGCACGAGCCCACGCCGCGCACGAGCCCACGCCGCGCCCGAGCTCTGCCGCGCACGAGCCCACGCCGCGCCCGAGCTCTGCCGCGCACGAGCCCACGCCGCCCGAGCTCTGCCGCGCACGAGCCCACGCCGCGCCCGAGCTCTGCCGCGCACGAGCCCACGCCGCGCCCGAGCTCTGCCGCGCACGAGCCCACGCCGCGCCCGAGCTCTGCCGCGCCCAAGCCCACGCCGCGCCCGAGCTCTGCCGCGTCCGAGGCCACGCCGCGCCCGAGCTCTGCCGCGTCCGAGCCCACGCCGCGCCCGAGCTCTGCTGCGTCCGAGCCCACGCCGCGCCCGAGCTCTGCTGCATCCGAGCCGCGCCCGAGCTCTGCTGCGTACGAGCCCACGCCGCGCCCGAGCTCTGCTGCGTACTAGCTCTGCTAAGTCTGAGCCCATGCTGCATCAGTGCCCTATACCAGGAAATTCGTCTGGTGTATATATTAATGGGGTATTCTCAAAATTCAAAGCTATTTGTTATCTGTACGATTGGGGAAAATATAACAAAATGCTGAGGTCTGACAGGCAGCACCTCCAGGAATCCCTTCTACAATAAGGAAGAACTATTAATGCAGAATACATTCTAGCATAATCCGTTCTGCAAACACAACTTTTGTCTGTATTGAAAAAAATTTATTTTGAAGAATCCGTTTTTTTGACATTGGAGTCTATGGATAACGGATCCGGTAACTGATCACTATTTATCTTCCATCTGAAACTGATCCAGTAAGAAAAAAACACATCCTTTACAAATGACAGAAAAACGGAGGATAAATAGTGATCAGTTACCGGATCCGTTCTCCATAGACTACAATGTTACAAAAACAGATCCTGCAGAAATCATTTATTTAAAAACTCAAAGTTGGGTTTGCAGAACGGATTGTGCTGGATCCAATCCAACAGATGATCACTGTATGCGTGAACTCAGATTAAGGATGGAAACACACTCTGCGAGATGTACGTGAGATACTCGCCTGAGTCACGCATGCCTAGCCTGGTAAGGGCACTGTCTCCCTGGAGAGGAGCGCATCAGCTGTATGAGTGTCTATGGAGATGACGCATTCTTGTTTAGAAAGGAAGGGGCCTGTCCTGGGTGAGTCATGCAAGTATCTCACACGTATCTCTCGCATAGTTTGTCTCTGCCCCAAGAAAGGCATTGTGATTCTCATGAGCACCCTTGACTTTGTAATCATCATTGTAAGCAGCATCCATCCAGGAATCCTCGCTGCACCCGGCAGGTTATAGTCCAGAGAGGAGAGGACGAGATCTCTGCCATTTAGCACAACGGACGATTAGACTGCACCGGTGAGGTAAGAGGTGGCTGCGGCATTGGCTTTGTAGTATTGCACGGACTTTGCCTACTTCCCAGACTCGGCGGCTGCCTCTGAGACTTGGCAGCTACTTCTGAGACTTGGCGGCTTGGCCGCGCCGATGCTCCTGTAAACAACGTGTGGTACAGAAGGAGAATTCAAGGTATTCAAATGGTATCTTTCCTAAAAGCGATTCCCCGCACTGCCAGCAGCGCCTGCAACACAAAGCAAAAGGTCAGACGTATCTTCACTATGTAGGAACAAAATTCTGGAATTTTGACAATTTTTTTTATTTTTTCCATCTTCGTTCATATTTTACATTATTTCATGCAGCAGCCTGTGGCTACAGACAGCGGATTACCTCCCCTGGTCATCAGTTGCGTGTCCAGAGTTTAGTTATACACAATACTCCGCTGCCTGGAGCTGAATTTAGAGACTAAAACATCACATAACTCATAAATGTATCCGGCGGGTGCAGAACCTTCTTACCGGACGTTCGTTGCGGCTGTCCCTTTGCTGAGGTCCAGCTGTGCGGCCAGTCTACGCTCCGCTGCGATCGCTCTCTGCATGAGAAATAAAGAATATAAATGGGAGGAAATCAGGGGTGGACTAAGAGTTGCCAGGGCCCCCCCAAGCAGATGCAACGTGTGTGTATATGTGTCGTGTATGTGTGCACATAAATACATATGCACACACAGGACACATATGAGCACACATAACATGCACCCCCCCCCCCACACATATGCATACACACACAGACACGTGTAAGCAGTGTGTCTGTATGTGCATGCGCGCAAGACACACACATCCCTCTGCATTAAGACCCCCCTTTCTCTGTGCCCTCACAGTGACAGGAACTTGCTCCACCACTTAAAAAAAAGAAAGTGCAATAAATCACTCACCTCAGCCCAGCATTCACTCACACAGTCCCTCATTCACTCACAGTCCCACATTTAATCACCCCGGCCTGTCATTCACTTACCCCAGTCTCTCATTCACTCATCCAGCCTCTCTTTCACTCACTTCAGTCTCGCACTTACCCAGCTTCTCATGTACTCACCCCAGTCCATGATTCACTCACCCCTGTCCCACATTGACTCACCCCAGCCTCTCATTCACTCACCCCAGCCTCTCATTCACTCATCCAGTTACAGATTGCAGGGAGTGCACAGGAGCAGCAGCCATAGCAGCAAGCTGCTGTCTGATCCTGACCTCCTGCAGCTACAAGCGCAGTAGGGCAGAGCGCTTGCCTCCTCACTGTGCACCGCAGCAGTCTGGACTGGTGGTGGAGGCGGCATGCAGGACACAGTGTGGCCCCCGCTTTCCGCACCCTGGATGTGCCCGTCCGAATGATATAAATCCGACCGGCAGCAGGAGGAAGGAGGGCACGGGCCCAAATTATAAGAAGCCCACCGGGCATGGTATGTCCACTTGGCAGTCTGGGCCTGAGCAGTGCTGATACTCCTGACAGGAGGCTCCTCTGCTCTCCCAGCGCTACAGTGTTTAAATGTACTCGCATCAAGAAGAGACGTGAATATATTTGATTATTAGAAGACAATTCCTGGCAGCTCCGTGGGCTCATAGTGACGACACTCTGGCCCCAGTGGGAGCCCAGATTGCCCTCATTATAATCCGCCCATGGGGGAAATAAAAATAAAGGTTTACCAAGTGTATAAAGCTACAAACACTCGCCCTTGTCTATGTCACCAGGGTCTGTGCCTTCAGGACTCTGCGCCTCACCTGGAGGCTCCCGGGACTTTCCTTCCCTTTTGTCAGTGGTTTTGAATCCAGTCTAGACAAAATTCTTTTGCAGAACCCTGGTCCGGCTTTCATGATGATTCAGGGCAGCACAAACCTCCCCACATGGCCCACAACTGGATGACGCAAGAAGTTACAGCACCCCTGGAGCCTCAATACATCACTGGGATCCGGTGATCACAGGAGGTGCAAAAGACGCCAGGAATCGAGGGACGGACGATAAGTTTGCTCTGGTTTGAATTTTTTTTGCCCAATGTTACTTTTTAGTGCTCCCTCATATTGCTGCTCCCTTTCTGCTTCCTATACTGTATATGGGGCTTTTTGGAGGCTCATATTGTATATAGGAGGCCATTTGAGGGCTCATACTATATATTAGGGGCTATGTCGGGGCTCATACTGTATACAGGGGGCTAATCCTGTATACAGGAGACTATTTGAGGGCTCATACTGTATGTAAGGGGTTGTGTGGGAGCTCATTCTGTATCTAGGGGGCGGATACTGAATACAGGAGACTATTTGAGGGCTCATTCTGTATATAGGGGCTTATACTGTATATAAGAAGCTATTTGAAGGCTCATACTGTATATAGAGGGCTATGTGAGGACTCACTGTATATAGGAGGCAAACACTGTATATAGGGGATGTCAGTATACCTAATTCTGCTCAATATTAAGTAATACAATTAATACCAATCTACACATAGGGTGCAAGGGATATCATTGAGGAAGAGGTGGTCCTGGCAGGGCTCTACCTAGAAACAGCGGAGCTCAAAAACAAGAACAGAAAAGTCCCGACAAGACATTTTTGGAGTTGGAAAATTAACATGCAGCAAAGCAGAAACTCTGCAATTTCAATGACTAAAGTGGTCGTATAGAAAATTACTAAAAGTGTCCTGATCGATCATCCTCATAGTATACAGGGGTTATTATGGCGAGTGTTGTGCAGACTTCACCTTCTCGCGGTCACTAAGAGCCGCGAACCTCCTCTTCTCGGCCTCCTCGGCCTCCCTTTTCAGCCTCTCTTCTTTGTCATCTTTCTCCTTCTGCTTCCTCTGTGCCCTCTGGACGCGCTTCTTCTCCACCTTACGCGCCTCCACCTCCTCCGAAATTGGTCCAGGGATCTAAATTCAATATAGGTGATCCATCAGCATCTGGTATTGATGTACTGGAAAGAAATAGCTATTCTTTCCATGTTTCAGTGCAGTCTTAATAGTAACCCCGTGGGAGGTCTGGAGTCTGCAGAGATACACATTTTGTTTGTTTTTTTAGCATTGCTGCTTTAAAGGCTCCTATAATGCAGTCAGTTATTTATGACGAAAATTATTTTCTTTTTAAGGGGTTAATAGGGAAGAGAGCAGACTGCGGCCACCTCTCAATGGAGAGGACCTTACAGCAGCGATTGGGGTTAGCTCTGGTCACTGCTGATATATGCCAGCTGTGCACCCGCTCTATACATCCTGCACACGACCTAAGAAAATGTACCGAGAATGTGCAAAACAGGTCCTTAAGGGGTTAACAGCTCAGAAGTGTCTGCTCTCAACCCTCTATTAACCCTGTGACGCACATTTTCGTAAATTTTCACGGACTGCGTGCAGGACGTGTGGAGCAGGTGCACAGCTGGCATCTGTCTGTAACAGCAGGGACTAGGGCTGCCCCTGATCACTGCTGTAAATTCATCTCAGCTCAGAAGAGGCCGCACGTCTGCTCTCATCCCTGTGAGATGAATTTACAGCAGTGATCTCGGGTAGCTCTGGTCTCTGTTGTTAGAGAAGGTGCGGCCGTGCACCCGCTCTTTACATTCCTCATGCAATCCATGAAAATGTACTGAGAATGTGCAACACAGTATAATAGAGGGACGAGAGCAGACGTGCTGCCATTTCTGAGATAAATTTAGAGCAGTGATTGGGGAAGACTCTGGTGCTGCTCACATATGCCAGCTGTGAGCCCGCTCCATACATCCCATGAAAATGTACAGAGAATGTGCGTCACAGGTCCTTAAGGGGTTAATAAGCTCAGAATTGGCAGCATGTCGGCTCTGATGCCTCTATTAACCTTTAAGGACCTGTGACGCACACTCTCGGTACATTTTCACGGACTGCGTGCGGGATGTATGGAGCGGGCACACAGCTGGCATCTGTCTCTTAACAGCAGCGACCAGAGCTAACCCCGATAACTGCTGTAAATTCATCTCAGCTCAGAAGTGGCTGCACGTCTGCTCTCATCTCTCTGAGATGAATTTACAGTAGTCAGCGGGGTAGCTCAGGTAGCAGCTGTCAGATATATGCCAGCTGTGTACCGCTCCATACATCCTGAGCACGACCTGTGACCTGTGTGTGTACAGAGAATGTGCAACACAGGTCCTTACAGGTTTAAAGCGATAGCATAGGACTCGGATATTGATGGCGGCGGAGGCTACACACCTGGGACTTGCTGTAGTTGTACTTGTCCGGGTTTTCTTCTCTGTATTTGCGCAGATGACTCCGGGTTCTTTTGTCTGCAGACACAGAATACGGCGTCTGGGCGTTGGAGTCCCTGAAATGAGATGAAGAATGGTAAAACTGTAATCTTGAAATCTATGAGTTATATAAAAAATAAATGAAAATTTGTAACGACAAATCTAGACCGTAATAATGTTCTCCACCGACCTGAGCGCAGGGTCCCAGCCGGCGTCCATCAGCAGACAGGCCACCGCCCCGTGTCCTGCAGAAGCCGCCACGTGAAGCAGCGTGCGCCCCTCCACCGACAGCTGCTCGTTCACCAACCTCTGCAGGACCTCCGGGGAGGAAAGTCGGGGACCGGAGGAATCGGGAGAACATCCTGCAGCATCTGCTTCGCCGTCTCGGTATCTCCGGTTTTGCAGCACGTGAATAAGACATTACGTATCCGGGAGAGTTCATCACCTGATCAGAAGAAATTGATCCGTCACTGAAGAAAGCGATGGGCAGCTGCAGAGTCAGCACCGAGCGGCGCACCTGCTGGTAACGTCTTGGACATTTTGTGAGGGCCTCATTTGGGTTAAAGCATTTATGGTACGAGGTAACCTACATAATGTCTGATCGCCGGCTTTAAAGTCCTGACTGATCAGTGTATGAGCATCTAACCCTAAACTGACATATAAAGGAGGTCCCGACTCTTCAGCGTCAGTGCCGTACCTCCCAGGGCAGGCAATGGATGATGGGTATAATCCTCCATTTCCTCTTGGCTGAATCTTCATCCTCCTGATGCGGTTCGGTCCATGGAGATGCGACATTGGGCCCGGAGGAACCTACAAAACCAAGACAGCACTCACATCAGACTTCCATGGGGAACACCAGCCAATGTGGGTGATTCCCCGAAAAGAGTAAAATGGGCTCAAAATATGGCAGAGAGAACGACTGGAGATCTCAAAGCCAGAAAGAAGCTGCAAAGCACCAAGGGAATAAACCAACAGATGTATAATATACAAGATAATATGAATGTGATACTATATAACACTATACTGTGTATACAGGGACTATGAAGGTCATACTGTATATAGAGGGACTGTTTGGTGATCATATTGTATATAGGGTGACCGTGTGGGGGCTCATACTGTATACAGGGGGCTGTGTGGGCTAATACTGTATACTAGGGCTGTGTATGGGCACACTGTACATAGAGGGCTGTGGAGGCTCATACTGTATACAGGCTGTGTGGGCTAATACTGTATACTAGGGCTTGTGTGGCACACTGTATATGGAGGCTGTGGTCTCATACGTACATAGAGGCTTGTGGAGCTCATACTGTATACAGGGGGACTTTGTGGGCTAATACTGTATGTAGGGGCTACATGAGGGGTCATTGTGTATATAAGGGGCTGTCAGCATACCAATTCTGCTTAATATTAAACTATACAATATCAAAATACAGTGGAACCTCTACGTACGAGCATAATCCATTCCGGGAATGTGCTTATAATTCAAATCGCTTGTATATCAAAGCAAATTTTCCCATAAATAACTGAAACACGGACGATTCGTTCCATAACCCAAAAATATCCACTGTATTCACATACATGCATATACAGAGCTGTAAAATTATTACTGTGATACAACATAATGTACAGTAAAACAATCATCCCCATGCAGACCTCAATATCTCCATGCATCCCCCATCATCCCCATGCAGCCCCCCCCAACACCCACTTGCAACCCCAGATCATCCCCATGCAGCCCCCAATATCCCCATCATCCCCTTGCAGCCCCCATTATCCCCATGCAAGCCCCAATATCCCCACCATCCCCTTGCAGCCCCATCATCCTCATTATCCCCATGCAGCCCCCAATATCTCCATCATCCCTATGCAGCCCCTGATCATCCTCTTGCAGCCCCCAATATATCCATCATGCCCTTGCAGCCCCCATTATCCCCATGCAGCACCCAATATCCCCACCATCCCCATTATCCCCCTGCAGCCCCCATCATCCTCATTATCCCCATGCAGCCCCCCATCATCCTCATTATCCCCATGCAGCCCCCCATCATCCTCATTATCCCCATGCAGCCCCCAATACACACACTCTTACTGATCCGCTGCAGCGCTGCTGTATTCCGGGCCGCCGCACTGAGCTCTCTCAGCCACAGTACACGTACGGGAAGCCGGCGACCAATCAGACACGGCTGCTAACGTCTGATTGGCTGGCTGCTTCCCGTACATGTACTGAGGCTGAGAGAGCTCAGTGCGGCGCCGGAATAAATACAGCTGCGGACAGCGGCTGTGGGCGGACAGTAAATACCTAGAATCATCAGCATCACACATGCACAGTATGTGCAGTGCCGGACGGCCCCGTGCGCGTTAACAAAGTTACTATTTTTCAGAAATGGCAGCTCGTCTTTCAAAATGCTACAAATGAAGATACTTGTAAATCAGGGTGCCACTGTGACGTAATAATGATATTAATATTAAGCAGAGTTAATTTCAGCCTATTGGTTCGGCCTCCACACCAGTCACAGTCTCATGTGGCCCCTAGTGATGATCAGTTGCCTCCTGCTCTATAATATATCCCGTACTTGTTCCTTCCCTTTTCTTCCTCTTCTTCCTCTTCCTCCTCGGCTGCACTTCGTACTCCCTCAGATCCAGCGTGCTGATCGTCAGCTCTTCTTCCACAAACTCTTCGGGGGTCGGAGTCTCGTCTTCTGATTTATCCGCAGCATCTGACACAGAACAGAGAATCATCTCATCATCAGCGGAATGTTATATAGATACATTCTGTATACAGATACCACGATTCATCCGTCATAGTAATGGGGTGGGGTGGAGTGCAGGACCTCCAGGGAGGATCTGTATCTGGTGAAGCCGGGGCCCCGCAGTCTCTTTACACCCCAGATATTTAGATTTACCGGTCGTTTCTTCTTGTGGTTTCGTCCGTTCTGGTTTTTTCGTTCTTACTGTTTTCTCTTGTGTTCTCCCGATCAGTGATAAAACCGCAGACTTTTCTGTAAAAATAAATAATCTTCATTATTTAAATTATTTTGAACAATAAAAAAGCAAAAATCTGAAATATATGACCCATCCCCCAACAATTTTTTTAAAATTATTTTGGGCGTTTCAAGTCTAAATTCTGCTGTTAGTGGAAACAATCAGCAAACAAGTACAGCTGAACTCCTCTAATGGAGAGGGCAATAGTGGCTACTACATGGGGCAACTGTACTGTGTGCGGTGTAAGGATAATGAATGCAAGATATGAAATCATCAGAATAAGCTCTACATGTAAGCAAGGTATCAGCTCCCTGGCGTGCTGAATAGTGAGCGCAGCTCTGGAGGACAATACAGGAGGTAACTCAGGATCAGTAATGTAATGTATGTACACAGTGACTGCACCAGCAGAATAGTGAGTGCAGCTCTGGAGGATAATACAGGAGGTAACTCAGGATCAGTAATGTAATGTATGTACACAGTGACTGCACCAGCAGAATAGTGAGTGCAGCTCTGGAGTATAATACAGGAGGTAACTCAGGATCAGTAATGTAATGTATGTACACAGTGACTGCACCAGCAGAATAGTGAGTGCAGCTCTGGAGTATAATACAGGAGGTAACTCAGGATCAGTAATGTAATGTATGTACACAATGACTGCACCAGCAGAATAGTGAGTGCAGCTCTGGAGCATAATACAGGAGGTAACTCAGGATCAGTAATGTATGTACACAGTGACTGCACCAGCAGAATAGGGAGTGCAGCTCTGGAGTATAATACAGGAGGTAACTCAGGATCAGTAATGTAATGTATGTACACAGTGACTGCACCAGCAGAATAGTGAGTGCAGCTCTGGAGTATAATACAGGAAGTAACACAGGATCAGTAATGCAATGTATGTACACAGTGACTGCACCAGCAGAATAGTGAGTGCAGCTCTGGAGTATAATACAGGAGGTAACTCAGGATCAGTAATGTAATGTATGTACACAGTGACTGCACCAGCAGAATAGTGAGTGCAGCTCTGGAGTATAATACAGGAGGTAACTCAGGATCAGTAATGTAATGTATATACACAGTGAATCCACCACCAGAATAGTGAGTGCAGCTCTGGAGTATAATACAGGAGGTAACTCAGGATCAGTAATGTAATGTATGTACACAGTGACTGCACCAGCAGAATAGTGAGTGCAGCTCTGGAGTATAATACAGGAGGTAACTCAGGATCAGTAATGTAATGTATGTACACAGTGACTGCCCCAGCAGAATAGTGAGTGCAGCTCTGGAGTATAATACAGAAGGTAACTCAGAATCAGTAATGTAATGTATGTACACAGTGACTGCCCCAGCAGAATAGTGAGTGCAGCTCTGGAGTATAATACAGGAGGTAACTCAGGATCAGTAATGTAATGTATGTACACAGTGACTGCACCAGCAGAATAGTGAGTGCAGCTCTGGAGTATAATACAGGAGGTAACTCAGGACCAGTAATGTAATGTATGTACACAGTGACTGCACCAGCAGAATAGTGAGTGCAGCTCTGGAGTATAATACAGGAGGTAACTCAGGATCAGTAATGTATGTACACAGTGACTGCACCAGCAAAATAGTGAGTGCAGCTCTGGAGTATAATACAGGAGGTAACTCAGGATCAGTAATGTAATGTATGTACACAGAGACTGCACCAGCAGAATAGTGAGTGCAGCTCTGAAGTATAATACAGGATCAGTAATGTAATGTCTGTACGCAGTGGGCTCTCACCATAGAGCTGCAGTGTGTGGAGGTGAGTGTGCACTCTGTGGACCTCCCTGTAGGTCGCTCTCTTTGTGCAAAACGGAATTCCAAAAACTCTTGGGTCTTTCTTTGTAATGGGGGAATTACGTCCTAAGAACAACGTCTTATCAGAGCGAGGGGCCCGGAGATAGATCCCCTGAGCTTCTTTAATGTGCTCCGTCCAGCTCTGCAATAACTGACTGATTTCCTGGAAGTAAAAACAACCAAAACAGTAACATTAATGCTCGGCAGTTTTGAGATTTTGTCCAGTCGGTGCCACAGGAATACGATGTAGTTGTCTTACCGCCAACAGAGCAGCCTGGTTGTGCCTCCGCAGAGCCGCCCCGGCAGATCTCGCTGTGTGGCCACGATTCTGGGAGTCATGGACGGATTGTGCGGTCCCCCTTTTGGCTCTCACTGTGTATCGATGGAAGGTCTTGTGCTTTACCACCTCCTTTCTGCAAAGAAGACGCAGAATGGCACAAATGACAAGATCCTACACACAATGTCTAGAATAACCCAGCTCGAGTAATGCAGGGGAGGAAGGGGATGCAGCTGCAGTTACTCTGTGAAGCAATTGATTCCTGCATCAAACTGTAAGAAAACTGGTGACATCCACAGCCCCAAAAAATGAAATACATAACTACCCCTTATAAACAGCTCCAGCAAAATGTCCTCCACCGGCCATGAGAATCACCACCACCGGCTGCTCCTCCTGCAGACGCTTCACACATTGGAGCAGATGCTGCGGCGTCACCTCCGTGTCCTGGAGCAGGAGACAGTACGGATGTATTATTGGGGTCTCACATTGGGTTCTATGAGGAATTAATAGTCCTCCTACCTTTGATGCTCCAACAACACAGCGGTACACGGACAGAAGCTGCTGCTCTCCATTCCTAAACAGGACTCGCTGCGCCCGAATGGACTGAGTGATGGTGGGAGATGCTCCGTCACCGGGATCCAAGGTCGTCTCTGGCCCCGATTCATCTGAGCTCTCAGAGTCTGAGCCAGAAATGCTGGAGACGTCTCCTGGAGAGATGGAAAAGGCTTCTTTATGCAAAGGAGAGGGGAAATGTGGGACCTCTCACCAACCCACGCCTCGGCCCCTTCGCCTCAGGGCGGCCCGTGTCTTGTCCTTCCACCTCCGAACAGCCTATGTCTTGTCCCAAGATATCTTACCAGAGCTCCTCTCACCCCTCCACCTCCCACCTGCCCATGTCTTGTCCCCTGACCCTCTCATACATTACCCCTCTTCCCTCACCTGCCCTCGTCTTCTCCTGGAAGTCTTCTTCGCTCAATGCTTCTGCTCCCCGGATTTTCCTCTTCAGGTTAAACCGATGCCAGTCCAAGGTGTAATGTTCTTTCTTAAACACAGAAAGCAATGTTCTGTCATTTGTAGCCATAAATCACTGTTCACTTATCAAAATCTACCTCCGTGCTATAGATTTAGTAAGACAGAATCCATTTAACTTGTCATAAGTTGTGACTTCCCCCCATGCTTTACACTGCAGCTTTCCTTCATCAGTTTGGCTGCTGTGTGTCAGCACAGAAGACATGATTTACCTGTTCCTCCCTGCTGTCAAATTTGCACTGACACGTCGAGCAGCTCATACGATCAGAGATCTCCAAAATATTTGTCGATGTTGCTTCTCTGGGATTTATTTCTAGGGAAAAACAATCACAAATGACGGATTATAATGAGCCCTGAGGCATCCAAGATCCTCACACCCCCCCTCTCCCCGTGCGTGAGGACAAGAGGCCCCTACAGCCATTCTGGAAAAGAAAGTTTCCGGCTTTCTGCGATCCAGCCCCAGCCATCCTGCTCGGTGATGGTTTCCACTATATTTCCCCAAACCGGCAGCCTCATAATCACCGATTGTGATTTTACCTGGAGGCTTCACATTCTCTAAAGAATCGTCCTTTCCGGGGCTTTTCTTATAGAGGGACAGGTCTGATAACACCGGACTGGAGGGACTCAGATCAAACAGACTGACGAGCTGAACTGCAGGAGACCTGAGAGGACAAAGGACAAAAGGGTTAAAAAATACTCACCTATCATAGCTGTGATGTTCTGTGTGTCCTGACTCATTTCTGTCATAGCTGTGAGTGGGACGCCGCGCCTCAGCAGCCAAGAAGAGGAGTGGGACGCCGCGCCTCAGCAGCCAAGAAGAAGAGCGGGACGCCTCGCCTCAGCAGCCAAGAAGAAGAGCGGGACGCCTCGCCTCAGCAGCCAAGAAGAAGAGCGGGACGCCTCGCCTCAGCAGCCAAGAAGAAGAGCGGGACGCCTCGCCTCAGCAGCCAAGAAGAAGAGCGGGACGCCTCGCCTCAGCAGCCAAGAAGAAGAGCGGGACGCCTCGCCTCAGCAGCCAAGAAGAAGAGCGGGACGCCTCGCCTCAGCAGCCAAGAAGAAGAGCGGGACGCCTCGCCTCAGCAGCCAAGAAGAAGAGCGGGACGCCTCGCCTCAGCAGCCAAGAAGAAGAGCGGGACGCCTCGCCTCAGCAGCCAAGAAGAAGAGCGGGACGCCGCGCCTCAGCAGCCAAGAAGAAGAGCGGGACGCCGCGCCTCAGCAGACAAGAAGAAGAGCGGGACGTCGTGCCTCAGCAGCCAAGAAGAAGAGTGGGACGCCGCGCCTCAGCAGCCAAGAAGAGGAGTGGGACGCCGCGCCTCAGCAGCCAAGAAGGAGAGTGGGACGCCGCGCCTCAGCAGCCAAGAAGGAGAGTGGGACGCCGCGCCTCAGCAGCCAAGAAGGAGAGTGGGACGCCGCGCCTCAGCAGCCAAGAAGGAGAGTGGGACGCCGCGCCTCAGCAGCCAAGAAGGAGAGTGGGACGCCGCGCCTCAGCAGCCAAGAAGGAGAGTGGGACGCCGCGCCTCAGCAGCCAAGAAGGAGAGTGGGACGCCGCGCCTCAGCAGCCAAGAAGGAGAGTGGGACGCCGCGCCTCAGCAGCCAAGAAGGAGAGTGGGACGCCGCGCCTCAGCAGCCAAGAAGGAGAGTGGGACGCCGCGCCTCAGCAGCCAAGAAGGAGAGTGGGACGCCGCGCCTCAGCAGCCAAGAAGGAGAGTGGGACGCCGCGCCTCAGCAGCCAAGAAGGAGAGTGGGACGCCGCGCCTCAGCAGCCAAGAAGGAGAGTGGGACGCCGCGCCTCAGCAGCCAAGAAGGAGAGTGGGACGCCGCGCCTCAGCAGCCAAGAAGGAGAGTGGGACGCCGCGCCTCAGCAGCCAAGAAGGAGAGTGGGACGCCTCGCCTCAGCAGCCAAGAAGGAGAGTGGGACGCCGCGCCTCAGCAGCCAAGAAGGAGAGTGGGACGCCGCGCCTCAGCAGCCAAGAAGGAGAGTGGGACGCCGCGCCTCAGCAGCCAAGAAGGAGAGTGGGACGCCGCGCCTCAGCAGCCAAGAAGGAGAGTGGGACGCCGCGCCTCAGCAGCCAAGAAGGAGAGTGGGACGCCGCGCCTCAGCAGCCAAGAAGGAGAGTGGGACGCCGCGCCTCAGCAGCCAAGAAGGAGAGTGGGACGCCTCGCCTCAGCAGCCAAGAAGGAGAGTGGGACGCCGCGCCTCAGCAGCCAAGAAGGAGAGTGGGACGCCGCGCCTCAGCAGCCAAGAAGGAGAGTGGGACGCCGCGCCTCAGCAGCCAAGAAGAGTGGGTGAGATTTACAGCTGCGTCTCTCCTTACTCAGCAGTGACTGAACCCTGAATGCTGCCAGAAGGATTAAAGTTGGCCTCCTTCCCCCCGGCAGTGCGGTCCCATGTGCGGGCTCCGGACACTATACCCTGCACACTGACCCCACACCTTATCATTATTATATCTGCAGGTTTATAGCGTTTTCTAGGTGACGGTTTCCCTTTAAATCCGCGGCTTTCCTGATAATCCTCACTGTGGTGTGAACTCTGCACAGTCTCCATAAATTTCACCTTAAAACCAAATATCCCAAATTTCAGAGTTTAGTATAATCCCAGAGCACAGGACTCCCTCACACTAGATAACACGTGGCTCCACACACCTCAGCCGGACTATCAAGCCCTAATACCTACAGAACTACAATCCCCAGCATCCCTCGTCACTCCCCACCTGAGGACGGAATTCTGGGACTTGTAGTCCGTTACAACATACAGACAGTAATCACTGCTCTGCTCCTCACCCCTCCATGCCGCTCACATGGCTTCCACCAGCTGTCACTTCACTTCACTTCCGCATGTGACGTCACTTCCGCTACTCCGCTCACGCTGACCCAAAACAAACCCCAGACACGCCCACCTGCGCAGCTATTGGTTAGTGAGCTGATTGTTCTCCCTTGCCATAGGAGCGTTCAGCACTTCCGTCGTGCAAACTCCCCTGTGATTGGCCCGTGCTGCTGTCAGCTGATTGGAGTGACAGGGCGGAGGCCAGGCTGCCTGTGTTGTAGGAGCGGTCGGAGGAGACAGTCTGTGAGGTGAGAGGAGCCAGGTCTGGTCAGGTATCTGTGTGTGTATCCTCCCTGTGACGTCACAGTACCCCTTATATACATATTCACCTATGTCACCATTATTGTCGTCTTTGCCGCTGTTCACATTCCATTTTTACCTCATGTAATCAGAGCGTTTGGTTTTGTTTATTATGTCATTCGTATACAGTAAATACAATACTGCAGGTCGCCACGGTTACTGCAATCCGGGTTTATAGAGCTTTCAGGATTTTTGTATATTATTGCTGAGAACGCAGTGTCCCCGCCTGAGGGAGCCCGCCCCTCCTGAGGGAGCTCCGCCCTGCCTGAGGGAGCCCCGCCCCTGCCTAAGGGAGCCACGCCCCTGACCTGAGGGAGCTCCCCCCTGACTGAGGGAGCTCCACCCCTCCTGAGGGAGCTCCACCCTGAATGAGGAAGCTCTGCCCCTGCCTGAAGGGAGCTCCACCCTGCCTGAGGGAGCTCGCCCCCGCCTAGGGAGCTCCGCCCCCACCTAAGGTAGCTCTGCCCCCACCTAAGGGAGCTCTGCCCCAACCTAAGGGAGCTCTGCCCCCACCTAAGGAGCTCCCCCCCGACCGAGGGAGCTCCGCCCCGCCTGAGGGAGCTCCGCCCCTGCCTGAGGGAGTTCTGCCCCCACCTAAGGGAGCTCCACCCCGAAATGAGGGAGCTCCGCCCTGCCTGAAGACACCGCCCCTGCCTGAGGGAGTTCCGCCCCCACCTGATGGAGCTCCACCCCAATGAGGGAGCTCTGCCCCACCTAAGGGCTCCGCCCCAAATAGGGAGCTCTGCCCTTGCCTGAAGGCACCCGCCCGGGCCCCCCTGCCGAGGGAGCCCTCCCCCCACCTGAGGGAGCTCCACCCCAATGAGGGAGCTCCGCCCCTGCCTGAAGGGACCATCCCCTGCCTGAGGGAGCTCCTCCCCCGCCGAGGGAGCTCCGCCCCTGCCTGAGGGAGCTCTGCCCCCACCTTAGGGAGCTCCCCCGAATGAGGGGCTCCCCCCTGCCTGAAGACTACCATCCCCTGCCGGGGAGCCTCTGCCCCGCTTGAGGGGCTCCGCCCCCGCCTGAAGGCCGTGTCCCCCACCAGAGGGATGCTCTGCCCCTCCCGAAGGCACTTTCCCCACCAGGAGGGAGCCCGCCCCTGCCTGAAGGCACTGTCCTTACCAAGAGGGAGCTCTGCCCCTGCCTGAAGGCCTCGTCCTCGCCTAAAGGTGCTCTGGCCCCTACCTCGAGGGCGCACCCCGCCCTCTAAGGGAGTGCCATCACACCCTGCCCGAGGGTGCGCCATCCCCCCGCCTGATGGAACTCCTCCTCTGCCTGATGGAGCACCACCCCCACCTGAAGGCATACCGTCCCCTGCCTGAGGGAGCTCTCCTGCCTGAGGGAGCTCCTGCTCTGCATGATGGAGCTCCACACCTGCCTGAGGGAATTCCACCCCCACCTGAGGGCATACCCCACCCTCTGTCTAAGGGCTCGCTCGCCATCTCCCCCACCCATGGGCTCGCCATCTCCCCCCCCACCCGAGGGCGCGCCATTTCCCCCCCACCCCGCACGAGGGAGCTCCGCCCCTGCCTGAGAGTGCACTGTACCCCTGCTTGAGGGCACACAGAGTGTCATTTATATCCAATAGAATGTAGTAGAGCTGGAGTGCATCAATTCGCAGGACCTGGTCCATCGGCCACGTCAATGATATATGGCAACTTGAGCCTCGAGAGCCACATCCCCACCCTTCTTTTGATTTGCCGGCCTGGCACAATATCATAGTTGCGGTGTGATGCACACGTTACGTCACGTCAGGCCGCTAATCGAGAGCTGTCATGGACGCAGTCATGTATGAGGGGGCTCTCGGGGCTGCACGGATTACTGACGTCACGATGGACCCGAATCCGTTGAATCGATTTGCAGCATCTCTAATAGTAGAAAACCCTTGGGCCAAAGTTGGACGTCTCCATTATTATTTTTCTCTGGTCCAAGTAAAAAAGTTGGACATGAGCACAACACAAGAGAATGAGTGTGAGTGCTACTGTGTTACATTACAACTGTGCTTATATATTTGTGTAATCCAATTTGTGCGTGATGCATCAGCACTAAATGGGGAAGTGAAGTGAGAAAAATATAGGCAAAAATTCAATTCATGGGAGAAAAATAATTTCCATTTGCATATGTATTCTATGAAGCAACTACCTTCATAACTCACATGTTTAGTGAGAGAATTTTTTGCCTGTGTTCAAGCTACATGTCCACGTTCTGTCAGTATATACACATCTTGTCTGAAAGGTCATAGAGGCTGCAACACCATTAAGAAGAGGCGTGACTAAGCAAACCCCTGAACCAAGGAGATTTCCAAATAATACTAGGAAGACCAAGGGGTCTCCAAACAACACCATGAAGACCTAGGGGATCTCCAGAAAACACCAGAAAGAGCAAGGGGATCTCCAGACAACTCCAGGAAGACATAGGAGATCTCCGAACACCGCCAAGAATACCAAGGAGATCTCCAGACAACACCACAAAGGCCTAGGAGATTACCAGACAACACTAGGAAGAGCAAAAGGATCTCCAGACAAAACCATGAAGACCAAGGAGATCTCCGAACACACCACGAAGACCCAGGAGATCTGCAGCAATATCACGAAAACCAATGGGATCTCCAGAAAACACCACAAAAACCAAGGACATCTCCTGACAACACCACGAAGACCAAGGGGATCTCCAGACAAGGCAGAGACAAAGTTGTGGAGAAGTACAAGTCAGGGTTGGGTTAAAAACAAATATCCCAATCTCTGATGCCCAGGAGCACCATCAAATCCATTATAATCAAATGGAAAGTCCATAGAGGCCCACCCACCAAAACTCTCAGCCCTTGCAATCAGAAAGACAGCGCAGAGACCCAAGGTGACCCTGAAGGAGAGACTAGAGTTTCTGTCCATACAACCACAATAAGCCATAGACCTGGCCTTTATGAAATAGTGGTCAGAAAATAGCTTTTACTTACAGCCAAAAATTGGCAGGCTCGTTTTGAGTTTGTAAAAGTCATGTGGGAGACTCCCCAATGCATGAAGGAAGGTGCTTTGTATGAGAGGAGATAAAGGAGACAAACAAGGCGCAATAGTGCCCTATCAATGTGACCCAGATCTTTGCACATAGATCGCAATTGGCGCACTCACCTTGTCTAGTTGTGTGCACCCACAACTAGTTTGAATAGCATGTAGTTTTAAGAAGCTGCCGCAGGACCTCCACCTCCACGTGGCGCATGTAAGAATATCCAAATATATACACCATCCCTGGATTTGTGTGCTTTGTGTGGTCAGAGTAGCCCAAAATTGAACTTTTTGGTCACCAAGGTAAATGCTAGGTCTGACGCCAAACCGACACAGCTCACCAGCCTAAGAACACCATTCCCACAGTGAGCCATGGTGGGGAGACAGGGAAAATGGTCCGAGTCAAGCGGGCGATGGATGGTCCAAAATACAGGGATAACCTTGAGCAAAACCTGTTTGTCAGTGATTTGAGACTGAGACCTTCCAACAAGACAATGGCTCAAAGCTAAAGCCACACTCGTGGTGTAAGAGGAAACGTGTAAATGTATTGTAGTGGGCGAGTCACAGCCCAGACCTTAATCCAATAGAGAATCTGTGGTGAGTCTTGAAGATCGACGGTCACCAGAGGAAACATCTAACCTTAAATAGCTGGAGCATTAGTGCCTTGAGGAATGGGTGAAATCCCACTGTGGCAGATGAAGAAAGCTCCTAGAGACTTATCCAATTACTTTCAGCTGTAACGGAGGCTCTATAGATCACTGACTGCAGGGGGTGAATAGTTCTGCATATAATGAAGTTTTCAGTTATTTTGTTGTATTTGTTGTTTGCTTTACATTAATATGGAAACCAAGTGTTCACACTTGTAGGAATGTTCTTCACATGAGCTGATGGAAACCCTCAAGAAAATCGTGAAATTCCAGATTGTGAGGTAGCAAAACACGAAAAATGCCAAAGGGGAGGTGAATACACCTGCAATGCCTGTCATGATGAATCCTATATGTCAGCACTATTATATGATGTCTGCTATGTGTTATACTATGCAGGCAGGGGTGTAACTACAGTAGGTGCTGGGGTTGCAATTACACCCGTGCCCTAAAGTCCCTTGGGCCTACAGACCACTGCTATTAAAGAGCTGCAATAATTGGGGGCCCCTTTGGAGCTTTCACATCGGGGCCCATGAGCGTCAAGTTAAGCTACTGTTTGGGGGTAAATACTTTTGTTTGCTCTGAAGTAAAAGGCGGGCAGTATCTGTCATTTTTGATGAATTCATCACCATGGACAGCGGAGACGAGTTCTATCCGTCAGTGAATGGAAGGTTTCCTGATGACATTCAGATTCTGCTGATCTCTTCTTGCTTTGTTACAATGTAACTTTAGTGCCAATAAACCCACAAATAAACATTCATCCATACGGTAAAAGTCGCTGACGCCGTCCGCTCCTCCTACACCGCACCTTTACTAAATAAAGGTTACTGGCCCTTTAAAACGACATTGGAAGTATTTGACTTAAACTGGGCGCAGCTGCGTGACTCAGACTCCATTACACATTAGTTTCGTTTTCCCTACAGCTCTGAAATGTCTTCAGCCATAGAAGCGAAGATGTCCGACAGATAAAGACACAGTAACACCCCAGGGGCCACAGAGAGTGAGTACAGTATGTGGGGGCCACATAGAGTGAGTACAGTATGTGGGGGCCACAGACAGTGAGTACAGTATGTGGGGGCCACAGACAGCGAGTACAGTATGTGGGGGCCACAGACAGTGAGTACAGTATGTGGGGGCCACAGACAGTGAGTACAGTATGTGGGGGCCACAGACAGTGAGTACAGTATGTGGGGGCCACAGACAGTGAGTACAGTATGTGGGGGCCACAGACAGCGAGTACAGTATGTGGGGGCCACAGACAGCGAGTACAGTATGTGGGGGCCACAGACAGCGAGTAGAGTATGTGGGGGCCACAGACAGCGAGTAGAGTATGTGGGGGCCACAGACAGCGAGTAGCGTATGTGGGGGCCACAGACAGCGAGTAGCGTATGTGGGGGCCACAGACATCGAGTAGAGTATGTGGGGGCCACAGACAGTGAGTACAGTATGTGGGGGCCACAGACAGTGAGTACAGTATGTGGGGGCCACAGACAGTGAGTACAGTATGTGGGGGCCACAGACAGTGAGTACAGTATGTGGGGGCCACAGACAGCGAGTAGCGTATGTGGGGGCCACAGACATCGAGTAGAGTATGTGGGGGCCACAGACAGTGAGTACAGTATGTGGGGGCCACAGACAGTGAGTACAGTATGTGGGGGCCACAGACAGTGAGTACAGTATGTGGGGGCCACAGACAGTGAGTACAGTATGTGGGGGCCACAGACAGCGAGTAGCGTATGTGGGGGCCACAGACATCGAGTAGAGTATGTGGGGGCCACAGACAGTGAGTACAGTATGTGGGGGCCACAGACAGTGAGTACAGTATGTGGGGGCCACAGACAGTGAGTACAGTATGTGGGGGCCACAGACAGTGAGTACAGTATGTGGGGGCCACAGACAGTGAGTACAGTATGTGGGGGCCACAGACAGTGAGTACAGTATGTGGGGGCCACAGACATCGAGTAGAGTATGTGGGGGCCACAGACATCGAGTAGAGTATGTGGGGGCCACAGACAGTGAGTACAGTATGTGGGGGCCACAGACAGTGAGTACAGTATGTGGGGGCCACAGACAGTGAGTACAGTATGTGGGGGCCACAGACAGTGAGTACAGTATGTGGGGGCCACAGACAGTGAGTACAGTATGTGGGGGCCACAGACAGTGAGTACAGTGTGTGGGGGCCACAGACAGTGAGTACAGTGTGTGGGGGCCACAGACAGTGAGTACAGTGTGTGGGGGCCACAGACAGTGAGTAGAGTGTGTGGGGGCCACAGACAGTGAGTAGAGTGTGTGGGGGCCACAGACAGTGAGTAGAGTGTGTGGGGGCCACAGACAGTGAGTAGAGTATGTGGGGGCCACAGAAAGTGAGTACAGTACGTGTGCGAGCGTCCATCTAATGAGCAAAGGTCTGATCTACAAAAAGTATTAAGACAACAATGTGACTGTATGTCAATCATTAGTATACAAAATTACAAATCGATAAATGTATCCAAATCTCCAAAAATTCCTGTACATAAGTGCGGTATTATAGTAGTTATATTCTTGTATATAGGAGCAGTATTATAGTAGTTATATTCTTGTATA
The DNA here is from genome assembly GCA_033576535.1 of Allobates femoralis. NCBI lineage: Eukaryota > Metazoa > Chordata > Amphibia > Anura > Aromobatidae > Allobates > Allobates femoralis. The sequence continues at coordinate 12,553,022 of JARQOC010000011.1, forward strand.
TAGGGGCAGTATTATAGTAGTTATATTCTTGTATATAGGAGCAGTATTATAGTAGTTATATTCTTGTATATAGGGGCAGTATTATAGTAGTTATATTCTTGTACATAGGAGCAGTATTATAGTAGTTATATTCTTATATATAGGAGCAGTATTATAGTAGTTATATTCTTGTATATAGGAGCAGTATTATAGTAGTTATATTCTTGTACATAGGGGCAGTATTATAGTAGTTATATTCTTGTACATAGGGGCAGTATTATAGTAGTTATATTCTTGTACATAGGGGCAGTATTATAGTAGTTATATTCTTGTACATAGGGGCAGTATTATAGTAGTTATATTCTTGTACATAGGGGCAGTATTATAGTAGTTATATTCTTGTATATAGGGGCAGTATTACAGTAGGTATATTCTTGTATATAGGGAGCAGTATTATAGTAGTTATATTCTTGTATATAGGAGCAGTATTACAGTAGTTATATTCTTGTATATAGGGAGCAGTATTATAGTAGTTATATTCTTGTATATAGGGGGCAGTATTATAGTAGTTATATTCTTGTACATAGGAGCAGTATTATAGTAGTTATATTCTTGTATATAGGGGCAGTATTATAGTAGTTATATTCTTGTATACAGGGGCAGTATTATAGTAGTTATATTCTTGTATACAGGGGCAGTATTACAGTAGGTATATTCTTGTACATAGGGGCAGTATTATAGTAGTTATATTCTTGTATATAGGAGCAGTATTATAGTAGTTATATTCTTGTATATAGGAGCAGTATTATAGTAGTTATATTCTTGTACATAGGAGGAGTATTATAGTGGTTATATTCTTGTAAATAGGGGCAGTATTATAGTAGTTATATTCTTGTATATAGGAGCAGTATTATAGTAGTTATATTCTTGTACATAGGAGGAGTATTATAGTGGTTATATTCTTGTACATAGGAGCAGTATTATAGTAGTTATATTCTTGTACATAGGGGCAGTATTATAGTAGTTATATTCTTGTACATGGGGGCAGTATTATAGTAGTTATATTCTTGTACATAGGGGCAGTATTATAGTAGTTATATTCTTGTACATAGGAGAGTATTATAGTGGTTATATTCTTGTAAATAGGGGCAGTATTATAGTAGTTATATTCTTGTATATAGGGGCAGTATTATAGTAGTTATATTCTTGTATATAGGGGCAGTATTATAGTAGTTATATTCTTGTATATAGGGGCAGTATTATAGTAGTTATATTCTTGTAAATAGGGGCAGTATTATAGTGGTTATATTCTTGTATATAGGAGCAGTATTATAGTAGTTATATTCTTGTATATAGGGACAGTATTATAGTAGTTATATTCTTGTACATAGGGGCAGTATTATAGTAGTTATATTCTTGTACATAGGAGCAGTATTATAGTGGTTATATTCTTGTATATAGGGGCAGTATTATAGTAGTTATATTCTTGTATATAGGGCAGTATTATAGTAGTTATATTCTTGTACATAGGGGCAGTATTATAGTAGTTATATTCTTGTACATAGGAGCAGTATTATAGTGGTTATATTCTTGTATATAGGGGCAGTATTATAGTAGTTATATTCTTGTATATAGGAGCAGTATTATAGTAGTTATATTCTTGTACATAGGAGCAGTATTATAGTAGTTATATTCCTGTATATAGGAGCAGTATTATAGTAGTTATATTCTTGTATATAGGAGCAGTATTATAGTAGTTATATTCTTGTATATAGGAGCAGTATTATAGTAGTTATATTCTTGTACATAGGAGCAGTATTATAGTGGTTATATTCTTGTAAATAGGGGCAGTATAATAGTAGTTATATTCTTGTATATAGGAGCAGTATTATAGTAGTTATATTCTTGTAAATAGGGGCAGTATTATAGTGGTTATATTCTTGTATATAGGGGCAGTATTATAGTGGTTATATTCTTGTATATAGGGCAGTATTATAGTGGTTATATTCTTGTAAATAGGGGCAGTATTATATTGGTTATATGCTTGTACATAAGAGCAGTATTATAGTATTATAGTAGGTTTAATAACTCTCTTCTTTATTTGTTGTTTCAGGGATTCTTCTGTTTGGAGTAGTACATTTGAAGTGTGTGAAGATTTGTCTCCAAGGACATGATACTGGAATATGTGACAATTTTGTGTGTTCTTGGAGCAGGGTGTCTGTGTAAGTTTCCGTGTTTGGTGTCTTTGTATCTCTTTATTACACCCACATGAGAGCTGACTGGACCTGAGCTTTCATATTATAGCTGTTATAATACTGTGAACCCGTCATTGCCTAGATCAATAATAAAAATCTATACCGCATTCCTCTAGAGCTAAAATATGGAAATACTGAATAAGAAAATGTTGGTACCGTTTTAATGCTATTGGAACTATATTTAAAAAATTAGATACTTAGCTTATGCATTGGCCAATTCATGTGAGCCCGACAGCCACTGACAAGGTGTATCTCTTTCTCAGGACTCTAACTAGTACTCCGCTACTAGGGTTAAAAACCTCCCAAGTATGGGCAGATAGGATCCAGCTAAAATGGAAATGCCCTGGCAGCTGACCATACTTGGAGTTTTTTTTAACCCAGATAGAGGAATATTAGATAGGGCCCCAACGAATGGATACACCTTGTCGGTGGCTGTCGGGCTCACATGGATTGGGCAATTCATAAGCGAAGTATCTCATTTTTTTAATACACCGGAGCATCTCAATGAACTAGAATATCATCAGAAAGTTAATTTATTTCAGTAATTCAATACATAAAGTGAAACACATCTATTATACAGTCATTACACGCAGAGGGATGTATTTCATGTGTTTATTTCTGTAAATGTTGATGATTATGAATGTAAACCCAAAGGACATTATCTCAGAACACTAAAAAGGGAGGATGAAAGGTTAAAAACTGCGCTGCCGTATTCCACGGGACACCAAAGGGTAAATATAATATTGATTTATTAGTCAACGCGTTTCAGGGCTCCCAGTAACGTCCTGAAACATGGCAATATTACATTGATTTTTGAAGATATTCTAATTCATTGAGATGCACTAGTAGTTCCAATAGCAGTAACGCGGTACCAACATTTCCTTATTCAATCTTTGCATATTTTAGCTTTTTACAGGTCGCCGCTGTATATAATTTTTGTGACTATACTGAACTCTCCGCTTGCACCTGTTCACACCTATTGGAGGCGATGGTCAGTCTTTTATATTTGGATCAGTATTTTTTGGTTAAACCTCTGAATACCAATCTTTACTATAGCTGCCAGTCTATTCCAGGATCAGCAGTCGCCTTTTTTCTTTGTAAATTGACTTTGCAGCAATTTATATCCCTTTTAATGTGGATTTCACCTCTGATATTTTTGCTGCTGATACAATAATCACTAATACATATGATATCAGTTTCCCCTTCTTCTTCTATGTCCAGCACGTCCTCCGTTTTGAAGGCCGGGATCTTGATGTGAGGCTGTGGGGCATGGCGGTCCTGGACACCCCCTACCAGCGGCTGGAGGCTTCATACACAGACTCCCCTCTGGGGGAGGACGACCTCCTGGTGCATGTACCGGAGGGGAGTAAATGTGAGTACTCCAGTGTCATAGTCCGCACAACCCAACCATGCGCCTGGTTATAATGGCCTCTAATAACTGCTGATATGTAGCCACCTTTATCTACAAGGACTTTGTTTCCTCATTGCCATTGTGCAATACAACACATTTTCCCTTTGCTTTGTGTATCTTATTTGGCTGATGTACTCCTATAAATTGAGTTTGGCAAAAGCAAATGGACTGAAGACATTTTCCTAAAAGTCCTGAATTATATCGTAGGAGACGCACAAGAAATGTCTGAACTTATCAAAATTGATATAAAGGGAAATCCTTGGCTAACCATTACTAGGATGTGGTATCAGAGGTATTAGACGTGCTCAATTCTTGGCAGTTACTTCCCTGCACACATACCACAGTCACATGGCAGAACGCCATTGTATGAGTTGTATTTATATGCATTGCATACACTTACCGGCTGTATTATACTCCAGAGCTGCACTCACTATTCTGCTGGTGCAGTCACTGTGTACATACATTACTGATCCTGAGTTACCTCCTGTATTATACTCCAGAGCTGCACTCACTATTCTGCTGGGGCAGTCACTGTGTACATACATTACATTACTGATCCTGAGTTACCTCCTGTATTATACTCCAGAGCTGCACTCACTATTCTGCTGGTGCAGTCACTGTGTTCATACATTACATTACTGATCCTGACTTACCTCCTGTATTGTACTCCAGAGCTGCACTCACTATTCTGCTGGTGCCGTCACTGTTTACATACATTACATTACTGAGTTACCTCCTGTATTATACTCCAGAGCTGCACTCACTATTCTGCTGGTGCTGTTACTGTATATATACATTACATTACTGATCCTGAGTTACCTCCTGTATTATACTCCAGAGCTGCACTCACTATTCTGCTGGTGCAGTCACTGTGTACATACATTACATTACTGATCCTGAGTTACCTCCTGTATTATACCCCAGAGCTGTACTCACTATTCTGCTGGTGCAGTCACTGTGTACATACATTACATTACTGATCCTGAGTTACCTCCTCTATTATACTCCAGAGCTGCACTCACTATTCTGCTGGTGCAGTCACTGTGTACATACATTACATTACTGATCCTGAGTTACCTCCTGTATGATACACCAGAGCTGCACTCACTATTCTGCTGGTGCAGTCACTGTGTACATACATTACATTACTGATCCTGAGTTACCTCCTGTATTATATTCCAGAGCTGCACTCACTATTCTTCTGGTGCAGTCACTGTGTACATACATTACATTACTGATCCTGAGTTACCTCCTGTATTATACTCCAGAGCTGCACTCACTATTCTGCTGGTGCAGTCACTGTGTACATACATTACATTACTGATCCGGAGTTACCTCCTGTATTATACTCCAGAGCTGCACTCACTATTCTGCTGGTGCAGTCACGGTGTACATACATTACATTACTGATCCTGGAGTTGCCTCCTGTATTATACTCCAGAGCTGCACTCACTATTCTGCTGGTGCAGTCACTGTGTACATACATTACATTACTGATCCTGAGTTACCTCCTGTATTATACTCCAGAGCTGCACTCACTATTCTGCTGGTGCAGTCACTGTGTACATACATTACTGATCCTGAGTTACCTCCTGTATTATACTCCAGAGCTGGACGCACTATTCTGCTGGTGCAGTCACTGGATACATGCATTACATTACTGATCCTGAGTTACCTCCTGTATTATACTCCAGAGCTGCACTCACTATTCTGCTGGTGCAGTCACTGTGTACATACATTACATTACTGATCCTGAGTTACCTCCTGTATTATACTCCAGAGCTGCACGCACTATTCTGCTGGTGCAGTCACTGGATACATGCATTACATTACTGATCCTGAGTTACCTCCTGTATTATACTCCAGAGCTGCACGCACTATTCTGCTGGTGCAGTCACTGTGTACATACATTACATTACTGATCCTGAGTTACCTCCTGTATTATACTCCAGAGCTGGACGCACTATTCTGCTGGTGCAGTCACTGTGTACATACATTACATTACTGATCCTGAGTTACCTCCTGTATTATACTCCAGAGCTGCACGCACTATTCTGCTGGTGCAGTCACTGGATACATGCATTACTGATCCTGAGTTACCTCCTGTATTATACTCCAGAGCTGCACGCACTATTCTGCTGGTGCAGTCACTGGATACATGCATTACTGATCCTGAGTTACCTCCTGTATTATACTCCAGAGCTGCACTCACTATTCTGCTGGTGCACTCACTGTGTACATACATTACATTACTGATCCTGAGTTACCTCCTGTATTATACTCCAGAGCTGCACTCACTATTCTGCTGGTGCAGTCACTGTGTACATGCATTACATGTGTGCGGTGTCCGACAACAGTGAATCTTTTATAATGATTAGGTTTGTCCTCTGCAGACTGTTTTGTACTCTTTTATACTATCTGACTTGCGTCTTCTTCTCTCCTCAGCTCCATGGAATCACATTGAGAACCTCGACCTCTTCTTCTCTCGTGTATCCTTTCTGTGCAGTGATTCACAGCGCTGTTTTATTTATTCTTTTGTTTTTTTTCGCTTCTCTGATTGCTCCAATAAACAGATCTTCTTTTTAGCATTTGGAGGCTGAAATCCTCCTGCTCCAGTTTGTTACAATGTATCCGCGCTATCTGCCTGGAGTCATGAATGGACATGTGCTGATGCAGTATTTTGGTGGCAGAGGACAGGCCTGAATTTATTCAAAACCTAAAAAGCAATTCTGGAATAGTCCTACTGTCACACAGCTGCAATTTGTTACAATGTGTCTGCACCCTTCATACCCCGAATCCTCTGTGTCTGTGTTCCTTATCGTTGACCCTCAGGTTTACAACTTGCACCAGAAGAATGGATTCACCTGCATGCTGATCGGGGAGATCTTTGAGTTATTGTGAGTATAATTAACCCATAATTGCCTGGAAAAGGGGGCGACCACCTGGACTTCAATGGGAGTTGGAAAATGTCCTGAAAGCTTCCAAAAGTAGCGTTTACGCGGCTTTGGAATGATTTATTATAGTGGAGGCGAGACCTCTCTTTCCTCTCTCTTTCCTCTTCTCTCTGTCCTCACTCTTCTCTCTCTCCTTTCCTCTTTCTCCTTTCATCTCTCCTTTCCACTTTCTCCTCCTTCTCTCTTCTCTCTCTTCTCTCTTCCCTCTTATCTCTCTTCTCTCTTTTTTCTTCTTTTTTTCTTCTCTTCTCTCTCCTAGACCATCTTTCTCCTGTTCTCTCTTCTCCCCTTGTCTCTTTCTCTCTCCTCTCTTCTTTCTATTCTCTCCTTTCTCCTCTCTTCTCTCATTTCTCTCTTTTTTTTTTTCTCTTCTCTCTCCTCGACCATCTTTCTCCTGTTCTCTCTTCTCCCCTTGTCTCTTTCTCTCTCCTCTCTCCTCCTCTCCTCTCTCCTCCTTTCCTCTGTCTTCTCCCTTCCTCTTTCTTCTCTCTTCTTTGCCCTCCTCTCTCTTACGCCCTCCTCTCTTACGCCCTCCTCTCTTCTCCTCTTCTCTTCTTTTCTCCTCTCTTCTCCTTTCCTTTCCTCTCTTCTCCTCTCGCTCCTCCTCTCTCTCTTCTCCCTTCTCCTCTCCTCTCTCTTCTTTACTGTCTCCTCTCTCTTCTCATTCATCTTTCCCATCCTCTCTTACCTCTTCTCGCTCCTCCTCTCTTCTCTTTTTTCTCTCTTCTCTTTCCTGTCCCCATTCCTCTGTCTTTCCTCTTCTCTCTCCTCTTCTCTCACACTTCCTCTCTCCTTTCTCTTCTTTCTCCTCACCTCTCCTCCTCTTCTCTCTCTTCTTTCTTCTCTTTCTTTTCTCTCCTCTCTCCGCTCCTCTCTCTTTTCTTTCATCTTCTCTCTCCTCTCCTCTCCTCTCTCTTCTCCTTTCCTCTCTCTTTTTTCTCTCTTCTCTCTCTTCAGTTTTTTATATTTTTCTATTTTTGGAGATTTTGCTCTTTGGCCTCCTATGACCCCCCTCTCCCCCATTCCCAATGTCTTTGCAGGCAGTTCATCTTTGTGGTCAGTTTCACCACCTTTCTGGTGAGTTGTGTGGATTATGACATCCTTTTTGCAAACAAGATGGTGAATCACAGTCAGAGTGAAAATAACAAAGTGACGCTGCCGGACGCCTTCCTGCCCCCCAGGGTCTGCAGGGACCGGTCAGTATAATATTTCCTCTAATCAATGGTCTGTTCTCAAAGTTTATTAAAAAGTTTCAAAACTTTTGTAAAGTCTTCAGTCTATGTCTCGAGGCGTAAGATTCCCGAGGTTGAGGACGCCCTCCGCAGGTCACAGATGCAATCATATTTGTTTTTGTTTTCCAGCATTGAGGAGAACTGGTTCCTCGTGGTTCTTCTGGTCATCGCCGGCGTCTTCTGGATCCACAGACTCATTAAGTTTATTTACAACGTCTGCTGCTACTGGGAGATCTACAACTTCTACATTCAAGCCCTGCGGATCCCTATGGTGCGCACCAGGCAGTTTTATCATATGTCTTAAGCCGGTAATGAACGAAAATACGACTTCTTATGACAGTATTTGAGGAGACTTATTTAGTGCCCTGGTTTTCCCTCCACCCTGAAGCTAGTGCTCAGCTACTAAGTCACAGCCGACCCCCTGCTCACCGAGCCGAAAAGGGAAGACCCTCCAGTTTTGGCCACTTGAAGGGAACCTGTCATTGCTTTTTTTTGTTATTAAACCTCCCCCAATGTTATTTAGATCATTAATAACCGGTTCATTCTTTTTTTATCAAATCATTGTATTTTTTCCAAAAATCACTTTAGATACTTATATGTTTTCCTTATCTGCTGCCCAAATAGTCAGTCACCTGGGCAGTTAGCAGACAGATCAATCAACTTCAGATATGCCAACAATCATTTAATGCTGCAGGACCTGTGGTGATGTCACAACTATGTGACTGTAATGGGCGGAGCTAATTCTACATTGTCCTTCACACAAGGCCTGCTTAGCTCCACCCATTACGGTCACATGGTCGTGACATCACACAGGTCCTTCTAGAGAGCATTAGATGAAATTCTGTTTGGAAAGGTAGCAGGGCACGCATTAAGTTAGAGCATTTACAGAGGTCAAAAGAGGGGGGTCTGGCAATCCCAAACCCGTGGGTTTACTGTGTGGCATCTTAGTGTCAGCATATGGTGGGTTGGGGGTGAACCCATACAATTCACATCGGCTGGGAACATTCTTGAGTTTATAGTGGGAAGGGCCCGCTGCTTGCTAGTCTGGAGGCTGGTAGGTTCCTAGTGAATCCCAGACGATTCCTGACTATTGCCATGTTAGATAAAATTTGGCAAAGAGTTAGACAATGGAGGGGCATACCGGAGTTCTCGCGCTACACGTCAGTCTGGTTTGACCCCAGATTGGTGGAGTTGCTGTGCTTGAGGGGATATGGCCAGTGGAGGCATGTTGAGATATGATTTGTGTCGCAGCGGTTTGCTGGTGGCAAACTCAAGACTTTTGAGGAGCTCAGGAAGGAATTCCCTTTGAGTCAATCCTTATTTTTCCAATACCTACAGCTGCGGCACGCCATTCCTTGACAACTTAAAATATCACAAATAGTGGTGCAATCAGATCATTTGGTGAATCTTATCATTGGGTTGCTGAGGGGCACCAGGCCGTTTATCTCCCTTATATATAGGGGATTCTTAGGGTATGTGCACACTGGGGGGTTTTCGGCGGTTTACCTGTGTAAACCGCCGTTTTGCATACATTAGTTTTATTTAAATTTATGTTAATCCAAACCGGCGTTTGGATTAACATTGAAACTAATGTAACCCGCCCAAGGCTGTGCACATACCGGCGGTTACCCAGCGTCATCCGTTGCTAACCCGCAGGTTTCCCAGCGGGTTAGCAAAGAATGACCAAGTTCTAAAAACCGGCCGGTTCTGCAGCGGCTGCAAGCAGAATCATGTGCTGCTTCCAGCCGCTGCAGAATCGCCGCCGAGAACCCGCTGGGCAGCCGCCGGATACCGCCCGCACATACCCGCCAGGAAGCCGGTGCACGGCGCCGGAGCTTCCTGGCGGGTCCCGCCCAGCCGCCGACGACCAACCCGCCGGTAATGTGAACTTACCCTTAGACTCACTTCTGCAATGACACCCAGCTGCGTTCAGAGAGAAATAGGACCAAATTCGGACTCTCAGTGGGAGGATATACTACAATTTATTCCCAGAGTTTCTATGAGTGATGCCTGGAGAGTGTCACAACTCTATTTGGTCCATAGGGTGTATAGGACTCCGGTCTGCATGAAAAGGGCAGGTTGCGGGGGGATTCCCATTGTCCACGCCGCTCTGAGGATGGGGCAGACCTCTTGCATATGATGTGGCCCTTCCCTAGCTTGCAGAATCTTGGGGTGCAGACCCTTAACTTGACACAGGAAGGAATCTGATGACTTGTGTACTGGGGTGCATGGGGACGTCGCCATTGATGACTGGGGAAAATTGACTATTGCTAGAATACTGTATGCTGCCAGAAAACCTATAGCGGCCCACTGGTTGGATGACAAATCACCTGTTAGACAAGAATTGGTTAATAAAATTAACTTTATTGTTTTGATGTAACAGAACATATATGTTAAGAGAGGACAACATACGCAGTTTGGGCTGATTGGATGGACTACCGGGTGTAGCTTCAGCTGCCCTGAGAGAAAGGCTACACCCGCCTATGGGCCACAGCCTTCTGAGCTAGTGCTTTAGATAATATTGGGCCTGTTGTGTTTTATGATTTACTGTGTGACGTCTTGTTGCTGCTTGTAATATGACAAATTGGAGTGGTTGGGGGGAAGGTGGGATGGGTTATATAATGTAAGATTGGTTCTTTTGCTTGGTATATTCACTTTTTATATCACAGTTTATTGGGATGTAATTTTTTCTGTTGAAATTTTAAATAAAAAACCACTTGATTAAAAAAAAAAGCTGAAATTCTGTTGACTGACGTCTATTGACCACCCGGATGACTGTATGACTGTTTGCTCAGCTGGCTAATGAAAACATCTAAGTATCTAAAGTACTTTTTGGGATAAATACGATTTAAAAAAACAAAATGGGTAACTTATGAACACCACCTGATCTAAATAACATTGGGGGCGGTTTAACAACAATAAAGGACTGCACAGGTTCCCTTTAGCTTTCTGAACCCTCTTCTTTTGTCTGCTTTCACATTTAATATGTTTTTGATTTGCTTTGACACTTTCTCTGTCGCTTCATTGGGGGACACAGAACTAGGCCGAAGATGGGCAGTACATTCATTCAGTGCCCGGGCAGAAACGTTGGCAGCGCCGCAAGTTCTGGGAGCCCCCCTCCACTGCTGAAGTTGCTATCCACAGGCCTGCTGGGAGAAGCTGAAGGCTCCCTACCTGGATCTGCGGTCCAGGTGAAGCTGTGTTGGCTGGCATGTCTCCAGGGGGACGCGAGGCTTCGGCTCAGGCTGCAGGGCTCTGCAGACAGGTGGTCGGCTTTGGTAGCTCCTGGGTCCTGGGAGGGTGGGAGGAAGCTGACATCACATCTCTCTGCACACCTTGCATAGAAGTGCATTGAAGGGGACCCTGGGTGGATGAAAGAGTCTGGACGTCCGACCGTTTGGAAAGAGGGGAGACCTGGTGGCTGATGCACCCTGTGACCCTCTTCCCATGGTCCTGTGTCCCCCAATGAATGCTCGTGGAAAAAGATTATACGGTCTGTACACAAAAATCTTTTTTCTCTTTTTTTTAATGTTAGTGCACATTGTGCATATGGAAAAAAAAATAATAGAATGTGCTAATCTGGTACAATTTATGTTCTGGAAAAACTAAGGCAGGAAGCAAGCACAAAAGGCTTTTAACGTTAAAATAGGGGCAAGGATAAGAGTACTCCCTCCTCACCTGGGTTGTGAGATGATAGTCACTGTAAAATCAAATGTGGCAAAGTCACTACCTACAGGATAAGCGGCAAAAGGGCGCTCAGACAATCCGGGCTCAGTACCAGGAGAGTACACAGTATCCCGTAGTAGACAGAGACGTGGTCATGTAACAGTGCAAGGTCAGGTTTCCAGAAGATTACGATGAGAATACAGGGGTTAAACAAAGGCTTAAACAGGTACCAATCAGGGGGTCAAAATACCAGGAGACAGATAACAAGTACAAGGAACAGGCACAAGAGCAGTCAAACAATAGTCTGGGCCAGATAACAGAGATCAAGGAACAAGGGCATACATCACTTCAGGTGAATATACGACTGGCAGCCATCTGGGGAAAGCTGCTCAGTTAAAGGGAACCTGTCACCTGGATCTAAGCCCCTACACTATCACTACCTGTCCCTGCACCTTCCTAGCTGCTCCCTATCTATCCGTCTCTGAGCTAAATCTGCCCTATAAAACAGCAGAAAAATAACTTATAACTTACAGCAGTCCCTTGGGCTGGGGACTGAAAAGGCGGCCCCAGGCTCCATTCTGTCCCTCCTCGATGAAGCAGCACACGCCCCGCTGGGCGGCGTTATTCTTTCTTCATCACCGCCTCCTCCATTTGGAATCTCCCGCCTGCTTTACACCTATCATGTTGTGGTGATGCGACCTAGATGTGTCCCCTAACCGGGACATAGCATATGGGAGATTGTATCTTCTGCTCGGTAGCAGCACACACAGGGTTAGCTGCTACTGGAGCTGAGTGCTGATTGAAAGCACTGACGCCCAGGTGTGTGGGTGAATGGGAGATGATATGAGCTGCCCTGGGCTTTGGGGAGGGGGGGGAGTGTGTCAGGACAGCAGCAGGAGCTGCTGTGTAGAGAGCTGTGTGAAGTTTAACACAGCCTGTGAGCTCTCTCAGAGTGGACGTTCATGAGGCTAATGAGCGGACGGTGAGGAGAGAAAGGTTGTGTGCTGACCTAACACAGCCTACCCGGGGGAAGGTGCAGAGCTTCTATGTCAGCTGTTGGGATTGTATGAGGTTGTACTCGGTTGCGCCCGGAACCTGGAGGTCTGTGAATACCTGACCTGTGCCATTAAACTGTGTGCTGTGTGAGTAAATACCTGAGTTACTGCCTTCTGTCGTGCCGATCCTAACCGCCACCTTACAGTGTAAAGCGGGTGGGAGATTCCAAATGGAGGAGGTGGCGATGAAGAAAGAATAACGCCGCCCAACGGGGCGTGTGCTGCTGCATCGAGGAGGGGAGAATGGAGCCTGGGGCGCCTTTTCAGTCCCCAGCCTCAGGGACTGCTGTAAGTTATAAGTTATTTTTCTGCTGTTTTATAGGGCAGATTTAGCTCAGAGAGGGATAGATAGGGAGCAGCTAGGAAGGTGCAGGGACAGGTAGTGATAGTGTAGGGGCTTAGATCCAGGTGACAGGTTCCCTTTAAATAACAGCAATCATAGGAATTAGAAACATCTGAGTAATCCAACCCAATAAGAGATGATCAGGATAAAATATGATTCCTCTGCTCTGCCTCAAATGAATGAAAAGGAGTACAAATCTTAAGTTAAATATGGTTTATTGGTCTATGCATTTCAAAGCAATCTAGCATCTTTATCGAGACAAAACCATAGCATACAGCCTGAAATCAATAATTGCTATATATATACAGTACAGACCAAACGTTTGGACGCACCTTCTCATTCAAAGATTTTTCTGTATTTTCATGGCTATGAATATTGTAGATTCACACTGAAGTCATCAAAACTATAAATTAACACATGTGGAATTATATACTTAACAACAAAGTGTGAAACAACTGAACATATGTCTTATATTCTAGGTTCTTCACAGTAGCCACCTTTTGCTGTGATTACTGCTTTGCACACTCTTGTCATTCTATGGATGAACTTCAAGAGGTAGTCACGGAAATGGTCTTCACTTCACAGGTGCCCTGTCAGGGTTAATAAGTGGAATTTCTTGCCTTATAAATGGGGTTGGGACCATCAGTTGTGTTGTGCAGAAGTCTGGTGGATACACAGCTGATCGTCCTACTGAATAGACTGTTAGCTACTTTTTTCTTGCCATAATACAAATTCTAAGTAAAGAAAAACAAGTGGCCTCATTACTATAAGAAATGAAGGTCAGTCAGTCTGAAAAATTGGGAAAACTTTGAAAGTGTCCCCAAGTGCAGTTGCAAAAACCATCAAGTGCATACAAATTAACTGGGTCACATGAGGACCGCCCCAGGAAAGGAAGACCAAGAGTCACCTCTGCTGCGGAGGATAAGTTCATCCGAGTCACCAGCCTCAGAAATCGCAGGTTACAGCAGCTCAGATTAGAGACCAGGTCAATGCCACACAGAGGTCTAGCAGCAGACACATCTCTACAACAACTGCTAAGAGGAGACTTTGTGCAGCAGGCCTTCATGGTAAAATAGCTGCTAGGAAACCACTGCTAAGGACAGGCAACAAGCAGAAGAGACTTGTTTAGGCTAAAAAAACACAAGGAATGGACATTAGAGCAGTGGAAATCTGTGCTTTGTCTGAGGAGTCTTTGTGCGACGCAGGAAAAGGTGAACAGATGGACTCTACATGCCTGGTTCCCACCGTGGAGGAGGAGGTGTGATGGTGTGGGGGTGTGGAGGAGGAGGTGTGATGGTGTGGGGGTGTGGAGGAGGAGGTGTGAGGGGGGTTTTGCTGCTTTGAAGCTCATCAAGAGAATGCCAAGTGTGTGCAAAGCAGTAATCGCAGCAAAAGGTGGCTACTTTGAAGAACCTAGAATATAAGACATATTTCAGTTGATTCACACTTTTTTGGTAAGTATATAATTCCACATGTGATAATTCATGGTTTTGATGACTTCAGTGTGAATCTACAGTTTTCATAGACCTGAAAATACAGAAAAATCTTTGAATGAGAAGGTGTGTCCAAACTTTTGGTCTTTACTGTATGTATATGTAGATAGATAGATAGATAGATAGATAGATAGATAGATAGATCGATAGATATGTTGGCTGAAAACAAAGTATCACAGTAGTCCTATTATTATAGTTAAGAATGTGAACACCTTCTCCTTCCAGTTTAGACAGAGGTGGCACTCCCTTTCCTCCCCAATCCCTCAACCCCTTTCCCCCTTTCTGTTGTCTTCTTTGAATAAATTGTTTACTGTTTATATTTACCTGTATTGATATATTATTGATTCAAAAAAAAAAAAAAAAAAAATGTGAACACCTGAGTGTTAAGGCCACTTCACACACACAGATATCTGAGACCAATATCTGAACAGATCTCTGGTTGCAGTGAAATCATGGACACATTGTTCCATTTTGTGGCTGTGTACAACATGGAGCAATGTGTCCATGATTTCACTGCAACCAGAGATCTGTTCAGATATTGGACTCAGATATCTGTGTGTGTGAAGTGGCCTTTAGTGAATAAATTTTGTCAGGTCTAATTCATTCACTAATACTCTGGCAGTGTGACTACTGCAAAAAAAAAGTAAAAAATATGTATAATTTATTTAAGTTTTTTTTTCACTTATTGCAGGCAGATCTCCCTTATTACACCTGGGAAGAAATCCAGAGCAGAACCGTCCAGATCCAGAAGGAGCATCAGATTTGCATCCACAAGAAGGAGTTGTCAGAGTTGGACGTATCCCATCGTATCCTGCGCTTCAAGAACTACATGGTGGCTATGGTCAATAAGAACCTCCTGCCCCTTCAGCACCGGTTCCCCCTGCTGGGCGATACAGTATTTTACACTCGGGGACTCAAGTATAACTTTCAGCTCATTTTCTTCTGGGGCCCCGGCTGCCTCTTCCAGAATGAGTGGAGTTTAAAGCCCGAGTACAAGCGAGCGGGAGCCCGTCTGGAGCTGGCGGAGAAGCTGTCTCAGCGCATTCTCTGGATAGGGCTCGCCAACCTGGTGCTGTGCCCCCTTGTCCTGGTCTGGCAGATTCTCTACGCCTTCTTCAGCTACACAGAGATCTTGCGCAGAGAGCCGGGGAGCCTCGGAGCCCGATGCTGGTCCTTGTACGGACGCTGCTATCTCCGCCACTTCAACGAGCTGGATCATCAGCTGCAGGCGAGACTGAGCCGGGCGTACAAGCCGCCTGCAAATACATGAACTGCTTCCTCTCCCCCTCCTGGCTGTAGCCGCCAAACACTTAGGATTCCTGGCGGGCTCCATCTTGGCAGTGCTGATAGCGCTCACGGTCTACGATGAGGACGTGCTGGCGGTGGAGCACGTGCTTAGCGCCATTACACTGCTGGGGTGGTGGTGACGGTCAGCAGGTCAGTACATTATGGAGGACTATTTCATTAAAGGGTTTGTCCAAGATTATAAAAACATAGCAGCCTTCTTCAAAATGTCACCACTACTGCCAAGAAGGTCTGTCTGGTATTACAGCTCCTGCTAATGTGACTGATCCACAATACCATGCACAGCTTGTATACTGTAATGGTCTGTTTTGAAAGCAACCATGTTTTTTCTCCCATTTCCCCCCAATACATAATTTTTAAAACTTGCATTAGTCCCATTCATTAGGAGCTGTTGTATCAAGACAGAAAACTGGTATGGAGATTTTTTGCAAAGGATTGGAGGATTGGAAAATGGTTGCAAAAGTATACACACCCTTTCCACATATGTGTATATAATTATATTGATGCGCTAAATTAATTTATTTGTGGTCTTTGAAATATTTAAGTTTTATAAGAAATGCTTGCCCTCTACAGGTACAGGCCAGGACTCTAAATTATCTAATATATACAATATATCATAATCGCAGTCTTCTTTGTTCCTCAGGTCGTTCATTCCTGATCAGCACTTGGTTTTCTGTCCGGAGCAGCTTCTAAAAGTCATCCTGGCTCATATTCATTACATGCCCGACCACTGGCAACGCAGCGCTCACCGGGCGGAAACTAGAGGAGAGTTTGCACAACTTTTCCAGTACAAAGCGGTGAGTGTTACATGGGCAGGATGATAATGGGGCTGCGTCCTACATACCTGTGTGTTCTGGTTGCTAAGGTGGTCCAAGGTCCTGTTTTAGACTCCACACTTGTATATGAGGAAAGGTTAATGAATATTCTACATGATTATTCCTATGCAAAATGTCCAGCATTCATTTCCACTGATCCCCAATTCCTTCTCATTTTTTCCATGTGCAGGTCTTTATTCTGGAGGAGCTCCTGAGTCCGCTGCTGACGCCTCTCGTACTGATATTTCGACTGCGTCCAAAGTCTTTGGAGATTATCGACTTTTTCCGAAACTTCACAGTCGAAGTGGTGGGAGTCGGGGACACTTGCTCCTTTGCACAAATGGATGTTCGTCAACATGGAAATCCTGCAGTAAGTGCACAGCATGGTGATATAACACGTGCAGTCAGCAGAGAATGTGTAAAATGAGGCTAGAGTTGAGCAAAAAGATTTGCAAAACTGTAGTCCAGTGTCCATGTTGGTCACTCGTGGCCGTCGGACCAAAGCCCTAAAACTTCCTTCCATCCTGTCGGCATCCCCGTCACTCTTCTTATTAGTAAGTCCGTGTTCACAAGATCTGTGCAACACAACGACGGCCTGCGGATCAGAAGAGGCGCTGGGGGCGCGGCCGGATGGAGGAGGTTTGAAGTGCAATTTGTATTTGGCAGTAACCGATAAACACAATGCAGAATCTGTGACTACTCATACACAAAGCGGGACAGGATTGTGAATCAAGACTATTTGCAAAAAAAGCTTAATATTTTGTGATAAATGTAGCAGAGCCATAAATTAAATTTGGTTATTGAAGAAGAAGTCGGCGTCACATATAACTAATCCAGAGTATATTTGCCCGTTTTACAGTGGATGTCTGCCGGCAAAACCGAGGCTTCCGTTTACCAGCAGGCGGAGGACGGTAAGACCGAGCTGTCCCTCATGCACTTTGCCATCACGAACCCTCGCTGGCAGCCTCCGCGGGAATGTTCTGCGTTTCTGACGCACCTGCGAGAGCGAGTCCAGAAAGACAGCGGAGGAGCGACGCCGAAAAACCCTCCTGGTCTGGGGTACCCCCTGCACGGCTCCGGTTTGTCTCTGCAGCCGGACTCTGAGGTGCGTATGTGTCCATGGGGCACTGCTGTCCTTTTATTTCTGGTTTTTCATATCCACAATCTGTTTCTTTAGCCTTCTATTACTGCATCCATTCATCTCCTGTTCTGTGTTTCAGCCCACAGTCTAAAGGCGAACATGTTCCAAGGGATGTCCCCGGCCGGGATGCCTCCGCACACGGATGTCCTCTGCTCCCCACACGTCTCTGCTGTATCGGAGGTGGCGTCGGCTCTGCGTTCTCTGTCGCCGCAGCAGTCCTGTCACATGGCTCCAAACCAGAGTGGGTGAGCAAACTGTGTACAGAAGTGACTTTTGGGGTAGAGTGTCCCATGTGTGGACCCTGGTCCTGTGTTAGACCCTTGTGTGATACTCCATTAAATGTGACTTATTACATTAGCAAATAATGATCAGTAGATCGTTTATGGTTGAATCATACTGATCAGATAGTTCTGTGTGCTTCAATGTTATCTCCTTACAGCCTTGATTTTAGGAATAGCAGCTTTGGAAGCAGTTTATGGGAGGGCCCCATGACCAGCGGGCCCCTGTCTGAATATGCCTCGATGGAGATGAGTCTGCATGCACTCTACATGCATGAAGTAAGTGGCATTATCATCTTATTCTGCAAAACTCTTACTGCACAGCTCTTATTACATGTACTGTTACTCCTTACTAAACTGCTATTATTACTCGTGTATTTATATTTCTACACTACCAATTCCAATCCTAACTTACTGTTATGCAACTGTACACTACAAAACTATTCAGTCTACACTTCTACTTGTCCTACTATTGCACCTTTATTACGTTTACTGCAGTAATACTACTAGTACCCTTCTCTTACTAATTCTTCACTATCACTATTGCACTCCGACACTACTGCTACTACCATTATTCAACACAAAGAAGACAAAGATACTCAATACTGCCAGGTACGACCGGGACACATGTGAGATGGGCGGATATGGACTGGAAGTGGTAAAGACTTCACCCTACTGGAATCAATGATCACTCAAAATGCAACGATGACAGCGGAAGTCAATAGGAGAAAAGATATGGGAAAATCACCAATGAAGTCACTGGACGAGGTCTTCACATCAAGGAACATCTCACTGGTGATGAAGACACGGCTCGTACATAGTCTGCTCTATTCTGTAGTATCATCTCACTGGTGATGAAGACACGGCTCGTACACAGTCTGCTCTATTCTGTAGTAACATTTCACTGGTGATGAAGACACGGCTCGTACATAGTCTGGTCTATTCTGTAGTAACATTTCACTGGTGATGAAGACACGGCTCGTACATAGTCTGGTCTATTCTGTAGTAACATTTCACTGGTGATGAAGACACGGCTCGTACATAGTCTGCTCTATTCTGTAGTAACATTTCACTGGTGATGAAGACACGGCTCGTACATAGTCTGGTCTATTCTGTAGTAACATCTCACTGGTGATGAAGACACGGCTCGTACATAGTCTGGTCTATTCTGTAGTAACATTTCACTGGTGATGAAGACACGGCTCGTAAATAGTCTGGTCTATTCTGTAGTAACATCTCACTGGTGATGAAGACACGGCTCGTACATAGTCTGCTCTATTCTGTAGTAACATCTCACTGGTGATGGAGACACGGCTCGTACATAGTCTGCTCTATTCTGTAGTAAGATCTCACTGGTGATGAAGACACGGCTCGCACATAGTCTGCTCTATTCTGTAGTAACATTTCACTGGTGATGAAGACACGGCTCGTACATAGTCTGCTCTATTCTGTAGTAACATATGGAAGTGATACCTGGACGATAAAGGAACAAGACAGAAGAAGAATCAACCCCTTCATAATGTGGAGCTGGAGAAGGAGGTTATCAATACCATGGATGGCAAGAGGAACAAACACATCAATATGGAACAAATCAAGCCAGACATGTCACTGGAAGGAAGGATCACCAAGATACGACCTGTCTGCACATCATAAGAAGAGAGAAATCACTGGAGAAGAACATCATGGTCGGAAGAATAGAAGGAACAAGACAAAAAGGAAGACCAACAACTCAGTGACTTCATACTTTCAAGGTAACAGCAGAGAAGACCCTGGTGGACCTATCTAGGCTTGGAGAAGACCTTGGTGGACCTATGTAGGCTTGGAGAAGACCCTGGTGGACCTATCTAGGCTTGGAGAAGATCCTGGTGGACCTATCTAGGCTTAGAGAAGATCCTGGCGGACCTATCTAGGCTTGGAGAAGATCCTGGTGGACCTATCTATTCTTACAGAAGACCCTGGTGGACCTATCTAGGCTTAGAGAAGATCCTGGTGGATCTATCTAGGCTTGGAGAAGATCCTGGTGGACCTATCTATTCTTACAGAAGACCCTGGTGGACCTATCTAGGCTTGGAGAAGATCCTGGTGGATCTATCTAGGCTTGGAGAAGACCCTGGTGGACCCATCTCGGCTGCACAAGATCGATCTTCCTACGCAGCGTTCGTCCATCAGGTTGACATGGCTCGAGATTGAGCTGAAGGCTGATTAATAATAATTTTAATTTCATTACTATTGCACTGCCACTACTACACTATTCTGTTATTGCAGCACCACTATTCCTACCTCTATTGCATCTCTACACTACAACTAATTCTACACAATTACACTATTACTACTGTTGTCCTGCAAAGATTACATGACTGCACCACTGTTATTAATTCTTCATTATTACATTATTTTTAATATTGCACTACAACTCCCACTCTACTAGCTCTACTACCGCACTACTGATGCCTTCAGTGCAAAAAAATAAAGTTCCTCCCTGTTTCCTTGTATCTTCCAGTTACATCAGCAGCACACTCGCATGGCGCCGGGCCGGCACATCTGGCACAGGCAGGAGAGCGATGAGAGTGGAGAGAGCGTGTCCGGGGACGGACTGATTAACACTACATCCAACCTGCCCACCTCTGCCAGCTGCCCTTCACCGTCTGCAATGCTGCGGGAGGATAAGATGCCACCTATCAGCGCCCATAGATTCAGTGCCAGCACAGGTATATTTCCAGAAACCATCAAGAAGTGAAATAAGTTAAACCGTCACCTTCTTTACGTTTCTGACTGCGACATTTTTTTCTTTTTCAGACTTTGGATCAATGCAGAGAGCCCCATCCAATTTAGCCCGGCAGCCTATGGGCGGGTGGAGCGAAGATACTCAGAGCAGCCGTCACCCAGAGACTGTCCCCGAGGAAGGCTCCGAAGACGAGCTCCCGCCGCAGACACAGAAGGTTTGTGCATTCTATGGCTTCCGTCCATCATCTCCTCTCATTGCAATAGTAAAACCACGTCTGCTTTATTTCACAAAGCACCACACCTGCCTAGTGGTTGTGTCTGGTATTGCAGTTCAGCCACATTGAAATGAATGGGACTGGGCTGTGATACTAAACAGCCTTTGCTCAGGTGTGGCGCCAGATTTGGAAGAAAGCAGCCATGTTTTTCCAGTTCTGTACAACCCCAACATATAATCCCATGCACACCAATACATAGGTCACTTATACAATTGATCAGCCAGAGGCTCCTGGTGCATGAATACGATGTAAAGACTACTAACCAACCATTACAGATGGAGCTACAGAGGAAAGTGACCATCACACACATTTTTTTTTTTGTTTTACTTTTAAAAGGAAGTACTTTTACTCGTTATATATAAAAAAATGATTTTTTTTTTTTATTACTTTCTTCTTATTTCTTCTTTAATTTAAAGTAGAAGTCGCTGTTCTTTAAGGAATGTTTCAGTAATAAATGTTATTGCCTAAGACCAGGCACCATGACTGGGACGGCCGGAGATGACCTTTACTTTACTTTTCTATCTCCAGAAGTCCCATAGAGAATGAATATAGCAGAGTTGAACATGCAAAGAGTGGACAGACATGTGACTGATTAGTGGGGTCTCCACGGTCGGACCCCATAGTTCTAAAATATGTCACCTATACTGTGGCTTGAGAATACTCCCGATTAGCAGAATACCTTCTTACATTACTTGAATTAAAAGATTAAGTATTCTTTATTTTATGTGTATTTATAGGAGACCAGATGGGGCCAATTCTATCACATCGGGGGATTCTAGAACATGTGCGATTATATATTAGTCCAACTACTCCCGCTTCTAATCACAGCCCCACCGAGGAGGGCGGAGAGAGCCGCTGCTGAATGGGGTGACTGCTCACCATCCCCCTGTGCCCTCTCTCTTCCACCCCGTGCGCAATGTCTCTTTGCCCGCCAATAACCCCCCCGCCGTGCGCAATGTTTCTTCCCGCCCCGCCATGCGCGATGTCTCTTCCCGCCCTGCCGTGCGCAATGTCTCTTCCCCCCCGTGCGATGTCTCTTCCCGCCCCGCCCCGCGCGATGTCTCTTCCCGCCCCACCGTGCACGATGTCTCTTCCCGCCCCGCCGTGCGCAATGTCTCTTCCCGCCCCGCTGTGCGCAATGTCTCTTCCCGCCCCGCCGTGCGCAATGTCTCTTCCCGCCCCGCCGTGCGCAATGTTTCTTCCCACCCCGCACGCGATGTCTCTTCCCCCCTCCACCTGTGTGCAATGTCTCTTTCCCCCCTTGTGCTGTTGAGCCACTGCAGCAGGATATTTCGGCCCCAAGTGTATGATGGAACGGACGCAGACGCAGGCAATGATGAATGCCTGTGCTTAGGCCAGTGTCCTGGACGGCGTGTGCCCCTTCGTGTCACAGGTGTCCTGTAGGTGGCGCTGTTTTCTTTGACTGATCAACAAAACTTATGGGCTTCTTCACATTCCAGTTTATTATTATTATTACTTATAGAGCACCATTCATTCTATGGTGCTGTACATGAGCAAGAGTTACATACAAACAAGTTAAAAAAAACAATAAACAAACTAACAAACAAACTGACAGTGACCGACCGATACAGAGGGGAGAGGACCCTGCCCATGTGGGCTTACATTCTACAGGGCAATGGGGAGGGGGACAGTAGGTTGGATCAGTTCCGATGGTGGTGGTGTACCTGTGATTTACACGATGTCCTGTTTTCAGGACAATCTTACAGACAGACTGGAAAGAGGTTTTGTATAGTAGACGGTCTCTTCCTTTTCTGTGTGTGATTCCAGCTTATAAACTCTTTCTTTCCTTTAGGTGTAGACTTTCTTCCTGATCATCCACCTGTCGTCCTCTCCTGGGAGGTCGTGAATCCGTCCATAGTCCACGTGTGTGAGTCTGGCTCTGTTTTCTCATCAGTGTCTGTAAATACTGTTATATTATATTATGGATTTTCCCGCTCCTGGATACTGGACTGGATTTGCACTGGACCATCAGATACTTTTTGGGTCGCCGTGAACTCTGAGAGAGAAGGAGCAGCAGTCCATCATCTTCTCTGTATCTGACCTCATCAGTGAATATAATGGATCTCTACACTGGAGAAGATCTCTATTACCATCTCGTATATGATAACACTTTAATTGGTGCGTGGACTTTTGTAACCATTTTTTAAAGGGAACCTGTCACCTGTTTTTTAGTGAGAACCAAAGTCAACGTCTTTCTTGAGTGAAATGTGTCCATCATCCCCTCACTTTCCCCGTACACCTCTAAAAATACCTTTTTATTTTCTCCTGCACTGTATGTAAATGCTTTTGACCATTTCCTCGACTTCTTTGCTGCCTCTTTGCCTCCAAAAGTTGTTCTTCAGCTTTGAGTTAAATAAAAAGGTATTTTTGGCGGTATACATAGGAGTTAGAGGATGATGGACACATGTGTAATGCAACATAGGTACTCCAAGAGGTGGTGGTATTAGTTCATACTGAAAAACCTTGACTTATTTCTTTAAAGGGAACCTGTCAGCTACTTTAGACCCCATAAGCTACCACTATCTGTCCCTGCAGCTTCCTAATACATCCCTAAGCCTCCCTGTCTGACCTAAATGTGTAGTATAATAGTTGCAAAAACATATTTAATAAGGTTTGTATGGTAATGAGACACCGTCTAGACATTGTGGGTGTTCTTCCATTGTCCATGTCTCCCCTCGTCCCCTGATTATCACACCCCAGTGGGTTTGATAACCTAATTTCTAAGCGCTGCCCTCTTCCATGTAAAGACTATAATCTATGGGCTGCTTCTAGATACAGCGCAATGGCCGCATCATTTCCGATTCTGTGCATTGTGGGGGTGTATTGGTTATACTGGCCAGCTCTGTAGCATGTGCAGTGCACATACTGAAGCCGGCAAGTACACCCAATACTCCCCCACGATGCACAGAATCGGTGGAAATTACACGGCCGTCTAGGGCTAGAAGTAGCCCCATAGATTGTAGATGGGGACCGCGCTTGTAAATTAGGTTTCCTCTATTGCTTCATTGGGGGACACAGCAGACCATGGTCCTGTGTTCCCCAATGAAGGCTCCAAGAAAGAGATTTTACGGTGAGTACACAAAAATCCTCATCACTCCCATCAGGTCGTGATAACCACAGAACGAGGGTGGACATGAGCCCAGAGTGACTACACTCCGAAGACACTACATATTTACCATGCGAAATATAGGTAACTAAATGATTTTTCTCAACTATTACACTACAGTGTTAGATCAGAGAGGGATGCTTAGAATAGTACTAGGAAGCTGCAGGGACAGATAGTGATAGGTTTGGGGGCATAAAGTAGCTGATAAGTTTTGGAGCAATTAAAGGGAACCTAACAGTATAAAAGAAACTGGAGCAACTTTGCAAATAGTCTTGATCAACAATATTGCACTTTTTTTGGGGGGTATATAGTGCCTATGCACTTTTTCATATTGCAAAAAAGTCCTGTAGTCTCATCCTGCAGTGTATTGTTGATAGCAGCCTTAAAGGTACCGTCACACAGGGACATATCGCCGGCGATGTTGCCGGCAACTGAGGGGCGTGGCCAGGTTGCGGCGACATCGCCGGCGAGTTGCCTCGTGTGACAGGGCGATAATCAGGCGATGACTCGCCTGAGTCACATCGCCAGGTTTCCCAACAATGTTGGGAAACCTGGCGATGTTGCTCAGGCGATCCTGCCTGATCGCCCTGTGTAACGCGGCAACCTGCAATGTTGCGGGCGATTCCGCCTATATCCAACATTGCGAGTGATCGCTTGCTGGGTTGCTGGGCAACCCAGCGAGCGATAGCCGCGGCAACTAGCCGGCGACATCGCCGGTAAGTTGCTCAGTGAGACATCTCACCGGCGATGTTGTCAGGGATGCGCGCTCCCGCGATCGCCGGCAACATCGCCGGCGATGTCTCCCTGTGTGACGGTACCTTTAGACTGAGGCAGTAGAGTAACAAAAACTGCAGGATTGCACTACACAAGGTTTTTTGTAACCTCTACCCATAGAGACACCTGGGTCTGCCTAGGAGCTGTGTATGCAAAACAGTGCAATATCCAAAATCAAGCTCATTTACAAAGTGATCACATTTTCTATGTTACGGTAGATGCTCTGAGCGATAAAATATTTGATTGCAGAGGTGAAAATACGTCGGCTCATTGGATGCATCACATAGGATCGGTGGGTTTACGTAGGTCCATCGTGCACCACTAAACATGTCTGCAATGTTTTGTATAGAAATGTATATTGCATCTTTTTGTACCATTGTAAAATTCTAACTAAAATAGATTATCTGTAACGTCAGACGTCTTTGTGTCGTCACGTTTATTTGTCATGTTTCTTCCAGAGTGCAAAAAAAAGAGAATGAAAAGCAAAAATGGGAACCAAGAAATGAAAATTCAGTGTCTCTTACCCCAGTGCGGGGCCCGTCATTTCCGCATTTTCCTTTTTAACATCAGTCATATTCATTGTATTGGTCATAAAATATATTTAATGGTAGAATGATCCACGTTACATCAGCAGACGGTGATAGAGGGAACGGCCTGTTACATTCCCACAGAGGAACTTGTCCTATTTCCACAGAAAGCAGAACAGAACTCAATGTATTTTTAGTTTTTCTCAATAGATTTCCTCGGGTCAGTGAAGCTACAAATAGTATTATAGTACATCTCTAGCGTATTACCTTGTTTTATAATCCATGGATGTCCAACATCTGATACTGCAAAAGAAGGGACAGTAATGCTGTGCAAAAACTGCCGTGCGGCTCTATTAACATGGCTGGGGCTTGTGCCGCTCTGTTAACATGGATGGGGCTTGTGCGGCTCTATTAACATGGATGGGGCTTGTGCGGCTCTGTTAACATGGATGGGGCTTGTGCGGCTCTGTTAACATGGATGGGGCTTGTGCGGCTCTATTAACATGGATGGGGCTTGTGCGGCTCTGTTAACATGGATGGGGCTTGTGCGGCTCTGTTAACATGGATGGGGCTTGCTTCCTTATACAATAGGTGGTCAGGAATGCCGCAGTGCAAAGTAAGGCT
Organism: Allobates femoralis; assembly: GCA_033576535.1. Classification (NCBI taxonomy): domain Eukaryota; kingdom Metazoa; phylum Chordata; class Amphibia; order Anura; family Aromobatidae; genus Allobates; species Allobates femoralis. Next base: position 12,579,000 of record JARQOC010000011.1, read on the forward strand.
ATGTGCCAACTGGATGCTTGTGGTGCACTTTTGCCAATGCATTTCTGCAGCAAAGACTGTATCAAACAGAGCTTTCTCATTGAAGTCTAAGTGCTTTTAAAAATGCTGTGCCCACACTTGCATTTGTGGATGCTGCGTTTTTGGTGTAGAAATCAGATGCATTAAAAAACTTACTAGTCAATTAACTTCCCTGCTAGACTGCATTTTCCCCATTGACTTCATTCTAAAGGCCGGGTTATACGCTGTGATGTGGCAGCGATCCGACCAATGATGTGGACACAGCGCGACCTGATCGGTGGTGAGCTGTCACACAGGCAGACTCACCAGCGATCAGGACCAGCGAGAACGCTGGTAACCAGGGTAAACATCGGGTAACTAAGCAGAGCGCTGCGTTTAGTTACCCGATGTTTACCCTGGTTGCCTGCTCCCAATGCTTGCTGTGCGACGCTGGGAGATTGTTAATCGTTGGTCTCCCGCTGGGCGGCCAGCATCAGCGCGTATGACAGCGGGAGACCAACAATAAATTTATGGTCCTGGCCATAAATCTACGATCAACAACTTATCGTTGATACGTGTCACACAATAATGTTGTTTCAACATCGCTGAAATATCACCAAACCGGTGACGTTGCAACGATATCGTTCACGACGTGTGTAACGGGCCCTTTACCCTCCAATAAAGCATCACAAATGGATTGGTATTCACACAGTCTGTTTGTGATGCTTTGTTACTGCAATTTCCAGAGCAAAAACACAATACTCACCCTCCCTTCTTCCTTGTGGGCACCTGCAGGATCTGCCCATGTGACTCAGGCTGGCACATTATTTTTGTTAATATTAATTTATATAGCACCATTAATTCCATGGTGCTGTACAAGGGAAGGGGCCACATACAAAATTATGATAGAGTTTACAGTAAACAGATTGGTACAGAGGGGAGAGGACCCTGTCCTTGCAAGACTTACATTCTACAGGATAATGGGGAGGAGACAGAAGGTCGGGGTGCAGCAGCTCCGGAGGCGGTGGGGTGGCAGCTCTGGTGGTGGTGGGGCAGCAGCTCGGTCATTGCTGGCTGTAGCTTTCCTGGAGAGATGGGTTTTCAGGTTCCGTCTGGAGAATCCGAGCGTGGTGGATAATCTGACGTGTTGGGGTGCAGAATTCCTGAGGATGGGAGATATCCGGGAGAAGTCTTGCAGGCGGTTGTGTGAGGAACAAGTGTGGAGGAGTTTATGGATGGCTTTGTAGGTCAGTGTAAAGGCCCAGTTACATACAGATAATTGTGCAGAGATTGTTCGCAGATCTCTGGTTGCAGTGAAATCATGGACACATTGTTACATTTGTACACAGCCACAAAATGGATCAATGTGTCCATGATTTCACTGCAACCAGAGATCTGCGAACAATCTCTGCACAATTATCTGTAACTGGGCCTTTAGTAGCTTGAACTGGATCCGTTGTGGAATTGGGAGACAGTGGAGGGATTTGCAGAGGGGAGAAGTGGAGGAATAGCAAGGAGAGGGGTGGATTAGTCGGGCAGAAGAGTTAAGGACAGATTGGAGAGGTGCAAGAGTGTTAGCAGGGAGGCCACAGAGGAGGAGGTTGCAGTAGTTGAGACAGGAGATGATGAGGGCATGTACAAGAGTTTTACTAGATTGAGGACTGAGGAAAGGATGAATTCTGGAAATATTTGGAGGTGACGAGAGCTTGAATTTGCAGTTTGAAGGAAAGGGCAGTCAAGAGATACGCCGAGGCAGCGGATTTTGGGTGCGAGGGAGAGTGTTATGCCTTTTACCATAATAGATAGATCGGGTAGGGAAGATACACGAGATGGAGGAAAGATGATGACTTCGGTTTCGTCTAGATTGAGTTTTAGGTAGCGTGAGGAGAAGGAGGTGGATATGGCTGATAGACACTCCGGGATTCTGGACAGCAGAGAGGTGACGTCTGGGCCAAAGAGGTAGATGTGAGAGTCCTCAGCGTACAGGTGATACTGGAAGCCATGGGGCTGTAGGAGTTGTCCTAGGCCAAGGGTATAGATTGAAAAAAGGAGGAGTCCGGGACAGAGCCTTGAGGGACTCCAACAGAGAGGATGGGGCGCGGAGGTCATGTGGGAGACACTAAATGTGCAGTTGGAAAGGTAGGAGAAGATCCAGGAGAGGGCAAGGTCAGTGATGTCAATGGAAGAGAGGATCTGTAGTAGGAGGCAGTGGTTGACTGTGTCAAAGGCAGAGCACAGGTCTACAACCCCTGGCAAAAATTATGGAATCCCCTGGCGTGGAGGATGTCCATTCAGTTGTTTAATGTAGACAAAAAAAAAAAAAAATCAGATCACAGACATGTCACAAAACTAAAGTCATTTCAAATGGGAACTCTCTGCCTTGAAGAAACACTAAAGGCAACTTTACACGTCGGTCCGATATTGGATCTGACGCCGCGGAGGCAGATTTCCAAGATCGCATCGGAGATTTACGACCCTGGACACTAATGGTACCTTTACACGCCGCTACAGGGTGGTGGCAACAACCGGGTACATGAGAAATGTATCTTGCACCGCCAAATCAACCCGAGGTAGCGGCGTGTGAAGACTGTTGTTTCCACCGGTCACTTGAGGCACCTGTTTCAGAGCAGTGCCCCAAAACAGGTTGATTTCAAGGCGATGGTTGCGGCCTGTATCGGCGTGTAAATACGGTAGGGTAAGGTTTATTCGTCACCTAGATAACTCCCCAGGGCGTGACACAGGCTCCATGAAACCACCCCCCTTCAGCGATCATTGGAGGAAGCTCCTGCGTTACGATTGGTTGTTGCTGCATAGGGCGGCATATTTAAGGAGCTGACCAGTCACAATACACAATTGCTCGAGCGTCATGTATTAGCCAGCCTCCCTGCGCTGCCTGGCCAATCAGGATGTTCTTGCTTTGTCCTATCAGCGTACGGACGTCTCGTAATCCACAATTGTGGCACGCCTATGTGCTGTCCCTGCTGCACCAGGTCCGCCCATATTACCTTGTTATTGCGGCGTGTAAATGAGGTAAGGTGAGCTACAGAAGGTAACTTGTGGCACCCGGCGGTGTATCCAGAGATAGATGTAACCTACTGTAGCGCACCTTGTTGCGGCGTGTAAAGGTGGTGCTTTTACCGTTGGCAACCGTTTGTGCGTGCTCGTGCACGTGAAGCACCCGGTTGTTGCCACCATCCTGTTGGGGCGTGTAAAGGTACCATTAAAGCTTTTTGGCGAGATGGTGCAAGGTCCGGGAAGTACCAGACCCGCTGGTCCTGCTGATGCCTGGAAGGAAGAAATCACTGAAGCTCACGGTGGGATCACCGGGGAGGGCGAGAAAGTGGCTGTGTGTGACCCCTTATTTGTGCTGTGTGTACACAATGTTTGTTTTTTATTTTTACACAGCTGCCCTTGTGGAGCTGAAAACAGCGCACACAAAAAGAAAAAACAAAAAAAAAACACCTTAACATCTAAGAAAGTTTGCATGTGAGTGGCACTGACAGTATGCTGCTATAGGTTTGTCATATGTAATCCTGTTGTATAAATTTGCACCTGTGCCAAAAGGTTAAAGGAAAATATATATTTATTTTATACACAGATCCTGGGACTGCTTTCTATACATTAGATAGGAGATGCTGGAATATGAAAAAAATAAATAAAGTTGTGTACACACACACACACGATTTGTGGTTTTCAAATAGGTTTATTGGATTTTTCAAGAAAACGGGGGGGGGGGGGGGGGGAATGGGTAAGGGAGGGGATACACAAAGAAGAAAAGGGGGAGGGGGGGGGGGGGGGGGAACATTGTGCATATTACATAGATAATATCAATACCAATAGTCAAACAATAGACATAAATATGAAATAACAAAAACAACAAATGATAATGACAAGTTACCAGAATTGTCTCTTCAGCAATAAAGACAAATAAATTTGTAGTAGTAAATGAGGGTACTTTGATAGAATTGCTACATTCACTATTTTCTAACTGAGCTATTGTAGCGAAGCGTAGTGTTGTCTTTTTTGTTCAGGGAGGTAATCTAAACGGGCTGTATCCCAGCAGTAGGTAATGGTAAGAGTGATGGGGAATATGTTTCCAACCATGGCTCCCATTGGGCTAAAAACTTTGAAAAATTGGCGAATATTGCAAAGTTGTATTCGTACGTGCACTGGTTAGTCACTCTCTCGACCAGGTTGGCCAACGTGGGGGGGGTTTAGGTTTCTTCCATCGAGAGGCCAACAGGGTCTTGGCAGTCAACAGAATGTGGGACGTTAGGAGTCTCACATGAAGTGGCAGGTCTTCAATGCCCATCATAAGCAGTATAAACTCTGAAGTGTAGGGTATCTGTATCCCCGTGATGTTCTTGATCAGAGTTGTTATTTCCGACCAGTAATGTCTCAAAGAGGGACAGTACCAAAGGATGTGCGATAACGTGCCCCGGGCCCCACATTCTCTCCAGCATAATGGGGAGTGGGCGGGGGTCAATATGATGTAATACTACTGGGGTACAATACCATCTTGAGTGTCTTATAATAGCTTTCATGAAGGGTGGCACATTTCGAACTGGAATACGTGATTTTGATTGCTTTAGCCATTTTTTCAAGGTTAATATGAATGCCTAGTTCTTCCTCCCAAGCTTTGAAAAACGAGAGGGGCAATAGTTCCAACTCGTCGTTGATAATTTTATATAAGGAATTCATTTTCCAAATTGAGTCCTTATGTGGCGATTTTATTAGTTCGGCTATTTGAGGTACATCAAATTCAAGGTGATGGGTTTTGAGATATTTAGCTAAGGTCCTCCAAGATGTTCTGTCATGTACTTTGTAGGTCGTGAAAGGGTAAAGGAGAGCCATCCCCCACAAAGTCATTTACATAGTGGTCTTTGTTGGTTTTCCAGTTGGAGAGGTCCAAATTGGGAATCCGTATTTCAAGGGATTCAAGTGGTATTTTCCTAAGAGTGGTCGAGATATAATGTTTAGTTGCTTTTTTACTAAGGTGTCTCCAGGCCTGAATGGTGGCCTTGATTATTGGTTGGGCCGGGAGTTATTTGGAGGGTTCTATTAGGTGGGCTAACACACGATATGTGGTGTGTATTAATCCCAGCATCCACTTGGAGACACAGACTGATGAATATACATTACATAGTAGATACCAAGCCTGTTTGATACATCAGTTATGTGGTGTATATACAATAGACTGTCTCCTAGGATAGAGACTGCTGAATGCACATTACAGGAGATTCTGTGGAGGAAAGAATCATATACCGCACTTGGAAGGCTGGGGCCATATACAACACTGTGTGCAGCTCTCGAGGCCTGGAGTTCCCTACCCCTGCTCTACCACAACCATTACCCCTTTGTAAAAATAATGCTGTAACTCAAACTACAAAGGTGATGAGCCCCTTCCTTGGCAGAACCAATAATCCAGTTCACTCGTATTTACACATGCCAGGAGGTGCCACTTTATTTTTAAATGAAGACAAAGCATTCTACTGTCAGGATCTCTAAAGAAGCCAAATCAGATAGGAGTATGAAGTGTTGTGACATGTACATCTAGTATAGCACCACCTGGTGTTCAAAGTGTACGGTAATGGGCACGTCCACCTAATTTGCTCAGTCACTCTTCCCTCATACAGATCTCTGCAGAGAGATCACCCAATATAGATTTCTGCCTGTTCATCAGGAAAGGAGCAGGGACCCTGCTGTGATCAGTGGCCTGGCTGAGGGGACACACACACGATGTAAGGAGGGGCTATATTGTCAGCTGCCAGAAGGGAAGGAGACTGATTCAGACTGTATGCTTAGCTGTCCCCAGCAGCACAGAATGTTGGCAAAGTGATAACCAATTTAATAGTTATTTTTTATACCAAATTTATGTAATAAAAGTTATACAGCAATTACTGTTCACTGACTATTTAAAGGGTTTAATTCTGGTGTCCCCTTTAGTGTTTTAATAACCATGTAACCAGCAGTACGACAGTCCAATATCCCCTGTCTGGTACTATGAAGGGGGGAGGAAATTGGAAAAATTCAATAATCAAGCCCCAAACACTTGACATTAGATACATTGAGTTTTATTGATTACAGGGTTTATAAAAAATCGACAAGTTTAACATTTCAGAATTATTTTTTTAAAAATACAAGATTAATACAAGAATTGCAAACGTGTTAGAACAGGATTAGCGGGTTTACCGTGTACCACTATGTAGGTTTGTATCCATCATTCTGAGCATCTAAATGAAAGATGAAGCAACTTTCTAGATCATTAAAAATAGACCGTTTAATGTATACAGCTACTATACTGATCCATGTGTCCCATGGTTACAGACCATAAAACAAACCCCGTGTAGTCTGATCCCGCAGACACATCTGATTTGTACGGAGACACAGATCTGCTCAGGAGATTGTACAATTTATCAAGATTTGCAAGGTGGCCTCATTTTATGCTTTAAGGAGTGAGAAAAATGACAATGGCTGCATAGTCTACATACCCCATCAGGTTTACATAAAGAAGATGGAGGTAGGCTGTGTCTCCAGATCCATTATTTACCTTGACAATGTCAGATACAGTAAAGAATCACCACTCTCACTTGCAGCATGTGGACGCAGCGCCGCGCTCACTACCATGGTCATGGCGACGCCTACAAAATGTACTGCAAATCCTGTCCAACAATAATAGTCTATAGAAAAGTAATTAGAGACATTGCGGAATATAAAAAGATGGACATGTAGACAATGGACAGATTCACCCCCCAAGAAGAAAGGTTGGGGGAAAAAGTTCACACCTAGAAAGGGAAGAAGAAAAAAAACAAAAAAACTCCTTTAAATACACAGAATAGAATGCAAATAAGGTAACATCATTACTAGAAAACCCACCACCTATGCCAAGGGACTGACCGCAGACACCCCGCTGATAACCAGAACTTGGGACACCGCCCGCCTGCCCTCCCATCAGAATTGGGCGATGCTTCACACCGCTCCAAACTATCAGACCAGAGATAGTCAAGAATGGGCCATCGTGCCAGCGAGGGATCCTACTGAATATAGGAAGGCTATATGAGGGCTCACACCAAGTATAGGGGCTATGTGGGGGATCACACAGTATAGATAAGATGACACTTCAGGAGCTTATAGTGTACATGGAAAGTCTAATGTGGGGGCTCACTCTGTATACTGGGGGGGGTCTTTTTGTCATCTCATACCATATATGGTACGCTATGTGGCAGCTCACTGTATATAGGAAGACTGGGTTCACTGTATGGCAGGCTATGGGGGCTCACTATATATAGGGCAGTCAGAACACTAACTTCTCAGTATTAAGCTATACAATTTAATATCAAATTATTAATATTCAGTAAAAATTCCATCTCATTGGTTCGGCCCCACACTAGGCACGGTCTCTTATGTGGATCCAATGGAAAATTGCCCACCCCTGACTTAATGTTTCTCTTGCTATATGCCAGCTTCCAGCATGATATAGGGCATGCAAGTGTGTGATGCAAAGTGAATTTAAAGAAAGGTGTTTGTAGAGGATGAGAAGAACATCTTTCTTCCAAAACCAGTCCCCCGCCCCTCATGTCCACAGATTCTGGTCCCAGTCATTTCAGTTTAGCCAAGCTGCAATGCCGACACAAACTCTACACAGGAGTGGCGCTGTTTTTTGAAGACAGCAGCAGTGTTATTACCATTGCTGTGTAGTAGAGCAAGAAACTAAATAGCGTCACCGAGTTATGGATGCACAAACCTGAGCCATCGGCTGGAGCTAGTCTTTAGCGCTTTCCTCTGGGTCTCTGCTGCTTTGAGGGTCTTCACTTTTCCCGTCCATGACTGTTGGGCTTCATTACATGAGGCTCCCTCAATTGATCCATAATCTGAAGTAAAAACAAGAGGTGGCCAATCATAAATGTAGAGGGGCCAAAACACCAGTGATGTACTTTTAATGTACAGATTAGCATAAGTGAATAACCAGTTGCAAGACTTCACACACAATCCATACCTGTGCTGGCAGTGATAAGTGGCATCTATCCTGTGGCATCACTGGCGACATTGAGGAGCTGTCAGAAGTGGGCAAGTTTGTAGTATTAATCAGTCCGATCCCTGATTCACGTTCCTCTGTGGGCTGCACCGATGCCACAAGAAACGTTCTGCTGATGCAACTAGCAAAGAGCAGAAAAGAGGTCAGGATTTCTCATTTATAGTAAATGCACTAAAAGGTATATAAAAGCTAAATATAAAGCGATGTACAAATCTGCAAAATGCTCTAAAATAAAGGAGAATTAAATACCTAAACTCTAGTCTAAAGTCGCCTTCTGTTTCGTTGGGGGAAAGAATTGAAATATGGAGCAGGCAGACTTCTGTGCTTTTGACCCTGGACTCATGTTAATTGGCCTAGAGTTCCAATCTCAGGTGTGTGGCTGAACGTGGGCCAATTTAGGGGCATGTACCTTAGAATCTTGAATGCCATTTCTATTAATGACACACCTATTTTTTTCTTTTACACACACACACACGGTCACCTTGAAAGTCAATGGGGCCAAAAAACGTTGCAGGTGCATCTAGTCCAGTTTAGGCTGGATTGACATGGATGGCTAAAGACGCCATTGTGAAGCCAGCCTTACACACTGCTGCCGTCATCTATAACTGTAGGGAAAATGTATTTTGAGAATTACATAAAAGACCACTTAAAAAGTTAGAATAGAGTTAACCTGTGTAGGAGATCAAACTACACATTGTGCGCATGCACCAGCACTGAAGAGGTGACCATGAAAACTGCTGGGGTAAAAAGTACAAAATACATAAAACCAGCAGAATTCGCCATCAGGCAATTAATGAGCCCCTCCAAAATGAGATACCAAAGTGTAGAGGAGTCACTGGGCCCTGGAGACCGTCAGGACAACGCTAGCAGATGGATACAACAGTTAGACTATCTGTTCAAACAACGGTGAAGAAATGCACTGATGTATGGTTTCGCCTAGCTTCATCAAGAGTATTATAAAACTAATCAGACCTTGTATACTGCTGACCCTGTCTAAAGAAAAAGGAGTGAGGCCTCTTTAGTCCTGCTGGACTTGTGAAGCATCAGTGTCACGGACAGTCTGTGCATGGTGGTTGGATCAATTTTTATAGACATCTGCAGAAGCTGCTGTAACACTGTATAGTTAGGTAACTGCAATAATATATTAGTGCAATAGTAGGAGGTCAATCCTGGTGTCGAGTGTCCCGCACAACTCAGTCGGGTGATTACATTTAGGAGACAAACCTGTGTTAGACATTTTCTTTCTTTACCCCCCTTCTCAGTTTATTTTCTTTATGAATCAATGTAGCCATATTCAAAGTACACATCCCACCACTCACCAGCCTGTGGAAATGCAGCCTACGTGTGATTGAATAATCTATGCCATTAGCAAAGCCTACATATACGTTTCATGTAATATTTACACTGATTTATGGAAAATCTCTTAAAAAAAAAAAAATATATATATAGTAATGTAAACTAGTGGAATACTGAATAACTGTGGTAGCGTCATAATTCAGACTACAGACAACACCGCTTACTTCATGCATGTAGAGCGCGTGCAGACTCATCTCCATTGCAGCGTATTGAGATCGGGCCCCGCCCTTCATCGATCCCTCCCAAAAACTGCTCTCAAAGTCGACATTCCTAGGATAAAAGGACACTATGGAAGCACATACAACTTTCCAATCAGATGATTCAATCTTAAAAGCTTTATTCAGAAAGAAGAGCAGCAAGCCAAAAAAAAAAAAAAAAAAGAAATTCAAGCTCTGATTTGCAGAAACGTTTATTTTATACAAAATCCAAGGGTTAAGATTTAGCCAAGGTCATGCAGAAACATACATAAAAAACGACGTAGATTTAAGTGTTTCAGATTAGAACTATCCTTGGCGATGAGACTGTTCTCATGTGAAACATCTACATGGATTCTTGTACACAACATTTGAAGTCTGACTTGGCTTTTCTATTAAATAAACGTTTCTGCGCACCATAGAGATGGATTTTTGGGCGTTTTTCTGCTCCGGAATGTTGAAGTTCCTTTTAAAGGAAGTGCTGGAATCTTTATACATTATTTATAAAGCCACTGTACCCCAAAGTCACCGGCTTTAGACCTGTGTATCCAGTTTGCTTACCCGCTCTGGTTGAGGACCATGTGAAAGGACTCTGGTGGAGACACGGACCGCAGAGCCGACGCCACCTCCGATAAATCAGAAATGTGTTGAGGTGTCCTGAGCGGGAATATTCCCTGAAATACAGAATAGGTGATTAGTGGATACAGTAATATAGGGCTCTGGATAGGAGATCACAGGACAGCAGTGACCATTGGACAGCCACGCACCTCAGGGTCAGACAAGGAGCCGTGCACAGGGTCTCCCGGTCCTGGCGGTAGTTTCAGCGTCGCTCCTCCATCTTTCTGGATTCGCCTTTGCAGAAGCTCCAGGAATTCAGTACTTTCCTGTGGAGGCTCCCAGTTGGGATTAGCGATTGTGAAGTTAATGAGGGACAGCTCGATCTTTCCATTCTCTGCTCGCTGGTAAGCTGAAGCCTCAGTCTCACCCTCTGCTTGCTGGTAAGCTGAGCCTCTGGCAGGCATCCACTGTAAAGGGCAAACATACCCTGGGATTAGTTATAGGTCAGGTGACCCAAGATGGCACCTCTAAACTCCATCCCCAGCGATTTTAGCCAAAATATGAACCAACTTTGTTCGTCTTAATTCAAAATCTACCACTTTGTGCACACAACTGCCACAATTCCAGATAAAATTCCCAAATATTAATAGGAAGCACGACAATATCCAATGTTACATTATGGCGCAGTGCGTTTACCGCAGGATTTCCATGTCGTCGGACGTCCATTAGTGCAAAAGAACAGAGGTCCCCGACTCCTGGCACTTCGACTGTTGATTCCCGAAAAAAGTCGACAATCTCCAAAGACTTTGGGCGCAGTCGAAATATCAGTACGAGAGGGGTCAGCAGTGGACTCAGGAGCTCCTCCAGAATAAAGACCTGAACATGGAAGAATTGGGGATGAATGTAACTGGGCATCACTGGACACTCATTAACCATTGCTCATAGTGGGAGTCCAAGACCAGGGACGCTCCTACCATGAGGAGACTTGAGTTATTTGCCTCAGGTGGCACCACCTGCTGGTAGTCAGAGCAACAACGGTAGGGGGCTTGGTGGAAGCACGGCCCCCCGCAGATGCCACTCTCGCTACTATAGTCCCGTCCGTTGCTGCCGGCTGCATTCTCCCAGGGTCTGGCCTCCACTGTGTGCCCTCTGCAGCTAAACACAGGGGAGCAACAACTTAATCACTGAGCTCCTCTGTCTAAGCCAGGACCATGGACCACCTAGTATGGAGGACACTGCACCCCTGTAATCTGCTAAAATAAAAAACTCACCGCTTTGTACTGGAAAAGTTGTGCAAACTCTCTCCGTGTTTCTGTCTGGTCCGCCCTGTCCTGCCAGTGGTCAGGCATGTAATGAATATGAGCCAGAACGTCCTTCAATAGAGGCTTCGGACAGAACACCGTGTTCTTATCAGGAATGAATGACCTGAGGGATCGAGATGACAGTGGTTATAGTACATTAAGGATTAGAAAACCCTAGGCAATTACATTTTATAAAAGGAATGCAGCAGCCTCCGAGACCAGAAATAAGGATTTAATAAAATTAACAATTTTGTAGAAGTTGTGTACCACTCCCTAGCCCCCTTAGGGTATCGCAACATGTCCACCGAAGGGAGGGCCCTACTGCGGAGGGCCCTTCAACATAGTGTTACAGGAGAAAAGATTGTCCATCCAGGTCTGTGGCATCCAGTGCAGGAAATGTATGGCCTGGAAGCCCACGGATCAGTCAGTCAGTCTTCAACTACAGGTAGAGAGCATGTCATGGTGTGTAAAGTGTGTAACAGGATGGCTTGGAAGTTACAGTAAAGAAAGAAGTCCAGTCCTCAGGTTGGACAGTCAAGTTCTACAATATGGTATTCAAGGAAAAAAAATATGAAGCTCCTACAGGGACACTGGAGATGGTTGACAAGAACATACTACGCTCTCAATTTGTGAGTCGTCCCTCACCTTGATGCTACAACAGAAAAGTATAAAAGCCATAGACACAGTGATGGCTACCACCTGGTCCAAGTGTCGAACCATTGGAAAGAAGGAGATTGCTCTCCCAAGGAAAGTGGAGGCTGTCCATCCAAACAAAAGCCCATACAGAGGTATGCCACTCACAATTAGATACCCTACCAAATTTAAAGAACCATTTAATCAAATATGGGAAGGGTGCTGTAACATCTAGAAATTAAAAGGAGAACATGTCAGAAGAATAGAAGAATGTACCAACAGGGACCAGTAAAGAGAAATTGGCCCCCTTGCCCCTTGGGCCCACAGGTTGCAGCAATGTTTTGTTCAGCCCTGGGTCATATTGTCTGAAACAATATGATTTTTCATTGTATCAGAGCTGACAATGGGTGATGGCCGGAATCATAGCAAATGGATCCCCCCCCATTAGATAAGAGCCAGCTGTGTTGTATTTCCAGTCTTAAAAGTTAAATCCACAACCGTCAAGATTACTTAAAATGTTCAAGTGCCTTTCCTTATCCTCGGTCAATTCTTTGATTGTACAATGATGGAAGAGGAGGGGGGGGGGGGGCACGCCAGAGGTTACCCGTCCTGAGACAGTAAGGTAACTGATGCACTAAACTGGTTGCATCAGTGTCATGCAAGAGTCTACCCAAGAGAACCTGAAGACCTGTAGAAGCAAGAGGTGTGCTGCGCCTGCCTTAAGGAGACAAGTGGTTGGTTGCAGAAGGAGACTTTATGCACCAAGGTCTCCATCATGAAGTTCGTTTGCAACCTGCAATGGAGGACAAGATCTGGTTCCCGTGTCATTGTCACCCATCCACCATCATGCCTCATGTAGATGTGTAGGGCCTTGCCAATGTGCATGCATTAAAATGTATTGGAGGACTTGGTAGAAGATTGTAAAACACAAATAGATCAACTTTCCATATAAACTGTTTTGACCTATTAAAGACCTTAAATCATGTGCTCCTTGCCCCATAGTCTTCACCTGTAATGTCACTACTGACCTGCAGATCACCACCACCAGTCCCAGGAACATAATGGCAGCAAACCCATGCTTCACCGCAGCACGTCCTTATCGTAGACCATGATGGCCATCAGCACCCCAGGATGGAGCCCGCCAGGACCCAAGTGTCTGGCGGCCACAGCCAGGACTGGGGAGAAGAAGCAGTTCATGTATTTGCAGGCCGGCTTGTACGCCCGGCTCAGCCTCGCCTGCAGCTGATGATCCAGCTCGTTGAAGTGCCGCAGATAGTACCGTCCATACAGGGACCAGTGTCTGATGCCGAGGCTCCCCGGCTCTCTGCGTAGAACACTTGAATATTTGAAAAAGATATACATCATCTCCCAAACCAGGACAAGGGGGCACAGCACCAGGTTGGCGAGCCCGATCCAGATAATGCGCTGAGACAGCTTCTCCGCCAGCTCCAGACGCCTTTCTCTTCTCTTGTACTCGGGTTTTAAGCTCCAGTCATTCTTGAAGAAGCAGCCGGGACCCCAGAAGAAAATCATCTTGAGGTTATACCTGAGTCCACGAGGGTAAAATGCTGTATCGCCCAATAGGGGGAGCCGGTGCTTAAGGGGCAGGAGGTTCTTATTGACCATGGCCACCATGTAGTTCTTAAACCGCAATATTCGATGGGTGATGTCCAGTTCGGACATTCTTCTGTTGAAAAATATCTGATGGCTATTATGGAGCTGAACAATTCTGCTCTGGATCTCCTCCCAGGTGTAATCCAGGAGATTTGCCTGAAAAAGTAAAAAAAAAAAAAAAAAAAAAAAATAATAATTAGGGAATTTGTCAGGTCAAAAATCCATATGTAACTGATATTTTCTAATTCCTTTCTCTAAGCTTTCTCTTCATGTATTTCTATTATTTATACTTCCCTTCTATCCTGTGTAAACTGCAAATAAAGAGATTCATTCCATCTGTCAATCACAGTGAGTGATCACTTGCTTCTCTGCGGCACACTCCAAGGAATGAATATTCATACATCACTGCCCTCCTCTGATCTGTATGGTGTGTGACTCATTGGAGACAGGAGAAAGGACAGGGAAGGTGGTGTGTGCCCTTAGCAGATGCAGCTCTGACATCTTCATTGTATGCATCTTAAGCATGTGTGTAGTATGTGCTCTGAGATATTTCTTTGTGTTTATATAAACCTTTGATAGTTTCTCAGCAAATACACATGACATGTATGCAGGAAAAACCAACATTCATATAAACAGAAATAATCTCTCACAGGCAGCACAGACTGTAGTGATGTTACCCAGCAGCCTGCAGAAGCCTGAGAGATTCAGTGTAACTTCAGCAGAGGGGAGGGACAGAATACCAGCTTGGATATTTAAAACATTTACACACTGTGGCTCTCCTACCAGGAGCCATGACAATTACTTTTACAGGGTGTGAAGATGCTTATAGCAAGAGAACTACACAGGGTACAGTAATGATTTTTTACATATTCTGAAAGGTCTGCCCAGGACCTATTCAAGGGTACTATTAGTATACTGAAAAAATGACCCGACAGAGTCCCTTTAAACATCACAATGTAACCAAGTCACACTTCTGTGAAATCATCTGACAGTTATGAAGCAAAACTGATTGTGAATCAATGTCTCCTGCTGTTGTGTAAATGGAACAGAAAACAGGTAGAAGTGATAGGAGCAAGACTACCCCCCTCCCTATAAAGGAGCGGTGCTGCAGGTAGTGACCATCTCAGTTCTCATCCTTTTTGGCTGTTGTTTTGGTCACTTTTGCATTGTCATTGCTCTCACCCCTACAGGGAGCATGAGGTGGTGTCTACAACCCACAGTTAGTGCAGCTTATCCAGGATGGCTCATCAGTGCCAACTGTGGCAAGAAGAATGGCTGTGTGTCAGCACAGTATCCAGAGCATGGAGCAGATACCAGAAGAGCGTGGTAAAAGCAGGCATCAACAGGGGCGTAACCACAACAGGTGCAGGGGTTGCAATCACACCCGGGCCCTGGAGCCTGGGGGGCCCCAAAAGACCCTTTGGCCTATAGAAAAAGACTAATGCTATTAAAGATTTGTAATAACTGGGGGCCCTGTAGGAGCTTTTGCATCAGGGCCCCTGAGATTCAAATTACACCACTGGGTACCAAGGTGTATTATCAGTCAATACAAGGCTGAGACATGATAACAAGGTCTGTTACGCACCATTATAAGCCAGACGCTGTGATCTCCCAGGAGCCGCAGACGCTGTAAAGAATCCTGATGAATCCTCAATTCTAGAACAAAGCAGAAGTGAGCAAATATGTGAATTGCAGGTGCAGGGGGGCAATGCATGGGGGGGGGGGGGGGGGGGGGGGGGGAAATCAGGTATAGGGCATCGAGAAGGTTGAGTCAGCCAGGAGTTACTGGGTCTCAATCAGTACTGAAGGCTCCTGTGCAGAGTACAGCAGTCAGTTTATTTGTGCTGCACTCTGCATAGGCAGCAAGCAAGACGACTAAAGCTCCTGTCACACGCGTCAATGTCGTCAGCGATCTGATCGCTGACGACATTGACGGCTGATCGCTGGTGAGCTGTCACACAGACAGACTCACCAGCGATCAATTGACCAGTGACATCATGGAAACGATTTAAATATCGTTTCCACGATGTCCTGCTCCCGCTGCCAGCCTGCTGGAAGCGGGAGCAGCCTGGTCTCCAAGGTACACTGCGGGTAACTAGGCAGCGCGCGCTGCCTAGTTACCCGACGTGTACCTTAGTTACCAGCCTCCTCCGCTCACCGGGTGAGCGGAGGAGGCTGGTAACTAAGGTACACGTCGGGTAACTAGGCAGCGCGCGCTGCCTAGTTACCCGCAGTGTACCTTGGATACCAGCTCCCAGCGCTTGTGACAGGCGCTGGGAGCTGGAATATCGCTCGCTCCCGGTGTCACACGCAGCGATGCTGCGTGTCCACCGGGCGACAATCGCCAGGTTTTAGGACTGATTCTAAAACCTGGCGATCATCAACCAGCGATTTATCGCTGGTTGATGCAGTATGTCACACGCGTCAATATCGCTGCAACGTCACGTGCAGCCGATATCGTGCAGGCGATATTGACGCGTGTGACAGGCCCTTAAAACCTGGCGATCATCAACCAGCGATTTATCGCTGGTTGATGCAGTATGTCACACGCGTCAATATCGCTGCAACGTCACGTGCAGCCGATATCGTGCAGGCGATATTGACGCGTGTGACAGGCCCTTAAGGCTGTCACCCAATCGCTGCCTGTGCAAAGCGCAGGAGTCAATGAAGACTCATCTCAAGACTGAACTGTGCGACTGGTAGGACTGATTCTAATTTTGGGGTGAACTGCAGCCGATTTACCAAATCATTGAGACATTGTTGTGCCCGGTAGCAGAACAGCTTCATAAGGCAGCAGGTTACCTAATGCCTGCGCCATGATCACCCATTTTATAATAATATCTGCACCATGGAGCCTTGTTCATCTTTCATTAGACATAAAAATTAAGGAAAAAATTGTAAGAATAAAAAAAAAAACCCACCATTTAAATAAAGTTTAAATGTTTTTAATTCTTACAATTTTTCCTTAATTTTTTATGCCTAATGAAAGATGAACAAGGCTCCATGGTGCAGATATTATATTTACACACACTATACAAAGGGATTACAAAAAAAAAAAAAAAAAAACCTAAAATCCATTGTGATGAGGTTCAGTGCTGATTCCGTCCTTATTTTCTAGTGATAATTTGTGGGATTAGGACACTTCTTTCTGCTTATTACAGCAATTTTTTAAAATATAATTCAGTCTATGGACGATGTTCAAATATTACAGATTGTCCGACAAACTGAGGGTTTGCAACTTTACTTGGCAGATGGAGAAATTTGGGCCTCCAGGCACTAAACCTGCGAACACCATATAATCAAAGAGTAAAACTAGGAGAGTCACTTGTAGAGAAGGATCACAGACTAAAAGAGCGGCACAATGTCAGTCAGCAGCTGCTAAAGCCAGCAGGATAGTTATCAGGTATTAAAGCAGTCATAGACTAGTGGGAAGGAGACGGGATAGTGCTACTTTCCAAAGTGTCAATGCGACCCCCATCTGGACACACAGTGACGTTTTGGGCACAGGTTCATAGAGAGGAGGAGAGACTCTGGACATGGCTGTGGTTGTACATATGCACCCCCCACCTCACACCCCTTTATTCTTCCCCAGCCCCCCTCCAATATGGTGGACATGCAGTTTTTATCATCTGTACTTTACATTTATGAAGCTGCTGTGTGTGACATTTGT
The DNA here is from genome assembly GCA_033576535.1 of Allobates femoralis. Classification (NCBI taxonomy): domain Eukaryota; kingdom Metazoa; phylum Chordata; class Amphibia; order Anura; family Aromobatidae; genus Allobates; species Allobates femoralis. The sequence goes on from JARQOC010000011.1 coordinate 12,596,358, forward strand.
CCCCTAGGAAGGGGACAGGGCAAACTGTACTCAATACATGTGATAGGGGGCAGAGGGGTTCAATACCAGAGCGGTGGAGGAGAAGGGGGTGTCAGAGGTTGCTAATAAGCCATGAACTGGGAAAAGGAAATGAGGAGAAGGTTGGGGGGTGCTGGGAACACATTAAAATTTAAAATTCTCCCAAAAATGCAAAATAAACCATTACACAACAAGCCCCAGCACCATTTACCTGCCCAGGCCTCAGACACTAATGCTGCAGGATGGAGCAGACGCCTTGATAAAGGTGGAGGAAGCACAGGTGCAATATACTGATGAGACGACCACTCCCAGCCGACCAATATAGAGGGGAGGGGTGGGTGCTTAGCACTGAAATTGCACATAGGCCGGTTTCACACATCCGTGCCTCTGACACGTGTGCGGACACGTCGGAGGCACGGACATACGGGGACACACGATCCCCTATGGACTGATGCACACATCCGTATTTCCGCACGGACCGTGTTTCCATGTGGAGCACATGCATATCCGTGTGCTCCACACGGTGACTTGTCTGTTTTTCTGCGGAGCCGCGGACCATTTTTTTGTCCAAACGTCTTGCACACGGATGTTCACACTGTAACATCCGTGTGCACGGACCACGGTCAAAACCAAAAGGCCTGAAAATAAATAATTTCATACTCGCCTCGCGCCAGCAGTGTCTGCTCCTCTCACTTCCGGTGCCGCTCATTAGGCTCATGAATATTCACTTCACTGAGCCCAAGAGCGGACCAGAAGAGAGAGGAGCAACAGCGCTGGAGCAGGTGACAGGCTGTCCATGTGCTACACACGGCCCCGCGGCTAGCACACGGACTGCACACATTGTGTCACACGTCTGTGACATGTGTGCACACCCCGCCCCCAAACGGTCTTGTCTCACACGTCTGTGGTGACTTGGATGTGTGAAAGAGAACTTTCTCCTAGGCCTGTTTCACACATCTATGCAAACCACGGACGTGTGAGACAAGGCTGATTTTGGGCGGGGCGTGTGTCATGGATCATGTGACACATGTGCGCTGTTGCTGTGCTATCCGTGGATAACACACGGACATCCTGTCAGTGCATACTCCCGTACCTCCTCTCACTTCTGGTCCGTTGTGAGGCTCAGTGCAGTGAATATTCATGAGCCTAATGAGCGGCCCCGGAAGTGAGAGGAACAGGACATCACTGGAGGGATAGTGGTGAGTATAGAATGACAGCCTGTCCGTGTGTTGTCCGGATGTCACATGGACACAATCCATGACACATGCCCCAAAACACGGCTTGTCTCACACTTGCATGTTTTATAATAATAATAATAATAATAATAATAATAATAAAGCTTTATTTATATAGCGCCAACATATTCCGCAGCGCTTTACAATGTAGGGTTAGAGTACAGAAAATATACAGTAAGTAATGTAATGTTTTTTTCCCCCAAATTTAGAAATAAAATGAGATCAGTACAACCGATGAATGGATAATAAACCTGCTGATATTGTATTAATATTAATCACATATAAGAGAGATGAAACTGCTGAGGACAGAAGTACAATTGCCCACAATAATCCCACTGTAACACTATAACACTATAACACTATAACACTATCAGCTTTGTCCATGTGACGTTTCCTGTTATTGTTTGTCTCCTGGATCAGGTGATCGGATCCTACAAGGAGCTGAGTCACAACTTACACAACATCACATGATCACCCGCCCCTCCGGGCCTCCGTACTCACTCTGCTCCTGGGTGTACCAACATGGCCGCCAGCCCCGCCTTCTCTTGATTGACAGCTCTTGCAGCCAGTTACTGATCCGCTCTGCGAGGAAGCTTGCGGTCTCCAGGGTAACGGGGCGGAAGTGACGTTATTTCCGGAGGTCTGGAGCCACAGGCTGGGCTGCGGTGAGTAGGAGCGGGTGTAGTCCGGCGGGATGGGATAGGGGGGATTATTGGGAGTCAGCACTGCGGAAAGAGAAGGGGAGACCCCGGGGATAAGGCCTGTGTGTGGGGTGAGACCGCCTTGGGGGTAGGACGCCTGTGTGGGGTGAGACCCTGAGTGAGCGCCCTGTGTGGGGTGACTGAGAGCGCCTGTGTGGGGTGGAGACCGCCCTGTGTGGGGTGAGATCCCTGAGTGAGCGCCCTGTGTGGGGTGAGACCCGAGGAGCGCCTGTGTGGGGTGTGAGACGCCTGTGTGGGGTGTGAGACGCCCTGTGTGGGGTGTGAGACCTAGGGGCCCTGTGTGGGGTGGACCCGATGACGTGTGTGGGAGACCGCCCTGTGTGGGGTGAGACCTGAGTGAGCGCCCTGTGTGGGGTGAGACTGAGTGGCGCCCTGTGTGGGGTGAGACCCTGAGTGAGCGCCCTGTGTGGGGTGTGAGACGCCCTGTGTGGGGTGTGAGACCCTGATGTGAGCGCCCTGTGTGGGGTGAGACCTGAGTGAGCGCCCTGTGTGGGGTGAGACCCTGAGTGAGCGCCCTGTGTGGGGTGAGACCCTGAGTGAGCGCCCTGTGTGGGGTGAGACCCTGAGTGAGCGCCCTGTGTTGTTGTGGGGTGAGACTGCCCTGTGTGGGGTGAGACCCTGAGTGAGCGCCCTGTGTGGGTGTGAGACTGCCCTGTGTGGGGTGAGACCCTGAGTGAGCGCCCTGTGTGGGGTGAGACCCTGAGTGAGCGCCCTGTGTGGGGTGAGACCTGAGCCCCTGTGTGGGGTGAGACCCTGAGTGAGCGCCCTGTGTGGGGTGAGACCCTGAGTGAGCGCCCTGTGTGGGGTGAGACCTGAGTGAGCGCCCTGTGTGGGGTGAGACTGCCCTGTGTGGGGTGAGACCCTGAGTGAGCGCCCTGTGTGGGGTGAGACCCTGAGTGAGCGCCCTGTGTGGGGTGAGACTGCCCTGTGTGGGGTGAGACCCTGAGTGAGCGCCCTGTGTGGGGTGTGAGACCCTGATGTGAGCGCCCTGTGTGGGGTGAGACTGCCCTGTGTGGGGTGAGACCCTGAGTGAGCGCCCTGTGTGGGGTGAGACCCTGTGTGGTAGTGATGAGCGCCCTGTGTGGGGTGATGAACCCTGAGTGAGCGCCCTGTGTGGGGTGAGACCCTGAGTGAGGTGTCAGCGCCCTGTGTGGGGTGTGTTAGCGCCCTGCGTGGGGTGAGACCCTGAGTGAGCGCCCTGTGTGGGGTGAGACCCTGAGTGAGCGCCCTGTGTGGGGTGAGACTGCCCTGTGTGGGGTGAGACCCTGAGTGAGCGCCCTGTGTGGGGTGAGACCCTGAGTGAGCGCCCTGTGTGGGGTGTGAGACCGCCCTGTGTGGGGTGAGACCCTGAGTGAGCGCCCTGTGTGGGGTGAGACCTGCCCTGTGTGGGGTGGACTGTAGCGCCCTGGTGGGGCGAGACTGCCCTGGTGGGGTCGAGACCCTGAGTGAGCGCCCTGCGTGGGGCGAGACCGCCCTGCGTGGGGTGAGACTGCCCTGCGTGGGGCGAGACCCTGAGTGAGCGCCCTGCGTGGGGCGAGACCGCCCTGTGTGGAGTGCAGCCCTGTGTTGTGTCTGGCTGGGGGTGGCCGCAGGTCTCTGTGCATATGAAGGTTTGTCTGGACTGGATACAACAGTAACAAACCCTCAGCTGTGAGATTCTGTGCGGACCGCTGAGAGCTGCAGATGTCTACAGGCTTCTTCATGCTGTGTTCATGACCCTGCTTGCTGTCTGTGAATGTGACCCCTGTAAACCTGCACAGATCTCACAGCTGAGGGTTTGTTACTATTGTATCCAGTCCGGACAAACATTTTTTTTTAAACATTAATTATTGAAAATCTTACTGTAATGGGAACATCACCGGCGTCCTGCGCTCCCAGTAATGGAGCATTATGGCTCCTGCCATTCACTCACTGCTTTATGATTCATCTAAGAAGCTTTTTATGTTATTAATAAATGTTCTGTGCTGATAATGGGAAGATACATATAGTGTGTGTGTGTGTGTGTGTGTATATATTTAATACAAATCTTAGATGTATCAACTCAGAAGAGCCCGAATAATACTAAATCAAAATATTTTATTGTTGAAACATTACAATACAAAAAAATAACAAAACACATCAGTATGGGTGTCTACCGTGACTGGCTAAAATATATTAATTAATTTAAAACAAAGAGAAAAAGTATATCTGTATATATACACACATCTGAGAAACACATAGTCAGGATTAAAGAAGCAGAATAGCACTACAGGAGCATCTCAATGAATTAGAATATGATCCAAAAAGTGAATTTATTTCAGTAATTCAATACATAAAGTGACCACATCTATTATATAGAGTCATTACACACAGAGGGATCTATTTCATGTGTTTATTTTGTTAATGTTGATGATTATGGAAACCCAAAGGTCATATATCTCAGAAAATTAAAGTAGGGAGGATGAAGGGTCTGAGAGATAAAATATGACCTAAATAGGATCAGAGGCTTCACCTTGTGTGGTTGTGAGAGTCACAACCACTATAAAAGCAGATCACGGCTGCTGCAGTCCCCAGCGTGGGGCATATAGAGTAGAGAGGATGAAGGAGTTAAACACCACGCTGCCGTATTCCACCAGACAAAGGGTGAGTATAATATTGATTTATCAGTCAATGCGCTTCAGGGCTTCCTGGCCCCTTCCTCAGGACAAATCAATATCATATTGCCGTGTTTCTGGGAGCCATAAAACACTTGACTAATAAGTCAATATTATATTCACCCTTTGATGTCTGGTACAATACAGCAGCGCGTGTTTAACGCATCCTCCCTACTTTAATTTTCTGAGATAATAACCTTTAGGTTTTCATTGTCTGTAAGCCATAATCATCAACATTAACAGAAATAAAACATGAAATAGATCCCTCTGTGTGTAATGACTCTATATAATAGATGTGGTCACTTTATGTATTGAATTACTGAAATAAATTCACTTTTTGATGATTCTTAATTCATTATGATGCACCTGTATCATACGCATCTGAGAAACATATACTCAGATAAAGGAAGCAGTACAGTGCTATAGTAATGTAGGCCACAACTGGGGACCGCAGGCCTTTTCTACGCTTTTCTAGGGAATACTTCATTTTTCGTCTGTACTTGTGCGTTATTTCTCGCAATGATTGTCCTTCGTGCCCCTCACTGAGCGCCAACATTGGCTCTACCAGATGTCCCTGCAAGAAAGCATTCTACAGTATTTGGGGGTTATTTTAGCAAGGTGGTAAATTCTAATGATATTGTCCCTGCTGGAAAACCCCGACTTATAAGGAATCTCCAAGAATCCAGCTGCTAAAATCACCAGTGATTGGAGGAAGCTGCAGGCTCCTTATATAAACCGTCAAGGGGTGGTGTGTATTTAAAAGAATGGGCAGCCATGACCACTCTATCGTGCTCTTCCCCAAATTCCATCATCCCTTTAAGGGCTCTACTTAAAGAGGTCCCATTATAAAGCTCTACCCATGATTATAGAATGGTGGAGTTGTAAGGGACCTCCTGGGTCATCATGTGAAGGGACCTCCTGGGTCATCATGTGAAGGGACCTCCTGGGTCATCATGTGAAGGGGCCTCCTGGGTCATCATGGGAAGGGACCTCCTGGGTCATCATGGGAAGGGACCTCCTGGGTCATCTGGGAAAGGGATGGAGGGCGGAGGACCTCCTGGGTTATCAAGTGAAGGGACCTCCTGGGTTATCTGGTCCCACCTCTGCTCAAATAAGGATTCACTAAATCATCCCAGACAGATATCTGTCCAGCCTCTGTATGAAGACTTCCATTGAACTCACCACCTCTCCTGGCGCCCTATTCCACTCGTTGATCGCCCTCACTGTCAAAAAGTTTTTTCTAGCATCTAATCTGTGTCTCCTCCTTTCAGTTTCATCCCATTGCTTCTAGACATTCCATGTGCACATGAGAATAAAGCTGATCCCTCTACAGTGTGACAGCCCTTGAGATATGTTCCTGTTTTCTTTGTGCCTTGCTGCGTTCTCTTCCTTTATTATGATGTCATTTCTTATTTTCTCTACATCAGGAGGCTCTTGCTTTCTTGGAGGCCTACAGTCATGGAGTTCCCAGACCTTGGGAAGCATTGTTCAGAGACGACCTGCAAGCAGCTGGGTGAGCTGAAGATCAGAGCGGTGCTATGGAATAGAACTGATAATAATAGACCTGATCTATGTCCTCTCGTCCCTCAGATTTTCTACCTCTCAAATGTGACGCCTGTGAGCAAATCTTCTGCAAAGACCACGTGACATATGCCCTGCACAGCTGCAGCTCCGCGTACAAGAAGGTAATGTAACCCGCACGGCAGGTCACAGATGTCTCCGGTGGGGTCGTCCTATCACCTGTGTTGTCTTTCAGGATGTGCAGGTCCCAGTTTGCCCCCTCTGTAACATCCCGATCCCGGTGAAGAGAGGTCAGACGCCCGACATTGTGGTTGGGGAACACATTGATCGTGACTGCAAGTCCGACCCGGCTCAGCAGAAGCGCAAGGTGAGGGGGAGATGGAGAAATGTCCGCCACTCTGAGGGGCCACTCACTGTTGTGGTACATGAGACGGAGCTGCAATGCCAAAAATGACCGGAGGCTTCTCTTTTCATCTTCAGATATTCACTAATAAATGTGGGAAGCCGGGCTGTCGGCAGAAAGAGCTGATGAAGGTGATCTGTGAAGAATGCCATGGAAACTTCTGCCTGAAGCACCGGCATCCGCTGGACCACGAGTGCAAAGGAAAAAGCGCCCCCATCTCCCGGGCCGGGTGAGTCCGCACCGCCTGAATGTGCGTGCATGGGAATATTTACTGAGGCCAGGAAGAAGGGGGGATCCAGCAAATGGTATCTATGTTGTACTCATATTAATTAATGGGAAAAGATAAGGACTAGTGATGGGTGAGTACCACAATGCTCGATGGTCGTAACAAGCAGGTTGTACGCACGAACGGGCGCGACTGAGTAATAGAAACTCAATGGGACACTTGAGCATTTTTCTAGAAGTCCCATTATAATCGTTACCTGTCCAAGCGTAGAACCTGCTTGTCTCGAGCATTGTAGTCCATAGGACCACCGGGAGGAGGGAGATTGAATCCATTCCTTTTACACAACTTTAATTCAATGGAGTTTTCTCAACTCAAATAGATAAAATTATTAGAATTAATTAAATATTCATCGTTTTAAAAAATCCACTTTTTAATTTGAATTTACAGCTTGTTGCCTAGGTTACGACCATGACTGCAGGATATCAGAGGAGTGCAGTTCTTACAAGCTCTTTACTATAGAGCTTGTAAGTGCTGCTGCCCGGATAAGTGGATCTTCCAACTTTATTACCCCGGTGCTGCCTGTGCCTGCAGCCTGGGAGACATCCATGCCGCCGGTCTGAACTGTGTGTCATCAGAAATGCTCCATCCCTCGGCAAGCAGGAGACGAGGGAGCAGTGAACATGAGACAAAGCCTTCAATGGCAGTAGACTAAGGTAAATCTTTTTTCTTTATTTCTTCCAGCCATGCCGCACTGCTCAGGTCTCAGGCCTCCTCTTCTAAAGCCCCGGCATCCTCTGGTCACAAGGCAGCAGCCAGACCTGCGTCACAGCCTCAGCACAGCAGGTACGGGGGACAGCGGACATTGATTTTTTTTTTTTTTGCTTTGACTGATGAAATATTCCGTATTAATTTCTTATTCTATGTTTTCAGAGCGAGCGTTCCTAGTCCCCAGCCCCCTGCTGCAGCCGCCCTACAGAATGGATTAGTAAGTGCAACCCCAGCCTTATAATGTTACATATACACCCTGAACAGCTTTTCCTGATGGCTGTATTGTGTATCCACCAGAACCAGTAGCATAAATGATAATTACATTTACAGGGGTTGTCCGGCAGCCTCACTCAATGCAAGTGTATGGAGCAAGGCCTCGCCCGCTAGACAGATGCACCCACTAATTGGATTCGTCCGCTTCATACACTTGTAGTGAGCGAGGCCGCACTCACTAGTCTGGTTCTGGCCAGGAACGTGTATACTGCATAACTGCGGCCCATTCCCAGTTTAGAAACCAGCAAATCCTTGCAAAGCACAAAGCGGACGCTGGGAGGATTGATAAGTTCGCAGTCTTATAAAGGGACATATAGAGACTGCAGAATTAGCATTTCAGACTGGACAACCCCTTTAAACACTGGGCTGCACCAGGTCTATAGTCCAAAGTGCAGATCCCTATACACATCACTAGGGGGCAGTCTATGTGCAAGTCAATAGGAGGCATAGACCTTTGTGTACATATCGCCCACTAGTGTCATCAACAGCCAGCACATTTACATGTGCACTTTACCACTAATGTGATGATGCTGCTGCTTCTTGTAGCTATAAGTGCACTTTAGAGGATTCATCTGGGATATTACTATCTGCAAAGGGATCATATAAAGTAACCATAACTCAGTCTTCAAATTTCCCATCGTTGCAGCGCTGCCGCTCTGGTGCTGTTTGGCTGTGTAGGTCACACAACTGATAATCACAGACCTCGACAGGGATGCCGGCCTGTACGGCACATGACCTTCGAGGCCAGGGATTGGCTATAGGACCTGATAAGGGATTCAATTGGTGATTCATGGTTATTGCATTATTTTATCACACTGACTAGTATGGGCCAATTGTTATAAAATCTCCTGAAAAAATCTCTCTGAGAATCTTGTAGTGTTGTGTGTGACCTTGTTGTTCTGCTTCCTCCATTCCTCACTTCATCTCCTTATCTCAGACAGAGGAGGAGGCGTTACAGAGGGCTCTGGAAATGTCGCTCGCAGAATCTGCACAAACCGCAGCTCCGCAGCAAAGGTGATGAACAATGACGCCCGTGTGCCGCAGTCACCTTCTTCTCACTTGGGGGTTCAGTTACTTGGGAGTTTCATAGCACTTTGTCCCTTGGAAATCTTTTCGCCTTCTATTTGGGCCTGTGATTATACGCAATAGCCAATGTTGAGCAGGCAGTGCTGCAGTGTAAATCAGGGGGGGGCAGATCCAGGTGGGGCATTTCACAATCTTTTTCTGGTCATCATAATGGGAGACCCAGACAATGGGGTTTAGGGCACTGCCCTCCGGAGGTCACACTAGGTACTACAAGTTTGTAGACACCGCCTCCTCCGCTTATAAACCCCTACCGCAGGGAACATCCTCAGTTTTAAACTTAGTGTGCTCGGAGGATCACGCTTTGCTTGCACTTCACTGCATTCTCACTACTTACGTGATGGCGTCTGAAGACAAGGTAATACGGTCCTATCGGGACCGGTGACAGCCTCCCCGCTCACCCTTAGTGGCACACGCTGGTGGAGGTACCGGAGGGCCTAGAGCCTGGACACTTCGTGTTCTCCCGGTACGCTGTTACGCTCCTCTCCATCCCTCTCTGGGGGGCTCTGGAGAGTGGGAGATGGGAGCCTTGCACAGCTCCGCTCCGTCCGAGGCCTCCCTAAATGGTGCTTACAGACCGGACTGGAGCCAGCCCAGTCCGAGGCCTCCCTAAATGGTGCTTACACTCCGGACTGGTGCTGAGCGGCCCAGTCTGAGGCCTCCCTAAATGGTGCTTACAGACCAGACTGGTGCTGCACCCCCGTCCGAGGCCTCCCTAAATGGTGCTTACAGACCGGACCGGCACTGAGGCACTCTGTGTCTCCTGCGTGCCTGGGGGTAGTGTCTGGCACTATATGTGTTTCAGGACACTCAGACCGCGCGTTACCCTCGGGTCCGCGGTTCTGCGGGTGTACCCTGTGCTGGGGTCACCCTGGCTGACCGCCCTGTGTGTCACAGGGGCTGAGGCCGTAGGCTGCGGATGTTTGTTCCCTCATGCTGTGGATGGTGTACATGCAGTCTGTGTGTAATGTTTTTACACTCTTTCCCGCGCTGCGGGCTCCGGCTCCCTCATGCTGTGGATGCTTGGAGGATGGGAAGCAGCCCGTGCGGTGACGTCATCGCTGGGCGTGTGTGTGTGTTTCCCGCGTCTCTTCGGCGCCGCCCACAGTTTCACTGTCGGCGGCCATCTTTACCCTCACTTCCCGGTTGGGATTCTTATGCAGCGTGCGTCTGCACTCCTGAGGGGAGACCGGAAACCGTCGCGGAGGTCACACACACACCGCTTCCTCATACCGCTTTACTGCGGTCGGTAAGCCACCGGGATTCCCGGTTTTGTTGTCGGCAATTTGGCTTATTTTCCCCTACTGTGGCGATGTCCTCAGCCGGGAAGCGTGCTGCTAAGGCGGCAGTAACCACCATTACCTGTGCTACATGCAATGGTACACTGGTGGAGGGGTCCTGCAATAACTGCGGACGCCCAGAGGCCCGGGCTGGCACTGCTGAGTCAGCAGCTCCGGTGCTATACCCTGAGGTTCAGGTGATCTCAGGGCCATGGGAGACTCAGAATAAGATCAATGAATCTCTGCTGTCTCAGCTGTCCTCCATGTCGCAATCCCTGGAGGCACTTAATAGGAGACTGGATAGCCCAGCTACTCCATCCAGTTACCCCCGGGTGTCCCCCTCTTCTGCTGCGAGACCCCTTAAGCGGGCTCGTCGTGAGGATTCACCCGAGCTCCATACTCTCTCTGAGGAGGAGCGTTCCTCTGATGGTGAGGAAGATGATGGGGGTTCAAATTTCGGGTCTGTGTCTGTATCTGAACCATCAGACGGGGTGGAGGATCTGGTGTCCTCTATCAACGAGACTTTACGTCTCGTGACACCCCCTGAGGAGGTGAAGGTACACCCGAAGGAGGTCTATCAATGGCTGCGGCCGGAGGCTAGACCAAGTGGCTCCTTCATGGACCACACTAATTTTGGAAGGGTGGTTAGAGCACCCAGGGTTCACCCTGGGCGGCGTTATGTCCGTAAAATCAAGGACAATCGCTTCCCCTTCCCCCAGGAGGTGCTACAGGAGTGGTCGCAGTCCCCGAAGGTGGACGCTTCCATGACCAGGATTGCTGCACGCTCCCTTTTCTCTGCCTCTGATAGCTCCTCACTGAAGGATGCTACTGATAGACAGGTCGAGCAGCTCGCCAAGTCTTCCTATGAGGCTGTGGGGTCTTCATTTGCCCCTAATTTTGCCACGGTCTGGACCTTACAAGCGATTACTACCTGCTTGGATGGTATCTCTGACATGGCAAGATCCAGTCCAGAGGTCCTAGCACTTACCGAAAGGGCAAGGGCCTATGCGGACTACGCCAGGACGGCGACTCTGGAAACTGCCACTCGCTCAGCTGTGGCTTCGGCCAATGCTATAGCGATCCGCAGGTTGTTGTGGCTGCGTCTTTGGGACTCAGATGCCACATCCAAGAAGATTTTGCAGAATCTTCCGTTTGCTGGTGACAGGCTTTTTGGCACCGAACTGGACAAGCTAATTAAGGATTCTGCTGAGTCTAAGATGCCGCAGAATAAGCCTAAGCCACGGTATACCGTTAAAAGGAACCCAAAACAGTGGTCCTTTCGTTCCAGCTCGCAGTCATCAGCTCCGTCCGCTCGCACGGACCGAGGGGGAAAGCCCGCTTCCCAGTGGCGCTCTAAGAGTCGTCCAAAGAAGCCGGCGGGAGCGGCAGCTGCCACCCCCAAACCCGCCTCTACATGACTCGCTCTTTCATCCTGCCTCCCCACAGGTGGGGGGCCGCTTGTCTCGCTTTCAGGACAAGTGGCTGCTTCACGTTCAAGATCAGTGGGTTCGAGACGTGATCTCGCGAGGGTACAGGATAGAGCTGACGTCAAAACCGATATCCCGATTCCATCGGTCGGTCCCGTCACCAGAAAAAGCTCAGGCTTTTTACCAGGTGTTGGAGGGTCTCCGCAGAGACGGAGTGGTAATCCCGGTGCCTTCCGGAGAGAGGTTCAGGGGTTTTTACTCCAACCTCTTTATCGTCCCAAAGAAGGACGGATCCTTCCGCCCGGTTCTGGACCTGAAGTTGTTCAACCGTCACGTGTTGGTTCGGAAGTTCCGTATGGAATCACTGCGCTCCGTGATCGCAGCTGTGTCACAGGGGGACTTCCTGGCGTCCATAGATATCCGAGACGCTTACCTTCACGTACCCATTGCACCGGCTCATCAGCGCTGGTTGCGATTCGCAGTGGGGGAAGAACACTTCCAATTTGTGGCGCTGCCATTCGGGCTAGCCTCGGCACCGCGGGTGTTCACAAAAGTGATGGCTTCCATGATGGCTCTCCTGCACATGCAGGGACATGCCGTCATTCCCTATTTAGACGACCTGCTGGTCAGGGCGCCATCAGAACACCTCTGTCAAGAGAGCCTGGATGTGACCATGAGGTCTCTGGAACAGTTCGGTTGGCTCCTCAATATTCAGAAGTCAACGCTAGTTCCGACCCAGTCTTTGACATATCTGGGCATGGACTTCAACACAGCCTCAGCCCTGGTGTCTCTGCCACGAGTCAAACAGATGGCGATCCAATCAGGAGTACAAGCAGTCCTCCTGTCACCACACTCATCCCTACGGGTATTGATGAGACTGGTGGGACGCATGGTAGCGGCGATAGAGGCGGTGCCGTTCGCACAGTTTCGCCTCCGTCCTCTCCAGCTGGAGATTCTTCACAGATGGGACAAGAGGACGATCTCTCTGAATCGGCTGGTGACACTGTCACAACCGACCAGGGACTCCCTACAGTGGTGGCTCCAGCCACGTCACCTGTCACGAGGCCGGTCCTTCCTAAAACCGTCATGGTTAGTGGTGACCACGGACGCCAGTCTGAAGGGCTGGGGTGCGGTGTTCTTACACCACAGGCTCAAGGCCTCTGGACTCAGTCGGAGTCGGCATTGCAGATCAACGTGCTGGAGATCAAGGAGGTCTATCTGGCGCTCCTGGCGTTTCAGAAATTCCTGTCAGGACACCCCATTCGGGTGCAGTCCGACAATGCGACGGCCGTCGCCTACATAAATCATCAGGGAGGGACCAGAAGTGCTCAGGCCCTCGCCGAAGTCCACCGCATTCTAGCCTGGGTGGAGGAAAACGGCTGCCTGATCTCCGCAGTTCACATCCCAGGGGTCGAGAACTGGGAGGCCGACTACCTGAGCCGACAGGGCATGGACGCCGGAGAGTGGTCTCTTCATCCAGACGTCTTCCGGGACATCTGCGGCAGATGGGGCACTCCGGACGTGGATCTGATGGCCTCACGGCTGAATCATCAGGTGCCCCAATACATGGCAAGATCGTGGGATCCTCAGTCTCTGGGGGCGGATGCCCTGATCCTGAGTTGGTCCAGCTTCCAGCGGCCATATGTGTTCCCGCCTCTGGCTCTGATTCCCAGGGTCCTGTGAAAAATCAGGATGGAATGCAGGATAGCCATTCTAGTGGCTCCAGATTGGCCCAGGAGGTCCTGGTACCCGGACCTGTGGCGACTGTCAGGCGGACACAGGTGGGCTCTTCCAGAACGCGCAGATCTACTCGCGCAAGGCCCATTCTTCCACCTCAATTCCAGGGCCCCCAGATTGACTGCATGGCTCTTGAGGCCTGGCTGCTGACGTCCAGAGGATTCTCTCCTACAGTGGTTTCCACTATGAATAGGGCTAGGAAACCTGTCTCCAGGAAGATATACCACAGAACGTGGAAAATCTTTTTCTCCTGGTGTGCCTCTGGTGGACGTTCACCGTGGCCATTGTCCATCCCGACATTGTTGGCTTTCCTACAGTCGGGGTTGGAGTTGGGATTATCCCTTGGCTCTCTGAAAGGTCAAGTATCAGCACTTTCAGTGCTGTTTGACAGCGCTTGGCGCTCCTGCCGAAGGTCCGCCAATTTCTGCAGGGGGTAGCTCGGGTGGTTCCGCCTTACAGGCGACCTCTGGACCCTTGGGACCTCAACATGGTCCTGGCGGCTCTGCAGAAACCGCCGTTTGAGCCACTGAGAGACATCTCTCTCTCTCGTCTGTCCCAGAAAGTGGTCTTTCTGGTGGCAATTACGTCCCTGAGAAGGGTCTCAGAATTGGCTGCACTTTCGTGCAAGTCACCCTTTCTGGTGGTTCACCAAGACAAGGTGGTGTTGCGTCCACGGCCAGAATTCTTGCCGAAGGTGGTTTCAACGTTTCACCTAAACCAGGAGATTGTTTCTCCATCATTTTGCCCCGCTCCCGTTCATCAGGTTGAGCGCGACCTCCATACTCTGGATCTCGTGAGGGCTGTACGCATTTATGTGTCCAGGACCGCCTCCTTTAGGAGTTCGGATTCCTTATTTGTCCTCACGATGGGTCGCTGTAAGGGGTCCGCGGCTTCGAAGTCGACCTTGGCCAGATGGATCAAGGCTCCCATTCAGGAGGCTTACCGGTCTTCTGGTTTGCCTCTCCCGGTGGGTTTGAAGGCACACTCTACTAGAGCTGTAGGTGCCTCCTGGGCCTTGCGACATAGAGCGTCTGCTCTACAGGTGTGTCAGGCGGCCACTTGGTCCAGCCTGCACACTTTTTCTAAGCACTATATGGTGCATGCCCATGCCTCTGCGGATGCGAGTTTGGGCAGGCGGGTTCTCCAGGCGGCGGTTGCCCACCTTTAAAGGGAACCATGTGTTTTCCGTCTTGTTGAGGAACTCTTCCCGCCCTGGGGTATTGCTTTAGGACATCCCCATTGTCTGGGTCTCCCATTATGATGACCAGAAAAAAGAGAATTTTGTTTACGTACCGTAAATTCTTTTTTCTTTAATCATCAATGGGAGACCCAGCACCCACCCAGTTGTTCCTTTGCATGTTTTGCATTTGCTCTGTTCTCTGTTGAGACAGTGTTTGCCGGGTTGTTGAACCGTTTTGTGTACGGCATTCTTCCCGATGTTTCGGGTGTGGTTTATTTCCTCCTCGCAGCTTGTAGACCAAACTGAGGATGTTCCCTGCGGTAGGGGTTTATAAGCGGAGGAGGCGGTGTCTACAAACTTGTAGTACCTAGTGTGACCTCCGGAGGGCAGTGCCCTAAACCCCATTGTCTGGGTCTCCCATTGATGATTAAAGAAAAAAGAATTTACGGTACGTAAACAAAATTCTCTTTTTTTACTACAAATTGCAGAGCAGCCATTACTTAATATGATCACCAGAGCAGTAAAGGCTGTAAGGGGTCTTCCAGGATTAGGAAAAGAGGGCAGCTTTGTTTTGAAAAACAGCGCCACGTCCATCTGGCTGTTGGTTCTGGTATTGCAGGGATGCTCCAGTCAAGTGAATTGAACTGGCCTGAAATACCAGGCACCTATGGACTATTGGCTAAGAAAGCTGCCAATATTGCACATCCTCTTTGAATATAATTCCACTTCAGAACTCCATTCTCAGTTATACATGGTGGAAATATAATCCCTAATACAGTAGATCTATTTGTGATTAGAATATCCTGGTGTTATGTCATTAAGATCAGTGGGTTCCGACTATTGGCACCTCCATTGATTGGTTGTTGGGGAACGTGACTGCATACTTCATACATATAGCAAAGGAGGTAATGGGTATCACAGCAGAGCCAATAAAGTAGCTGCAGCCCCTTCAAACAGCTGATCTGAGGGATGAAGGTCCCAGAAAATCCCTTCAAAACATCCCTCTATAATAGGGGATTTTCACAATGTTGGTGGCACGATACCATACAATGAAGTAACTGAATATTGTGTTGTGTCTCAGCTCTCAGGAAGAAGAGGATCTGGCTCTGGCCCGAGCTCTGTCGGCCAGCGAGGAAGAATACCGACGGCAGCAGCAGGCGGTGAGTGGAAACCCAGCGAGGTCATCATCACCCGCTGTGATGTACGGCCTGACATAACCTGAGTGGTCGCCGTGTGGGGACAGTACATGGCACCAGTCAGGTCACTTACATGCCTTTGCTTGGTTGTGATATCCCCAGGACTCATTATTTGTAATGTCCATTTGTGAACCTCTATGGTAAATCACAGGACAAGCCATAATACCCCTTTATTATTGTATTTTGCAGATTATAAAACGCACATCAAATTTAGAGCAAGAAAATAGCGAAAACAAATTTTAAGGTAAAAAAAGCGGGGTCCTTCTTTAATCCTAAAGTCCATCTATTAGTCAGTGTACCTTTATTGGGGATGCAGTGGAGCGGAGTCACAGGAGGCAGGAGCACCACTGTAAGAGGTTGGCAGCATGAGTGGGGCGATGCTGTGGGTCTGAGGCTGGCAAGGAGGGGGTGTCCCAGCAGCCGCATTGTGCAGCAGGTGTGCAGGGTCGTCCTGGCAGTGGAATGGTTAATGACATTGATTTCCCAGCAGTAGACATGATTGGCTCAAGAAAAATAGCTGTGAAGCCAACA
Source organism: Allobates femoralis (assembly GCA_033576535.1). NCBI lineage: Eukaryota > Metazoa > Chordata > Amphibia > Anura > Aromobatidae > Allobates > Allobates femoralis. The sequence continues at coordinate 12,612,591 of JARQOC010000011.1, forward strand.
CCCCCCCCCTTCCCCATCCTCCCCCAGTAAGCTAAATTTGGACAAAAAAAGTGTTTTTTTTTTTCCCCCCAACTTTATTTTTATTTAACTTTATTATCCAAAACATGCATTAACGGGTACAAAGTATATAGTACAAAAGTGCATTTTATAATCTGAAGAATAAGGTAAATATTATTCATGTGATATACTGCCGGACTAAGATAGGCATAGGCGACTGTCACACTGATAATAACAAGGTAAGATCCTCCAGATGCCAATGTGGAGTAATGGGGTGTGATCACAGGGGGAGGGGCGTGATGCCCATCCCCCACAGCTAGAGCCTATAATGAAAGGGGGTATTATGTGGAGGTGAGATGGGGAGACAGACACTTTTTGCAGATAATGCAGGTCCCGCTGTGCGGCATCCTATGTGCAATCATCCTGATAATTATCCCATACATGATCATCATTGCTTTGCTCCCCATCCCCTATGCTGTGTTTGTAGTTGCTTTTGCACAATGTACAAGGTACCAATAGACCAACATGCCTGGGAAAAAAAAAAAAAAAGAAAGAAACACATTCCAAGAAAAGAAAAACATTATTTTTCCAAATATTTTTTCCTCCAGCGCTCTGAGCACCACACTTAGGATTTTGCATGCCGCATTGTGCGCACAGGTGAGTGGACCGATACCTATATGTTCTCTATACACAACGGCCTGTTCGCCTATTGTACCTTGTATGTTTTCCCGCTCATTTCTGCCGAATTTCTGACGCTCAAGAAAAGTCAATAAACCTGTGATATCTGAATTTAGGGGCAGGCGAGTCGCAACGCCAAACAGAGCACCTGCAATATGTGCTAGCGCAACGTGGATCGACCAAGCAGAATCATGACCCGATCGGAGCAGAAAGCAGCGACGCCTCCAGGACGGCAGCCCAGGGACGTGTCGATTTATTTTATAATCAGGGGGGGGGCTACGACTTTTGCATTGAGACATGCGATGTTGCACCGTGACTTGCGATCTCACCCGACTGACACAAGAGGCACAAATGTGTTCAATGTTCCCTCACCGTAGACTTCAATGCGAGTCGTCTCCTGAGATTCCGTCTTTCACAGCAAAAAATTAACTTAATTCATGACGAGACTGGAAATTGCACAAAGGTTTTGATCATATGACTTGTGTATCGCGGCCGTGTAGCCCCCGCCTAAAGGATAAACTCTGAGGTGGACATGGGGCAAATGAGGTCTTGCTGCAAATTTTCCAATCCACTGAGATGTTTTCTACACTGATTCTCTACATCAGACATTTTTCGGGTTATGAATCTGCACAAAAAAATCTGCCACATCTGAACACGGGCATACAGGACCATTCACTGAGGCCGGAGATGCTCCAAAAGAAGTTATGGAAGTTACAGAAAGGGAACATCTTTATCCATCGTTCATTAATTCCAAAGATATGATTTATCTAATAAGACGCCTTTAATTCTGTTTGTCTCAATCACATTTACATTTTTCCATTCCTGGTGCTTTAAAGGAAAACTCTGTGTAATGCCCAGGTGGGGCTGGAGTGTGGCGGGAGTCCCTTTTTTTGGGTTCTGAGTGTGGCGGGAGTCCCTTTTTTTTGGGTTCTGAGTGTGGCGGGAGTCCCTTTTTTTGGGTTCTGAGTGTGGCGGGAGTCCCTTTTTTTTGGGTTCTGAGTGTGGCGGGAGTCCCTTTTTTTGGGTTCGGAGTGTGGCGGGAGTCCCTTTTTTTGGGTTCGGAGTGTGGCGGGAGTCCCTTTTTTGGGTTCGGTGTGCGGAGTCCCTTTTTTTGGGTTCGGAGTGTGGCGGGAGTCCCTTTTTTTGGGTTTGAGTGTGGCGGGATCCCTTTTTGGGTGCGGGAGGTGGGCGGGAGTCCCTTTTTTTGGTTCGGAGTGTGGCGGGAGTCCCTTTTTTGGTTCGGAGTGTGGCGGGAGTCCCTTTTTTGGGTTCGGAGTGTGGCGGAGTCCCTTTTTTGGGTTCGGGTGGGCGGGAGTCCCTTTGTTGGCTTCCCGGTGGGGGGGGCGGGAGTCCCTGTGCTGGCTTCCCGGTGGGGGGGGGCGGGAGTCCCTTTGTTGGCTTCCGGTGGGAGGGGGCGGGAGTCCCTTTGTTGGCCCTGGGAGGTGGGGCAACTGTGACTCCGACTCTTCAATTTCCCTGAATCCGACTCAAACTCCGCAACCAATACTGTGAAGTCAGTAAGCCAAACATCCAACTCAGACGCCTCAATTTCCCCGAATCCGACTCCACTCCAAAAGGGACACAGACTCCACAGCCCTGGTTCCCAGTGGGGTGGAGTTTTTGTCATGCTCCACCAATATGACCCTGTACCAGACATGACACACAGGTATCAGTTTTGCCCAGAGTGTTCCTTTATCCACACTGTCAGGTAGATCTGATTACTACTACAAGTCTCATCATGCTCCACATTTACAGCACACATTAGGAGTTGTAGTCAGATGTCTCATCTCTGCTGTGGGTAGAAATCTGCGTGGTGCTATGATTTTTAGAAATGCAGATTTTTTTTTTTTTTCGTAGATGGGGAAAGGGGTAAATAATTAAAGGGGTTCTCCAGACTCCTGCAGATAAAAGCTTTACAACTTTTTCGTCGGTTCATCACCATTTTCAAGATCTCCGCTTGCTGCCAGTGATTTCCATTGACGCCCCTCCTGGGTCTGGTCCTGTTCACACAGCCGCAGCTCATCGCAGACAATCCTCCGAGAGCACAATGCAGCCGCACAAACCTCCTGAACATCCTTTTTTTCCTAATAGCTTTTAAGTGAGCTGTGTGTGTGTGTTTGTGTGTGTGTGATAGAGCGCGCAGTTGTACGATTGTGTGTTTGTGTGTGAGGTCAGTTGTGTACTTTGTGTGTTTGTGTGGCGACTCAGTTGTCATGCAGTGTGGTGTGTGCTCAGTTGTGCACTCGTGTTTGTGTGTGTGAGCTCAGTTGTGCACATGTGTGTGCGCATCATGCTCAGTTGTGCGCATCTCATTTGTGCACGTGTGGTGTGTGCATCAGTTGTCACTCGTGTGTGTGCTCACTGTACTTCGTGTGTGCTCAGTTGTACACTCGTGTGTATGTGTGTGTACACCCATTTGTACACTGTGTGTGCATGCGCACTCAGTTGTGCACTCGTCGTGTGTGTGTGCGCATGCTCAGTTGTGCATCCGTGTGTGTGTGTGCGCTCAGTTGTACACTCGTGTGTGATGTGTGTGAGTGCTCAGTTGTACACTGTGTGTACGCCCAGTTGTACATGTGTGTGTGCTCAGTTGTGCACTCGTGTGTGTGCTCAGTTGAGCTCTTGTGTGTGTGTGTGTTCAGTTGAGCTCTTGTGTATGTGTGTGAGTGCTCAGTTGTACACTGTGTGTACGCCAGTTTGACATCGTGTGTGCGCACAGTCAGTTGACACTGCTGTGTGTGCTCAGTTGACTCTGTGTTTGTGTTGTTTCATTGTGCATCCGTATGTGTGTGTGTGCGAGCTCAGTTGTGCACTCGTGTGTACGCTCAAGTTGAGCTCTTGTGTGCTCACAAGCTCAGTTGGACACTGACACTGTGAGTGCTCAGTTGATAATCTGTATAAGAGATCAATTGTAGAAAGACTTTGTTTCACTTTATTTTCCAGCAGTAAACAGAACACGTTACCGTAAACAAGTTTTCCGAATGATGAGACCGATTTCCTAATTCACCTATAACAAGTCTGTGCAGTATAGAGAGGCAGTGTATGATACAGCACCAAAAACTACACACTAGAGTAGTAATCAACGCAGCAAAATAAGTCCTGTGGTCGCTTGACTGCAGAAATGCAGACACTTTACAGAAGGAGGCATGCTGGGAGTTGTAGTTGCTGCGGATCGGAGACCACCTTCATCATCGCCCGCCATTGTTTCTACCTGTGTAATCTCCGTTCTCTGCTCTAAGAATATATTAATCACATCTATATGTGCTGATACTTTATATCCCTTGTCTTCCACTGCCTGTAACATAGATACATGTATTTATACTCAGAGGGTGAACGTTTACAGGCCGGTTTTCAGGTTGAATGTTTCCCAGTTCTGCCTTTGCTGATGATTATTGGCCACACAGTGTATTTTTATTTTATTTTATTTTTTTAAATTTACCTTTGTCTTATTTTTTTGGTCGCCATGAAGTTCCACCAAAAAATGTTTTACAAAAATCTGATTACTAAAGCTACAATAAATGTCTGTAAGTCCTGACCGGCATCTTGTACTTTCCCAGTTGGACCCTGGGCTGAAGGTTTGGAGCGTTACACTATGTCTGACAATCACTAATATTTGTAGCTGGGTCACCACAGATATCTGGCAGACTGATTCACAGATCTCTGGGTTTCAGTGAAATCATGGATCATAGTTCCATTTGTGCTGTTACATGATACAAGTGTCCATGATTTCACTGCACCAGAATCTGTGAACAATTGTGCACAGATATCTGGTGTGTGACCAAGCCTTAGGCAGTTTATATGTACAGCAGCTGAATTCTTAACATGAGTTTAAGGGAACTTGTTATGACTTTAAGTCCATCTAGTTCAACCCATAACGCAAACACATAAAGTGCTTAGGCTATGTACCTGCCTGTTCAGTCATCGGGGCGGATACTTCAGCTGGAATCAGTCACGTCAATACAATTCAGTCATGCAGTATTTTAAACATAGTCACGCCCCTCTGCATTGTAATATATTGACATTACTGAAGGAACTTTGGTGATGTCACGACCATGTGACCGTAATAGGTGGAGCTAAGCAGGCCTGAATTGTATGACGTGGTCATTGCTCCACCCATTACAGTGACATCATCACAGCCCCTTCAGTGATGTTAATATATTACAATGCAGGGGGGCCGGATTAAGTTTATAAAATTGACTGAAGTGGATTGACGTGACTGATTCCAGCTGGAGTATCCGCCCCGAGGACTGAACAAGCGGTACATAATGCAAACACCTAGGCATCTAAAGTCCTTTTTTATGATAAATAAATTCATTTTTTACTTTATTTTGGTCACTGATGCACCGTGCACGACCAAAACATTGAGGGCAGGTTCAATATATAAAAAGGACATGACAGGTTCCCTTTAAACTCATAGCTCGTCCCATCCTGCACTATTAATATGATTTTTCTTTAATGTGTTCTTCTTTACATTTTTTTAAAGACGTTTTCTGGGTTGAAAATGTAGAATCCTGACAGTAAGTAACATGCAAGCTGTCAGGATTGCTCTCTGTTGCCAGCTTTGGGCGCACATCACGGGTCTGACTCCCTTCCCGAAAGTTTATCTCAATAGAACACTGAAAGAAGGAGGAAGGTTGATCGGGAACAGATACTGCAATTCTATTCTACAAATGGTGTACAAATGAGCAGCAGAGCGCTATCCTCACAGTGAGCTTATTGCACACTGTCAGAATTGCTCTTTGTTGCCAGCTCGGGCTCAGATCACATGTCCGGGCACATGCCAAACTAGCTTCAATAGAATATTGAAAGAAGGAGGAGAAAAGTTGATCAGGAACAGATGACTTACATTATACAAATGAGCAGCAGAGCGCTATCCTCACAGTGAGCTTATTGCACACTGTCAGAATTGCTTTGTTGCCAGCTCGGGCACATGCCAGATGTCTCTCAATAGAAAATTGAAAGAAGGAGGAAAGTTTGTTCAGGAACAGATGACCGAAACGATACAAATGAGCAGTAGAGCGCTAACCTGACAGTGACCTTATTGCACACCTTTAGGATTCACTAACCTGCAGTCACATTGGGTTAATTTTGAACTTAGAAATCAATTTAAGCTTGATACAATCCACGATTCCCCTGAAAGTGTGTCATTCCCACAAAGCTCTTTTCTCAGGTTCTGGATGTGTGGAGAAGCGCAGGTTTTATTGATACTGTGACAATTTGTAATGTTCGGAGGAAAAACTTTCTGAGACAGAAGTCGGCTCCTCCGGTTATTAATCTAATTTATAAACCAAATAAATAATGAATGTACGTTCATGTAAAACCTTTTTTTGTGTCTTTCTTTAAAATTTATATTATTAAAGTGATGGTGACCAGCGAAGATAAAGAATTGGCTGTAATAGTTATGTGGCTCTTTAAAGAAGATAGAGCAGTCATAAAGCTGGAGAGGAAAAGTATACCCAACCCACAAAGTAGAGTACCTTAACCCTATAATTGCCGTTTCCACCATTGACGGAGTTCGCCCATACATACCTGTGTTTGTGCAGGTAAAGTCTTGTGATTTCAGCAGTCTTTGCAGACAAAGCCTGATGAATATGATACAAGGAATACCCGGCTGTAAATAAATAAGAAAGTGCATTTAAATAACATAGGGGACTTGGTAAACAGAGTTTTTGATTAAAAAAAAAAAAAAAAAAAACATAAAACCATCCCACCACGTCAAGGTGCACCCATGTCGGGACTGTACAGAACTCCCTAACATTAAAACCTTCCCATGTGTCGAAGAGACCTCAATGTGAATAAGGGCAGGGAGTGTTCGGGTCCCAGTAATGGAAAGCATTATAAATGGAATGCCCAGCTCAATTAAGGGGGCGCCACATCTTACTGATTCAAGCTTATTGCGCACACTGTCATGATTCAATTGGTAATTAAGTCTTGTGATTACAGCAGGCTCTGCACTGATTCAAGCAGCCAGACTCTGTCTCTGGACCTGTGCAAGGGTAAGACTGGCAAGTATAATGTAAGAATGCAAATTTATAGAACCAACCCAAATGGTATATAAACAAGCAGCAGAGCGGTATACTGACAGTGAACTTATTGCACACTAAAAAATATTAGAATCTGAGAGTCCTCAGTGGTTGATACCTTTTAATGGCAAACTGAAAAGATGGTAAGAAAAAGCAAAACAAGCTTTCCAGACCCTATGGCCTCTTCATCAGGCTGATAATGACACAAATTCTGAAAACGCACATATATATACAAATACAGGGTGGGATAAAGCAGTAAATGTGACAGGTGATGTGAAGCAGATGAGATCAGAGGCACAGATAGTGGTTGGTCCTAGATCTGAAAATTCCTCGATGAATGTAGAAAGACCTACATCCATTGCGAGACATTCATTCCTGCTTTAAATGTGTTAAAGTTCATCATCAGGTTATATTCCCACACTCTCCTGATTCTCTGTCATCTAAAGTTACCTTATTGCGCACTGTCATGGTTTAGTTGGTAATAAAATCTTGCCATCACAGCAGCCTCTGCACTGACTCAAGCAGCCCGATTCCATCTGTGGACTGTGCAAGGGTAAGACTGGCATGTACAATGTGAGTGTAATTCTAGGGTAGTATAATGTCTTCAAGGCCAGTACACCGGTCACACTTTGCGCTAGTCATCACGCTACTGCGCACCCCTAATGGCCGGTACTATTCACCCAACTCCTGGTCTTGGAAAGGAGGGGACTTTGCCAGGTGGCAAGTAGTGCTGTAGCTGGTGATCGGTTACACAGGCCATAGTCGGATCAAACACACCAGGGCACCAAATAAAACAGTAAGAAAAGCTAGGACAAGCCAAGAAGCAGAGAGGAAGCAACCTGAGGGACACAAAACTACTAACCTACACCACCCATACACAACACAGAGGATATGGCGGGTTTATGTCTCTGAGATGACCTGACTTTGGCTGAGGCAAAGCCCAATCTCTATCCTCAGCCCTGAGAGGGAACCTCCCACCACCTAGCTCAACCAGAAGACACAGCTAACACCAGGGCCCCTGAACATAATAATCGCTGGGAGTGACAGGATCCCGCCCCCAAGAGCGCATTACACAACCAGGGCGAGCCCCCCGAGGGTGACACTCCACCCTTCATGGCCAATGAAAAGCAACGGGTGACCTATCGGAGAGCCGGAGTATGCCGAGAAGTGTGAAGGGCCCGCTCGGGTATGGAACCGCCAGACCTGACAGCACACAACAAGTGACCTGGCCACAAACGCTAGCTTTAGATAAGTGAAAAAAGGAGGGTCCTGGTCAAGGAACAGAATAGACTTTCACCTACTTGTCGTTTTTGTAATATCAAAGTAGATCATGTTCACTTTGGATCCGAATGTATTGTATGTACTCAATACCGCGGTCTTCAGATTCTGCCATACAGAATTAAATAATAAATATAATAAGTATAATAAACTATACCTCCATATAGAACTAGCAAAAAAAAAAAGCACTAAATATTTTTCTCACGTGCCCAAAAGATCCACAGTACTGTGATTATATTAGACATCAATTTGGTGTTCATACCACCAAAAAATGGCAAAATACTTACACTTGGTGTTCGAATAATACCGCCTATCAGTGCTTATATAAGGAACAGATTCAATAGAGTTTAGCAGCCACAAACGTTTGTCACCCCTGCCCCACAGACTTACTAAACACCAACAATACTCAACTAACTTCCATACGTTACGGACTTTCTTCCATCAACCAAAACTCTTGGGGGCGCCTCCATCATTACTTCCTGTAGGATGTAAATTGAGTGTCCTAGCGGAGTATAAAGGGGGCAGGTTTTGCTGACTGAGTCTTCTGGAACCCACATGAACATGTCGCCAAAACGTCGTTAACAGGAGGCGGAATAACAAGAGTTTGATACATTTCACCAACTTGTGAGGCGCTGTCCTTTGTTGTCCTTTTTCATTATTAGATGTTTAAAAAAAAAGAGTCCATGGGCGTCCGCTGAACCCGAATCGGTGGGTTCACTCATCACTAGATAAAGCAATTAGAGTGGAATTTTAGAGAAAAACTTACTTTATTAATTCAGCATTAAAGGTAACACATTTCACTCTGGGTATGAAGCCTTGACCATGGGCGTGTGGCCATTCTAGAGAATCTACAGTGGAAACTATTATCAAATAATAAAAAAAAGTATCAAAAGTGAGAATGGCACAGAAACTTCCTGCTCTTATCTGTACAGAATGTAAGACGACAAAAGTAACTTGTACAGAAAGCTGAGAACTCCTGAAGACTGGACGATGTTCTCAAAACTTTGGGGATTATTTGGAAAAACAAAGGATGAGAAGAGAGAGGGCAAAAAAGATGAAGAGACCATGAATAATCCAGATCCGCTGAGTGATGATGAGAGAAAACAAGCGGAAGAAGCTAAAGAACGAACACAACGGCTTATCTGACGTTCTGAAGAAGAAGGAAAGTCTTCTGCTGGAAGATCTCAAGGTGGAGATCTAGTTCCCGGCTCAGCTCCTCCAGATCTGGTGGAGGAGCTGAGCCGGGAACTAGAGAAGGTGACATTTGCAAAAAATAATATTCCTAAGGCGGCCGTCATACGGTTCAATATTGCGAACGATATCGTTTAAGTGATCTGCTTTTTGATCGCTTAAGCGATATCGTTTGTGCATCGCTGCGTGCAATCAAGCGATTTTACAATGTAAAATCGCTTGATCGCTAGATCGCAGATATGAGAGCCGGAGCTCATATCATGCGATAAACGCTTGATCAATCTGCTTCATCGTGGTGTGTGACACCACGATGAACGATCTCCCAGCGGCAGAGCCTATGCTGGGAGATGGTATCTATGGTAAACGTCGGGTTACTAAGCGCCGCGCGGCACCTAGTAACCCGATGTGTACCATAGTTACCAGCGATCTTGCTGGCCAACATCGCTGGTGAGTCTGCCTGTATGAGAGCTCACCAGCGATGTGAGCGATATTGTTAGCGATCGCGCGTGCACGTGATCGCTAACAATATCGCTCTCGATATTGATGAGTGTGACGGGCGCCTTAGGAAGATATAGTAGCTAATGCTTATGTATACCCTGGCTTTGAGGATAGAACCATCTATCTATGTGAACTATTTTGGAAAATGGATCCAGAATCTAAATCCCAACAAAGAACAATCATCCACGAGGTTTCCCGCTTTCTTGGATATGGTCACACAGTCCAGGAGAACAGTGACGGAGTGCAGAAGTCTCCACAGTCCATGTTGTGTCCTCAGACCGCTTACACAGTGGCTTCAGCCCTGATATCATCCATGGATCATCCCAGACCCTACACAGACGGGTCCTACTCCTGCTGTGGTGAGACCTCCTGGGACACCGTGTGCCAGAAATCCCAGATTGGTGACTATGTCAGGTAGGTGGTGAATATTTATATGTTCTCATGCTGTATAAGAATGTCTAGTAATTTACTAATATACATAAATTACCAAAAAGAGTGCAAGCAGAAACGGCTGAATCCATGGAGTCATAGCTAGGGTTTCCCTCATATCTACCATAGACCTCTATGCCCAGACCAAAACAATTTGTTCCTCTGACGCCTCAGTGGCACCCAGAACCAGAGTGCATGTCCTGATAGCATTCCACGAGTTAGCTATATTGGGTATACACTGATCCAAAATATAGACACAATGTTTTTGTTTTTGGTCCCATTTTTCATGAGCTGAACTCAAAGATCTAAGTCATTTTCTATGAACACAAAAAGCTTTGTTCTCACAATATTGTTCACAAATTTGTCTAGACCTGTGTTAGTGAGCACTTCATCTCCATAGCAGAGATAATCCAGCCACCTCATAGGTTTGGCATATTAAGATTCTGATTAGACAGCATGATTATTGCACAGGTGCGCCATAGGCTGCCATAATAAAGGCCGCTCTAAAATGCACAGTTTTTCTTGTATTGGAGAGGTCTGGGGGTGTTCAGAATACCAGTCAGTATCTGGTGTGATCACCAGTTGCCTCACGCAGTGCAGATATCTTTGCATAGAGTTGATCAGGTTGTTGATTGTGTCCTGGGGAATTTTGGTCCACTCCTCTTCAATGGCTGTGAAATTGCTGAATATTGGCAGGAACCGGAATGTGCTATTGTATACTACAATCCAGAGCATCAAAATTTATTAGGTGGAGCAATCTTCCTAAAAATTTGGTCCCACTTTGGAATGACCATGTGCCTGAACATAAAATCTGCGGCAGATCTGGAGTTTTGCAGAGTTCAAACATTTGATGACCGTATTCTGATGTAAACTATCGGTGTGTTGTGAGCTGGCCACGCTCCCTTTGCTAAAGAGTCAATTATTTTGTTTTTTTTAAAAGTAATGAAAAAAAGGAACTGAGCTAGAGATGCATAAACAGCCCAAGAACCTTTATTGCTTGAAAAACATAAAAATCCATAAAACAATCCATCAGAATACTGTATATCCAGGTAATCTAGGTGACTCATGCCTCTGGAGAGCTCTCCTTAGCTTAAGTGTCCCACACAAAAGACTGAATCGTACTGCTTCTCCTCCCCCAACCACCTCCCAAATCCCAACCAGCTCTATTGACACCATCCATGGGGGGTGAATACAAACATCTACAGGCAGAGGACTAGAATCACCAAGTAAGGAGACGTCCACAGTAATTCAATTATCAGACCCTCAGGAGTGTAATGAGCACCCAGGAAGTGGGGGGAAGGGGAGCATAACGCAATATAGCAACAACACTTGTAAAATGCAGTAAAATATAACCCACCATATCTCACCACCATAGCGACAAATTTTGGGACTTTTTTTTAGAATGAATATATGTTTCCGTGAACGAGTGGAAGAAAATAATAACTCCATGGCAGATAAACACAGCAACGTCCTACATTCAGATACAAAAGGACGTCAGATACTTGTAGTGAAGAAGTCAGACACTTGTAGTGTAAAGACAGACTCTTCTACTGACGATACGGATTCATTTAATAATGACACAGACGCTCCTGCGGAGAAGACCGATACCGTTCTATGGAGATGTTCACGTCTCTCGATAACTCTGGCAGATCTGTTGAAGAAACAAAACTGTTTGTTATTGAGGATGAAAAATCTTATGAAGAAACAAATCCATCAAAGAAGCAGAGAAATGTGTCGAAGGAACAAGACAATGTTCTAAAGACAAAGACTGAAAGTCTGAAGGTTCCGGCCGATAACATCCCGTCAATGGCCGACTTTGATGAGATAGTGAAGAGACTGACTGATATGTTGGAGACAAAAGCTGATCTGGTGATGACGCGGCTCTATATATTGGAGACAAAGGCCAATATCGTGAGGTTTATTTCCATCATAGTGAAAATAAAGGCCAGTACAGGGACATTAAAGGCCACTATGGTAAAGTTTCAGGCAGATAAAGTGAGGAGAAAGGTCAATACTTTAACAATAAACGCTACTAAGGTGAAGACTTTGGGCCAGGGATCGGAAACCTATGGCTCGCGAGCCAGTTCTGGCTCTTTTGATGGCCGTATCTGGCTTCCAGCCAAATCCAGTGCCCGCCGCCGCTTTACCGTGTTTCAGGTGCCGCCCTGTCTCTGCTGTCGTACCTATACGTGAAGCCAATCAGAGGGCCAGCAGCCATGATCCAATCAGAAGGCCAGCAGCAGCCCAATCACAGGCCAGCAGCTTCAGACCAATCAGTGGCGCCTGACGTCACCAGCGGGAATCTGATGGGCCAGCCGCTGCCGGCCTATGATTGGATCGCGGCTGCTGGCTTTTGATTGGCTTAACGTATGGGTACGACAGCAGGGACAAAGCAGCACCCGAAACATGGTACAGCACGGACCGCGGAGGATCAGAGGGTGAGTAGTATGTGTGTGTGTGTGTGTGTGTGTGTGGATTTTTTTTTTTGCAGGTACTGGCACTGTGGTGGGGGCTGCAAGGGGATAATGGAGGTACTGCAAGGGGATAATGGGGTACTGCAAGGGATGATGGGGGTACTGCAAGGGGATAATGGGGGTACTGCAAGGGGATAATGGGAGTACTGCAAGGGGATGATGGAGGTACTGCAAGGGGATAATGGGGGTACTGCAAGGGGATGATGGGGCTACTGCATGGGGATGATGAAGGTACTGCAAGGGATGATGGAGGTACTGCAAGGGGATAATGGGGGTACTGCAAGGGGATGATGGGGCTACTGCATGGGGATGATAGAGGTACTGCAAGGGGATGATGGGGCTACTGCATGGGGATGATGGAGGTACTGCAAGGGGATGATGGAGGTACTGCAAGGGGATGATGGGGCTACTGCATGGGGATGATGGAGGTACTGCAAGGGGATAATGGGGGTACTGCAAGGGGATGATGGAGGTACTGCAAGGAGATAATGGGGGTACTGCAAGGGGATGATGGGGGTACTGCAAGGGATAATGGGGGTACTGCAAGGGGATGATGGGGTACTGCAAGGGGATGATGGGGCTACTGCATGGGGTGATGGAGGTACTGCAGACTTATTGTACTTTAAAAGTGTTGCTCTTTCATAAAGTGCACGATATGAGGTAAAAAAGTATGATAAAATGAGCGCTAGGGACAGAAACAGGCACTGGGCTCTTATCGATTATTACATTTCAAATTTATTGTGAACAGTAGAAGTTATGGGTCTCCTCGCCACAACATGTTTCGACACTGAAGGTGTCTTTCTCAAGTGGATGTCAGACCCATAGTAAAATTCCCCTTTTATTCTCAACCCCCACTAATCACTAATAAAAAAGAGGTGTGCTGCACACTCCTATCTGCACATTCAACTACTTAAAAGTGTATACATACATTATATCAACTACAAAAGGTGAATGAAATATTAATATAACCCTTGCTTTGGCTAAATTTGCACAGTGTAGCGAACAATTTTCTTGTTTTTTTTCCTCCTATATATCTTTTATAAAGTGCCCACATTTACTTGTATTTAGTGTAAAAGTTTAAAAAACATTAAAATTAAAAGTTTTAAAATGTAAACATATGGTACGGCTCTCACAGAACTAAGTTTTAAAGTATGTGGCGTTCATGGCTCCCTCAGCCAAAAAGGATCCTGACCCCTACTATATGCCAAAGAGACATTTGGGGCCCCTTAGGCTCCAGGGCTTTGGGTGCAATTGCAATCGCTGCACTTATTGTAGTTGCGCCCCAATCCCTGATAAAGCTCAAATAGAAATATTCTAAAACATAGCTTATAATAAATAATATTAAAAAATCAAGTATTAGACCATGTTCACATGTTGCATTTTTGCTGCAGCCTCGACCTGCTCTTAGAAGAAAAAAGCTGCTTCCAAAAACCCCAAATAACAGAACACAAGTAAGAGGGTCCCAAGCGTTTCCCTTACCCAGACGTCAGATCCAGGGACCCCAAATATAATTTAAAAAAATAGAGTATCGACTCAGGAGCCAGTTATGGTAACTTGTTGATTGATGATAAATGCAAAGAAGATAAAAGTTGATTAAGATGGAAGCAGATTGATGAGATGCATGGGGGTGCTATGGGGTCATGAAGCCCTTACTCTTACTTTTATTAATATTAAAGGGCTATTCCCATCCCATTATTTAGTAGATGTAATAATAATAATAGTAGCAAATCCCTCCAATTAGCAATGTCTCTTCCTCATGTGCAGGACATTGCAGGAGCTTAGGTATCCATGGTTACGGCCACACATCATAGTGACAGTTAGTTGCCAGTTGTGGTAACCATGGATACCTAAGCTCCTGCAATCTCCTGCACATGAGGAAGAGACGTTGTTAATTAAAGGTAATATTATTAGTATTACACCTACTAGATATTGGGATCCGATCTCAGAGAGGGGGATACCCCTCTAAGTTTGGGGTCCCTGATGAACCCTGTCATGTATATGTTATTATCATCTCGTATTGATGATCTACAGTTTGTGTTTTCCTCCTTTCCATCTTAGCTGGGTTTGATTATCAGGATTATGATTTGCCAAATATTTACAAGAGTTGCCTCCTTTTCCTAAATACGGCCCATTGTACCTGTACACGGTCAGAGATTGGACGGTCTGTGGCTCCAGAGGTCCCAGCGTCGTGAGCTCAGCTATTCCAGGCATCCACAGGGGCGACACTAAATAAAGATAATTATATCAAGATCCATCAAAATCAGAGAGCCACATGTTCATGTGCAGCACAAAACACCTACAGAGATGCTGCTATCCTATAATATGGGAAATCAGATTATCAATATTTATCTGGGACTGTTTTCTCTTTAGAAAGTAATAAAATGACTAACCATTATGTGAAGAAAGAATCAGCTGTGATCCCAGCTATAATGTCTGTATACTCTTATATTCTGTGATCCCAGCTGTAATGTCTGTATACTGTTATATTCTGTGATCCCAGCTGTAATGTCTGTATACTCTTATATTGTGTGATCCCTGGCTGTAATGTCTGTATACTCTTATATTCTGTGACCCTCGGCTGTAATGTCTGTATACTCTTATATTCTGTGATCCCAGCTGTAATGTCTGTATACTCTTACATTCGGTGATCCCAGCTGTAATGTCTGTATACTGTTATATTCTGTGATCCCCGGCTGTAATGTCTGTATACTCTTATACTGTGTGATCCCCGGCTGTAATGTCTGTATACTCTTATATTCTGTGATCCCCGGCTGTAATGTCTGTATACTCTTATATTCTGTGATCCCCGGCTGTAATGAGTGTATACTCTTATATTCTGTGATTCCTGGCTGTAATGTCTGTACACTCTTATATTCTGTGATCCCCGGCTGTAATGTCTGTATACTCTTATATTGTGTGATCCCCGGCCGTAATGTCTGTATACTCTTATATTCTGTGATCCTCTGCTGTAATGTCTGTATACTCTTATATTGTGTGATCTCCGGCTGTAATGTCTGTATACTCTTATATTCTGTGATCCCCGGCTGTAATGTCTGTATACTCTTATATTCTGTGATCCCCGGCTGTAATGTCTGTATATTCTTATATTCTGTGATCCCCGGGTGTAATGTCTGTATACTCTTATATTGTGTGATCCCTGGCTGTAATGTCTATATACTCTTATATTCTGTGATCCCAGCTGTAATGTCTGTATACTCTTATATTCTGTGATCCCCTGCTGTAATGTCTGTATATTCTTATATTCTGTGATCCCCGGCTGTAATGTCTGTATATTCTTATATTCTGTGATCCCCGGGTGTAATGTCTGTATACTGTTATATTCTGTGATCTCTGGGTGTAATGTCTGTATACTGTTATATTCTGTGATCCCTGGCTGTAATGTCTGTATACTCTTATATTCTGTGATCCCTGGCTGTAATGTCTGTATACTCTTATATTCTGTGATCCCTGGCTGTAATGTCTGTACACTCTTATATTCTGTGATCCCCGGCTGTAATGTCTGTATACTCTTATATTCTGTGATCCCCGGCTGTAATGTCTGTATACTCTTATATTCTGTGATATCCTGCTGTGTAATGTCTGTATACTCTTATATTCTGTGATCCCCGGCTGTAGTGTCTGTATACTCTTATATTCTGTGATTCTCTGTAATGTCTGTATGCTCTTATATTCTGTGATCCCTGGCTGTAATGTCTGTACACTCTTATATTCTGTGATCCCTGGCTGTAATGTCTGTATACTCTTATATTCTGTGATCCCCTGCTGTAATGTCTGTATATTCTTATATTCTGTGATCCCCGGCTGTAATGTCTGTATATTCTTATATTCTGTGATCCCCGGGTGTAATGTCTGTATACTCTTATATTCTGTGATCCCGGCTGTAATGTCTGTATACTCTTATATTCTGTGATCTCTGGCTGTAGTGTCTGTATACTCTTATATTCTGTGATCCCCAGCTGTAATGTCTGTATACTCTTATATTATGTGATCCCCGGCTGTAGTGTCTGTATACTCTTATATTCTGTGATCCTCGGCTGTAATGTCTGTATACTCTTATATTCTGTGATCCCCGGCTGTAATGTCTGTATACTCTTATATTCTGTGATCCCCACCTGTAATGTCTGTATACTCTTATATTCTGTGATCCCCACCTGTAATGTCTGTATACTCTTATATTCTGTTAGAGATAAAAAATAAAACCAGAAATTTGCTTTTATAATTCGGCATTAAAAGGTAACACACATTACTCTGGGTATGAAGCCTTGACCATGGCTGTGTGGCCTTTCTGGAAACTCTCCATGTTATATCATCAATAAATAAAATAATGTTTGTATCAAAAGTGAACCCACCGCCGGGTCTTTCTGCTCTTATCTGTACAGAATATGAAGAAGACGCCAGAATAACTTGTACAGAAAGCTGAGAACTCCTGAAGACTAGACGATGTTCTCAAAACTTCGGGGATTGTTTGGAAAAGCAAAGGATGAGAAGAGAGAGGCCAAAAAAGATGAAGAGACCATGAATAATCCAGATCCGCTGAGTGATGATGAGAGAAAAGTGGCCACGGAAGCTAAAGAGCGAACACAACGACTTTTATCCGACGCTCTGAAGAAGAAGGAAAGTCTTCTGCTGGAGGATCTCAAGGTGTTTGGTGACCTGAAGTTAAAGAAACCTTATCCATTAATTACCACAGATCTGGTGGAGGAGCTCAGCCGCGAACTAGAGAAGGCGACGTTTGCAAAAAATAATATTCCTAAGGAACATATAGAAGCTAACACATACGTATGCTTCAACTCTGAAGATGGAACCATCCATCTATGTGACCTATTTTGGGAAATGGATCCAGAATCTAAATCCCAACAAAGAACAATCATCCACGAGGTTTCCCACTTTCTTGGATATGGTCACACAGTCCATAAGAACAGTGACGGAGTGCAGGAGTCTCCACAGTCCATGGTGTGTCCTCAGACCGCTGACTCGGTGGCTACAGCCCTGACATCATCCATGGATCACCCCGGATCCTACACAGACGGGTCCTACTCCTGCTGTGGTGAGATCTCCCGGGACACCGTGTGCCAGAAATCCTGGATAAGGTACTATGTCAGGTAGGTGGTGTATATATATATATAAATATATGCATTTTCATGCTGTATAAGAATGTCTAGTAAGGTACTAATATACCATAAATTACCAAATAGAGTGGAAAGTAGAAACCGCTGAATGCATGGAGTCATAGCTAGGGTTTCCCTCATATACGGCAATGATTCAGTTTGCTGCTTTAATCCTCTATGCCCAGAATAAGACAAAGTATTGTGCTGACACACTATTGTGCTCCCCTACCCTACTTAGGTATGTTGGATATATAAACTATGGGGGGAGTTTACCAAAATTGGTGCATCAAAATGTATTACGTAGAGCAATCTTCCTAAGAATCTTGGACATCTTTGGAATGACCATGTGCCATGTATAATATACTCCAGAAATGGACAGAAATTATTTACATAGTAACATAGTAACATAGTTTTTAAGGTTGAAGGAAGACTTTAAGTCCATCTAGTTCAACCCATAGCCTAACATGTTGATTTTTCGATCCGCGCTGCTGTCCATAATGATGAACTTCCTCTGTGCTTAAAACAATGGTTCTTTATTCCAACGCGTTTCGCCATCGTCATGACCTCTTCATCAGGGATGCAACAACAAAGCGGCCAGAGTTGAGACACAGAAAAAGTAGTGAAAGAAACATACAAATACTCTGCTGTATTGAATAAAGTAAGAAGCAAGTGCTGATAGAATAAATAAAAAAGCCGGGTACTTGGTTGATACTTTGTTGCAAAAAAAGTAACGTAAGCTGCTCTAACCAACGCGTCAAGGTAACCCATGTCAGAACAGTCTCTAACTGATCTATTTAAAAACCTGATCAAATGTATAGTACCTATAAGGCAGGGTTCAGACTGGAACATGTCCGACATGGACACGCTGCAGAAGGGAGGGGCAGGAGGCTCCCTTTCTTGCAGACACTAGAAACAAAATAGTGAACAAGTCTGTAGGACAGTGTTCACACCACTAATAAAACAAACGTAAAAAATACTCTGCTGGATTGAATAAAGTAAGAAGCAAGTGCTTGTTGTGTCTGCAAGAAAGGGATCCTCCTGCCACTCCCTGTGAGCCTAGCACCTAAAAAGCTGTCTTCTGCTACGTGTCTTCTGCTGCGTGTCTTCTGATGCGTGTCCGTGTCGGACATGTTCCTGTCTGAATCCTGTCTTATACATTTGATCAGGTATTCAAATACATCAGTTAGGGACTGTTCTGACATGGGTTACCTTGACGCGTTGGTATAGCAGCTTACTGTACTTTTTTTTGCAAAAAATGTATCAACCAAATACCCGGCTTTTTTTACTTTTTTTTTATCGGCACTTGCTTCTTACTTTATTCAATACAGCAGAGTATTTTTATTTTGTTTTACTACTTTTTTCTGTGTTTCAGTTTCTAGGTGGTGTGAACACTGCCCTACAGACCTGTTCACTGTGTGCTTGGCTCACTATTTTGTTTCTAGAGTGACCAGAGTTGTTGCATCCCTGATGAAGAGGTCAGGACATCTCGAAACGCGTTGGTATTCCATTGTTTTAAGCACAGAGGAAGTTCATCATTATAGACAGTGACGCGGATCGAAAAATCTTTTTGCTGTTTCTGGAGTTACTGAGGACCATCCATGAGATGGGGGATCCTGCTGCAGCCGTGATGCTTTAAAACCAGATGTGGGTCACACAACTGACTAAGGTGAGCAGTTCTTACACTTCCTACAAACACGTGGGACCCATTGCACCCCTTTTTCTTTTAGATATTTATCTATATATATGAAAAAATATTCAAAATATAAATAACAATAAAAAAAATTAGATAATAAATGACAATTAAAAATTACAGTTTACAAAATAGAGAAAATTATTATTGGAATACAAGACATGAAATAATAATAAAGAAAAATAAATAATGAAAAAAGAAAAAAAATATAAAATTGTAAAAATGTGAAAAAATAATATATATCATAATAAATAAAAAATTATAAGTGAAAAATATTAACAACCTACAAAAATGATTATAATAATATTGGGTGTGGATAGGTGAAAAGAAAAATTAACAATTAAAAGTAAATAGTGAATAAATACTTGTATATAGGTGTTAAATAAAGTAAAAAAAAAATAAAAATAAAAAAGTCAAAAATAAATAATATTTTCAGCTAAGTGATATTGCATATGTATGCAAGCAACAAGTTGTGGAATAAATTAATAAGGACACAAAGTGAAAAAAATGAAAAAAAATAAATAAATAAGAAAATGAGAAAAAGAAAATTGTAAAATATATATTTTTTTAAATGTAAATAAAGGACAAAAAAGTGTATAGTCTATAAATCCATGTCTTCTCTGTGTCGTCTATCTTCAAAGTTTCCTTGAAAGTCTAAAATGTATAAAAGACACATAAAATCAGTTAAAACAATATTAAAAACTATAAAGCATAACAACGTGTGAAGCTGAGAACATCATTGAGTCCAAGTGGTCTTAACCCTCCGATTCTCCACCTGATCTTGACTTTCCATGGGTCCATATAAAAAGGAAGGGCGGCACTCACCGGGTAAACAAGATGGTCTCTTTATTCCAAAATTTCGGAAGCAAACAGGGTGCAGGGAGGGGGCAAGAGGAGCCGCCAGACTACGGCACCGTTTCGCGACACGTGTCGCTTCTACGGGTCCAGGCATTCCATGGGTCCGCTCATCTCTAGCGGCAGCATGTGGTGTAGCCGGGGTGTGTGGACCGTGTCGGGGGGAGATTTATACTCACTTTATAGCCTAGTACAGAGGTTGAGTGCTGGATTGAGTGAGTGCCGTTAGATTAACCCTTGCAGGCGCACCCCCGTCACGTGCTGAAAAGTGGGTACATGATACTAACTAATTAGGTAAATTAAATTGTCTTGTGTTCATTTATCAGGTGGATGAGAAAAGTGGAACGACTGTGGAAACAAATATTGCTGGTGCAGAGATATTCAGATGGTGACGAGACGTCTACTCATTCCGGCGATCCCGATGTGTCTGAAGAAGATACAGATTCCTCAGGTGAAGAGATGGAAACTACCGGGGATGAGGCTTCTACATCAGCACAGACGTCAGACACTTGTAGTGTAAAGACAGACTCTTCTACTGACGACACGGATTCATCTGATGACGAGCCAGACGCTCCTGCGGAGAAGACAGATCCCGTTCTGCAGAGATGTTCACGTCTCTCGATAACTCTGGCAGATCTGTTGAAAGAACAAAACTGTTTGTTATTGAGGCTGAAAAATCTTATGAAGAAACAAATCCATCGAATGAAGAATCAGAGAAATCAGTTGAAGGAACAAGAGAATGTTCTAAAGACAAAGACCGAAACTCTGAAGGTTCCGGACGAGAAGATTCCGTCAATGGCCGATTTGGTGACAACAAAAAATGAGATAGTGAAGAGACTGACTGATATGCTGAAGACGGAGGTCAATATATTGGACACGAAGGATGTTATGGTGACGCTTAATTCCTCCGTGGTGAAGATAAAAGGCCGCTACAGTAAAGATAAAGGCCGGCCTGGTGACGATGACACAGTGAAGATAATGGTGAAGTCACCGGCTGGTGTCCTCGACCCAAACTTTGGGCTCAAGCAAACTTGAATATCAACCTAAACAGATATGGGAATAAAACCATAGAATATGCAACAGTAGTTTTTTTTTTATTTATTTTAGCGTTAATCAAATGGCATAAAATTTACACAATTATATAACACGTCATATAGACAAAGAATCGTCCAAAAATACACAAAGGCACGGTTGGTGTAGCAAGACACACTATAGTGACATCTGACATACAATAAATAGTCATATCCCACTGAGATAATAGAGCAAACTGCCCAAAACCCAGTAGAGATTAGCTAGACGGCACGTCTGAATCCACAGGTACATTAGACCTATACAGAGACTAAACTAGGTATACCGATCTGTACTAGATCATAGACAAAAAACAATGAAAGGACCATAAATATACCAGAAAAAAGAAATATTAATATCCCAATACGGGTCCGGATAATACCTGTGATCAAATTATATATTGCCAATAAATAATTCTGTCTATGAGAATCTGACTAGATAAAGGTAATAATAACTAGCCATAAAGACACAGATGGTATATACACTGTAAGGGATGCCCAATGCTATCATTAATAGCACAATGTTTAGCAGAAGTAATTACCTGGTGCATAAAGAAAGACATTACCCATATTAGTCATGATGTCCACTAAAGCGTGCCCACACACAGCCTGTCCACCGCAACGCGTTTCACCCCCACTGCGGTATCGTCAGGAGGTAAGTCTGGCTAGTATACCTGTTAATTACATGATGTCGCTCACATTTGCTGTAATGCAGCGCTCCCGGCTGAGGATTGCGCCCACTGCCCACATGCCCGGATCACACGTTATGCAAAGTTGTGGGCGTATGCATCGGCCTGTCGGATAGTTGCACTCCCCCAGCATCGGCCTTGCAGCGCTGGCTAGTAAAGTGCATCAGATCACATACGAACACTACAACTATCCTAGAGCTAGATCAAAACCCATGTGGGTAATTTTATTTATGCATCGCCAATAACCATCCATTTTTAAACAGAGACACATAGGCATAATAAGAGAAATAGAAACGCCACATTACTTGAACTTGGCTGGAGATGGCAGATGCAGTTGGTATGATTGCTCATCTTAAGATGGCAAGTGAAGCGGGTTTAATAGCTTGGCTGGAGCTGACCGGTGCAGCGGGTATGATGGTTTGGCTGGAGCTGACCGGTGCAGCGGGTATGATGGCTTGGCTGGAGCTGGCAGGTGCAGCGGGTATGAAGGCTTGGCTGGAGCTGACCGGTGCAGCGGGTATGATGGTTTGGCTGGAGCTGACCGCTGCAGCGGGTATGATGGTTTGACTGGAGCTGGCAGGTGCAGCGAATATGAAGGCTTGGCTGGAGCTGACCGGTGCAGCAGGTATGATGGCTTGGCTGGAGCTGAACGGTGCAGCGGGTATGATGGCTTGGCTGGAGCTGACCGGTGCAGCGGGTATGATGGTTTGGCTGGAGCTGGCAGGTGCAGCAGGTATGATGGCTTGGCTGGAGCTGATCGGTGCAGCAGGTATGATGGCTTGGCTGGAGCTGGCCAGTGTAGCGGGTATGATGGTTTGGCAGGAGCCGACAGGTGCAGTGGGTATGAAGGCCTGGCTGGAGCCGATAGGTGCAGTGGGTATGGAGGCTTGGCTGGAGCCGACAGGTGCAGTGGGTATGAAGGCTTGGCTGGAGCCGACAGGTGCAGTGGGTATGGAGGGTTGGCTGGGCTGGCAGGTGCAGTGAGCATGAGGGCAGAATGCAATGGCTACAGCAGGTACAGGCAGGGTACTAGGACAGTTAAACAGGTCAGTAAGCACAATTACAGGATATATGAACACAGGGACAGAGACCTGAGAACTAGCAACGTGTCTCTAGGGCATAGATGGCTTTGTTCAGGCATCTTCCAAGGGAAGGGAAGGTGTCTTAAATGCTCTGTGCTTCTTAGCCATTGGCTGAGAAGCACTTCTGGTTAGAGCACGCTGACACTTTAAGAAAAGGGGGCATTTCATGCACGTGACCTAAGCGCATTCCGAGAAGGCCTGAGATACAGCTTCAAGGACTGAAGACAGAAGGAAATGGCCGGAGCCTGGGCAAATGCCGCGGACCCACTGGAGAGGTGAGTACGCCACGGCTGCTGATCTCCCTCCCGTGGAGACACCAGGGCTGCGGTGAGAGGCGCTAGAACCACTCACCTGTCCCTTTCTCCCAACAGTCCACCATCCACTCCTCGGTGCCTCTTCTTTTCCTGTTCCATCATTAAGTATATTCTCTTCGACCTCTTCAATCCAGGCCTTGACTCCACTAGGCCTTGGTGATCATTGCACATACTGTCCGTGTCACTGCTCGGGTTACATGTGTCAGAACTCTACAACATGTATCAGCACGGCGTACAGTGACGTCCGAGGACTAGTCAGGGCAGGAGAACACGACTGGAACAAAGAGTCTGAAGAGAAGGTACATGATGGGGAAAGAGGAAAGAAGAGGCAATGAGGATGATATAGCGGGTCAGGGGAGTGCTGGGGGGAGCCACCACATTTGTTGCATTTGCCTGGAATGAATTGCAAAAAACTTATATA
Organism: Allobates femoralis; assembly: GCA_033576535.1. Taxonomy (NCBI): domain Eukaryota; kingdom Metazoa; phylum Chordata; class Amphibia; order Anura; family Aromobatidae; genus Allobates; species Allobates femoralis. The sequence goes on from JARQOC010000011.1 coordinate 12,636,406, forward strand.
TTCTGGAAAATACAAATTTTTGTCAAATTAAATTTCCTTCAAATAAATTCTCTAATTTCTAATGCCTGGTCTCCACCTGCATTGTCAAGGTGGACATGAGTGAATTTATAACAAACAAGAAGCAAGCAACCTGTCTGGAGGGTGTGATGCAGCGCCTTGTGGCATTAAAAATACGTATGCTGGGACTTGTAGTTCAGTAAGTTAAAGTAGTGCATTATGCTGAGAACTGTAGTTCCACAGGTTCAGGTAATACAAGTGTAGGTGAGCTAAGAGACAGAAGTGTGTCTGGCTTATGCTGTTTGCTCACACACATGGTGTCTCGGGGATACAATCTCTGTGTGTTTGGCCAGCAGGAGTTGCCCTGGAAGACATATGGCCAAGAGGCCAGGTCTCAAGCTTAGGAGTAGGCGGCTTCTTGGAAGGCATGAGGTTCAGGGACCATGGGACCTCTCTTGCTTTGAACCAGCTGGTGCCCTGGAAAGCATAAAGTCTGGAGATCACGTGTAAAGGCTGGGATGGCTCTGGAAGAGTCCTGCGAGGGTTTGGATCAACCGTTGACATGGAACGCACCTGGTATGGAAATGTGGTAACCAGGGCGTAACTACAACAGGTGCAGGGGTTGCGATCGCACCCGGGTCCTGCAGCCTAGGGGGGCCCCAAAAGTCCCTTTGGCCCATAGAAAAAGACTAATACTATTAAAGATTTGCAATGATTGGGGGCCCCGTTGGAGCTTTCGCATCGGGGCCCCTGGGCCTGAAGTTACGCCACTGGTGGCAACGGCCGGCGTCCTAGAAGGTGCGTGACGAGAAGAACACAGGGATATTCAGGAATCCACACTCCTGCTCAGGATCTGGAACCAGCAGCTTGTTGGTGATCCCATAGAGGCAGATTCCTGGATGGTGGACTGCGCGGTCTGTGTGTGGGTTGGGATGCCTGCACTGACACACTGTAACGAACTATATAAGGTAACCATGTGTCTAAAAGGGTCTATGAAAATACCGCCAGGCGGGCATAACCACCATCGGGACAGACTGGTATGTCACTAATGTTCCGTTGATGTCATGTTGAATGAACTGTGCACTATGTGAGGTTTATGATGTATTAATAAACTGCTGGACTTTATTTCACGTAAAAATACGCCTGTTTGCCTCAATCCCGCTACCATTTGAGTGTCCCCCAACATGCTACCAGTGAGCAAATCACTACCAGGGGTAATTGCTTGTTAATAAAGTCCTGTGATTACAGCAGCTGATTCCAACATGCAGCCTCCATCTCTCTGCACTGTAGGAAGGGGAGACAGGAAAGTGTAACTAGAGCAAACAGCAGCAAGAGACCTCGCAATAACCAAGTCTATACGTATAGATAAAAATGGAGTCCAGGTCAATAAATAGAAGAGATACCCGGAGCTCAATTGTTATTTTTAGTTGTTTTGTCATTTCAAACTAAATACACAAAAAGCTTCCAAACATCAGTAATATGATCTAAAGATTAGTGTTTGTAACCCCTTCCAGATCAGATGACACAATGGTTTCTAGAGCGCGCCCTTTCCATTGATTTCCCACTATATATACATATATATAACATATGTAATGTGACCAATTCCTGATGAAGGAGAAACTCTCCGTCACATGTCGTATTAAATCACACTTGAAGATTACCGAAAGTTGTCATTTTTGAAAGATAGCGGTGCAGTTTAACCCTTTCTGGTCTGAAGTCCCTACTGTACCGGCACAAAGACCATCGCTCTCCACCCTATTGCCAATGGCGCCATATTCCATCATGGACCATTGACTTTTAAATTAAAGGGGGCATTCATCATGATGACTTTAAGCAAAGTCATGACAATTGAAGAATGGATATCAGTCCTGACATCTGAAGTGGATGTCCCACCAGAGTTTGGAGGGGTGATAGGGTAAAGGGGTAAAAACTCCAAATGTTCCTAAATGGGGGATTCTGGTTACAGTTATGCAAAACTTTACTTGAAAACCCCAAAAAGTTTGTAAACAAAATGAAAATGAAAGAAATAATGGGACTTTTCGAGGCAGTCACATGACTAATAATATACATAAAAAATCTGCACAAGACTTTGGCCGGATAATAAAAAATGAAGAACGAATGTTTGAGGAGATCAGATTTAGAAGCTTTAAAAATAAGAAAAATAAAAATGAAACCAGGCCAATGAATCTACCAATTAACTCCAAAACTCTTATGTAAAGTTCTGATGATAAAGGAAGTCTTGTGGAAGATCCCAAGGGGTTTGAAGCCCAGAACAAGAAGATATGGCATCCATTACTCACCACAGGTCTGGTGCAGAGGTTGCAATTGCACCCGGGCCCTGCAGCCTAGGGGGCCCCAAAAGTCAATTTGGCCTATAGAAAAAGACTAATGCTATTAGAGAGTTGCAATAATTGAGGGCCCCTTTTGGAGCTTTTTCATTGGGGCCCATGAGGTTCAAGTTACGCTACCGGGGTGATGGAGCTGATTCAGGGACCAGAGAAAGTGGCGCCTGCAGAGAACTTCAGAAATGATACCAAACTACTGTATGACAAAGGTCTAACGATATCACATTCTATTTATGTGCAACATTTCTGGAAAAAAAGATCCAAAATCCAGATCCCTCCAAAGAATAATAATCTGAAGCATATACTAATAGGATGCCGGTCTCATTCACACTGGCTCCCCATTTCTCAGACACCCCGGTTCAACACTGTAACTATGACATACAAAGCCATCCACAACCTGTCTCCTCCATACATCTGTAACATGGTCTCCCGGTATTTACCCTCACACAATCTGCGATCTTCTCAAGATCTCCTTCTCTATTTCCCTCTTATTTCTTCTTCCCATACAAGATTTCACCAGTGCACCTACTGCATTCTGGAACTCTCTGCTCCAACACATCAGACTCTCACCTACCGAGGAAGCCTTCAACAGGGACCTGAAGACCTGACAAGCTACAACCTGCAGCGACCCTCAGTCCACTCAAATGACGAACGACCAGCTCTACCTTCCTACTGTATCCTCACCTATCCCTTATAGATTGTGAGCCCTCGTGGGCAGGGTCCTCTCTCATCACCTACTGTATCCTCACCCATCCCTTGTAGATTGTGAGCCCTTGTGGCAGGGTCCTCTCTCCTCACCTACTGTATCCTCACCCATCCCTTGTAGACTGTGAGCCATTTGGGCAGGGTCCTCTCTCCTCATCTACTGTATCCTCACTCATCCCTTGTAGACTGTGAGCTCTTGTGGGCAGGGTCCTCTCTCCTCACCTACTGTATCCTCACCCATCCCTTGTAGACTGTGAGCCCTTGTGGGCAGGGTCCTCTCTCTTCACCTACTGTATCCTCACCCATCCCTCGTAGACTGTGAGCCCTCGTGGGCAGGGTCCTCTCTCCTCACCTACTGTATCCTCACCCATCCTTGTAGACTGTGAGCCCTCGTGGGCAGGGTCCTCTCTCCTCACCTACTGTATCCTCACCATCCTTGTAGACTGTGAGCCCTCATGGGCAGTGTCCTCTCTCCTCACCTACTGTATCCTCACCCATCCCTTGTAGACTGTGAGCCCTCATGGGCAGGGTCTCTCTCCTCACCTACTGTATCCTCACACATCACTTGTAGACAGTGAGCCCTGTGGGCAGGGTCCTCTCTCCTCACTACTGTATCCTCTCACATCCCTTGTAGACTGTGAGCCCTCGCGGGCAGTGTCCTCTCTCCTCTTGTGCCTGTCTGTTCCTTGTATTATTCATGAATATTGTACTTGTCTATGTATGCTCCTTTTCACATGTAAAGTGCCATCGAATAAATAATGCTATAATAATAATAAATAATAATATTCCACATAACCAATGGCAGGATTACAGATTTTTTGTGTTCATTCTGACTTTAAAAATAAAAAATGTCATGAGCAACAAAATAATAATATTATTTTATTCATTTATATAGCACTATAAGTTCCATAGTGCTTTATGCCATTAAATATCCATTTACAAATAACTTGCCCTCATATTGATAGAAAAGTAAAACGTTAAGGCTATTCGTGATGGTGATCTGAATTTCAGCATAAAACCTCTCCAACTTAATAATTAAGATAAAAAGCTAAAAAGAAATGTATAAAGGTCTACAGAGTTTCTTGTTTTTGCTGTTATAGAGATGTTTTATGTTATGTAATGTGTGAATGGTTGGTATAATTATTGCCGTAGAGCTTTGGGGATCTTATATATTCAATATAAGATACAGTATAGAAAAGCTAAAAATCTTAATCTACAATCAAAGCGCAAAATATCTTTGACCATGATGGGATATAAGGTATTGATGTGTATCTACCTGATTATATTGACTGCACATTATGATTTATGCTAATAGTTGTGGAGTATATTGTCAAGGAATCATGTGGTCACCTGTTCTGTGTTCCGGATTAACATCTGTCATCTTTTAATTGTGTTTGGTGTTTCAAATAAAATTAATAATATTACATTTTGACTTTGGGCCTTACTCCTGAGGTATTTGATTGGAATTATGTAATAAAATAATCACTCGCCCACTTACCATTTTTAGCCGTTTTTGTAATATCAAACAATACATTAAACACAGATATATAGACACTTTCCGCACAAAGGTATATATCCAAGAACTACTAAATAGTGTCCGGATATCACCATACAGTCCCTGTATAATGCCTCTATATTGTATCCTAATACCATTAAATAGAACTCACAAAACGCTGAGATATATCGATGTATCCAAATATTACACAATATAGTGCTTATATTATACTTTAATACGGTGCCCATAGTCCCAGGCAGTGCCAAAATAATACTTGTCTTTGGTGTTCAAATAATATCTAAAAGTGCTTACGTGATGAAGAGATATCCACGTATACGGTATATTGTCATTCTGGTCTTAACCCCTCCCCCCCCACTCCGAGCGGTTATTAAAAAATAAAATAATCACCGATATTTGGCTTTTTTGCCCTTATTTATCACTCCATCACATTTCCACTAAGGGGGAGGCCGTGCTGAGCTCTAAAACGTCAGGGGGTTCCTTCATTATAGAGGAATGGCGATCAGTCATCATATAGAGGGGCGATTGTAGCAGAGTATTGGGGGACAGTAAAGTGGCAATAACCCTTAATATCGCTGGTATGAGGCTTCTGGGAACACAAGAACATTCTGGGAAAACAAGATGAAAATAAAAGAAATGAAGGGACTTTTCTTTAGTAACAGAAGACTTTGCAGAGATTAGAATAAAGAACAGGTGGTGACACAGATAAAGGTTACGGTATTTCCCAATGAGATCAGGTTTAGAGGCATTACTAAGCAGAAATAAGAAGAAATGCGCTCCCTTAATTTAAGTATTAAACCTTATTCTGAAAAGATAAAGTGAAAATCCTCAAGAAGTGGATTTCTATGAAAATTGAGACAGGCTCAGTGCAAACTCTCAATAAGGGACATAACACGTTGTATATGTTCAACCCTTTGGAGGGATGTTTATTTATAAAATATATAAAACTTGGTTGAAAACATAGATATTCCAAAATGGAGTTGGAGAAATGGTGACACAATATGGGGTCGATGCCGAGTCTTCCTTCCATGAAAGATCTCTACAGGTGGGTATGGTCCTTCCTGGTTAAAGGCTGCAAATATACTGAGAATTAGATCTGGACATACAATTTTTGTGCTGAAAAGTGCCCCCCTCGGCTTATACTCGAGTCACTCGGTATTTGCTGTGGGGGGAAGCTGTGACCTAGGGCTGGAGGAGGCAGGAGGGGGCTGCAGTGACAGCAGGAGGTCACGTGGGGCCGCTCATTAGTGTAATGAATATGCACTGCTGTCCATCAGCGGCGGGGGAGCGGAGCATATTACACTATACTAAGTGTAAACTTACTCCCTCCCCCCATGTCATAGTATCTGGCCCCCAAGGCTACTGGGACATGTTAAAACAACAAATGATTTATACATTACCTTTCCGTCGATTCCGTGCAGGCACCGCCGCGTCCTCCGGTCTTCCTTCCTACTTGTGCTGGTATCATGTGACCTGGCGCAGTGATGACCCTTGGGGGCCAGATACTTTTGGGGGGGGGGTCGAGCACACATTGATGGGGGCATGTGCCATCATGGGGGGAGGGGTGGCTAAGAAAGTGCTGAGGGGCATGTGCCAGCATGGTGGGCTAAAAAAGGTGTTGGGGGGCATGTGCCAGCATGTCGGGGGGCTATACAGTAAAAAGTGCTGGGGGCCATGTGCCAGCATGGGGACTATAAACAAAGATGATGGCGATGTGCCAGCATGGGGGGCTATAAAAAGGGTGGGGGCAGTGCCAGCATGGGGGGCTATACATAAAAAGTGCTGAGGGGAATGTGCCACCATTGGGGGCTATACAGTAAAAAGTGCTGGGGGGCAAGTGCCAGCATGGGGGACTATAAACAAAGATGGGTGGCAGGTGCCAGCATGGGGGGCTATAAAAGTGCTGGGGGGCATGTGCCAGCATGGGGGGCTATATACAATGATGAGGACCAGGTACCAGGATGAGGGGGGTATATAAAATCATGGGGGCTATATACATTGATAAGGGGCTATATACCATGATGGGGGTTATATACAGTGATAAGGAGCTATATACTATGATGGGGAACATATACAGGGATGAGGGGCTATATATCAGGATGGGATAGGCTATATACAGTGATGGGGTGCTATTTACCAGGATGGGGGGACAATATACCATGATGAGGGGCTATATACCAGGATGGAGTGCTATATACCAAGATAGGGACAGATATAGCAGGATGGGGAGCTGCGGCATTTCCCACTCTAGGCTTATACTCGAGTCAGTAAGTTTCTCTAGTTTTTGGAGGTTAAATTAGGGGCCTCGGCTTATACTCAGGTTGGCTTATACTCGAGTATATACGGTAATAATTAAGATTAAGTAAACTGATAAAAAATTTATAAAAAGTATTATATCAGTATAAAAAGCTAAAAGAAATGTAAAAGGTCAACAGTTTCTTGTTTTCGCTGTTATAGAGATGTTGTATGTTATGTAATGTGCCAATAGTTGGTATAATTATTGCCATAGAGCTTTGGGGATCAAAGAAAAACATAAATTTAGTATAAGATACAGTGTAAAAAAGTAAAAAGATGTTAAGAGAAAAATATATTAGCTCCAACACTGAATAATATATGATTAAAAAATTACTTTTTATTAAAAAACATCTTTAAAAGACATTATGAATAAGCCGTAATATGACACAGCATAGGCACCTTATACGTTTCGGACTTAAAGTGTAACCGCTGTTTAAATTTTCATTTAATAATAATGCAGAGTAAGTGATTATAATAAACTTTCAAATATATTTCATAAGTGAAATCTGGAAAATAAAACTTTCCAGAAGTTGTCCCCCACTAGATTGTTTCTAAACCGGACATATGCTGGTTGTCAGGAAAATCCGTCTTCAGCTCCACACACTGAATACAACCATATAAGGGTGGGCTACACAGTGTTCACACTACAGCTGATCAGTCTCGGGTTACCTCAGGCAGGGACAGTGATGAGCTCAGACTGTCAGCACACAGCTCCTGTGATCTTACCTGACTCCTCTGCATTCACATCAGCTATGCTCTGTGCAGTCAGCAGAGGAGCTGTGTGGAGCAGAGCCGTGAATGGAGAAAAGTCAGATAAGATCGCAGAAGCTGTGTGCTGACAGCCTGAGCTCAGCACTGTCCCTGCCTGAAGTAACCCGATACAGTGATCAGCTGTAGTGTGAACGCTGTGTAGGTCCCGCCCTCCCCCTTTATATGGCCGTACTCTGTGTGTGGAGCTGAAGACAGATCTCCCTGACAACCAGAATATGTTTACAAACAGCCTAGTGGGGACATCTTCTAGAAGGTTTTTGAAAGGTTTTCTACCAGATTTCACTTGTGAATTATACATGAAAGTTTATTATAATAAATTGTTCTACATTATTATTAAATACAAATTTAAACATGTCCTTATAGGGTTAAACTGTCTGGCTATTCTGTTGACCTGGAAAATCTGTGTACTTTGTTATAACATAAAAAATAAAACAAATATCTGAAATGAAAGTGAAAACAGAGCGGGAATTTTCCTTATCTGGATAGGATATAAAGAAGACGGCAGAAGAACGTGTACAGACAGGTAGAAACAACGGTAGACGGAACAATGCTGTCATGGCTTTCGGCAATCTTTGGAAAAACTGAGAATGGAAAAAGTAAGGCCACGGAAGGTAAAGAGAACTCCAAGAATAATCCGTGTTCACTGAGCGAAGATGAGAGAAAAGTGGCCACAGAAGCTAAAGAGCGAACACAACGACTTTTAGCTGATACTATGAAGAAGAAGGAAAGTCTTCTGCTGGAAGATGTCAAGGTGTTTGGTGACCTGAAGTTAGAGACAGATCCATTCATTACCAAAGATCTGGTGGAGGAGCTGAGCCGGGAACTAGAGAAGGTGACATTTGCAAAAGATAAAAGTCCCGAGGAACATATTGGAAAAAATGCATACGTATACCCCGGCTCTGGAGATAGAACCATCCATCTATGTGACCTATTTTGGAAAATGGATCCGAAATCTAAATCCCAACAAAGAACAATCATCCACGAGGTTTCCCACTTTCTTGGATATAAACACACAGTCCAGGAGAACAGTGACAGAGTGCAGAAGTCTCCACAGTCCATGGTGTGTCCTCAGACCGCTAACTCAGTGGCTTCAGCCCTGACATCGTCCATGGATCACCCCGGATCCTACACAGACGGGTCCTACTCCTGCTGTGGTGAGACCTCCCGGGACACCGTGTGTGTGAAATCCTGGATTGGTAACCACATCAGGTAGGTGGTGGATATTTATTTTATGCTCATGCTGTATAAGAATGTCTAGTAGTTTATTGATCTACTACAAATTACCAAAATGAGGGAGCGAAGCAAAGAAGACACAGCTGAAGTCATGGAGTCACAAGTAAGACTTCCCTTATATGGGACAAAGGTTTAGTTTGCTGCCCTAAGCCTATGTCTAAATATCCTGAGCAAGGCAACATGGTGTGCTGACACCTCCCTGGCACCTAGATGCAAGGTACATTTCCCAGAAGAAGGGGTTTCCAGCCGAAACGTACATAGGGGCTTCCTGGTACCACATTCCACAAAAGGGAACTTGTTTATTGCATACTCTTTACTGTGAAACTGTTGTCAGTATTTTGTTGAGCTTTTTTTGACACTGCAGCATACACCAGAGATCCTCTACTGCACTCATGCTGATTATTTTGCACAGTCTTTTGACAATTTGCCTGTTTGCCTCCTTTTTTTTGGGAAACTGATATTTTTTAAAATTATACATATATATTGGTGCCACCTAATGGACACTTTTTAACCATTTTTTAATATTTGGTTATTTTCAATAAATTATTTCTGATGGATTTTGGTTTAGTTGTAGTTTTTTTTGGTAGGATAGCATATTTTTTCTGTACTTTATCATTCATATCATTCATAAATGTCCATGGCATATGTGTAGGCACATTTATATTATATCAGAGTTCTATATGTGCCATCCTACTGTATCCTAACCCGCCCTCATAGACTGTGAGCTCTCGTGGACAGGGTCCCTGCCCCTCCTGTACGTCCTGATCGCCTAGACTTAGTGTACTTGTTCTTGTCTCCCTCATCCTCATGTAAAGCGCCATGGAACCTAATGGCGCTATATAAATAAATAATAATAATAATTATTATTTAGTTTGTATGCTTCCAGTTATGTACATTGGATATGTGGGAGGGAATGTATGAGGACTGGCACATACAATATTCCTAAATGAGTTTGCACATTTTTGGGGGCCGCCCAGAAACTGGAATCTATGCTAAGTCTGAAGATTTCAAATAATTTCTGACGTACCATAAATTAATTGTCTGTTCTCTGAGCGGCCATGATTGGGCGAACCAGGCGATGTTCGAGTTCGCCAGGTTTGCACAGGGATTTAGTTGGAGGATGAACATCACTCGAACTTGAGTGCAAACTTCGAACTCGGGCTTTAAAGTTATGGGACGGGGGCAGGGGGCTGTAAAATAAAGCATATATAATATTAAATAGCATCATCGTACTTACTGGTAATACCGGGTCCCGCTGTCCCCCCGTCGCGCTGTGCCGCTGGTTGCACTTTCAGGGCCGCTCAATAACTTCCGGGATATTAACTGCAAAGGAATCAACAGCCAATCACAAACGCTGTTGTCACAGAGAATGGGCATCTGTGATTGGCAGCTGGAGTAAGCTGAAATCAGCCCATACATTTGTATGAGCAGATTCCAGCCTTCTCCATCAGACAGTCACAGACACCCAATGTCTGTGATTGACTGACAACACAGTACTGTAAAAATAAATAATTAAAAAAAAATGTACATAGCGTTTTCAGTACTTTTAATTCTCTGCGCAGATAAAGTGGACAGCCATTGGCTGTCTCCCCCAGCTGCCTGGATTTACCTTGGATGGCAATCAAAAAAAATAATAAAAAAAAAATGGCGTGGGCCCTCCTATATTTTGATGGCCAGCCAGGTAAAATCAGGCAGCTGGGGGCTGGGAATATCAGCGTAGTAAAGCCCAAGCGTTCTGGGCCCCCCACACAAAAAACTCCACCCCTGAAAATGGCACATTGTTTCTTAGCACCATTTCCAAGCGCTTTACCTGGCTCGTCCAGCAGCCCTGGTGGGGGTGGCACGCTGGGTAATAATGGAATTAGGGCCTGCTGACACTAAGCCCTAAATTCATGGCATCACGCAAAATTAGACATGGCCACCATGAATTTCTAGTAAACAGTAAAATAAAACAACAAGACTGGGAAAAAAAATATTTTATTAAAAATAAAACAGAAGTCATTTAGGAATCTATCTTTATTACCCCCCCCAAAAGAACCTCTGACGTAATCCAAGGTGGCTAGCATCTTCAGCTCTGCACATAGGTCTGCTCACACATACAAGCAGGCACAGACCCAGTTGGCTGCTGTCAGAGAGTTCACACGAGTGCACAGCTGAAGCTGACCAGCTGTGCCCCCGGGTAACCTCGACTAACGTCACTGTAACACTGCCGTAAATGAGTGCTTGTTGGCAGTGAAAATGGTGATGTCAGCTGTGCCCTCGGATAACCCTGACCCTGACGTCATTGCTTTCACTGCCCACAACCGCTCACTTTACGGCAGTGTTGCAGTGACGTCAGAGTCGGGGTTGCCCGACGGCACAGCTGTGAAAGTGAAAGCGGTGACGTCAGGGTTCCTTCCTGACTCCACATACGGCAATCAGACTAGATCCCTGCATCAACGCCCTATCAAAGAATCTAGTATATATAACCGGTAATATTATATTTTTCAAGAAAGACATCCAGGCCCTTCTTAAATGTTAGTAGTAACTCCCTCATTACATTGTTTGGATCTATGAACTCATACTGACCCGAGGCATCATACCGACACGTCAGTGTTACCATATAGTACAGACCCCAGACATCATACCAACACGTCAGTGTTACCATATAATACTGACCCGAGGCATCATACCGACACGTCAGTGTTACCATATAGTACTGACCCCAGACATCATACCGACACATCAGTGTTATCATATAGTACTGACCCGAGACATCATACCAACACGTCAGTGTTACCATATAATACTGACCCGAGGCATCATACCGACACGTCAGTGTTACCATATAGTACTGACCCCAGACATCATACCGACACATCAGTGTTATCATATAGTACTGACCCCAGACATCATACCAACACGTCAGTGTTACCATATAATACTGACCCGAGGCATCATACCGACACGTCAGTGTTACCATATAGTACTGACCCCAGACATCATACCGACATATCAGTGTTACCATATAGTACTGACCCCAGACATCATACCGACACCTCAGTGTTACCATATAGTACTGACCCGAGGCATCATATCGACATGTCAGTGTTACCATATAGTACTGACCCGAGGCATCATATCGACATGTCAGTGTTACCATATAGTACTGACCTGAGACATCATACTGACACCTCAGTGTTACCATATAGCACTGACTCCAGACATCATACCGACACCTCAGTGTTATCATATAGTACTGACCCCAGACATCATACCGACATATCAGTGTTACCATATAGTACTGACCCCAGACATCATACCGACACCTCAGTGTTACCATATAGTACTGACCCGAGGCATCATATCGACATGTCAGTGTTACCATATAGTACTGACCCGAGGCATCATATCGACATGTCAGTGTTACCATATAGTACTGACCTGAGACATCATACTGACACCTCAGTGTTACCATATAGTACTGACCCGAGGCATCATACCGACACCTCAGTGTTACCATATAGTACTGACCTGAGACATCATACCGACACATCAGTGTTACCATATAGTACTGACCCCAGACATCATACCGACACGTCAGTGTTACCATATAGTACTGACACCAGACATCATACCGACACGTCAGTGTTACCATATAGTACTGACCCGAGTCATCATATCGACATGTCAGTGTTACCATATAGTACTGACCCCAGACATCATACCGACACCTCAGTGTTACCATATAGTGAACATGATGAATAAGAAGAAAATAAAATTGTGAAATTGCACCTTTTTGCAATTTCACAGTAATTGGAATTTTATTCCCATTTGCCTGTACACCATATGGTAAAATGAATGATGTTATTTAAAAGTACAACTCTTCCCGCAAAAAACAAGCCCTCATATGTCTATATTGACAGAAAAAAAAAAACATTATGTCTCTTGGAAGAAGGGGAGGGAAAAATGGGAAATCACTGGAGGGTGAAGGGGTCAGAAAAGTCCAAACTGCCCAATCAGTGACTTCCAATGAGGTTTGGATAAAGTTTGGGTCAAGAACAAAACTTTATATGAAGTCCAGCTGAAGCCCCAGACCCTGAACTGTGATGGGTCCACTCATCTCTACTGATAATATTAACTGTTGTAATTTAGCTACTTCTGAGATTCAGATACAGATGAATCAGGTAAGGAGAATAACTCGTGATCACAAGGAAAGGCCAGTTTTCACAAACTTACATTTAATTAATTTGGCAATTTATTGTGTTTTTTATTATTTATCAGGTTGGTGAAGTTGAAGTTGATGCACAAAGTGGAACGTCTGTTGAAAGTCATATCGCTGGTGCCGAGACATCCTGCCGGTGGTGAGAACCATACAGGTTCCCCGGGTGAAGAATTGGGGTCTACTTAAAAGATAACCTCACCTTACCAAAATGTTCGGACCAAGATACTATTAACTATCTGAAAAAGCTTAATTTGCCATCTCTGAATGAACTTGAATTGAGCAATCTCAACTCACCTTATAACCTTTCAGAGATATCAGATGTGATTAAACACTTAAAAAATGGTAAATCACCAGGCCCGGATGGTTTCCAAAATGAGTTATATAAGACCTTTGAAGAAAAACTATCTCCTTTTATTACTAAATTAGCCAACCGCTCGGCATCTCAGGGTATTCTCCCACAAGACATGTTGGAGGCTATTATTATAGTCATACCCAAAGATAAAGGAGATCCGGCAGAGGTCAAGAATTATAGACCAATTTCTCTATTAAATTGTGATACTAAGATTCTAGCAAAACTAGCGGCCAATAGAATCAGAAACCATATTAGTAAATTAATTCACCCCGACCAAATGGGATTTATTCCTGGCCGTACCACATCTGATGCTACTAGGAGAGCTCTGGACCTAGTAACTTTGGTGGAGAAGTCTAGACAACCTTCAGCCTTCCTGGCCTTGGATGCCGAGAAGGCTTTTGATAGAGTCCAGTGGTCATTTCTTTTTTGTACTTTGGAGGAGTTTGGGTTCCACGGAAACATACTTGGAAGTATTAAAGCAATGTACTCCGATCCTTCAGCGAGGGTTTATTCTAATAATTATCTTTCCCAAAAATTTCCGTTAACCAACGGAACTAGACAAGGATGTCCGCTCTCACTGATTCTTTTCGCTTTGTTTATTGAACCCCTCGCTATTAGTATTAGAAACAACAATAACATTACAGGAATCCTTGCAGATCAGGAGCAGCTCAAAATTGCTCTCTTTGCCGACGATATTTTAGTTACCATTTCTAATCCGCTCAAGTCCCTTAGGCATTTATCATTATCTATCGAAGAATTTTCCCAACTCTCTTTTTATAAAGTTAATAGATTGAAGTCACAAATTTTGGAGTTTAATATTGATGAAAACCTTCTTCTTTATCTTAAGGAAGAATTTGATTACACTTGGGTGGATAAAAAGATTTCATATTTAGGAATTTTTATTACTAAACCTTCTTCGGCCACTATCCAAGAAAATTTAACATTCTTATTCAAATCATTCCATAACGACTATTTACGCCTGGGCAAAATTGAACTTTCATGGTTAAGCAGGATTGAAACCTTTAAAATGATTTTGCTTCCAAAATTTCTTTACACAATTAGGGCTATTCCCTTCTTTATCCCAAAGGGTTGGTTTGGGAAATTCCAATCCCAACTAAGAACTTTTATTTGGAATCATAAAAAACCTAGAGCCGCTAAGACTTCTCTTGAAAAACATAAAAAGATGGGAGGTTTGGGAGTTCCTAACCTTTACAATTATTATCTAGCCTCAATTCTTAAACTGTCACAAGGATGGATCCTAGATCCGCGTAATGTACCATGGATAAACATAGAAAAAGCTATCATAAAAAATAAGAACTTACTGGCATTGATTGTGACTTATCTAATAAATCCATCTAAACACCTACCCAGTCATCCTACTCTGAAGGCAACACTCTCCGCCTGGAGACAATTTTCTTCTAAAGCTACAAAATATTATCCTACGGTTGTTCCTCAAAAATCCCCGATAGAAGTTTTGGAATTTTTAATCCCTAATCTTGATCTCTCAGATTGGTTGGACAAGGGAATTCGTTATATAAACGACTTACCGTATATACTCGTGTACAAGCCGAGTTTTTCAGCACAAAAAAGTGCTGAAAAGTCCTCCCTTGGCTTATACACGGGTCATATACGTTATACAGCCCCCCCCCCCGTTGTATTCAGGGCCCCCCCTTGCTTGTGGCAACCTGTAAAAGAAGATATCATTATACTTATCGTGTCGCCGCCGCCGCTCTGTCACCGTCACCGCGCTATTCCGGGTCTTCATGCTTCCTTCACCGACGCACAGGAAATGACGTCATTGTCTGTGCGCCGGAGAAGGAAGCTTGAAGACCCGGAATAGTGCGGTGACGGTGACAGAGCGGCGGCGGCGGCGACACGATAAGTATAATGATATCTTCTTTTACAGGTTGCCACAAGCAAGGGGGGGCCCTGTATACAACGGGGGGGGGGGGGGGGGGGGGCTGTATACCACTATGTACCGCTGTATACAGCTGGGGCTGCTGTATACCCCTCTGGGGCTGCTGTATACCTCTGGGGCTGCTGTATACCTCTGGGGCTGCTGTATACCCCTCTGGGGCTGCTGTATACCTCTGGGGCTGCTATACACCTCTGGGGCTGCTATATACCCCTCTGGGGCTGCTGTATACCCCTCTGGGGCTGCTGTATACCCCTCTGGGGCTGCTGTATACACCCCTGGGGCTGCTGTATACCTATGGGGCTGCTGTATACCTATGGGCTGCTGTATACCTCTGGGGCTGCTGTATACCCCTCTGGGGCTGCTGTATACCCCTCTGGGGCTGCTGTATACCCCTCTGGGGCTGCTGTATACACCCCTGGGGCTGCTGTATACCTATGGGGCTGCTGTATACCCCTCTGGGGCTGCTGTATACCTCTGGGGCTGCTGTATACCCCTCTGGGGCTGCTGTATACCCCTCTGGGGCTACTGTATACCTCTGGGGCTGCTGTATACAGCTCTGGGGCTGCTGTATACAGCTCTGGGGCTGCTGTATACCGCTCTGGGGCTGCTGTATATACCACTGGGGAGGCTGCTGTATACTACCACTGGGGAGGCTGCTGTATACTACCACTGGGGAGGCTGCTGTATACCACTGAGGAGGCCTGTACACCACACTGCTGGGGGCTGTATACCTGTGCTGGGGTCCACCCTCGGCTTATACACGAGTCAATAGGTTTTCCCAGGTTTTGGGGGCAAAAGTAGGGGGGTCGCCTTATACACGGGTCGGCTTATACACGAGTATATACGGTACTTATAGGTGATTCTCTCTCTTCATTTTATTTGTTACAGAACAAATTTTCTCTCCATAGAGATGAAAGATCTAAATGGAAACTCATTTCCGAATACTTTATTAAATTTCCACCTAAACTTGCTCTCCCACAAAATTTATTGGATTTAATAGATTCCCCTGGGAAAGTATTCAACTGGAAAACAAACTAATTTTACAAAATCCTTAATGAGGAAATCGAACTAACTTATCTTTCCTTTTTTTCTGCATGGGAGGAGGAATTGGGGATCTGTTTGGACCTTCAAAAAATGACTAAAACCATTGCTATTACTTACTCTTCCTCAGCATGTGCTACTATGCATGAATCATTCTATAAATTATTATCAAGGTGGTACTGGACTCCCAAAAAATTGAACCGTATTAATCCTTCTCTTCCTCCCACTTGCTGGAGAGATTGCGGGAGTATAGGTACATTATCTCATATCTTTTGGGGCTGCTCTAAGTTACTTACATTTTGGTCGGATGTAAAATCCCTCATAATTGATACCACAGGATTTAATATTACTATTTTACCACAGATGGCCCTGCTATCTATTGGGATTGAAGACCTCCCAAAAAGTTTGAGATATATTATCTCACATATCCTTCTCACCGACAAGATTCTTATCGCATCTAGATGGAATAAAATGGAACCTCCAACTATAACACATCTGATTGAACGCATATCCCATCATAGTGTGTATGAACACAATTGTGCCATTAGAAATAATAATCTTGCCAAATATCTGGAACGTTGGGATACTTGGCTTATTGCTTACTCACCAGACTTACTCAACAGGGTCAATTGACGTACTTTAACATTCTTCTGTTTTTCTTTATAATTGCTTTATTATTATTAAGCCATCGTGCTCAGATTACTTATTTGATTGTTTATTTGATCATTTCGATTTCTTTTTGTTTGTTTTCCTTTCTGATATTCCAATGTTATCGACATCTGTGTATGACCATCATTGTAATTTGTCCCTTAAATGTTTGTACTGTGTTTTGATCTTCCCCCTATTCCCCCCCCCCCCTTTTCCCTTTGTTCTTAAAAAATTTTAATAAATATATTTGGAAACACAAAAGTTGGGGTCTGATACATGGATTGTAAAGTCAGACTTTTCTTTTGAAGAGTTTCACATATCTAATGATGAGATAGACGAGGAGCTGACAGATATTGTTCTGCAGATGGTAAAGAGATGGGTGAGTCTGATGAACACTCATGGAGATCTGGTGAAGACACAAAGCAACATTGTAGAGAAGCAGAAAGATCTGAGGAAACAAATGAATCTATTGAAGGAGCAGAGACATCTGATGAAGGCAGAATCCAATCTGTTGAAGGCACAATGCAATCTGTTGATGTGTCAATCCAATTGGTTGAAGGCAGAATCCAATCTATTGATGGTTGTATCCAATCTGTTTAATGCCCCTGATAATGCTTTGATGGAAAAGGTTGTGGTAATGGAGAAAACAACGGCAAATATGTTGCAGGCACTAGATGATATACAGGGGACAAAAATCAAAATGTTGGTGACAAAAAACAATATGGAGGTGACAAAGGCCGATGTGGTGAAGACGCTGAGCGATATGTTGGAGGCACTGGCCGATGGGTTGGAGACACAGTATATGTTAAATCTTAGACCGTTATGTTATAGACAGAGGACAATGTTGTGGAGAAAGTACGGGGGCAGGGAATTAAAATAGAGGCTCAAAATGCAGAACTAGAATCTAGAATGTACTAGAATCTCAGTGACGTAAAAAATATAGTAAATTTAAAGGATTAAAAAAAGACAGCTGCACTCTGAATACTAAGTTATGCAATAATGGATATACAGGAAAATTGACTAGCATTATAGCTAAGGATATATATATATATATAATGGGAAACTTAGGATATAAGTAGGTCCCCACACTCAGTCTCTGGCTCACTTAATTTAGGCTGCGTTCACACATTCTTTTGCGCGTGTGTGTTTTCTGTCTGCCGGCAGTGAATGGGAAATTCACTTTGCCGTGCAGACAGTGCGTAGAAATACTGGCACTCCCTAGCATGTAGTACCGTATGTACTGGTGCAAAGCTAAACATGACACATTGTGGGAAAACTCTTGTCTTGGCATCACAGCTTGAAAAAAGTGGATTCCAGCAGCTCGGATGTTGTATAAAATTCAAAGCTTTATTTCAGTTGATTAAAAGTGGATTACAGAGTGCAAGTTAAAAGAATGAGGGGCTGGCTTATGCGTTTCGGGAAATCAATTACAGCCCCTTGGTGCTCATTCACAAAGTGCCGTGATGCACCTGAAAGAATTACGGTCTCTCAGGTATAAAACACATCCATGTTTCATTGTAAATTATGCTATGAGTAAGGGTCGCAGTACCCGAAACGTATAAGCCAGCCCCTCATGCTTTTAACATGCACCATGTAATGCACTTTTAATCAACTGAAATAAAGGCTTGAATTTTATACAACATCCGAGCTGCTGGAATCCACTTTTTGCTAGATTGCCCTCCTCTCAGACAGGGATTTTTCCTTGCACCGAATTAATATGGCAAGGTGAAGTGAAGAGCAATTAAGGTGAGCTGAATGCCCTTTTTCTTTGCTCTTGGCATCACAGCTACATTCTTCACTATAAGCATACATATTTTTTCTAGATAAGAGAGAGATATTCGAATTGTTCTTTTTTTATTCTTTTTTATTACGTTTCACAAATAACATATAGTTGCACAACATAATATTCCCCACGTGTACAGCATATTAAGTCTAAATTGTCCATTCATGAAGACGTGCATCTCAGGTCTGTCTGTATTCCATGTGGCGATAACTGTTTCTGGGCTATAGAGGCTGCTTCTGGGCTGTGGAGGCTGTTGCTGGACTATATGGAGGCTGCTGTGGGCTATGGGGGCTGTTCTGTGCTATAGGGGCTGTTCTGGTCTACAGAGGCTGCTTCTGGGCTGTGGAGGCTGCTGTGGGCTATGGAGGCTGCTGCAGGGCTATGGAGGCTGTTGTGGACTATGGAGGCTGCTTCTGGGCTGTGGAGGCTGCTGCTGGACTATATGAAGGTTACTGCGGGCTATGGAGGCTGCTGCAGGCTATGGAGGCTGTTGTGGGCTATGGAGGCTGCTTCTGGGCTGTGGAGGCTGCTGCTGGACTATATGAAGGTTACTGCGGGCTATGGAGGCTGCTGCAGGCTGCTGCAGGCTATGGAGGCTGTTCTGGGCTATAGAGGCTGCTGCTGGGCTATATGGAGGCTGTGCTGGGTTATATGGAGGCAGTGCATGGCTATATAGAGGTTGCTGCTGGGCTATGTAGTCTGTGCTGGGCTATATGGAAGCTGTGCTGGGCTATATAGAGGTTGCTTCTGGGCTACATGGAGGCTGCTGCTGGGCTATGGAGGCTGTGCTGTATATATTATTTGGAGACTGTGATGCGTATACAAAATGGAGGCTGTGACTTATATATAAAATGGAGGCTGTGCTGTATACTGTATATGATTTGGAGGCTGTGCGATTTATATTATTTGGAGGCTGTACTGTATATATAAAATGGAGGCTGTGCTGTATATATTATTTGGAGGCCGTGCTGGGCTATATATAATTATCTGGAGACTATTGCTGTGCTGTATATAGTATTTGCATGCTGTGTTTATATGTAAAATGGAGGCTGTGCTTTGCTGTATATATTATTTGGAGGCTGTTGCTGGGCTGCCACTGCCTCCTAATAATATATACAGTCCAGCAAAGCCTCTAAATATATACAGCCCTCAGCCTCTATATTATATATATATATATATATATATATAGCCCAGCAGCAGTCTCTATATTATATATACAGTATAGTAGTTTCCATATTATATACACAGCCCAGCAGCCTCCATATTTTATATATTCAGCCCTGCACAGGCTCAATATTATATATACAGCCCACCCAGGACACTCTATTATATATCCACAGCCCGTAGCTTTTATATTAAATTCATGAATCATGGTTTGTGTTAAAGGGGCCCACGGAGACCTTGAGCCGGTCCTGAGAAGAGGGCATGCTGAGAGTTGTAGTTACACAACAGTTGTAGATCCCGCAGATTGGTAACCCCTGTTCCTAATCATTAACATAGATTCAACCAATGTAATTACAATCTCACTACTCTGTAAATATGTAATAATCTACGTAGCTCATATTTACTGATTATGTTTTATCCTGGGGACAGATAGTGTCTTCTCCTGCCTGTAATATAGATATTTGTATTTATAATCATTGTGATGGTTAATGCTCAGAACCATTTATGTGTGTTAATTCTGAAATGTGATTTTGCCCAATTTGGCCAATTGGTTGAGGGAGGGCGACAGGGAGAGTAACTAGATGTCTGAAAAACATTAGTAGTTATTAGACAAATTGTCCAGAGCAACCACCAGATTCCCTAACATTCCCAAGGATCATTCCACAAGGCAAAAATCAAAGTTCACCACCTGATAGAAACTAGTTTAACACAATAGGAGGAAGTACGGCTTCATCTGAGCAAAGTAAAACTATATAAATCCCCCGGGCCAGATGGCATTCATCCACAGATATTAAGTGAATTGAGCTTAGTAATTGAGAGACCGCTGTATATATTTATATATTCATTTATATAGCACCATTAATTCAATACAGCTTTACATACATCAGCAATTCTGTCCCCATTGGGGCTCACAATCTACACATCCTATCAGTCTTTGGAGTATGGAAGGAAACCAGAAAACCCAGAGCAGACCCATGAGAACACAGGGAGAACATACAAACTCCCTACAGATGTCATCCTTGGTGGGAATTGAACCCAGGACCCCAGCGATGCAAGACTGCAGTGCTAACTGCTGAGCCACCATGCCACACGTGCCTGTATCTCATCTTATTAGACTGTCTTGTAACAGGGTTGGTGCCACAGGATTGGAGGATGAAGGTGGTTCTGTGATAGAACTCCATCCTACCTTCCTCTGCTCTGTGTGCTTCCTATTGTTTACGCAAACTAAAGAGTTTATTACCCTGTAAATAGCATTACATGACTAGGAAGACACTTCTATGGCAGTTAAACACGCCCCCTGATTTGATTGACACCTCACTGTCAGTAAACAATCTCTATTGAGAGCCTGGTGGGGGCAGCTCTGTCTATAGACATTGTACATACAGAGCCTGGTGTGGGCAGCTCTGTCTATAGACATTGTACATACAGAGCCTGGTGTGGGCGGGGGCAGCTTTGTCTATAGATATTGCATATACAGAGCCTGGTGTGGGCGGGGGCAGCTCTCTGACTATAGACATTGTACATACAGAGCCTGGTGTGGGCGGGGGCAGCTCTCTGTCTATAGACATTGTATATACAGAGCCTGGTGTGGGTGGGAGCAGCTCTTTGTCTATAGACATTGTATATACAGAGCCTGGTGGGGGTGGGTGCAGCTCTCTGTCTATAGACATTGTATCCACAGAGCCTGGTGTGGGTGGGGGCAGCTCTCTGTCTAGAGACATTGTACATACAGAGCCTGGTGTGGGTGGAGGCAGCTCTATGTCTATAGACATTGTACATACAGAGCCTGGTGTGGGTGGGGGCAGCTCTATGTCTATAGACTTTGTACATACAGAGCCTGGTGTGGGTGGGGGCAGCTCTCTGTCTATAGACATTGTATATACAGAGCCTGGTGTGGGCGGGGGAAGCTCGCTGTCTATAGACATTGTATATACAGAGCCTGGTGTGGGCGGGGGAAGCTCATAAGCCTCAAGAATAAGAAGGCTAAAGGTTCACTGCACAGTGCAAGCCACTCATAAGCCTCAAGAATGAATAGCCTAAATTGGACTTTGCTAAAAACATCTTATAAAGCCAGCACAGTTCTGAAAGAACATTCTTTGGACTCTGGATTCCTCCCACATTGAAAAGACTGATAGGATATTTAGATTGTGAGCCTCAATGGCGACAGCATTACTGATGTATGTAAAGCTCTATGGAATTAATAACACTATATAAATGAATAAATATTAATTATTATTATTATTATTTTGCTTTCTAGTCTTCTTTTTAATCCCACCACATTTCCACTAAGGGTGAGGCCGTGCTGAGCTCTAAAACGTCAGGGGGCTTCCTTCATTATAGAGGAATGGCGATCAGTCATCATATAGAGGGACGATTGTAGCAGAGTATTGGGGGACAGTAAAGTGGCAAAAACTCCTAATATTGCTGGTTTTGGCTTCTGGGAACAGTTTTCCTATAAACTTCTATTCTGGGAAAACAAAATGAAAGTGAAATTAATGAAGGGACTTTTCTTTAGTAACAGAAGACTTTGAGCAGATGGGAATAAAGAACAGGTGGTGACACAGATAAAGGTTATTTCCCAATGAGATCAGGTTTAGAGGCTTAGGCAAAAATATAAAAAAGACAAAAAACAAACACAAATCGGTCACTTAATTTAAGTATTAAATCTCATTCTGAAAAGATAAAGTGACGTCTTGTGAAAGTTTTCAATAAGTTTGGAGATCAAAAAATGTAAAGAAAATAAAGACATCATTCAGCACAGATCTGGTGATGGAGACAATTCAGAGAATAGAAAAGTGTCGCCCGTACAGTGTTCATTTTAGGACATGAATCCAAACAGACGGTGCTGTGTGATCCGCGTACACACTGCATACAATGAAACGAACCTCCAATGGATGAGAAAATCCCTGATCCTTCTTCAGGAGAGCAATAACCTGATGAAGGAGTGAGGATTCGCTCAGAAACACATTGAGAATAAAGGCACCATTATCTCTCATCCCCTGGAGGTTCGTGTCATTGTTGCAGTGTGTACGCGGGTCACACAGCACCGTCCGTGTGGATTTATTTCTACAGCCACAGCGATTACGTGGAGTGTGGGTCCAGCAGCAACTGCTATACGCTTATACACTGGTTGTGGGTCTCACAACCTAACAAGGTGAGCAGTAACATTTGCAAATCTGCACAGTCATTGTAAAAAGGATGAGACACTATTCCGCTTCTGTTTCCTTTCTTTCTGTCTAGTTCTTAATCCATTTTAGAACATGGTCATATATCAAAGTATCAAAGTCAAACGTCAGAAATACTTTGTCTGATACCTAAAAATGACTTTGACAAAAAGCTTAGACTTTGACAAATGACAATGACTTTGACAAATGACAATGACTTTGACAAATGACAATGACTTTGACAAATCACTTTGATAAATGACTTTGACAAATCACTTTGATAAATGACTTTCACTTTGATAAATGACTTTGATAAATGACTTTGATAAATGACTTTGATAAATGACTTTGACAAATGACTTTGATAAATGACTTTGATAAATGACATTGACAAATGACTTTGATAAATGATTTCAACAAATGACTTCGACAAATGACTTTGATAAATGACTTTGACTTTGATAAATGACTTTGATAAATGACATTGACAAATGACTTTGATAAATGATTTCAACAAATGGCTTCGACAAATGACTTTGATAAATGACTTTGATAAATTACTTTGACTTTGATAAATGACTTTGACAAATGACTTTGACAAATGACTTTGATAAATGACATTGACAAATGACTTTGACAAATGACTTTGATAAATGACTGACTTTGATAAAAGACTTCAACAAATTACTTTGACTTTGATAAAAGACTTCAACAAATTACTTTGACAAATGACTTTGACAAATGAATTTGACTTTGATAAATTACATTGACAAATGTCTTTGATAAATTACTTTGACAAATGACTTTGATAAATGACTAAAGGTACTGTCACACGCGTCAATATTGCATGCAAGTTCACTTGCAACTTACTGGTTGCAGTGAAATCATGGACACATTGTTCCATTTGTACACAGCAACAAAATAGAACAATGTGTCCATGATTTCACTGCAACCAGCAAATTGCAAGTGAAATTGCATGCAATGTTGACGCGTGTGACGGCACCTTTAATGAACACTGTACACTTGGAAAGAAACAAAGAATTGATACCATCACCAAGGCTTATATATACCGCCGCTCTGATGATAGCAACATTTATTTACATCTTTTTGCAAAAAAGGTTTCAGAATCCAGATCCCAACAAAGAACAATAATCCAGAAGCAAATACTATCAGGATGACGGTCATACTCCATATAAACAGTGGCTAGATGGCTGGGTTTTTTTTTCATTCATAATGACTTAAAAGAAATGAATACAAAAAAATAATAAAGAGCAAACAAATAGTTCCATGTACTCGTAAATGTTACCAATAAATATGACAACTAATCCTACAAAAAATAAGTCTTCCTGAAAAAACTGAACAATAGTGAAGTAACTGGTCTCAGAATAAGACGGCATAAAGGCATTATTTTTCTGTAGCTAAAAAGCGCTACGGAAATGCAGAAATATGCAGCGTGTGAACGCAGCCTTATTGTGCAGAAGTTTTAAAACATTTAGTGAAAAAAATATATATGTACGGTGTATGCTGGTATTTATATTTGCTGGTCCGCAGAATAAAAAAGTTCATGTCACTTATGGTGAAAGCCAATAAAATTCAATTAAACAATAATTGTTGTATTGCTGTTTTTCCATCTTTTTTCTCCAAAAATGTATGAAGTTTTTATGTTATTGCTTACCTAAAATAAAAAATAACAAGCACTAAAGAAAAATACACTCTGTCTCTTTCATGCACAATTATCTCATGTTGGTTCTTATTTCCACTTGGACGGCTACAACTTCTGTCTTATAATAATTAAAACAATAAGGTCTACAAAATGTAAAGAAATGTATATATCTAAAAAAATATAAAAAGCTAAAGAAAAATGTGTAAATGTTAACATTGTTCTTTGTTCTCACTGTTCTAGCGATAGTTTTGCTCATATTTGGTATAAGTAATAGTGGTGGAGCTTTGGGTGCGGAAACATTCACCATTAAGGCACGATATTGAAAAGTTCAAAATTTACATCCGCCACTATCAGTGACCACGCCCGGTGTTCCTATCTCTACCCTACCAGACACAACCCAGAAACCGTGGACCTGGAGACTGAACGACAACCTACTCAAAGATAATGTCTGCCTGACAGAACTTAAAAGAGAACTTGAGACATTCGCCCAGGTCCACAACTCAGACCCCACTCCCCAGCCCTACAAATGGGAGGCCCTGAAGGCTGCTTGAGGGGAACCCTAATAAAAGCACGGAGCCAGACTCAAAGGCTCTGGTCCAAAGCGATCACAGACCTCCTCTCCCAAATCCACAGACTAGAGACGAAACACAAACAGACGCTAGACCGAGAGGTCCTAACGAGCTAGTCCTGAAACGACAAGAGCTCAAAGTAATCCTGGACAACAGACAGAGAGGTCGAAGTGTTACTTCTACAGGGCCGCAAATAAATGTGGCCGACCGTTAGCCGCCTACACACCCTAGGTCAAACCGCACTTATATCCCCAAGATTAGGTCACCAGGTGGCAAAGACACATACAACCCATCCGAGATACTCGAAGTATTTAGATCCTATTACAAAGACTTGTATAACCTCAAAGGCTGGCCATAAAAACACAGGAATACAGCACCTCCACAGCACACTCCCCCTAGAGACAGTAGACGTTGAGGTCCTGGAAGCCGAGATCTCGACAGCAAGAGATCCTGACAGTCATAAACACCACCTCTTCGTCTAATGCCCAGGACTTGACGGTTTACCCCAATCTTCTACAAGATCTTCTACAAGACCATCCAAACACACTTATTGCCCCAGATGTAGGTTACATTTAACTCAATCACAGAATAAACAAACTTCGCCCCACAATCCCTGGAGGCTCATATAAGTATCCTACCCAAACCGGGGAAAGACCCAAACTTAGCTTCCAACTACAACCCATCTCCCTACTAAACATCGACATAAAGCTGTACTCAAAGATCCTGGCAGACAGGTTGGCGCCCCTCCTCTCCTCGATCATCATGGATCAGGTGGGCTTTTTCAAAGGACGCAAAGCCAGGGACAACACCATTAAGACCTTGCTCCTCATAAGCAAGGCGAAACTACAAAAAGTCCCCCTCAGTATATTATCAATTGATGCGGAGAAGGTCCTTTGACAGGGTCCACTGGGGCTTCATGAAGGAGGAGCTGACCCAGATAGGTCTCGGCCCCAAATTCCTTCACAAACTGTTCTCCCTCTACTCTGCACCATCTGCCAGGGTCAGAGTTAACGGTGCTCTGTCAGCCCCATTCAACATCGGTAACGGAATTACACAGGGATGCCCACCATCCCCCTCCTCTTCGTGGTCATCATAGAACACCTAGCCAAAGCCATCAGAGGAAACGGTAACACCACAGTCTTCAAACCGACTCATACCATCACAAAACGGCCCTGTACGCCGACGACCTCCTTCTCTACATTTCCCAGCCATGGATCTCGATCCCATCTATCCTCCGAGAGTTCGAAATCTTTAGCTCCCTGAGCAACTTTAAAATAAATTTCCCAAGTCGAGGCATTAAACATCTCCCTAGTCCCGAAGGAAGTCTCTTCCCTCAAAACAAATTTTCCCTTTAAATGGAAAGCTGAAGCCATTAGATATTTAGGGGTACAAGTTCCCTCCGACTTGTCGAAACTACATTTGCTCAACTACCAACCTCTCCTCTCCCTACTGGAGACACAACTAGCTGCATACCGCACACTTCAACTATCCTGGCTGTGAAGGATAAACTGGTACGATAGACATCCTTCCCCGACTCCTATACATCTACCAGACTGTCCCCATACTACCCCCAGAGACTTCTTCTCCAAACTCCATCTCTGATAGGGAAATTTGTTTGGAAAGGGGAAAGACCCAGGGTACACAGGAAGATCTTATCAGACCCCACCGAAGCAGGAGGACTGGAGCTACTGGACCCTCACAGGTACTTTATAGCAACATCCCTAGTCCGACTGAGCGACTGGCATTACAGACCCCACTCCAAACGCTGGGTGACTCTAGAACAGGAAGGGGTGAAGGTCCCCCTATGGTACCTCTTATGGGTACTCCCACTAGATCCCCAACAGATAGACATAACCCATGACCTCACCAAAGACACCCTATGAATATGGGAATCATACACTAATGGGTCCCCAGGGAGGGGACGCTGAGCCCACTTTCGCCCCTCTTCTCAAATCCGACCATCCAACCAGGGATGCACAGACACACATTCCTGTGCTGGACAGATACGGAAGACGTCCTCATAGGGCAGATACTACACAACAGAAAACTGCCCTCATTCGAATCGATGCAGCAAAGTCCGACCCCTAAGCCACTACAGTGGCTCGAATACCTCCAACTACAATACTACCTCTCCATGGCGGAACAGATAGGCAGGATCAGACATCTCCCTTCACCCATGGAGGATCTGTTCACCCGCGACTCCCCTCCCCCCCACGCAGTCGCTGAGATCCAATGGGTTATCGCAGGGGAGGGAACGACCGGCAAACAAACTTTCCAACTAGCTTGGGAGAAGGAACTAGGTAGAGAGTTCTCCCTGGCTGAATGGAAAAAAAGCTTCCTACTTACACGTAAAATGGCAAATACATGCGCAGCCCAGGTAAAAAAATTACAAAATACTATGCAGATGGTATCGCTGTCCAGACAGGCTCCATGTAATCTTCCCCTCGGTCTCGAAAAAATGTTGGCGTTGCGGAACAAAGGAAGGAACCATGCTCCACATTTGGTGGGAATGCTCAGCAATTAGGGGCTTTTGGGAAGGGGTGTTCTGATACTACAACCTCATCACGGGCAAAAGAGTGGTCGGCAACCCTGAAATGGCCTTGCTGTCAGTCTACCCCGGGTCGATGAAAAATATAAAAAAAGACATCCTGGAAAGACAGTCCAGAACTTATTTAAACAGATCTTGGGAGATGAAGGGGGCCCGGACATTGACTTGGACAGGGTCCACAGGGCACTAGCCCCTAAGCCATCATTAGAGGCCTTCCCGAGGGATATAGTATGCAGGGTCCACTTCTTTTCCATCAAGGAAGCCATAATGATCGCTGCACGCCAATCAGGGCCCATCACTTTTGAAAACTCTAATGTGACTCTGCTTCCAGATCTGGCCAGGAGAACCCTCCTCCAAAGACAGGGGCTGAGGCTTCTACTCAACCTCCTCAAAAATAAGGAGATAAAATACAGATGGGGCTTCCCCTTTCAACTGATAGCCTCCAAAGATGGCCGTTCAGCTTCTTTTAGAAGAATAGGAGATTTACCCACGTTCACAAGAGCCCTGGATCTACCCATGATCTACCCATGATCTACCAGACTGGCCCAGGCAGCAGGCACTTCCTGATCCACCAACTCGCTGGAGCAGATCACCCAGAGCTGGGCTTGCCGGGAGAGCTCCGACCTTAATGGACCCGAGACTATATGTTGCAGTGTTACACCCCGAGTGGGTCGGGCCCTAGCCATGTTGGTTTGGGTGTCCCTATGGAAGCATTTGTCCGCTACTAGTGTGGATGTTATTTGAATCGTACAATTTGAGGGTTACTTTTCATGATGTTACTCTTAATGTGATTTGACCTCCCTCTCCCCCTCCTTTCTCCCTCTACCTCTTTTTCTCAAACACTTTCTTCCCACTTTCCCAAAACTTTTAATCCTCTACCTCCTCCTCGCACTTTCCTCCCCCCTCCTCTTTCTTTTCTTATATCACTCACTTCTTCCTTAACATATAACCTCGGCTCCCTCTACTTATATGTAATCTTACCACATACACTCCCCATGTTAGGGGGAGACCTCACAGAGCTTGCATATGGGGCCCTCCCATTCTTCTTTTCCCTCCTTCCTCCGTCTTTTCATCATACCCTTTCCTTCGCATACCCATGATCCCCTGGTAAGCTTCCATTTCTTTCTCTTCCTCCCCTGCATCCTATCCCCCCTCTTAGGTATCCTAGAAAATGCTCTAGACCTAAAATAAGAATGTTCTTCTCCTATACTGTACCATTTATTATATTGGGCTATATTCTCAGTTCATTTAACAGCCCATGTAGTTTTGTGTTACTAAGTCAAGGCAATTTTTTATAAGATATTTGTACTTTTGTATACTGTGGGGCAGGACGGCTGGTGATGCGTTGCAGGCTTGCTCGTTTCCTGGTTGTCTCACGACCCTCAAGTGCTGGACAGAGACTGTCCATATTTTGCACTCTCTCCCATTGAACAGACCTGGTCTGACATGGGACCTCTTGTTTGGGTTCATACCCATATCTTCTTTCTCTTTGCTTTCTTTCTAAACTTTTCTTTTCTGTCTCTACTAACTCTCTTTAGTCGGCACATGAATGTTGCTGCCACAGAGCTGGTCCTGACATGTCTGAACTTAGGTGTTGCTCACTTAATGTGAGAGGCTTGAATAAGCCTGAAAAGAGACGCCAAATACTAACAACAGCAAATAAGTCTAAGATATAAGTCTAAGATTGATGTCACAGGAGACACACTTTAGATCGGACGCTTCCCCCGCCTGCGGCTCTAGGGATTTCCCGGCTTGGTTTCATAGCACCAATCCCACGTCTAAATCCATGGGAGTCTCAGTGGCGTTCCACAAATCATTCTCCCCAGAGGTAGTGGATCAGGAGATTGACCCGGCGGGACGATATCTCTTTCTCAAAATTAACTGGTCTTCTCGCTTATATATCCTGGCTAATGTTTATTATCCCAACAGGCACGTGTTAAGGTTCGGCTCGAGGATCAAGGGTCAGCTGGAGAAATTTGCTGGACATGTTCCCATCATAATGGGGGGAGATTTTAATTTCCCCATGGATCCGAAGATAGACACCTCATCTGGTAGGTCTTGCCTTCCTGTACCGTCCCTCCACCGTTTAACCGGACATCCGGAGTCGCTGCGTACGGTGGATGTGTGGAGGCTATTGCACCCCGGGGAACGGGATTTTACTTTCTTTTCTCATATGCACTCAGTGTATAGTAGAATAGATAGATTCCATATCTCACACTCCCTACTAGACAAAGTTAAAACACATATTGGCAATATAGTACATTCAGACCACGCACCGGTTTACTTCACTTTAAGGGTGGGACCCCAAGACAGGAAGGAGTACTCATGGCGTCTTAACGACTATCTACTGAAGGATCCATCATGCCTTAAGGAATTGGTTTCCACTATACAAAATTTTAATAAAGATCACACCAAAGATGCCACCTCGCACCCGATACAATGGGAGGCCCTTAAGGCGGTCCTTCAGAGTGTCCTGATATCCCATGGTTCTAGATTAAAGAAATTGAGATCCCAGGAAATAAAAGATCTGCTCCAGGAGATATCTCATCTAGAGGGTCGTCACAAGCAGAATCCCACATCTATTTTAACAGCCCAATTATCTAATCTACGTCATAAACTCCTCGTACTCCTGGACCGAAAAGATAAATTTCAGAGAGACAGAATTAACTCAAAATTTTATCTATTAGGCAATAAATCGGGGAAATTATTGGCACGAGCATTACACCCAAGAACCCAATGTTCATTTGTCCCTCACGTAGTTAATTCGGGCGGGGCGAGGGTACACTCCACGAAGGAGATAGTGGAATGCTTCCGTTCCTTCTACGCCTCCCTTTACAATAGAGGTGGGACAAATACGACCTTTCCTGATGTATGTCCCGATCCAAAGTTAAAAGAATATATACAGAAACACGGCCCTACCCCTTTACCCAAAGAGATTAGAGAGGAATTGATCTCAGACTTCACGATAGAAGAAATAGCTGAAGTAATAAAAACCCTCAAGCTGGAAAAAGTCCTGGCCCTGACGGCTATTCTTCGGGTTTCTGTAAAACCCTATCAGAGCACTTAAGTCCCTGCTTTTTGGAGGCATGTAACAGCATTTCAAGAGGAGAAGTTTTTCCCCCTCAGGCTTTGCTAGCCCATATAGTAGTATTGCCGAAGCCCGGAAAGGACCCGTCACTTTGTAGTAGCTACAGACCCATATCTTTGATGAACATAGATATTAAAATCTACTCAAAGATGCTTGCCAATAGATTAAGAAGATTCCTACCATCTTTAATCAACCCAGACCAGGTGGGTTTTGTCCCGGGTCGCGAAGCCCGGGACAATATAATCAGATCCATAGCAGTCATTGACGGGGCGAGGAGGAGGGGGTCCCCATGTGCATCCTGTCCATAGATGCTGAAAAAGCTTTCGACAGGGTGCACTGGGGATTCCTATTTGCCACACTAGAACACGTTGGATTGGGTGGGGTAATGCTCGATAGAATTAAAGCCCTATATACAGCTCCGTCAGCTCGGGTGCGGGTTAATGGATCCTTATCGGCTTCCTTCCCCATACAGAGTGTCCATTATCCCCCTTGATATATATTTTGTGCATGGAATCTCTGGCGGGAGCACTTAGGATGAATAAGTCAATTCGGGGTTTGGAAACTGGGGATACAGAACAGACGCTCGCATTATTTGCAGATGATTTACTTCTGTTTGTGACGAAGCCTCTCATATCTATATGAAACATAATGGAGGAATTGACCACTTACGGAAACTTGAGCAACTTTAAAATTAATGAATCTAAGTCAGAGTTGCTCAACATCTCAATTCCAGAACTGGTGGCCACATTACTTAGATCTCAGTATCCATTTATATGGAAATAGGATGAGATTAAATACTTGGGCATAAAATTGACTCGGGATCCGCAAGCTCTATACTCTAAAAACTTCTTGCCTCTGCTGTCCAGTGTTGAAGCAGACCTTAAGGCCTGGAATAGACTTGCGATCTCATGGTGGGGATGAATACACTCAATTAGAATGGTCCTGTTACCCAGAATTCTATATTTCTTCCAGGCCATTCCGATTCTCCTCTCGGCATCCATCTTTTCCAGACTCAAGACTCTGACCTCAGATATATACAGACACATAAAGATCTAGACTGGCACTCAGTATGTTATGTAAGAAACCGGAGGGGGGCGGGGTAAGTTTACCTAACTTCGCAGTCTATCACAAGGCTTCTTTGGGCAAATGTATTTTGGATATGTATAGGCAAACGGACATACAGAGGTGGTAGAAGTAGAAACGGCACTCGATAAATTATGCCCCCTGGCAAGGGTTTGGCTTCCCGGCCTTAGATCCTCCACCCCTTCCTCTTTTATAATATCTCAATTAATATTGTTCTTCAGGAAAAATAACTCGTTACTACACTTAACCTCGGATCCTGGGCCTTTAACCCCCATATTTCACAACCAGCTTTTGGTATGGAGAGTGGCGAACATTTTTTTTTATGTAAAGGAAAAAACAACAACAGCTTATAGTGCGCCTGTACACATGGGGCTGTTAGCGGGCGGTTCTTTTGCGTTTAAACTCACCTGGTCTGGTTATAAACCACAGCCCGTAGATGAGCTTATTAATCAAGCAACGGAATCCTCCGGTTCCGTCCTCGTGCTTCCTACGAGGTCTTCTCCGGGGAAACACTAGTGCCAGGCGGCGTCACGTGTCTAGTAAAGGGGCCGATCCAGCTGACGTCTTCTCAGGTGCTCTCCCTCCTCTGCAGCTCACTCCACCACTCTCCCCATAGGGAGTTAAAATGATACAAAAAGACCTCAGCGCCCAAACATACACCACGCTTCCATCTTTTTGGAACATTTTTTTTTAGGCATACATAGACAAGCCCATCCAATGATTCAAAACTACATTACTCAAAGGGGTGTAAAAAGCTTAGTAGAAATGTATCACACATCTCCAATTCCTCCGGGCGCATGGCTCCAGCATAACAGGATGCGCAGTTACATCGGATCTCTGGCCTGGTTGGATATATCCAGACAACCAACAGCGTTTGAGAGGCTCTGCCTTGAGAGAGGCCCTGTATCTCACATGATTTCAGTGTTGTATGCCAAGTTCCAGGGTTCCCTGGAGACTGGCGACAGATACACTATCAAATATAAACTAAAATGGGAAAGAGATCTTCAGAAAGAATTTTCGCCAGTCGAATGAGACAAAATTATTATGTTCACATATAAATCAGCCAAATCAGCTGCATTCCTGGAAAGGAACTTCAGACTGGTGGCGAGATGGTACAGGTGTCCAGCGGACTTACACTCAATCTATCCATCTGTATCAGACCGCTGTTGGCGTTGCCACACGGACTGTGGTACTTATTTACATATTTGGTGGGACTGCCCTCAAATTTATCCATTCTGGGAGGAGGTATTTGACTTACACAATTTGGTTATGCAGACTAATCTACCCATGACGGCTCACGTGGCTCTCCAGAATCTTGTGGGTATCTCCATTTTGAGTTATAAGAAAAGCCTGATTAGATACTTCCTATCAGCAGCCAGAACCTTGATAGCCAGGAGATGGAGGAGAGAGGAGCGCCCATCTAAGGCCGACTTGGTAACCGAGTTGAACCACACATGTAGAATGGAGGATATCATTAGCCAGAGTGCTCCGGAAACGAATGCTACAGAGAGACACTGTCACTTGTGGTCGCCTTGGATTCTCTTTAGGGAGTCCGAACCATTAAGACAATGGCTGTCATAAGATTGATTTGGGGTGTGCGGTTGGGGGGCCCCGGGGAGCCGCGGGCGGGGACCAGGTGGAGTGGCTGTTCTCCCTGGATCAGGCTCCCTCCTAGCGAGGAGGTACGTTGTCTACTGTTTTCATCAAACTCAACATATGGTGGCTCTATAAAGCTCTTGCATACCCTTGGTTCTCACATTAATACCAGGCTCGATTTCTCACTAGCGTAATACTTCTATATCTGCTACAGATAAAGTTTATTTAACCCGACTAACTCTTCCCCTCTATGGGAATCTCTGAATTCTCTTTTCTTCTTCTTTTCTTGACTTTTCCTTTATATTTCCTGTTAAGAAAATATATATGACAATTATCTATAATATTTTACAGGCCTTGAGCGGGATGAGCTGAGATGGAGATATGGGTCTGAACGCAAGACTATATTCTCCATATTTTACATTTTTCTTTTTGCTTTCTTTTTCCAGTTATGGTCTTCTTATTACCTATTCATTTATGATTGATGCTCAGGGCCTATTTCACGTTATGTCGAAAATATAATTTTATATATTGTAAGGTAGAATGCAATTATTCACGTTCTAGGCCATTGGTCAGGACGCTAAATATATTATTATTATTTATTTATATAGCGCATTAGGTTCCATGGCGCTTTACATGAGGATGAGGGAGACAAGAACAAGTACACTAAATCTAGGCGATCAGGACGTACAGGTACAGGAGGGGCAGGGACCCTGTCCACGAGGGCTCACAGTCTAAGAGTATATGTGTTAATATAACATGCGAAAAATGTTTGATATGTTCTAAACTTGTATCGCATTTAATTTTCAAATAAAACTTGATTTAACATAAAAAAGACATCCTGCGCTTCTGCTTGTCTGCCGCCAAGTCCGTCATCCCACGCTACTGGAAATCACCAGAAACCCCCCCCATAATGGACTGGTGCATGGAAATGCTTGACATTAGCCAGATGGAGGAGCTGGCGGCTGAGAGCACAGGGTCACTGGCAGATACAATACAACCTGGATGGAGTGGATCATGTACAGAAATTCCCCAAACTTCACAAAACGTTTCCTACAGCAGTACTGAATACTGAACCGGGGCCCCCAGGCCTAGACACGAGGCCTATAGGACACAGAGGCTCCCTGCCATCCCCACCCCCCAACCACCCCCTCCTTCCCCTTCCCCCACCTATTCATTTTATCCTCTTTACCTCCTCTATCGCCTTCTTTCTCTCCCCTATGTCACTTTCTTTCTCTCTTAAAGATCCTTATCCGCATCCACACTTTACCTGTAGTTCACGTTCACCTAGCCTACAAAAGCCCGTTGTTTCTACAGGACCAACTGCGAGTCACTTGGTCCAACACCGCACAGCCCGGGACTCACTAGATTGGCACAAGAGTTAGTTTTCCTCACAAGTACCAATTGGTGTGTGCTGGTACCAGGGGCGGACCTACCGTGGTGCAGCTGGTTCAGCTGCACCTGGGCCCCAACTGGCTAGGGGGCCCCTCAAGCCTGCAGGAGGGCCCCCAGCTGACCCCTGTAACCCGATGTCAGAGGAGAGAAGGGTCAGGCAAGGGAAGCTGATCCCGCCTCTCCTCCCCATCTGCCGTCCCAGCCCCCAGGATCCCGGCCCCCAGGAATGCATATGCCCGCTCAGCAGCACATGTAGGGTAGCCGCATCAGCAACAACCGCTCCCCGCTTCCAGCACCCCCCCCCTCCCCAACGACCGCCAGCACCTTTCCCCCTGGTCCTTGCCGACGGCTGCCAGCACCCCCCCACCCCCCTGCTCCGGACTATAGGTCCGCCACTGGCTGGTACCCGACACGCAGACGACACCGGATGTTTAAGGACTCCTCTACCGCATCATTTGTTCTACCTTTGGAGTTTTTCTTTTCTTTTATCGCTTTCTACTTCCCCTCTCTCGTTTTTTTTTTTCTTTTTTCCCTTTTTGCTCCTTTACCTTTTTTTATTTCCATTTAATTGTGAATACGGTCACCCGCTTGTACCTAATGTCACCCAATATGTAACTCTTATTATATGTTCACCATAGCGGTACTGTATTATTTGTATGCTTGATCCACTTGTTTAAGTTTTCAATTAAATCAGAGTGAACCAAAAAAAATAAAAAATTTTCCTCTGGAAACAAAGTCAAACAACGACTTTTGCAATGAATGGATAATTAGGTGTGGCTATTCTGCTTTCCGGGAAATTCTGTTTACTTTGTTTTAACATGTCATAAAAATTAGCTAGAATGAAAGTGAAACAATGGACTTTCTGCTCCATGATATTAAGAAAACACCCAAATAACTTGTCCACAGAGAGGTGGCAGCTCCTCAAGGTTTCTGGAGCTTCTTGGGCTCTCTTCCCGTGGATGAAATGGTAAGTCAAAAGAAGACAAAGAAAAGGGCCATGGGTAATCCGGGTTCACTGAGTGAAGATGAGAGAAAACAAGCAGAAAAAGCTAAAGAACGAACCCTACGACTACTATACGATGCTCTAAAGAAGAAGGAAAGTCTTCTGGTAGAAGATGTCGAGGTGTTTGGTGGCCTGAAGTTCAAGAGTTATGATCCATTCATCACCACAGATCTGGTGGAGAAGTGATCCAAGAACTAGAGAAGGTGACGTTTGCAAAAGATAAAAGTCCCGAGAAAAATATTAAAAATAATGCATATGTATATCCCGGCTCTGAAGATAGAACCATCTATCTATGTGAACGATTTTGGAAAAAGGATCCAGAATCTAAATCCCAACAAGAGACAATCATCCACGAGGTTTCCCACTTTCTTGGATATGGTCATACGATCCATAAGAACAGTGACGGAGTGCAGAAGTCACCACAGTCCATGTTGTGTCCTAAGACCGCTTACTCGGTGGCTTCAGCCCTGACAATTGCCATGGATCATGAAGGACACTACACAGACGGGTTCTACTCCTGCTGTGGTGAGACCTCCCGGGACACCATGTGTGAGGAATTCTGTATTAGTGATTACATCAGGTAGGTGGTGGATATTTCCATACAGTATATAGTTGTCTGGTAGTGACTATAGTCATAGCATATTGTGCTTCTATATATGTTGCTGCATTTCGTTGGTTATGGGTTACATATTTTCAAATTATCCTTAGCAGACCTGTGTTGTAATACCCTGAAGGGAGAAAAGTTCTACATTTTTCGTACTTCCTTGTCTGCTGTTTTTTTACTTTCTCTTTACTCTATTGTTAAGTGTTTATCTCCATTTCATTGAATGCATTTGTGCAAAAAGATATAATATATAAAAAATGGTTAGTAATTTCATAAACTGTCCTTGGAATTCCTGGGTTTATTGGGCTAAAAAGGGGTTTGTGCAAAGTACATTCAAAAGTGGGATTTCCAGGGCGAGCCAGAGGCGTTCCAGGACCGGTAGGGGTGTGTGTGGGTGGTGTGTTTACGGTACCATATGTGTGTTTTTTTTTGCAGGTAATGGAGATATTGGGGGTTGCAAAAGGATGATGGAGATGATTGGGACTGCAAGAGGATGGTGGGGATGATGGGGGCAGCAAGAGAATATTGAGGGCTGCAAAAGGATGAGGGTGATCATGAGGGCTGCAAGAGGATATTGGGGGCTGCAAAGGGATGATGGGGATGATGAGGGCTGCAAGTAGATGATGTGGGCTGCAAGAGGATATTGGGGGCTGCAAAAGGATGATGGGATGATGGGGACTGCAAGGGGATATTGGGGGCTGCAAAGGGATGATGGTGATGATGAAGGCTGCAAGAGGATGATGGGGATATTGGGGGCTCAAAAGGATGATGGGGGCTGGAAAAATAAGACATCCCCTGAAAATAAGACCTATCTTATTTTTGCATCTCTGGGAGCAAAAATTAATATAAAGACACTGTCTTATTTTGGGGAAAACCGGGTAATTTATTAATCTATTGCTAATTACCAGTAAAATTACAGTCTCTGCATGTTCTGAAAATAACAGAGGACATTTGCAACCTCAAGATCAAGCAACTATCAATAGTAATGTTGCCTTGTAGAAGATTCCTATTACCAGGGTACATGCCCCATCAGGGCTCCTTTAGCTATGCATATTGTTGGAACTCTTGGGGGAAGAAGAGATTTATAATAACTTGGTGGCAACTCATTGTTTATCCAATCTATAAAAAAATAAATGCTATAAAAGGGCAAAAGGTTTGTGTGAAATGTTGCAACTTTTTTATGCCAAGGGTGGATCTGTAACTAAATAATAGATCCATCGCTGGCAAACATGGCTGCTGTAATTTAGATACTTCCCAGTTTTAGTTACAAAAGAAAAGTACAGGTGAACAGCTAAGGCTCTCAGCACAGAAAGTTTTGATTATTAACCTTAAACATTAACGTATCTTAATTGCATTGTTTTTTTATGTCTTAGATTACAGCGCAGAGATTTGTCTGATGAAGATCTGTCTGATGAAGATCTGTCTGGTGAAGATCTGTCTGATGAGAGTCTTAAGCTGTCTGTGAAATCTGTCTGATAAGATCTGTCTGATGAAGATTGTCTGGTGAAGATCTGTCTGATGAAGATCTGTCTGTGAAGATTTGTCTGGTGAAGATTGTTGGTGAAGATTTGTCTGGTGAAGATTGTTGGTGAGATCTGTCTGGTGAAGATCTGTCTGATAAAGATTTGATTTATCTGATGAGATTTAGATTTGTTACAGATGCAGAAAAAAAATCTGATTAATAAGCAAAACAGGAAAAGGCAAAGGGTGATGTGGGAAAATGGTGATTTTGGGAGAAAAAGGCAAAGTTGCAAAAGTTGATATTGTAGAGATACAAATTGATGTGTTGGAGCCAAAGGCCAAGGTGTTGGAGACACTGCCGATATTTTGGAGACCCTGGTCGATATAATGAAAGCGTAGGCTGTTATGATAGAGGCACACACCGATGTTTTGAACCAAGTATGTTTTCAGGTTAATTAAAAAAACGAAATTACAAATACATTCAGAAAAAGAAGTCATAGAAT
The DNA here is from genome assembly GCA_033576535.1 of Allobates femoralis. Lineage (NCBI taxonomy): Eukaryota > Metazoa > Chordata > Amphibia > Anura > Aromobatidae > Allobates > Allobates femoralis. The sequence continues at coordinate 12,675,049 of JARQOC010000011.1, forward strand.
CTCAGTTCCTTATTAAAAATAAGTACACGTTAGGGTTAACTTCCCTACTGAGCAATAAAATATGTGTTTGAAAGAATATGAATGTATCACTGCATACACTGCACATGGCTGATTTCATAATCCTAGATCAGATCAGGGATGTGACAATCGATGACAATTATAAACATTTGCTTATTATAATTATTAAAACAAATCACTTATTGTTTGCGTCCTGGAAGCCATCAATATGATGTTTTATCTGGATCTAATTCTCATCTCAGGAATGAGCCTACCGTATATTTTGTTGATTTCACCTGTAGTTATTATTTTAGTTTGTAAACTAAATAAATTGACATTGTTATTCTGGGACTCTGTATTTTTCTTTTTAAAGTAATAATTTAAGAGAGAGGGAAGCCCACTCCAGATTTTAGATGAATTTATATCATGATGTAGAGACAGAGACCCTGATTCCAGCGATGTGTCCCTTACTGAGCTGCTTGCTGTCAGCTTGATAAAATGACTGTTTTCTCTGCTGCAGATTTAGCAGTTGATGAATATGCTGGATACCTGCTGCAGCCAAGTAGTCCTCTAATGATAATCTCCAGCTTGTTAAACAGTAATTTTATCAGAATTACACTGAGCAGCCCAGTAAGGCCCCTTTCACACCAGCGTTTCGGTCCAGATCCGGCAGATCCAGACAGAAAACCGCATCTGCCTCTTAGCGGCTGCACTTGCGATACACTTGTGGCAAGCCCCATGCATTCTCTATGGTGCTTGCAGCAACTGCAGTATTGCCATGATCCGGCTCTTACGGCAGTTGCGGCTGCGAAAACAAAAAAGCAGCTGACTGCGTTTTTTTTTAGCAATCGCAACTGCCGTAAGAGCCGGATCATGGCAATACTGCAGTTGCTGCAAGCACCATAGGGAATGCATGGGGCTTGCCGCAAGTGTATCGCAAGTGCAGCCGCTAAGAGGCAGATGCGATTTTCTGTCCGGATCTGCCAGATCCGGACAGAAACGCTGGAGTAAAAGGGGCCTAAGTGACACATCGCTGGAATCAGTATCTCTGCCCCTACATTATGCTACTCTCAGATTGGGTTGCAAACCTCTGGTGACAAATTCCCTTTCATTTTACTTAAATAATCTTGGATTTGGCTTTTGTAGAATTGCAGCAATGTTTTGGACCAATTAAATCTAACAGAAGTAATGGGATGCAAGGGAGCACAGCTGAAAAAGTGTGCTCAGAATAAATGAGTACACCTCAACAGATTGGTCAGAAAACATTTATGGCCACTTTACACACACCAACTTATCAGTCCAACTTCTGACCAACTTACTGGTTGCAGTGAAATCATGGACACATTGTTCCATTTGTACACAGCCACAAAATAGAGCAATGTGTCCATGATTTCACTGCAACCAGTAAGTTGGTCAGAAGTTGGACAGATAAGTTGGTGTGTGTAAAGTGGCCTTTAGTTTCCATTCAGAATCAACATTTTTCTTTGGCGGCCGTCACACGCTACGATATAGAAAACGATGTGGGATACGATGTCGGATTTGCACATCGTCCGTACGATGTGTGTGATCGTTCACCGTACCGCTACACGAACAGACATCGCTCATACGACTCCCCGATGCAGCGATCCAGCGGTCGTCTGAGCGATCTACTTATCATCTGTGCACATCGTAAGCAACAAGTCACACAGAAACCTCGTAAACGATGTGAGGTTAAATGTGGGCGTATTTGAAGGTACATTTGAGCACATAGGCGTGCCTCATGTATTACAAGGCGCGCCCCTCGCTCCATCATTGGTGGTTAATACTGACTGCTCATTGGTCAGATGTTGTTGGAAACATGGCGGCCTAATTATCCGACTATCCTGTGATGTGCATCGCCATGTCCATGTGTAAACACGTACTGCTATCCCAAAAAGCCTATTAATGTAAATAGTGAAATGTAGAAACCGCGATCCCCCTTGTGCGCTGTGCTCAATCCGAACACTTATGCGTTGGTCAATGGTTGCCGTTTGGGCGACCCGTAAAGGACTTACCCTGTTGCGGCCATGACTGTGCTGCAATGTGCATGGGAGGAGTTAGCACCTTGCAGGCGGAATGAAAATGAAAGCAAATTCATGACGTCAGTACGACCGCTCGCGTGGGCCATACACATTGCAACGCGCCGGACGCGCTGTGACACGGCGAGGAACACTTCTACGACACCTACGGGACAAGAACCCGGGGGCGTGGTGTAACGCAGCGTTGTGTAAAGCATAACGCAAGATCGTTGGGGGAGGGGGTATGACACCGTGCAGACTATATTGGGCCCAGGCCAAGACTGTAGTTTTTGAGCTGGCCGCCCTGGTGTATGGCCGTAAATGTAAACCAACAAGGCAGGATCAGCCAAACGGCGCCTATGTGTAGTAGTGCTGAAGTGACAGCTCTTAAAAAATGGCGGCCTGGGAAGTAAGAACCAATCGTCACGCAGGAGCTTCAACCAATAAGAGCTAATGTGGCGCCAGCCAATCGTAACGCATGAGGGTTCACGAATCACAACTGAGTAGGCGTGACACTGGTGAATTCCCGGCACGCCTACGTGTTAGATTTCGCCATCGCTCAATTCACAGCTTTTGTACGATATCGTTCATTTACACGCATCGATTCTGCGTATCCACTAAGCCGACATCGTCAGATATGAGGTCCGGATCTCAAATCTCGATCTTACGATTTTATCATTTCTCGTTGATCGTATCTTGCCGTCACACGCACAGACATCGTTCGGGCGATGTTTAATCTGGCGCGTTCAAGCGATATCTTTCAAGATATCGTAGCGTGTGACGGCCGCCTTTGGGTTACCATACTACAAAATACTCCCACAGACATGGGCTATTGATCGCAAACAAGATTTGTTATTTTGCACACCCTTAAAAGTAATTTACCTAAAAAGTTAATTCAACGCCATGTTGCAAAAATGAGTACACCTCATTGAAAGTCTTAAGGCTCTGTCGCACACTACGATATCGTTAACGATATTGTTGTAACGTCACCGGTTTGGTGACGTTGCAGCGATGTCGATACAACATCGTTGCGTGTGACATTTACCAACGACCAACGATAAGGTCATTCATCATTGGTCGTTGGTAAATGACCTGGACCATAAATTTATCATTGGTCTCCCGCTGGACGGCCAGCATCGGCACATGTGACAGCGGAAGACCAATGATCAACGAGCTCCCAGCACCGCACAGCAAGCGCTGGGAGCAGGTAACCAGGGTAAACATCGGGTAACTAAGTGAGTGGCCCATGAGCAGTGAGCCCAGACCAACATGACAGATGACCAAGCGGCCCCAAAACTGCTGCTTGACCACTCGCCTGGAGGGAATCTGCCCCCCTGCCTCCTGGGCCATCCAGACCCTGCCTAGGCTCCAGGGCCCGGGTGCGATTGCAACCCCTGCACCCGCTGTAGTTATACTCCTGTATAGGCACAAAGGGGGTTTCTTCTGTCATCTTCACATTGCCACCACCCTCCTCTTCACACTACCATGTACAAGCCCCCATATCTACATCTCAGTGCACAATAGGTGCACCCGCCTACCACACTACCTCTTGCCTCACTGAGGGGTCGCATTTTAGGCTGTGTTCACACAGTGCGTATTTTTACGCGCGTAAAAATACGCGACTGCGTTTTTTTACGCGCGTATTTCCAGTGCTTATAATGGGGCCTGTGGAAAATACGCGACGTGTGAATGGCAAAAGTGAATGTCCATTGACTTTGCTGGGAAATACAGATGCACATTCTTCTGGAGAAAATATGCGCGTAAAAATACGCGTCAAAATACGCACTGTGTGAACGCAGCCTAAGGCTACGTTCACACATTTGCGTATTTTGCTGCGCTTTTTTGCGCGCGCTTTTTGCCGCGTTTTTCGGCCGCGCAAAAAATCGCAGCAAAATACGCAGGGGCTTTCACACACTGCGCTTTCTTTCCCCCAGAAAGCGCAGTGATGTCACAGAGGGGAGGAAGAATCCTGCTTCCTCCTCCCCTCTGTGACAGCTGTGGCCGCCCCATTAGACTTCACAGTGTATTAATACACACTGTGAAATCTACATTAAACAAAAGCAAGTGTGTGAAAAATAAAAAAGAATCAATACTTCACCTGTCCGACGCCTTCTGCCGCTGTGCGATCCCCGGTTCCAAGTGAGATCTCTTCTGACAGGACCTGTGATGATGTCAGAGGGGGGCGTTCCATCGCTGATTGGCTGCTCGCGGTCATGTGATATGTATCACATGACCGCGAGTGCCCAGGAACTCTGACGTCATCACAGCTCCTGTCAGAAGAGATCTCACTTGGAACCGGGGATCGCACAGCGGCAGAAGGCGTCGGAGAGGTGAAGTATTCATTCTTTTTTATTTTTCATTCACTTGCTTTTGTTTAATGTAGATTTCACAGTGTGTATTAATACACTGTGGAATCTAATGGGCGGCCACAGCTGTCACAGAGGGGAGGAGGAAGCAGGATTCTTCCTCCCCTCTGGGAGAATACGCAGGAGCAGCTGCGTAAACAATTGACATATCAATTGTTTACGGAGCTGCGTTTTCTCCCGGAAAACGCACAGCGTATTTTTACGCAATGTCTGCACTGCAAAGTGAATTTCCCATTCACTTTGCAGGCAGACAAAAGGCACATTGCGTATTTTGAAAAGCGCGCGTAAAAAAACGCGGCAAAATACGCAATGTGTGAATGCAGCCTTAGAAAAAAAACTAACATTGCTGAATGCCTGCATAAGCCTGGCACCTCTGGCTTCAGGCATTCAACACAGTGACAGCCAAGGCACAAGCATGGTGAATAGTGATGGACGAACTGGTCGGGATCTGTAGTGTTCGGAACCGGGGTTGGACTGTTAAAACAAGCAAACAGTTAATCAACGTGATATACTTACCGGGTCCGTGTTCTCCCTTCCTGCTGTGCAGCGGCGCTGCGTCACTTCCGGGCCGCTCGTTATCTTCTGGGCATATGTGATTGGCTGTTGGAGCCAATAAAGTGAATATTCCCAGAAGAATGAGTGGCCAGGAAGTGACGCAGCGCCGCGGCACAGCAGGACAGAAGAACGCGGACTTGGTAAGTATAATGATTATGTTTATTAACTTTTCCTTGCTTTAGCAGCTCCGACCTCACACCCGAACACTACAGACCCCCACTGGTTTGCCCATCACTAATTGTGAGCAGTGTCGGTCACTATCACCACTCGCTGCTCTGGCCGTGGCCATCGCTCTTTCCCCACACTCAGTTGTATTTGCATCTATTAAATGTGAAGACAATTGATGTGAGTATGGCACGGGACAGGAGCAGAGGAGCTGTAACCAGGGACGTCTATCAGAACGTGGGGTACTTCCGACATGCACCCCGTTGAAGACAACGCACACAGAGGACGTTGGCAGCACAATGACATCACTGCACTGAGCCGTTAAATGTCCACTGCTGCTCTACATACCAGAAGAGACGGAGGCTGCGCTGGATGAGGAGCTGGGATTAGGCGAGCATAACCTTTTTTTTATTCTGCTTAAATTATTTTGCTACTGAATGGGGAACATCATGCTGTATAGGAGCTGTGGGGACATCATATTGCATAGGAGCTGTTAGGACATCATACTGTATAGGAGCTGTGGGGACATCATATTGTATAGGAGCTGTTAGGACATCATACTGTATAGGAGCTGTGGGGACATCATACTGTATAGGAGCTGTGGGGACATCATACTGTATAGGGGGCTGTTGGGACATCATGCTGTATAGGGGGCTGTTGGGACATCATGCTGTATAGGGGGCTGTTGGGACATCATACTGTATAGGAGCTGTGGGGACATCATACTGTATAGGAGCTGTGGGGACATCATACTGTATAGGGGGCTGTTGGGACATCATGCTGTATAGGAGCTGTGGGGACATCATACTGTCATACTGTATAGGGGGCTGTTGGGACATCATGCTGTATAGGAGCTGTGGGGACATCATACTGTATAGAGGACTGTATTGGCAATCATACTGTATAGGGGGCAGTAGGCGCTATCATTCAGTATAGGGGGCTGTATTGGGAATCATACTGCATAGAGGTCTATAGGCAGTGCAGTGGCGCTCCTGCGGTTCAGTCACCACTATGGTACTGCACTTATCCTATAGGTTTAGCATCCTGACCATAGGTAAGAAGGAAAAGCTTTGCCGAGACCCCCAACACACACCTACCACTATCCAAACTCCAGGCCAAGTAGATGCTGGGCAGAAGAAATTCACATTCAGAGCAGTCCCCATCTAGAGGCTGAAGGGAGGAGTTAGGTGAAGGGTGAGAGGCAGAAGGGAGGAGTAAGTTCTAGGAGGTCAGGAGCCGGGGAAAGAGCAGGACACGTGGGTCAGCTGTGAATTCCAGGCCTGAGGATCCGAATCTGCAGCCGACCATCTAGGTCGGGCAGAAGAACTAGCTACACAGGGGTACCAACCCCAATTGGGCCTGAATATCTTTAGGACCGGCTGAGAAACTGGAGGTCACTGGGCTTCATGTACAGTGACTACCATCATGGACTTACCCAAGGCAAAGGAACTGTATAGGGTCAAGAGGACTTGCAAGGCAGTCGCTCGGGGGGGCCTGCAGTCACCTGCCTTTGGGACACTAGGAGGACAAGGGGTAGCAGAGTGTCAGAGAACAAGAGGGCAGCAAGGAAGGCATATCCCTGTGTCTTGGCAGAGTGGACACAGACTACTTGTTAGCTGGTCAGGCTGCAAACCTGGTGAATACAGTACCCCGGCTGGGTTGTGTCTGCAATGAACTTCAGTAAAGGTGACCAGTAACAACTGCAGAACCCGGTGTCTGACTTCTCATTTCTGCTCTTCTCTGCACCCCTGCACCTTCAGCCACTACAACCACCAACATCACCATACTACCTCCACTACACCCCAGGGGCCAGCTCCATCTGAGGGGAGTATTACATCTAGTTGCCAGACCATCCACCCAGTGTGGACTACTACATGCAGCGCTGGTCACCACTGACCAGAAACCTCACATGGCATAATGGCAAAAACTCTAACCTTATCCCCTTTTCAATAACCTCTTTAACATGCCCGGTATGGCCACAACCTCCAGGACTGCCACCGTGACATCCATCAGACTGAACCCGGATGGTCGAGTGCCCCGGCCCGGCGACCGAGGCAGCATCATACTGTATAGGGGGTTATGGGGACATCAAAGTGTAGGGGCTGTATTGGGACTCATACTATATAGGGGGCTGTAGGGGGCATCATACTGTATAGGTGACGCCATATTTTACAGGGACTGTGAGGACATCTTACTATATAGAGGGCTGTGTGAGTATCATATTGTATAGGAGGCTGTGGGGACATTATTCTGTATAGGGGCTGTAAGGGCAATGGTGGAATTGTGTTAATTCACGGTTTGTTTTTATTTAATTGCCTCAGTTCACGGAACAGCTAGAATTGGCGCATCCAGCCATAGTCACAGACACTGTCCATAAGTCACTATCACATTGCAGCCACCAATAAAATGTCGGTGCGCCGTGGTCCTAAATTTTATCCTCCCCCGTCATTTTGCAAACACCGAGAAGGGGATTAGTCACATCACACATGAGAAGATCCTGTCCACTTTTACTGCAGTTGTAAAGCAAGGATACCCAACATTCGGTGTCATGTAAAATGTGAGCAGCTGCTCCCCCTAGTGTTTAAAAATTGAAAAAGAACCAAGCACTTTAAATCTTTTTTTTATTTATAATTTATTCCATTAAAAGAAAACTAAAATCTTTAGTAAAAATGAAAACAATATTACATTTAGTGTTTAATTTTTTTTAATGAACCCTTAACCTTAAAGACAGTAACCTGGTGGATCTGTAACAATGACAGCTATATTATGAGCTATGCCTGACAGTGTGACACTTATATAAAATGAACCTCACCTTTAGTTGGGCATTTTCCATCTTTCCATCATTACTCTCCCCTACAACATTATCCATTTTTGTGTACTCTTCTTCTTAAAATGTGTTTTATTTCATTGAAAAAACAAAACAAAAACCCAATACTGCCCTGGTTGTTAATGATAGGTCACAAAGCAGCTAAGATAATGCTTTTTTGTGCCATATGATTTATTTTCTCACATTTTTATGTGTTCTTTTAAAAACAGCATTTGTCTTTGTGGGCGTGGTCAGCATCTGCCAGCACCGTGTGTGTATTTCCACAGCTTCTGAGAGCAGGCTGATAGTAAGCTGTGTGGGGAGCCAGAAGACAAGGAGTTAACTGGGATTGTGACTGAGCTGTGTAGAGCCAGATGACAGATCTTTCCTTGGCACAAGCTTCTGAGGAGTTTGCGGTGATCCTGACCTTCTGACACTGTTAGCAACTGTGCTGTATGCTGAGCTAATCTGACACATGGTTACCTCATGAGCTGCAGTCAGCAGTGTACTTGCACACACTTAGGACTAGGCCACTTAGATAGGGGGGACTGGTAATTTAGTAGGTCCCAAAAGGGGGTGGAGCTTAGGCTACAGTGAGAGAAGCAGGAAGTTAGTGAGAGAAGATAGTGGAGACAGTGCTGGGAAGGCAGTCAGGAAGGACAGGCCTGACAGCACAGCTGACAGGAGGGAGCCCCATCTTCAAGTGGGGGCCCAGGACAGAAGGTAACGGGCCAGGACTGGTTGGAGCCAGTTGATTGTGTTGAGGGAAAACCGGCAACGCAGGAAACCGAGGCAGATAGTAGTTCAGAAACTGGGTTGCTGACAGCGCCACAAGATACCTCTCCCCTCAGGACCACAAATAGATCCTAGACCACAAGAGTAATGGCCCGAGTACCGGTGGCGGAGAAGTAAGCGGCCCAGTTTGAATCGGTAAAGAGAAACCATGCCCCAGCGTAAGAGATCAGGGGACTGGCGGGGAGCTCTGCGAGGGTGGTAGAACTAGGAAGAAGGAAGGAGATCCTGAAAGACAAAGAACGCAAACATGTAGAGACTCCATAGGGGGAAGTCCTGAGCTGGCAACATCCACCCTGTAAACCAAACTGTAACGTGTCCTGTTTTACCATCTACCGGTACCTAGTAAAGTGGAGTTAAACTTTAACTGGTTTCCGTTATTATTCCTGCCGGTGCCCGGAAGGCTCAGCATCACCAGCAGCTCAGCAAAGGGGCAAGAACTGCAGCACCAACCATCATCACCATTACTGCCCACCCTCACCATCTTCCTTCACCGCTGCCCTGAGGTAATAGCTCCACCTGTAGGGAGCTGGACTATTCTCTGCTGCACCCACATCACCTCAGCGGCCGGCTTGCAGCGCCGGTACCATTTTACCGGAAACTACAGGTGGAGTCACGATCCTCTGTAAATACTCCCTTCTCTCCCACCATCTAACTCAAATGACAACCAGGGCACAGAACCGGGTTCCCGTCCACCCGTGACTCCCCATTCAAGTCAACAGCCCCGGTGTCCGAGTACCCCTAGCCCTGGCTGCATCAGTTACATGCCCGTATTCTTTGAAGATGGATCTGAGTGATAATAAACATGTGTCTGCTTCACACACAGCGTAGTGGGGCCACCTTGTGAAAGGTTTATGAATGGTTTTCAACCAGAATTTTCTAATGAAGTATATTTGCAGGTTTATTAAAATCACTTGCTCTACATTATTATTAAATAAAAATTTAAACGGTGGTTACGCTTTAAGTTTAGGAATCTCTCATGTGTAATTTTGGAATAATCATAAATAATTCCGTCTCCACTGAAAGATGCAGAAGCTATTGTTAAAGTATCATTAACCGTCACCCCAAAATAAATGTAAAGTTTGCATGCACAACAAAAAGAGAAGTTTCAAAAATCTCTATCACTAGATGAATTAAAGATGCAAACAGGACATTTTCTACTTACTCTTTGAATGAGAAAGCCCTATGTGCCCCCCCCCCCTCCAAAAAAAATTAAGGGGTAGACTAGGGGTACGGATACCCAAAATAATCTTGTCCATACAAAGGTTTAATCTATGGCCGTACTGCTGGAAACCATCTGCACTTTTTATATAACCAGCAAATCAAAAAATTACTGTACTGAAAGTGCAAACAGCGCAGGGACTTTCTGCTCCGTTATTTGCACAGATTAATATAAGGAAGTCACCAGACGAATCTGCACAGAGAGCGAGCAAGATTCTGTGCAATAACCTCAAAAATTCTGACATTCTTTAAGATAATTATAAATAAAAAAGTAAGGTGAAAAGACATAACGAGAGGGACATGAATAATCCGGGTTTACTAAGTGAAGACGAGAGAAAACAAGCCGAGGAAGCTAAAGAACTGACCCTACGACTGTTGGCCGATACTCTGAAAAAGAAGGAGAGTCTCCTGGTGGAAGATCCATGGAATTTTGAAGGCTTGATCTTCGAGAAGACCGACTATCCATTAATCACCAGAGATCTGGTGGAGGAGCTGATCTCAGAACTTGAGAAGGTGACATTTGCAAAAAATACAAGCCCTAAAGAAGAAATCGGAGTGAGTGCGTATGTATACCCCGACTCAGAGCAGAGAACCATCTATCTGTGTGCATCATTCTGGAAAATGGATCCAGAATCTAAATCTCAACAAAGCACAATCATCCACGAGGTTTCCCGATTCCTTGGATATGGTCACACAGTCCAGGAGAACAGTGACGGAGTGCAGAAGTCCCACAGTCCATGTTGTGTCCTCAGACCGCTGACTCAGTGGCTTCAGCCCTGATATCGGACATGGATCACCCCGGATCCTACACAGACGGGTCCTACTCCTGCTGTGGTGAGACCTCCCGGGACACCGTGTGCCAGAAATCAATAATGAGTGACTCTTTAAGGTAAGAGCTATTGTTATATACTGTATGTGAAATGTATTTTTTAAACCTATATATATTTTTTTACTCTTCCATAAAGCTTGTAGTGATTCCCTCACTGAGGTTGTTGGAGATACAGTCACAGTATTCCAATTCCAATTCCATTGGTTTATTACACCATAAACTGCATAACATAACCCGTCCATTTCAAATATGTACATCAGTGGAACATGAACGACATGAAGTCTGTCCCCATGGTGGATACATCCACCTGCTGGTATTTACATTGTCCTCTGACATTGATTACCTTCTAGCTCCAGTGGTCTCCTCACCACGTACCTTCCAGGATCCCGGCCACTTCCACCCATACCATCCCAGGTGCATTCCAGCGCAATGGTCGCCCAAGCACTGAGACTGAGACCCGGTCTGTGCCTTCCAGGACCTTGTCCAAGCCAGCCAGTGAGAGCCTTCCAGGTACTTTCCAGAGCCATCGCAGGCTCTGCACACAATCTTTGGACTTCATGCCCTCTAGGGCACCAGCTGGTCCCAAGCAAATAGTGGTCCCATGGTCCTTGAACCTCATGCCTTCCAAAGACAAGTTCTCCTAAGCATGAGATCTGGCCTACTGACCATACTTCTTCTCCAAGGCGCTCCTGCTCCCAAACGCAAAGAGACATATAATCACATTAACACAGAGATTATATCTCAGGTTGGTGAGGAACCAAGTTAGGCTGACGCCCTCTGTCTCTTTGGCTCACCTGCAACCCTGCACTTGTAATGCAATACCTCACCTATGGAACTACAAGTCTCAGCATAATGCATTAGTTAAACTTGCTGTGTGGTGCCCCTGCGGTCTGGTGCCACAGAGGGGTACTGCACCCAACCCACGGGTGTGGTATTCCTGTTCTCAATAAAATGGGATGGTAAGTCCAGACACCCACAAAAGCACCCAACACACCCGGTCCCAGGATGGAGGCAGACCGATAGAAGGAGGGCCCAGGTAGTCAGGGGTCGGCAGGGAGAAAGGTGGAGGGTGTGAAGTTAGTAGAGGAGCAGTCAGGAATTAGAAGAGGAGATAGAAAGGAAAACAACAGGAAGTAGCAGAGGAGAATGTGGGAATAGTAAGAGGAGAAGGCCCCGGAGGACTTGGGGCGAAGATGAGGCTCGTCCTGGGTTCCGGAACGCAGACTGCAGAGAGGACAGGGAACCCTAGGGGCACGGGCAGTGAGCGATCCACCCGTGCGCCCAAATCTAAGTGAAACGGAAGGGCAGGTTGAGAACCAGGGATCCGGCCCTGAAGGCGGTGAGGAGACTCTAACTCCAACCACGGAATCGGAAGCCACAGATTTAGAGGAGCTGTGACCAATTCCTGACAACATCCGCCAAGAAGGTAGCTTACTAGGGCCAGGGGACATAGCCGGTTGCCTGACAGGACCTGTGCTGCTGGATTGGGCACTGTGTGGGAGGCACGAGCAGGAATTAGGTGAAGGCAGCGACTGAAGAGAAGGAGCAGCCCGAGAAGGAAGGAACATAAAGGGGGTGTCCTGGATGAGCTGTCTCGGTTGCTGAGGACCATACGGACTGAGATTGTGCAAGGACTGTACCCTGTAATTCCACCAAGTGAAAAGCATAATGAACAGGTTTAGAACTCAGAACTGTGTGTGAGACTGTGCCACAGACGTCCTGCCAGGGAACCGCTCCAACTCCCCTACCCCGCAGAAACAACCCTGCTGGCCCTCCATCACCGAACAACTCACCGGTTACCCTGGGAACCTGCTCCACTCGTGGAGAGCGAAACCATCACAGCTGTCATCCCATCATCCCCAGAGGTCCGACCGAACGTGCCACTAAAGCCAAACACCAGGGTGGCTGTCACACAACACCATCCCTATAATCCCTATATCCTCCCGAAACTTTAATTGACTGCTCTGAGGCCTAGTCACACCACCTTGACATCCCATTCCCTGATGACACCGCCAGACCCGCTCAAGTATCCCATGGCCCCCATGGGGCATGTCAGCTGAACTACAAGTCCCAGTATACACATTTCTGACTTCAATATCACAGATCACAACCTGCCTCTTTGACATATCCAAGTTGGATTTGATTATTGAATCGTACTCGACTATGCAAGCCAATGAGTGCATGTAAAATATGTGGATGACATCCGAGTGCCAGTCTGATTTTCACGGCCTGACTGAATGCAGAAGATGAAAACATTTTTTTCTCCATCTTCTCCAGATCTGAACAAATCAGATCATATTCTGATCAGTTTCATTTGCATATTGGACCTGATTATATCGGATAGAAAAACACAGATGTCTTCACCTGGTCTATAGCTGATAAATGAATAATTAGTAATTAAAAAATGCATAACTAGATAATAAAAGAAAAAAAGTTTTCAGCACAAAAAGTTTAGATTTTTACAATTAAATTTTCTTTCTTAAATAAAAAATTACGTAAATAAAAAAGGCATTATTTCTTTATTTTTCAGCAGATTGACGGCAAAGTGGAACAAATATTGCGTTGGCAGAAAGATATTGGTGATGAGAATGTTACCGTTAATAAAGAAGCAGAAAAGTGTGATGGAGATCCAGATACCCCGGGTGATGGGATCCATAGATCTGGAGAGGAGGCAGGGCTTGTCGTATAGAGACAGACATTCCTTTTCCAGATACGGCCACTTTTGATGAAGAGATGGATACTGCTATAGAGAAGGTGAAGAAGGATTGCCCGTGTTAAGAAAACAGACAAATCTGTTGACGACGCAAATCAGTTCTCTAAAGAAAAGATGGATATGCTACAGACGCAGACCAATCTATGGGAGATGCAGAAACATCTGCTAAAGAGGCAAAACAACTGGTTAAAGGTGATGGATAACGCTCAAAAGACCAAAGATGATGCGAAAGACACAAGGTCACATGGTGAAGACAATGGCCGATATGGTTGTAAGACAAGTAGATGAATGATGGGAAAGACAAAGACCGATATGGTGAAGATACTGGGCGACATGTTGCAGACACTCAACAATATGTTGGACGCACAGGCTGATATGTGAGGTTAAGTAGCAGTTCAGGCAAATTTAGGCCCTAAATGTTCTACAATTTCACAGAAAAAAATTAAAATATATTACAGTATACAGGGTTAACTACCCAATGGTGCCAAAAAGATATAAAAGTGAAATATTATCTTGTACAATGCACATTTAACTATAGAACAGATGAGGTAAAATGATCACCATTGTGATTTATATAGCTCCTTTATTAATACAATCCATCATTTCCAATCTGAAAAAACATCAGCTGTTGAGGGTGAGATGCCAAGGACCTCAACTATTTGCTTACCCCTTGTCAAAATAACTTAATCAAGTGCATGCTCGAAGAAATTATATCAGACAGAGTCAAATATATAGAACTTCTCTTGATGAGTAGGCACACAAAAGTGTCTTTATTTTTTCACATTAGCTCTATACAGCATAAAGGAGGGTGGCAACAGGGAGTAGTTTCTATAGCATTCAATCAATCAGTAGCGTCCGAGTCTTCACATAGATAAAGTTTTAATTAGTCTTGTCTTTATATGGTTATGACTTACTTGTTGAACATTCTCCTTACATTCCAGAGTGTTCTTCCGGGAGGTGCCACACTACATCATCAGTTCACTATATAACTGGTTGTAACTGGTTCACACAGGACATGAAGCAAAATATAAGTGCATATATCCCACAAAAAATATATCTATATGTATCTCAAGGTTTCAAAATACATACAATATACATAACTAATATAACATATATATATTTATATATATTAAGGTTTCATAGAATGTAGCAGAATATAGGTATAGATTTTTGGTACAATATATATCAGGGTTTTATAATGATTTTTAGCAGATTTTAGAATCTTATCCTTAACACAAGAACTTTTTCTCCAACTTAAGAAGTTATTCTCAAAATTAAAAGCTATCCACATGATGGGTAATAACTTGCTAATCAGTGGGGTCCGACCACTCGGATTATTTAGGAAACCACTTTCTGATGATTGGTCCAAGGTAGTAGAAGTTTGTATGTGTTGCATAGTTGTTTTGATTGTTTAAATTTGATATATCATGTTCAGTAGCGTAGCTTCAGGCCCAGGGGCCCCGATGCGAAGGCTCCACCGGGGCCCCCAATTATTGCAAATCTTTAATAGAATTAGTCTTTTTCTATGGGCCAAAGGGACTTTTGGGGCCCCCTAGGCTGCAGGGGCCGGGTGCGATTGCAACCCCTGCACCTGTTTTAGTTACGCCCCTGATCATGTTGCATGGAAACAGATATATATATGAAAAGAGATCATGGATTTTACATCACTTGTATCAATAAAGTCACATGGTGAAAGTCCCACAGTACAATATAAAGATTTAAATGAATGTACTGAGTCATGGGATAGTGTGGGGTCAGCATAAGCATCCATACCTGTGAGAGTGTACAGAGAGCATAAAAAGTGTCTGCTTCTCACCATTAAAGACTAGACGCAGACTGACAGCCAGGCCAATGGAAGGAGAAGCATTGGAGTTTGGAAGAGAGTGCCTGCACTAAAGCTAGCTAGAAGTGGGAGTGAGTAGCACTCATTATAGATTTATTACCATGAGGACATGAAACAGTAACTTATGCTAAGTAAAAGAAACTTTATTAGGTGAATTTAAACATACATATTATATATTACTAATATTAAAAATGAAATAAAGGTTGCTGGAAATAAGCAAGGACATTATACCGTACACACCAGGACAGAGTAATTAAAGTAGTAATTTCTTAAGCTTCCTAGTTCCTAGTAATGTGGACAATGAGTAGTCATAAATCACACCCAACAGTGTTGTAATAGTATATCTATCTACACAATACAAAGTGCAAAGAAACAAATGGGTAAAAAGCACATATGTCATGCCACGGTGTTATATTGTACTTGTGGCGCCCCTGCGGACCGGTCGCCACTAAATGGCATAGCAGCTGGAATTGGTAAGTCGGTCACCTCACACAAATACCCAACACATCTTCCGCCAATTCTAAGTTACTTCATGTCTAGCAACGGGATAGCGGGAAGAGCTAGGTGGAGGGTGGAGAGTTAGGACATGACCCGGTAAGGGCTGGGAACACCAGAACAGGAGGGAACGCACAACACCAAGTTCAGGAGAGTAGTTAGTTAAGTGGAGGAGTTGAGGAGAGACAAACGAAAAACACCCGACAGCCTAGTTACCAGACACATCAGACAGAGAGAACCCGGACCTGGCGGCCAGAGCCACCAGATAGCTAGCCCGGGTCCCAGGCTGTATACCAAGGGAAGAAGAAGGGGGTCCAAGGTATGTCTGAGTCAGCGGGGAAACACTGAGGGACCAGGCCGGTACCAGAGTGCCGGCTCTGCTGAAGTGGCAGGGAAGCTGTACGCCCCAACCACGAACCCCAGCAGGGTGCAGGGTCTTTATGTCCCGGGCCCAACCCCCAGCACAGCGAAAGGAAGGCTGTCAAACTAAGGCTAGGAGACCCGGAAGGGTGCCCACAGAGAGAAC
The DNA here is from genome assembly GCA_033576535.1 of Allobates femoralis. Taxonomy (NCBI): domain Eukaryota; kingdom Metazoa; phylum Chordata; class Amphibia; order Anura; family Aromobatidae; genus Allobates; species Allobates femoralis. The sequence goes on from JARQOC010000011.1 coordinate 12,691,393, forward strand.
GTGACTGCTAGACTGTAACTAGTGTGCAGAACAGAGAGGAGAGGCCCAAGAGGAGCATGAGAGGGGGTGTCGCAGACAAGCCGTCCCAGCTGCTAACACAAGACTAGAGCCGCTACTGCACTGACTGTGTGTTGCTGTAAGAACTTCCAAGCAAGAAGTAAACCTGGTAAAGCTCAGAACTGTGTAAGACTCTGATTGTGTGCCTGGGAGGTATCGTGAGCTGGCAGCAGGAGGTTGCCTGAGGATATTGAGAACTGTACACTTCATTCTGCATCATCTCTGCGGTAGCCCTGGAGACCAGCTCTACTCGTGGAGGGCACAACATACCGGCTGCAACCCCCATCATCCACAGAGGTCCCGATTGCAGCGGTGGCTACATCTGGACATAAACCACGGGTGGCATTACGACCATTTATACAAACTTCTTTTCTACCCCCCTTTTTATTGACTCGCCTGGGACCACGGAGCTGGGTCACAACACCGTGAAATCCTGCAGCCCCAGAAGACGACGAGAGGGCCTGGTTCTGAGTACCTCACGGTCCCGGTGGGTGACTCATACTTGCTGTCCCAACGCACATTTAAGGCTGGTTTCACACTAGCGTATGGCTGTGTTGTGCTGGGATGCATAGCAGTGTGTGCATCTACGCATCCTCTGTGCTTCCCCATGTTTAAAATTCAATGTCTTTGTGCCTTAAAGCAGAAGGGTAGATATAGCAAGAGATTGTTACAGACCTGGAATCCTGTGGTAGTTTTGCAACTTGAACTGTCACATGCAGAAGTATAAAAAGCAACGGACAATCGTGGTGAGACAGGAGACCCTCAAATTCCTCAACAAGCGGGCAATAGGTTCTTCTGTACAGTTACTATGCCCTACTGCAAAAGGAGCATGCGTAAATCCAGACAGCGAGAATTCAGGGTTAAAAATCTTTAGCCATCTTGGCTGTGGAAGTCAGAGACAGAATTCTAGGCATTAGGTCTGGCTGTAAATTTTGTGGTAAAGGGAAGGATGAACTCTCAGGCCTGGAGCCTGGAAGTGGTGAGGGGAGACCTCACAGGAGCTCTGCTCTGTGTCACATCTTGTACCAGACTGCGGAATTTCCAGCTCTTGTCTGTCTAGACAAGACTGGAGTAATTCCACCTACACTGAGCCTTGTGTCTGTGTCACCGGCCAATAGGACAACGCTCAATTCACATGTCAGATCTTTACAATGCAAAGGGGATATAAACTATACCTTTTACCAGTAGATGGTGTTGGAACACAACAGATGAGAAGTGCATTTAATATGACAAATGAAAAACACATGAGATTTAAATTAATCTAAAACTCACTAATAACAGTAAAGGGGTAGCTAGGGAGTGGGCTGCAGGGTACACGGCTATTCACAGTCCAGAGACAGACATAATCTGGATCGGTTCACTACATATCCACAGGAGGCCTCGCGAGGAAGAGACTGAAACGTGCGTTGGGGCGGCAAGGACACCATGACATAAGTGCTCTTTATCCATTTGTTTCTCTGCACTTTGTATTTTGTAGATTTGATACTATTTACAGCCCTGTTAACATGATTTATGAGAACTCTATCTACTTTACTAGGAATCTTAAGAATACACTACTCTGTTCATTATAGCCATTATACTTGAATGCAGTTTACTCTGCCCTAGTTTGTCTGGTATTTATAGTGTCCTTGCATACTTGGCATTAGTTACTCTTTCATGTCCTCTTTTGTCATATATCCTTATATATACCAGCAATAGAACCTCTATGTGGCTGTGGTTTGTGAATATATGTATTGCCTATTAGGTATGACCAAATTGATTCACAGGACCCTGTGCATGCCATACAGACTAGTCAAAATTTAAGGCAGAGTTGTTGGCATGAAGGAGGCCTTATGCAGGACTACTGTTCGGAGAACATGGAATTCAGATATGATGTTATTCACTCATTTCTATTTACAATGTATGTAACTGTTAAAACATATGTGGCGCCCCTGCGGTACCGGTCGCCACTAGAAGGCATAGCAACCAGGATCGGTAAGTCCAGTCATCCCAAACACACACCCGACACCCCCCAGTCCCAAGTCTAGGGAGTCTATGCCCAGCAACGGGAAGGCGGGAGTAGACAAGTGGAGGGTGGAAGTTAGGACAGGACCCGATTAGGGGAGAAACCAAAAACCAAACAACACCAAGTGCAGTCAGCAGTGAGCCAAATACCACCAGACAGACAAGTACAGTCAGAAGGAGAGGCGAGAACACCACAAGGGACTGAGAGAACACGGGCCAGAAGGAGGGCGAGAACATCACACGGGACTGAGAGAACACGGGCCAGAAGGAGGGCGAGAAACATCACACGGGACTAGGAGAACACGGGCCAGAAGGAGAGGCTAGAACATCACACGGGACTGAGAGAACACGGACCCGGCGGCCTGAGCCACCATGAGGCTTGTCCAAGTCCTGGGCTGCAGACCGTAGAAACAGATAGAGGGAGTCCTAGGGACACAAGTGAGCAATCCATCGGTATACCCGAATTGGTAAGAAAGCTGAAGGACTGGGGCAGAGGCCCTGATGATTTATGCTTCAACCACAAAACCCGGCGGGGTGCGGGATGTTTATGACCAAAAGCCCACAAAGGAACATGAAAGGGGGTGACATGGACGAGCCATCCCGGCTGCTTCCAAACTACCGGAGCCGCTACTGCACTGAGTTGTAAATTGAAAGTGAAGTAAACCCGATTAAAGCTCAGCACTGTGTGAGACTGTGATTTCCGCACCTAAGGAGAGGTAGACTTGTTCACCGAGCCGGCAGCAGCGGCTGTGTGACTGTGAACTCTGCCAGCAAGCACAGCCCCGCTGGCTCCCCTATTCCCTAATTCACCTACACACAATTTTCGGTTGCCCTGGGGACCCCCTCTTCCCGTCTCCCATCCTCGCTGCTACTCCCATCATCCCCAGCAGTCCCGACTGCAACAGCAGCAATACCGGCTGCATTTCACGGGTGGCGTCACGACAAACCTTTTATTTTTGTTTTTATTTTAATTTCATCCATTTTTCAATACCCCCTTTTTACTGATCGCCCCGACCGGGTCACGCCACTGTGACATCCAGACAACGACGAGAGGGACCGGTTCCGAGTACCCCACAGTCTACGCCAGGGCGAGTCACATAAATAAGTCTATGTTTCTCGCCAGTAAAAGTTAGACACGGACAGATAACCCGGCTATAGGAATAGAAGCTGAGGAGTACTACACAGTGTTAAAGATAGCTAGGAGTGGGGGTGAGCACCATTCACTATATATGTATTACCAAATATATACCCATGGGAGTCTACAGAGAGCAGAAAGGCTGTCTATTTCTTGAATATAAAGATCTCAAACTGAGTGACAGCCTGGCCGATAGAATAAGACGTGGAGTCCAGAAGAGTGTCTGCACTAAAACTAGAAAGGAGTGGGGGTGAGCACCCCTCCCTATAAATGATAAACTGCCCTGGAGAAAGGTGAGATGCTCCTGATGAGCTGACTGTGTCAGTATTGCTAAGGCTTGGAATTATTAAAGAATCTGGTCAATCACTATTCATTTTAAGTTCTAGTAAAAGGTCTAGATTAAAGTTTCGGTCTAAAATTGGGCTTTAATTAAGTATGGGGTCTGAGATTTCAATTAATATGACAAAGGAGACAGACCAGCCAACCTGCATGATTGTACCACCATTGGTAAGAAAGAGGCGTTTCACCACAGAAGGGAACAGACACGCTTATTTATGTGGGTAACAAGACAAAAATGACTTGCAGCTCTGGAGTATAATACAGGAGGTGACTCAGGATCAGTAATGTAATGTATGTACACAGTGACTGCACCAGCAGAATAGTGAGTGCAGCTCTGGAGTATAATACAGGAGGTAACTCAGGATCAGTAATGTAATGTATGTACACAGTGACTGCACCAGCAGAATAGTGAGTGCAGCTCTGGAGTATAATACAGGAGGTAACTCAGGATCAGTAATGTAATGTATGTACACAGTGACTGCACCAGCAGAATAGTGAGTGCAGCTCTGGAGTATAATACAGGAGGTAACTCAGGATCAGTAATGTAATGTATGTACACAGTGACTGCACCAGCAGAATAGTGAGTGCAGCTCTGGAGGATAATACAGGAGGTAACTCAGGATCAGTAATGTAATGTATGTACACAGTGACTGCACCAGCAGAATAGTGAGTGCAGCTCTGGAGGATAATACAGGAGGTAACTCAGGATCAGTAATGTAATGTATGTACACAGTGACTGCACCAGCAGAATAGTGAGTGCAGCTCTGGAGTATAATACAGGAGGTAACTCAGGATCAGTAATGTAATGTATGTACACAGTGACTGCACCAGCAGAATAGTGAGTGCAGCTCTGGAGTATAATACAGGAGGTAACTCAGGATCAGTAATGTAATGTATGTACACAGTGACTGCACCAGCAGAATAGTGAGTGCAGCTCTGGAGTGTAATACAGGAGGTAACTCAGGATCAGTAATGTAATGTATGTACACAGTGACTGCACCAGCAGAATAGTGAGTGCAGCTCTGGAGTATAATACAGGAGGTAACTCAGGATCAGTAATGTAATGTATGTACACAGTCACTGCACCAGCAGAATAGTGAGCGCAGCTCTGGAGTGTAATACAGGAGGTAACTCAGGATCAGTAATGTAATGTATGTACACAGTGACCGCACCAGCAGAATAGTGAGTGCAGCTCTGGAGTGTAATACAGGAGGTAACTCAGGATCAGTAATGTAATGTATGTACACAGTGACTGCACCAGCAGAATAGTGAGCGCAGCTCTGGAGTGTAATACAGGAGGTAACTCAGGATCAGTAATGTAATGTATGTACACCGTGACTGCACCAGCAGAATAGTGAGTGCAGCTCTGGAGTATAATACAGGAGGTAACTCAGGATCAGTAATGTAATGTATGTACACAGTGACTGCACCAGCAGAATAGTGAGTGCAGCTCTGGAGTATAATACAGGAGGTAACTCAGGATCAGTAATGTAATGTATGTACACAGTGACTGCACCAGCAGAATAGTGAGTGCAGCTCTGGAGTATAATACAGGAGGTAACTCAGGATCAGTAATGTAATGTATGTACACAGTGACTGCACCAGCAGAATAGTGAGTGCAGCTCTGGAGTATAATACAGGAGGTAACTCAGGATCAGTAACGTAATGTATGTACACAGTGACTGCACCAGCAGAATAGTGAGTGCAGCTCTGGAGTATAATACAGGAGGTAACTCAGGATCAGTAATGTAATGTATGTACACAGTGACTGCACCAGCAGAATAGTGAGTGCAGCTCTGGAGTATAATACAGGAGGTAACTCAGGATCAGTAATGTAATGTATGTACACAGTGACTGCACCAGCAGAATAGTGAGTGCAGCTCTGGAGTATAATACAGGAGGTAACTCAGGATCAGTAATGTAATGTATGTACACAGTGACTGCACCAGCAGAATAGTGAGTGCAGCTCTGGAGTATAATACAGGAGGTAACTCAGGATCAGTAATGTAATGTATGTACACAGTGACTGCACCAGCAGAATAGTGAGTGCAGCTCTGGAGTATAATACAGGAGTGACTCAAATTTTTATGTTAATTTATTATATATATATATATATATATATATATTACAGTATATATAGAAAGTATTTATAGGTTAATGATTCCTTTAAGGAAACAGAATCTTTATAGTATTGTAGGAAGTGATCTCTCATTTCTTTTCTCGCCCAGTGATAAGTGAGAATGGAAAGTGAAAACTCGGAGGGTTTATAAGTCGAGGACTCAGACGGTGATAGACTTTTACCTCTGTGACTCGGAGACATGTGTGACTACTTTGAGCTGGGGCCGATGGCGGAGGACGAGGATAGGATGGCGGTGGAGTCTCACATCATTACTCTGAATATTCTGGACGATGCATTGAACAAGAAGGGGTGGCTGCTGGCAGAGCCGGGGAAATACTACGGACAGTGGGGTTCGGACGCTCCTCTGATCGGCCCGCAGCTCGTACAAGATCTTATACAGACTCTGCAGCAGGTGCAGCTCCTCAAATATTACAAAACCAAGTTTCGCCCTGGTCGTGTTGCCGTCATCTACCCAGTGCCAGGTGCACCCGTCATTGGCTTACGCCAACAATTTTGGCGAAGACAAGACAATTTGGGACCCTGCTCCCGTCCGGGGGCATTAATCACAGCAGTTGCCCAAATTTTAGAGCGTCGTGATGATGATGATGAGGAGGAGGAGGAGGAGGAGTTCTGCATAAGGACAAGGATGAGAAAAGGCCTCAGATTTGGCCTAAGTGTCGACTGTATCTGCGAAGCCTTCGAAATCTGGATGAGTCACAAAGGACGTTACGAGAATGGTTCTTACACCTGTTGTGGGGAGACGTCTGTATACTCTGTCTGTGAGGACTCTAAGATGAGGTAACTCAACGGGAGGGACATAGGGGGTGCAAGGGCAGAATTAGTACCCCTGCCTGAGGAAGCCTGAAGCCCCTCCTTCATATAACCCCATAATATGCCAGGATTATGACTTGTAGGAGGCAACAATCAGTAGATTAGCCAAGTTGATGGAAAGAAAGGTGCATAGATAAGGTAATACCCGGTAAAAATCGGAATATGATAATAAGTAAAGTTTCTCCCCTTGCATAGTTGTGTCAGACACAATCACTATCAAAAGTTTGTAATCACGGCTGCTGCAGACCCACAAAGTGAAAATCTTAAAGCCAAAGATAGGAAAAGGGTGCTACCGTGTTTCCTTAAAAATAAGGCATCCCCAAAAGTAAGATGTAGTAGGGGGTTTGCAGAAAAGCTAAATATAAGGCACCCCGAAAATAAGACACACCAAACTTCATTTTTTTTAAGCATGCCCGCCTACCAGGGAACGCAGCTGTGATTCTAGATATTTACGTTACTAGCCGGCCGCTGTATTTATTCGGCGGCACACAGCTCTCTCAGCTGACGTACATGTACGGGAAGCCGCCGGCCAATCAGATGCCAGCAGCTGCCAGCCAATCAGACACCAGCGGCGGATCGGTGAGAGTGTGTGTGAGAGTGTGTTTCTTTCTTTCTGCAGGTACCTTAATGGGGATATTGAGGGCTGCATGGGGTTGATGGGGGCTGCAAGGGAATATTGGGAGTTGCATGGATATGATGGGGATATTGGGGGCTGCAAGGGGATGATGGGGATATTGGGGGCTGCATGGAGATATTGGGGTTGCGAGGGGATGATGGATATATTGGAGGCTGCAAGGGGATATTGGGGGCTGCATGGAGATATTGGGGGCTGCAAGGGGATGATGGGGATATTGGGGGCTGCATGGAGATATTGGAGGCTGCAAGGGGATGATGTGGATATTGAGGGCTGTATGGGGTTGATGGGTGCTGCAAGGGAATATTGGGAGTTCCATGGATATGATGGGGATATTGGGGGCTGCAAGGGGATGATGGGGATATTGGGGGCTGCATGGAGATATTGGGGTTGCGAGGGGATGATGGATATATTGGAGGCTGCAAGGGGATATTGGGGGCTGCATGGAGATATTGGGGGCTGCGAGGGGATGATGGGGATATTGGGGGCAGCATGGAGATATTGGGGGATCGCAAGGGGATGATGGAGATATTGAGGGCTGCAGGGGGATGATGGGGGCTGTAAGGGGATGATGGAGATCATGGAAAAATAAGACATCCCCTAAAAAAAAGACATGGCGCATCTTTGGGAGCAAAAATTAACATAAGACGCTGTCTTATTTTTGGGGAAACAGGATAGTTGCGCTGCCGGATTTCGGATTTATCTGGCAGCACAACTAGCACCCTTTTTCCTATCTTTGGCTGCAAGAGTATTATGACTTGGTCATGGTTGGTGGGGTTGATGGTAAAAAGTTTGCATGGGGTTAGGAATGTAAATACAGCACAATCTGATTTAATGCGGCTATTTATTAGAGCTAATTTGCATACTTATTTCTATGAAGCATTTCATGAAAGTAGGTGTCGAAATTGGTTCTCCTCGGTGGGAACCAGCACCTCCGCACAGGTATTGTGTCTGTATCGAACATTGGAAGAAAAGAACATTACTTCTTTCGCAGGTCAAGACACGTCTGTTCATTTGTTTTTTTCAATCTCTCTTCCTTCTTCCCTATAGATTTCTGACCTTAGTAACTAAGTAACAGAAACTAATTGTATCATTGTGTGGAATCTTCTGAATGGAAAGGGCAGGCGTCATAGAATAAAAACATCATCATAGAATGAAAACTACAGCTGTCACCGCTATAAAGTAGAAAAAAAAAATGTCTTCATATGCATCAGCCTCAATAATTTTAAATGTGTAAATGGGGTAACAAGGTCGGGTAAAATAAAAGCTGTGGTTAACACTAGAGGGGAGTCAGAATCCCAAAAATCATTTGGGGTTTGATTTATCCTCCAAAAATTAATTCAACCTGAATAGAAAGTGCTTCAATGTATCAAACGTCCCAGACAAGACACATGAAACACTCTGCGGTCTCCTAGGAAAGTATCCAACCCCTTAGGAGTTCTATTTTTAAATTTATATTAAATGTATTTAAAAATATATAATTTTTTTGAAAATGATTATTTTTAATAATATAACATGCCAAATGGACAACTGACAACCTTGCCCTGCATCTGCTGCTACTGACTGGACAGCTGGTGCCAACAATGCTGCGGCTGCTACATGTGATACAGCCTTACAGGCAGGTATTGAAGCACAGGAGTGTCCTTTTATATTACTCTGGGCTTTGCCTCTCAGTCTGCACCGATCAATATTTGGGTGTTTTTTTTCTTTATTCCTCCCCTGTGGGCTTGGCAGTCTGATGTAAGCCATACCTTCTCCTTCTCATTCAGGGTGGAAGGGGGTTTGGCTTACAGCAGACTACCAAACCCACAGGGGAGGAATAAAGAAAAAATATAGTGATGTCATGCTGCTCATGTCAATCACCTGATGCACTAATATAGAGGTGGTTAAATCGGGGTGGTTGGTTCCCTTTAATGGTTGCACTTTAATGCAGAAATTAAAGCAATATTGGATGCGTCAGAAGCAGATACTGCACAGGTGCAAAGAAAAAAGGATACACTGCTGAGGTGCTAATAATGAGTGTCGCACCTCACAGACTAAGCTAGAATTAATGATGGTGTCTAAGATGATTAATGGCTGTAATTTGGTGCAGAAAATGGGACAATATTGGGTGCAGCAAAAGTATGAAGGTGCAGACTGTGTGAAATTCAGCACTGACAGCATCACGTCATTGTCTAACACAGGGTCAGTGACTGTGGGTGCTGACCACATGGACCAGGGCTCATTGCACTGAATGCCTAATCTCCTTAACTGTGGGCAGAACACTACCTAGACAACACAGGGTGAGGGAACCACACAATGGTTACACTGTATTGGATCTCCAACAGTCAAAGGCATATAACACATACTCAGCAAGACCACTCAATGTGTAAGAAGCATCAGAATCTTACCCTTCCGCTGACTCACCAGGGATTAGAATATTCACGCCTTCGGGGCTTCCAAGGCCAACTACCCCAGTCCAGCAGCACCCTGCTTTTGGCGGGCACCCACTGGGAAGGGATAGCGGCAAGCTTATGAAGTTAACTGAGCCAGGTGCCCGAATTGTCCCAACCTGGGTATCTTCCAGCCAAATCCTAGGTTCCTAGGCTGAACTCCTGTAGAATATGATCCAGCGCATGATTTTCTAACAGGGACTAAAGTCCCTAGGCTAAAGTCATGTAGCATATCACAACTAGTGACTGAAGCAAGTCATTTTTATACCCTGAACCTTCACTCAGGGTATTGTGTTCTTACAAGATTGGTTCAGATAAGCCTGTTCTCTTATTGATCAGCAGTTCAATACAACTGCATAATTTTCCTCTGAATGCTGTAGACAGAGGGGGCTTATGTAATATACATAAAGTTTCCAATCTTCAAACCAAGACAATGGAGGCTCCAAGCAGTCTGATAAAAAACAATGACTTACTTCTCATGAGTTAACAAACAAATGAACAATACTTATATCTGCGCTGGGTCCTATGCAAATATTAATATTCCTACAATACTAATATTGAAGGGTCATTACACGGAACCCATCAATTACCTTCAAGCAGCAACAAGGGCCTAAACAGGGTTCCCCTCAATAGACCAATTAATAGCCAGCTCCAGTGTTCCCACATTAATTATATATACAAAAGAACAATACGTCTGGCCTAATTAATAATATTTAACCCACGACACACATTGTATAATATCTCACCATAAATGCCTTTCCTCTCTCCTTTCCAAATTACTCACAATATGGCAGCTGCATCTCCTACTTGAGCTTTTATTGTGACTTCGAGTCATTAGTAGCCTCAGACCTATAGTCCTTCATGATTGTCTGTGCTATAGGGAGTGGTTATAATGATTCTTGAGGTTGAATGACTAGTCATCTCTGTTTTATGCTATTTGTAACATGACTGAGGCCATATTAGGCGTTTCGTTGCAAACAAATTTGTAAAATTATGGGTATTGCAAACGTCTGAAAAAGTAATTCCAAAATCAATTTCTGCAGAAATCATCAACTCATCGTGTTTCTAATTGTCACCATTAAAAACTATTCTCATGATTGCCTGGTAGGAATTGAAAGTATCTGCACAGGGGAACACGTCAATGGTGGTATTCTCTACACTGGATGGAGTTCCTCTATAAGTAATATGTATTCTGCTTCCTCTATAGGTTTTTTCTGCATAGTGAAATGGATAAAGAGCAGAGAACGATCGCAGAAAATTCTAGAGAGGCAGCTTTGAGTATCCTGCATGACGTCCAGAATAAGGGTCTCTTTGTGGATAATTCACATGAAGAGCAATCCATGACATCGCTCCCTCTCATCACCGAGACCCTTCTAAGAGACCTAATGAAGAAACTGTGCATGGCGACATTCAAGTGTGACAAAAAGCCGAGAAACGACCTGCTCTTCGCCTATCCCGCTCCACAGGACGTGGCATATCTCTGCCCTCTTTTCTGGAAACAAAAACCTCGGCTGGATAAGGGATCTCAAATTGGAACATTAATTCTCTGCGCAGCACAAATGTTGGGCTACAAACACGTCCTCGATGGGACCAGTAACCCTGAAGAGCCCAAGGTGAGTCGGGAAGGGAACTCCATGAAGGCCGATGACATTTGTGCTGCATTTGAGATTTGGATGAACCATCGGGAACCGTACACGGAGGGTTCCTACTCCTGCTGCGGGGAGGATGTCCAGGACTCGGTGTGCACACGATCCTTAATGGCGTTGGAGTTAAGGGACTTACAGCCGGTGGAGACTACAACACAAGAAGACGACGGTGAAAGAGTCCCTGTAGGCCAATAAACTTTAAAGGAACACTGGTAAATCAGGACACCTAAGAGATACCGGATGGGCATATTTCAGGGTCCATTCACAAACCGCATTGCCACAGGTCTCTCTACCCAAACTCGCAACCCTATAGACACATATAAGCTGCAAGTTGGGGTCTGTAGTCCATATACTAACCAAAATATGCTCATCTGAACTCGCCCTAAAGCTGAGCAGGGGGGCATTACTTACTACAAACAGCCTCTGCAAGGGCTGATTTGGGGCATCGAAATGTCCGAAATGTCAATTCTCAAAGGGATCTCAGAAACAAAGGAGACTGGACAAACCCTTAAAGGGATATTCTCATAGGAGCTGTCATCATTGGGGAAGGGTCCACCACCACTGAGGAGGTGTCATCATTGGGGAAGGGTCCACCACCACTGAGGAGGTGTCATCATTGGGGAAGGGTCCACCACCACTGAGGAGGTGTCATCATTGGGGAAGGGTCCACCACCACTGAGAAGGTGTCATCATTGGGGAAGGGTACACCACCACTGAGGATGTGTTATCATTGGGGAAAGGTCCACCACCACTGAGGATGTGTTATCATTGGGGAAAGGTCCACCAACATTGAGGATGTGTCATCATTGAGGCTGGGTCCACCAACACTGAGGAAGTATCATCATTGGGGAAGGGTCCACCAACACTGAGGATGTGTTATCATTGGAGAAAGGTCCACCACCACTGAGGATGTGTCATCCTTGGGGCTGGGTCCACCAACACTGAGGAGGTGTTATCATTGGGGAAGGGTCCACCACCACTGAGGACGTGTCATCCTTGGGGCTGGGTCCACCAACATTGAGGATGTGTTATCATTGGGGAAAGGTCCACCACCACCGAGGTGGTGTCATCATTGGGGAAGGGTCCACCAACACTAAGGATGTGTTATCATTGGGGAAGGGTCCACCAACATTGAGGATGTGTTATCATTGGGGAAAGGTCCACCACCACTGAGGTGGTGTCATCATTGGGGAAAGGTCCACCACCACTGAGGTGGTGTCATCATTGGGGAAGGGTCCACCAACACTGAGGAGGTGTCATCATTGGGGAAGGGTCCACCACCACTGAGGATGTGTTATCATTGGGGAAGGGTCCACCACCACTGAGGAGGTGTCATCATTGGGGAAGGGTCCACCAACACTGAGGATGTGTTATCATTGGGGAAGGGTCCACCACCACTGAGGATGTGTTATCATTGGGGATGGGTCCACCAACACTGCGGCCTCTTCAGTTTGCTGATGCTCCTCGCTCATATCAGGGTATCCCTATAATCTAGTGACTGGTAATGGACAGGGGGCTCTGCATTGCATTGGAAATTCTCAAGTGGTAATCTGATAGTAACAGCATACTACACTGGTGCGACAATTTTAGTTTGCACAATATTTCTTGACATTGAATGTATCATAATAAAATCCTTATCCTAAATTATTTCTTTTAACCATAATGTATTTTTTTTTTATTTTTCATATGATCTATATATTATAAAAAAAAAAAAAACAACTAAATTTTCATGTTAGTGACTAGGCCCAATATTCAACACTCACCTCTTGTTGGACACATGAACATAAGCAGCAATAGAAGACCCAAGCCCCCCGTACACTATACGGAATTATTTATTGTGCACCATTAAAAAACTGAGAAGTGAGGAGATGGTGAGCTGTGACATCACCTATTGTAAATGGTGGATCCTGTGTTATCTACTGTATATAGAGGTGTTATCAGTCATTGTACAGGAGGAGGAGGTGAGCTGTGACATCACCTATTGTGAATGGTGGATCCTGTGTTATCTACTGTATATAGAGGTGTTATCAGTCATTGTACAGGAGGAGGTGAGCTGTGATATCACCTATTGTGAATGGTGGATCCTGTGTTATCTACTGTATATAGAGGTGTTATCAGTCATTGTACAGGAGGAGGTGAGCTGTGATATCACCTATTGTGAATGGTGGATCCTGTGTTATCTACTGTATATAGAGGTGTTATCAGTCATTGTACAGGAGGAGGTGAGCTGTGATATCACCTATTGTGAATGGTGGATCCTGTGTTATCTACTGTATATAGAGGTGTTATCAGTCATTGTACAGGAGGAGGTGAGCTGTGATATCACCTATTGTGAATGGTGGATCCTGTGTTATCTACTGTATATAGAGGTGTTATCAGTCATTGTACAGGAGGAGGTGAGCTGTGATATCACCTATTGTGAATGGTGGATCCTGTGTTATCTACTGTATATAGAGGTGTTATCAGTCATTGTACAGGAGAAGGTGAGCTGTGATATCATCTATTGTGAATGGTGGATACTGTGTTATCTACTGTATATAGAGGTGTTATCAGTGTACAGGAGGAGAAGGTGAGCTGTGACATCACCTATTGTAAATGGTGGATACTGTGTTATCTACTGTATATAGAGGTGTTATCAGTCATTGTACAGGAGGAGAAGGTGAGCTGTGATATCACCTATTGTGAATGGTGGATACTGTGTTATCTACTGTATATAGAGGTGTTATCAGTCATTGTGCAGGAGGAGGAGGTGAGCTGTGATATCATCTATTGTGAATGGTGGATCCTGTGTTATCTACTGTATATAGAGGTGTTATCAGTCATTGTACAGGAGGAGGTGAGCTGTGATATCACCTATTGTGAATGGTGGATCCTGTGTTATCTACTGTATATATAGGTGTTATCAGTCATTGTACAGGAGGAGGTGAGCTGTGATATCACCTATTGTGAATGGTGGATCCTGTGTTATCTACTGACATAAGGTTTTACCTTTCATTCTAATTCTGTCTGTGAGAATAATGAGACTGCTTAAAAATCTTCTGTACTATGGTGTGGGCAGCACACTCGCCCCAAAAAAACAAAAGAATTTTATGCAGCACATGCATTTTTTTTCTTGACTGTACCCATTCTCCTCCCTTGGTTCATGCCTCCTAATATCACTGTTTTCCAGAAGGTTTTAGATTTGTCAACTCCCAGAGAATATGGCCTTGAAGGAAATCTGTCACCAGGGTTTTACTACCGCATAATGTAGGGAGAGAGACACTAATTCCAGCGATGTGTCACTTACTGGGAAGCTTGGTGTAGTTAAAAAAAAAAATCAAAAAAAAAAAATCACTATTTTATCGGCAAGAGAATATCACTGGAAGATTAGTAAACCTGCTGCCAGGTAGTCTAACATGGTCTCGCGGCACTGATTGGCAGCTTTCTGCCTATGCACAATGTACACAGAGAGCGGCCAATTACTGGTGGTTATACAGAGCTCAGCATTCAGAGAACTACCGTAGCAAATAAACCGGTTTAATCAAAATTGCAGCAGGAATCCCAGTAAGTGACACATCACTGGAATCAGGGTCTCTGTCCCTACATTGTGCTGGTCTCAGATGGGATAGCAAAAACCTGACAGATTCCCTTTAAGGCAGGGGCCTCAAACACGCGGCCAGTGGGACGCATGCGGCCCTGAGGCTTCATTGTGCAACCCGCGGAATCGTGGACAACTTCAACATGCCGGCAGTGCCATGCAGGGGTCAGCTGCGGTCCCCGCTGTGTTATGGCCTTCGGCCGCGGCACTGCCAGGCAATGTAGCTCATCAAGATCCAATCTGCCGGCCAGTGAGAGGCCTGAAGCTGCCGTTGGGGTATGACGTGACCTGTGGGGATATTACTGCAAGATGAGGCCCAGGGAGAGAACATTACTACAAGAAGGGGATCAGGATGGGGACATTACTACATGATGAGGACCAGGATGGGGACATTACTACAAGAAGGGGATCAGGATGGGGACATTACTACAAGAAGGGGACCAGGATGGGGACATTACTACAAGATGGGGACCAGGATGGGACATTACTACAGAAGGGGATCAGGATGGGGACATTACTACAAGAAGGGGATCAGGATGGGGACATTACTACATGATGGGGACAATACTACAAGATGAGGACCAGGATGGGGACATTACTACAAGAAGGGGACCAGGATGGGACATTACTACAAGAAGGGGATCAGGATGGGGACATTACTACAAGAAGGGGACCAGGATGGGACATTACTACAAGAAGAGGACCAGGATGGGACATTGCTACATGATGGGGACATTACTACAATTTTGGGACTAGAATGTGGGACATTACTATAGGATGGGGACATTACCACAAGGAAGGGATCAGGATGTGGGACATTACTACAAGAAGGGGAGCAGGATGGGGACATTACTACAGAAGGGAACCACAGTCGGGACATTACTACAAGAGGAAGATCAGGATTTGGACATTACTACATTGAGCAAAATATTTTGGTATTACTAAAATTGTCACTACAAGCAATGCGGCCCCCCCACATATGAATTTTTTCTATGTGCGGCCCACCAACCTAGCCGAGTTTGAAACTCCTGCTTTAAGGGGTCTTCCAGTCTAGCAGACCAGAAAAATGTGACTTTTTCCCCATATTTTTCATGTATTCAGACTGGAGAATAGATCTGCTAAACGATTTAGCTCGATTCACAATATTAAAAAGGATACAGCCCCTTATCGATGCTCGGCCCGCGCAGCCACTGGAGCCTCCCTCGGCCTTGTGCTTTGTTTGTTTTTTTTAGCTTTTGGATTAACTTGGTCGTTTTTTGGGCACCATTTTATAATCTGTCCTTAGAGATCACCTCACACTGATCAGAGATCTAATAAGTGAATTTATAGATATAAAGTAGAAAATGTCCTGAGGGATCTCACAGTCCAGAGCAACCAATCACAGCTCAGCTTTCACTTTACCTCAGCAGCCTCAATGCTGACACCTGCCCTCTGCTATGGACGATCTCTGCACTGAACAATTTGCTGATCGGGACGCTGACGAAGATATTAGTGAATTAACATAAAATTGTGGAAATTGATTAAGTAACAAATACACAAAAAAAGGGTCCTCATGCCCATTGTCAGTAAATAAAACTCTGATCTCTTGTACCAGAATCCAGTTGAAATGTTTCTAATTTTGGCCTCCACTTGTGACAGAAATCACTCTGTTTTCAGCGTGACGCCATTTTGTAAATTTTAACACTTTTTTTTTTTACGTCTGCTCCCCCCCCACTATACGGACAATCACCATAATGAAGAATCTCTATTTTTTTACTTTCAGATGAGTCTAATGACACGTCCCCCAGGGCCGTGGGGTACACAAAACCGGGGCTACAGTACTGCTGGTGATGGCCGACACTGCAGTTCAGACCTCCAGGGCAGATGAGGATGCAGCCTGGTGTTGTCGTTCCCTGTAGGTGGAGCAGTACCCGGGGCAGGTGTTAAAGTTGTGGGGATGGTGGTGAAGTGGTAGTGAAGGGCAAAGGACGCCAGAATGATTCAAGGACACAGCCGGTGCAGTTTCACTTATTTACTCACGATTCTCAGGTGGTACCGTCCGGCCGGGTGCTGTGTCCTATGAGCCAGGGGTCCAGCCACTCCCAGGTAGACTGGAAAACCCTTAGCCGGTACCCCGTTCTGTGTACCTTTTCCAGGTCGTCTCTCATGCTGGCTCTCTCCCTCCTGCCCAGCACCTCATGCTCAAGTGTCCCATGCCAGGGGGCTTGGACCCTACCGGGTGGCATTCTCTTTGTCCCTTTGGCTCTATCCTTTGCACCGAATACAGTGAATGGCGTGGATAAGGCTGCTGCTCCTGGAGAGGCAACAGCCTCCGATTGGATAGCTGAGGGCTCAAGTCTCCTCTACTAGTCTGGGCTCGGTGACCCTCTGGGGCCCTGATCCCTCCACTTGCCTGCGACCGGCAATGGATGCGAGCCCCATGGGTGTATTTTTCACTTCCCGTGCCTCTAGGACCCCTTCCTTCTCTGGAGCTCCTGCTTGGCTCCCTCCCTGGGACGAGCTCCTCCGGCTCCAGTCCCCTAGTCACAGTCCTTCTCCGCTCCCTCCCTGGAGCTCAACTCTCCTTCACTGCTCTCTTACTTCAACTACCCCACTTCCTGGTGTTTTTCTCTTAAGGCCACTTTACACACACAGATATCTGTGACAACCTGTCAAGCACCGCCATAATACCAGGGGGTGATGGGCACGATTAGCAGCGGCTGTGCCATGGGAGAAGCAGGGGCATAATGGCAACAGGTGCAGGGGTTGCAATCTCACCCGGGCCCTGGAGCCCCAAAAGTACCTTTGGTCTACAGAATGACTAATTTGCAATAATTGGGGGCCCCCTAGGAACTTTCACATCCGGAACCCATGAGCTTCAGGTTACGACACTGGGGAGAAGACAACCCTAGCTGTACTCTGGGCTATCAGTGCAGTAACACAGCGCCCACTCATTGCCCCTGAGTGTTAAGTGTAGGGGGCTACCGGGCACAAGGAATGAGGGCACCAAGAAGACAATGTGCCTCAACCATAGTATGTAGATAGAAGACTATGGCCAGCAAACTGAAGATTCATCCCGGAAAAGAAGAGAAGCTCAGCATCAGGATCCCGTATCCACGAAGCATCCCAATACTGACCGGATCATGAGCTGGACTTTACATGACTTCATGTGACAGAGGGTCCAGTTCCATCTGGAGCGAACATATCACCCTGGGGCTAAACTATTTAATTAACATAAGGGCTAGCTTTGTCTTGAGCTTTCATTTTTGACCAATCTAAAAGGAAATTGTCACCAGGCTTTGCCATCCCACCTACAGCAGCATAAGGTAGAGACAGAGACCCCGATTCCAGTGATGTGTCACTTACTAGGCTGATTAGTGTAGTTTTGCTAAAATCACTGTTTATTATTATCCTTAGAAGGACTACCTGGTTTAATGCAAGGTAGTCCTGCATATTCATGAGCGGTGTATAACTCCATTCCCACCACTAATTGCCAGTTTTCTGTGTACAGTGGTGGGGGTGGGGTAATACAGCTCATGGATATACTGGACTACCTTGCATGAGGCCAAGTAGTCCTCTATTATTATTATTATTATTATTATTATTATTATCATTAAACAGTGATTATCAAAGCTACTCTAGTCAGACTAGTCAGTGACACCTCACTGGAATCAGGGTCTCTGGCCCCATGTTATGCTGCTCTCAGATTTGGTGGCAAAAACCTGGTGACAGATTTCCTTTAAAGCCAGGTAATTGGGATGGAGAAGTTACAAAACTTAAATATTAATGAATCCTTAATATTGTATGATTCATATGTAAAGCACTATGGAATAAATGGCACAATAATAATAATTTAAAACATTACAGAAGGAAAAAAAAAAAAAAAAAAAAGCAAAAAATGTGTTTAAAATGTTGCAAAATTGTGATTGGTGTGCTGCCCTCTAGTGGTCATATGTTGGCATTACACACTGCAATATGTTGGGTCTTTGGACCATCTACATGTGAAGGCAGCACAATGTAACATACAATCGCTCAGGTGATCGCTTTTCTTGCATTGCTGAGTTTTCCTTTTGCGAAGATTGAAAATGAATGAGAGGAAAAAGGCTTTAAGCATTTTTTTTTTATCCGAATATTTGCTTTACTGAAATCTTATGTAATGCAAGAAAATATGTCATGCAAAGGATTACTCCCATCTACAAGGGATCCCCAACCCAGATGACCCAAACTTCCTCCAAACACCATGTCTAAGATCAGCAGTTATGTCCTGGAGATCTGGTGCCTATACATAGCAGTTAATCTGAGAAGCAGTGCTGCAGTGTAAAGCATGGAGACACAGCCGAGCAACAGATTCTGTTGAGGATTTCACACCCCCTTAGACTCCAGCACACAATGCAGCCATGTGACAGCCCCACTGGAGCAGATACTGAATTTACACCAAAATAAAAGCTAAAAGTGATAAAGATCAGCTTTAAATCTGGTTGGACTGATCGGGTGACAGCGCACTGCTAATAAGGATCAGATACACATAATCCGGTGGGATCGGGCTAAATCAGTTCATTTACAGATGGCAAGATTTACAAGAACGTCCTTGACTGAAAGGGACAAGCAGATAAATCAGAGAAGATCACATTAAATCCACTGTCTGGACCACTCCGAGCCCAAAGAGACTAGAACCGATCAGAGGAATCTGGAGCATTGGATAAGTGATGAGTAATGGGAGCAGCGCCTTATACACAGAGGGCCACACTCAGCCTACAGTCTATTATACAGTATTATAGGCTCAGAGGGGCAGGGCCGGCAAGGTGAAACTCTCCACACCTGCACGCCCTCATTGTTATTCCCCCACTTTATTATAGACGGTGTATTGAACATTATGCGCCATCATTTGTCATTTAGACCAGAGATACACGGTGCAAAATGCGTGAGATACTTGCACAAGTCTCGCATGACTCATCCTGAATGGCCACCAGCTCTCTGGACAGGAGCAGGTCAGCTGCATAGAAATACATACAGCTGATGCGCTCCTGCCTGGAGAGCGGGCGGCCGTGTCGGGCGAGTCATGTGAGACACATGCATGTACATCTCCCATTGTTCCTGCAAGTGGAGCCCCGGCATTATACTGAAATTTTCATTAAACTCCTCAACTCTCAAATTTCTCTTGGGCCTATTCAGTATGGAGAAGATGCAAAGGAAGGGGGATGCGGCTGCAGCTACCCCATCTTCTGGATACTATAAAAGGAGATGCGTAATTAGCCATGAGAAGTACAAGGAAGAGCGAGCGTGCCCTCAAAAGAGCGAGCGTGCCCTCAAAAGAGCGAGCGAGCGAGCGTGCCCCAAAAGAGCGAGCGAGCGTGCCCCAAAAGAGCGAGCGAGCGTGCCCCAAAAGAGTGAGCGAGCGTGCCCCAAAAGAGCAAGCGTGCCCCCAAAAGAGTGAGCAAGCGTGCCCCCAAAAGAGTGAGCAAGCGTGCCCCCAAAAGAGTGAGCAAGCGTGCCCCCAAAAGAGTGAGCAAGCGTGCCCCCAAAAGAGTGAGCAAGCGTGCCCCCAAAAGAGTGAGCAAGCGTGCCCCCAAAAGAGTGAGCAAGCGTGCCCCCAAAAGAGTGAGCAAGCGTGCCCCCAAAAGAGCAAGCGTGCCCCCAAAAGAGCAAGCGTGCCCCCAAAAGAGTGAGCGAGCGTGCCCCAAAAGAGTGAGCGAGCGTGCCCCAAAAGAGTGAGCGAGCGTGCCCCAAAAGAGTGAGCGAGCGTGCCCCAAAAGAGTGAGCGAGCGTGCCCCCAAAAGAGCAAGCATGCCCCCAAAAGAGCATGCATGCCCCCAAAAGAGCAGGCGAGAGTGTGAGTGAACAGGGCGAGAAAGCGAGCGACAGAAGAAGCGGGCGTGCCTGAAGGAGTGTGAGCATGCTTAAGATAGCGAGCAATCATGAAGGAGAGCGAGCGTGCACAGTCGATCAGCTTTACTTGCTCTAGCACATAGACTAACACTTGCTCCTGCCCATTTCTTTGGTTTCGCCCCGAACGTTCTATTGAAGGGTTCTCCAGGATTCTCTATGGTTAGTGCTCAGGTTATCACAAGTAAAACAACATTAGTGTCTGTTATGTGGTTCCAAACCAGATCTTAAGCCCCAGTCACACATAACGATATTGTTGGAGAGATCGTTGTAACTGACGTTATAATGATCTCTCCAGCGATCTCGTTATGTGTGACACTTAGCAGCGATCAGGCCCCTGCTGTGATGTCTTTGATCGTTGCAAAATGCTGCGGGTCATTTTTTTGATCGTTGGTTTCCCGTTGGTCAGCACACATCGCTGCATGTGACAGCGAGAAACCAAAAGATCTGTGACCTCACTGGGCTGGTTACTATGGTAAACACCGGGTATCCAGGGAGCACACACTGCCTAGATGCCCGCTGTTTATCATAGTTACCAGCATTCTCCCTGCTTAGAGCTGCCTATAAGGCAGATATTCTGGATAGTCTCTATAACCAACCTCCCCCCGCACATACAAGTGAGACACCAGGGAGATTTGTTGCATTTTTATTAAAGTAATATATTTAAAATCAGTGAACAAAAACACATGAAAAAAATACATTAAATAGATTTATAATACAAAACTGATTGTGAGGAGTCCAGAAAATAAAAAAATACGACAATGATCGCAGCTCCCCGACTGTCCACAGCGATCGTCAGTTTGGGATTACCCTCACCGGCACCCACAAATGGCGCCAACACCGAGCGGTGCGGAGTGCAGCGGAAGAGCAAATGGAGAAACAAGATTCAAATTCTATGGAAAAGAGGGGGAGCAGTCAGCTGATCCTAAAGGGAATCCATCACCAGGTTTTTGCCACCTAATCTGAGAGCAGCATCATATAGAGCCAGAGATCCTGATTCCAGTGATGTGTCACTTACTGGACTGCTCAGTGTAGTTTTGATAAAAATCACCATCATCAGCAGGAGATTATCATTACAGGACTACTTCACTGCTGCCAGGTAGTCCAGGGTATTCATGAACTGAACAGCAAGCTGCTCAATAAGTGACACATCGCTGGAATCAGGGTCTCTGTCTCTACATTATGCTGCTCTTCAATGATAAAAATAATACAATTGCCAGAACCTGTGATTTCATGACATTTCCATGAATGAGGAAGGGGGGGGGGATGATTTGCATTTTTATAAAAAAATAAAGCTTTATTTGGCCCAGTGACAGGAGTGTAGAAAACCTATAAAAGATGGCTGACCGCACCGTACCGATTGTCGGCCCTTTACAGCAGGACGAGTGAACCAAAGGCTGCAAAACCAAAGAGCGGAGTGTGGATCCAGTAGGACGGTGGCTCAGAGAGGACAAGCCAAGAGCAATTATTAGAAGTGGGGACAATAGGAGAGAGTTAGCAAAATTGGGCTACAGGCAAACAATAGACCAACAATGATGTCACAACACGACTCCAAGCTCATGATGCAGTGACTGGCTGCAGTGGTCACATACATTAAATGACTGTACGTTGATGCTGGTGGACCAGCAGGGACCCTAGGAGTGCAGAGGATTGAAGAGAACCAATAAGCAGGATTTAAGGCTAGAAAGTGAAGCTGGTGCTGAATGCAATCATACATTTACTTGAATGATTCCAGGTTTGATTGCAGAGAAAAGGGTCATAGAACTCCTGGAAAAAAGGGCAGCAGATGATTGAGGTGTGCAGAACTACACCACTATTTGGGTTTTTTCCCCTCCCCTGTGGCATGCCTTTTGGCTGTAAGCCAAACCCTCCCCCCTTCCTTTCATCTCTACATCTAGTTTCTGGCTCCTGCGCACTGTCACTATACTCCACCACAGCGTCTGACAAAACTGAAAAGGGGGAATGGGTTTGGCTTACAGTCAAAAGGCATGCCCACAGGGGAGGGTAAAAAACCCAAATAGTGACGCATTGCTGCATACATCAATCATCTGCTGCCCTGTTTTTCAGGAGTTTTAGGACACTTTTCTCTGGAATCATTCAAGTAAAGGTATGAATGCATTCAGCATCGGCTTCACTTTATACTCTTAAATCCTGCTTGTTGGTTCCCTTTACATAAGGGTTTTGATTTTACACCATGTTGTGACCTTCGCCCAATTTAGAAAATTTACGGACACTCCCTTTAAGCTTCCACTTTCCATATTAGGACAGATGAAAGGTGGGTCTCCGGTCACATGACATCACCGGCACCAGCCGATTGGGTATCAAAATTCAAATAATGGCCAGAGTCTTGGTGGGAGCCGTAGATTACGCAGCACAAGGAGAATATAATGTAAAAACCCACAAAGTAAAAATCTTATAAAACCAAAAAGAAGACCACAGACATAAATTAAAAGGGGTCATAAAGAAAACACCTGGGCGCCAGTATCGCGTCCTTCAGTTTGTGAGCAAGTAGTAGAAGCAGCAACGGTGGCGGAGAGCGTGCCGAAAGCACAAGTCACGAGGCTGCGGGTGGTCCATTATTGAAGGGGGACGTCCCCTCACGTCCAACCACGGTCAGTTTGTTCTAAGGCCGTAGACCTTGTACAGTAATGGGGAATGGTCAGGAGGTGCCGCAGAGGCCTTGTACCCGGCACCGGCTGCAGTGTCCGATAGGAGGGTCTCTGAGGTCCCGTAACCTCTGGTGGCGTCACGATTGCGGTCAGGTGCTATTCCCCTGTTCCTGCTCGAACAGCAGCATGGCCAGCTGGGATCGGGAGCCCAGTCCTTCCAGATTACTTTGCACGCACCGGTGGTAGATTTCCTCGCTGAGGCGCGGGTTACAAGCCCGCGTGCGGTAGAGCTGGAGGAGCGACGGCTCCACGGCCCGGAAGACGTGGAGCCCGGAATAGCGGATGAACATCTCGTAGATGTCGAGCATCTCCAGAATCTCCTCGTTCTCCTGAGCGTCGGCCGCCATCTTCGTTCTGGCCGCCATGTAGTCGGCGTTGTAGAAACAAGCCTCGTCAAAGACATCGCGGTCGAAGCGGCCGGCGTCCCGGATGAGCTCCAGGGTCCCCGAGGGAGGTTGCTGCCCGTGCTCCGACACCTCGGGGTTATAACCTTGGAAGTGAATGGGGAAGAAGACCTGCCAGTTGTTGATGGTGTTCATCCGGCAGCGGTTGAGGAACTCCGTGCTGACGCGGCTGCCGACGCCTGCCAGGAAGAAGAGGGTGTCCACCGGGTGTTTCTTGGAGATGATGTCCATGAGCCGGATCTGAGAAGGAGCGTCGGTCTTCACACTGATCCAGGGGATCTCGACGTCGCGGTTCTTGCGCTCAAACTCTGCGATCTGGCTCTTGACTTGGCTGAAGATGTCGTTCTGGCTGACCTGCTGAGCTTGGAAGGGGTCGTAGATGAAGAGGAGGGTGAGGAGGGAGTTCTCATTGCCTTGGATATCCACGAAGGCCTGGAGGAAGCGCGCCGCGTGGTCCTTGTCCTGCGCCGTCAGGGGGAGGATGATATTGATGCGGCTGGCTTCCGTCACATAAGGCATCGGGATGATCTCCACCTCGCTGAGTGGCCGCACCAGGTGGACCCGCTTCGTTATGGAGCGGCTATGACCCTTCTGAGTCACCAGTTCCAGTTGGAGATCCAGCGTGTACTCCATGCCCCGCGTGGGATCGAAGCGCCGGTAGCCGTTCAGAAGCTGCTGCTTGCGCACGTGCAGCACGGGTTGGTATTTACGGTTCAGCTCGTCCACGGCGGTGCTGATCACGTCGGTCACATCGGCCAGGTCGGCCCCGATGAGCTCACACTTCGGAGAATCGTCGGTGCAAGAGAAGGTCTGGTCCTCGGTGAAGTAATCCCACTTCAAGACTTCAAAGCGCGTCCGGGGCTGGAAAGGACGATTGATCCCGAGGGGCCACGTGGCCGACTGCTCGCCCTCCACGGTCAGGCTGCTCGTGTTCTGGATCTCACGCTGCAAACAAGACACAAACAACACATTAGTCCTAGATTCTCATAATGCAAGAAAATCACAGCAAGCACAAGGGCATTACAGGGCAAGAAACTGACATAAAGGGAATCTGTCAGCAGGTCTGAGGGCAGCAAAACGTAGACAAAGAGACCCTGAATCCATAGATGCATCACCCAGATTTGAGTTGAGAAAGTTGTGTCCATCCACTCTAGGAACTATAAACTGTGAGCTTCCCCTACCCACCCCAGGCTCTGTATGTACAATGTCTATACACAGAGCTGCCCTCGCCCACCCCAGGCTCTGTATATACAATGTCTATAGAAAGAGAGCTGCCCCCGCCCACACCAGGCTCTGTATATACAATGTCTATAGAAAGAGAGCAGCCCTCGCCCACACCAGGCTCTGTATGTACAATGTCTATAGACAGAGAGCTGCCCCCATCCACACCAGGCTCTGTATATACAATGTCTATAGAAAGAGAGCTGCCCCCGCCCACACCAGGCTCTGTATATACAATGTCTATAGACAGAGAGCTGCCCCCGCCCACACCAGGCTCTGTATGTACAATGTCTATAGACAGAGCTGCCCCCGCCCACACCAGGCTCTGTATGTACAATGTCTATAGACAGAGCTGCCCTCACCCACACCAGGCTCTGTATGTACAATGTCTATAGACAGAGCTACCCTCGCCCACACCAGGCTCTGTATGTACATTGTCTATAGACAGAGAGCTGCCCCCGCCCACACCAGGCTCTGTATGTACAATGTCTATAGACAGTGAGCTTCCCCCGCCCACACCAGGCTCTGTATATACAATGTCTATAGAAAGAGAGCTGCCCTCGCCCACACCAGGCTCTGTATATACAATGTCTATAGACCGAGAGCTGCCCCCGCCCACACCAGGCTCTGTATGTACAATGTCTATAGACAGAGAGCTGCCCCCGCCCACACCAGGCTCTGTATGTACAATGTCTATAGAGCGTGAGCCACTGAAGCTAAAACAAACATTGCATGTAAGCATCAGCACACACTGATAAGAGACTTATTATTGAAATCTGTGTTAACCCTTACAGCATGTAGTCTTCAGATTACATAGCAAAAACCTACTGACAGATTCCTTTTAAGAGCATTAGCCCAATCCTGTATTAAAAAAAAACAAAAAAAAAAAAACGACATTTTTCTATTTGTAGTACATAAAGTATGCCACCAGGGGGCCCTATTGCATATAGAATAATTGAATTAAATAACACAAAAAGGGAAAGGATCAGACCGCAGATCAATGTCACGATTTCTTAGAAGCGTGCCATCTAATGGAGGCAGAAGAAGGAAATATATAGGAAACAATTTTATGGTTCATGTGTAGAAAGTCTGTTACTTTTAAATATTAATGTAAGGATTGTAAGATATACATCCAATTGTGTAATTTGAGCAAGTATATCCCATTTTCGGCAGGGCCAACATAAAGGGGGTACACGTGGTACAGTCCTCATGCTGCAATTAATCATTCTGGCTCCTTGGAGCCACCACTAGGGGGAGCTCACTGCAGGCAGATTGAGGATATAGTGTAATGGGAGTTTTATGAATCTGCATGGAGGGAGCTCCCCCTGGTGGTGGCTTCTGGCAAACAGAAATGTAAGGTTTACCCCCATATCTGTTACAAGGTATTTGATGCTCTGCATCAAATGAGCATGATAACCCTCTCCCTCCCCACAGTAAGGTTTACAATCTAATTTCTATATATGCCCAAAAAAATTTTCAGCATGAGGCAAAGGGACAGCCCCCGAATTATTTTACTGCACGATGCAAACTCATTTCTGATGGCGGCCAGGATCCTCGGTCAGCAGCACCATTCTCAAGCCGATTGAAAGGTGAGAAGTGCAGGAATCCATCATCGGCGGCTCCACATTCCACACAAGACAACGGCTGCAAGAACCGGTCATACAGGATGATCGGGGACAGATCCGACCCTTGTGTGTGACGGGGTCACAGGGATCGGTATTGTATGGCAGATCCGGGGTTTACAGAACAGGGCGGTGTATGAAGTTGTCTATGCCAGTTAACCCTTTAATGACGAGTGATTGATACATCAGTCATGGGCGGCATCATCATGGGTACATTCATTATAGTGGGCTCATGGGGGGGATGAACCTCATACTCAAGATTATCTAAGAAGGACAAGTGTAACACACATAGGTGTCTGATGCAACAGCAAGGATCAGCAGTGAGCCTTTAAACTGCTGGGGTCAGTTATCCCCATATATTGCACCAAAGTAAATGGATAACAGACTAAGCCCAACAGAATGCATGGTCCTGTTTATACACTGCTAAAACTACACTGCTCCTCTTCAGTGCTGCAGGCCCACCCTCCCTCTCCTGTGTGCACCTGACTAGTCTTAACGCAATCAACTAATGTAAGTGTAATATTCACCTTGTGAATTTTAAGATCATTTCTTTCAGAGCTCAACTCTCCTGCCCTGCACAATAGAGGGTGTAATAACTAGGTGGTGCCAAGGTTAGACACAAGAAGAGCCGTGTTTACTGCCAGATCAGAGTTGCAAATCTGTTGCAAATCAAAGTTGTCCTATTAATGCAGATGGAATACAATTATCTTCTGCCATAGGCATCAACAGATTAAGAATATGGAGTTTCACATCAATAAACTCAGCAAGTCAAACACCGCTCAACCCTTCTATATACATGCACATCCTGCAGAATATATCTCTCCTCTCAGCCCATATATTATATATCTCTATCTCAGCCCCCTGTACAATAACCCCATCTTGCACTACATCTCACCTCTCAGCCCCTATACACAGCCCAATCGGGCAGTACGGTATATATTTTCTTTCAACCTCCTGTACATATTTCACCTCTCAGCCCCCTCCTGCTTTACATCTCCCCTCTGAGCCCCCTGTACATCTCTCCTCTGAGCCCCCTGTACACAGCCCCATCCCGCCGTACATCCCTCCTCTCAGCCCCCTGTACACAGCCCCATCCCGCAGTACATCTCTCCTCTCAGCCCCCTGTACACAGCCCCATCCCGCAGTACAGCTCTCCCTCTCTGCCCCGTTACACAGCCCGATCCCGCAGTACATCCTCTCCTCTCAGCCCCCTGTACACATCCCCATCCCGCAGTACATACCTCCTCTCAGCCCCCTGTACACAGCCCCATCCCGCAGTACATACCTCCTCTCAGCCCCCTGTACACAGCCCCATCCCACAGTACATCCCTCCTCTCAGCCCCCTGTACACAGCCTCATCACACAGTACAGCTCTCCCTCTCTGCCCCCCTACACAGCCCTATCCCGCAGTACATCCCTCCTCTCAGCCCCATGTGTACAGCCCTATCCCACAGTACATCCGTCCTCTCTGCCCCCCTACACAGCCCTATCCCACAGTACATCCCTCCTCTCTGCCCCCCTACACAGCCCGATCCCGCAGTACATCCCTCCTCTCTGCCCCCCTACACAGCCCGATCCCGCAGTACATCCCTCCTCTCTGCCCCCCTACACAGCCCCATCCCGCAGTACATCCCTCCTCTCTGCCCCCCTACACAGCCCCATCCCGCAGTACATCCCTCCTCTCTGCCCCCCTACACAGCCCCATCCCGCAGTACATCCCTCCTCTCTGCCCCCCTACACAGCCCCATCCCGCAGTACATCCCTCCTCTCTGCCCCCCTACACAGCCCCATCCCGCAGTACATCCCTCCTCTCTGCCCCCCTACACAGCCCTATCCCACAGTACATCCCTCCTCTCTGCCCCCCTACACAGCCCGATCCCGCAGTACATCCCTCCTCTCTGCCCCCCTACACAGCCCGATCCCGCAGTACATCCCTCCTCTCTGCCCCCCTACACAGCCCCATCCCGCAGTACATCCCTCCTCTCTGCCCCCCTACACAGCCCCATCCCGCAGTACATCCCTCCTCTCTGCCCCCTACACAGCCCCATCCCGCAGTACATCCCTCCTCTCTGCCCCCCTACACAGCCCGATCCCGCAGTACATCCCTCCTCTCTGCCCCCTACACAGCCCCATCCCGCAGTACATCCCTCCTCTCTGCCCCCCTACACAGCCCGATCCCGCAGTACATCCCTCCTCTCAGCCCCCTGTATACAGCCCCATCCCGCAGTACATCCCTCCTCTCAGCCCCCTGTACACAGCCCCATCCCACAGTACATCCCTCCTCTCAGCCCCCTGTACACAGCCCTATCCCGCAGTACATCCCTCCTCTCTGCCCTCTCTACACAGCCCCATCCCACAGTACATCCCTCCTCTCAGCCCCCTGTACACAGCCCCATCCCGCAGTACATCCCTCCTCAGCCCCCTGTACACAGCCCCATCCTGCAGTACATTCCTCCTCTCAGCCCCATGTACACAGCCTCATCACACAGTAGGAATGCATTACTTTACCATTAACCCTAACCTCAATGCCTCGGAGGCGCCGTTCAGGCCAGCGCTCACCTGCAGCTGCTCTATTTCTTGATACGTCTTCTCCAGTTCCAACTTAGCAAAGTGTTTATGCAGCCGATACATCTGCACCGGGTCCAGGACTGGGTGGGCGGTGAAGGCGGGCTTCAGGCGGGGGTCACTCTCTCTCTCGGGGTCCATGTTCTTCCCCAGTTCAAAGTAACGATAGCGGATTCCCTGCGGACAAAACCAACGCGAGTCACTCAGAGCAGCTGCAGATCACGCTGCAATGCAAAATAAACAGTTTACATGGGACTGCAGGTAAATCTGGTGAATATTTGTGTGGTTGCGCAGATTTCCCCTTTAAAAGATAATCCGACTAACAGTATAAGAGTCACATCTAACCTAACCTGAACGCTACATCATCGCCTGTCGCGAGGAGGAGGGGAGAGTAAGGAGAGGGAGAGAGATCACAAGGAGCCGCAGAGGGTAAATAGCAAATATTCCTGAACTCCAAGAAGATAGAAACCATGTAAACATAAAACAACCACAAATTAGGGGGAGGTAGGAAAAGCGTTACCTATACTTTTATGTTAGTAGTTATATTCTTGTAATAGGGGCAGTAATTATAGTAGTTATATTCTTGTATATAGGGGCAGTATTATAGTAGTTATATTCTTGTATATAGGGCAGTATTATAGTAGTTATATTCTTGTACATAGGGGCAGTATTATAGTAGTTATATTCTTGTATCATAGGGCAGTATTATAGTAGTTATATTCTTGTATATAGGGCAGTATTATAGTAGTTATATTCTTGTATATAGGAGCAGTATTATAGTAGTTATATTCTTGTAATAGGGCAGTATTATAGTAGTTATATTCTTGTATATAGGAACAGTATTATAGTAGTTATATTCTTGTACATAGGGCAGTATTATAGTAGTTATATTCTTGTACATAGGGCAGTATTATAGTAGTTATATTCTTGTACATAGGAGCAGTATTATAGTAGTTATATTCTTGTACATAGGGGCAGTATTATAGTAGTTATATTCATGTAATAGGAGCAGTATTATAGTAGTTATATTCTTGTAATAGCGGCAGTATTATAGTAGTTATATTCTTGTATATAGGGCAGTATTATAGTAGTTATATTCTTGTACATAGGGGCAGTATTATAGTAGTTACATTCTTGTATATAGTAGCAGTATTATAGTAGTTATATTCTTGATATAGGTAGCAGTATTATAGTAGTTATATTCTTGTATATAGTAGCAGTATTATAGTAGTTATATTCTTGTATGTATAGGGGCAGTATTATAGTAGTTATATTCTTGTACATAGGAGCAGTATTATAGTAGTTATATTCTTGTACATAGGGCAGTATTATAGTAGTTATATTCTTGTATATAGGAGCAGTATTATAGTAGTTATATTCTTGTATATAGGGGCAGTATTATAGTAGTTATATTCTTGTACATAGGGGCAGTATTATAGTAGTTATATTCTTGTACATAGGGGCAGTATTATAGTAGTTATATTCTTGTATATAGGGGCAGTATTATAGTAGTTATATTCTTGTATATAGTGAGCAGTATTATAGTAGTTATATTCTTGTATATAGTGAGCAATATTATAGTAGTTATATTCTTGTACATAGGGGCAGTATTATAGTAGTTATATTCCTGTATATAGGAGCAGTATTATAGTAGTTATATTCTTGTATATAGGAGCAGTATTATAGTAGTTATATTCTTGTATATAGGAGCAGTATTATAGTAGTTATATTCTTGTACATAGGAGCAGTATTATAGTAGTTATATTCTTGTACATAGGGGCCGTATTATAGTAGTCATATTCTTGTGTATAGGAGCAGTATTATAGTAGTTATATTCTTGTATATAGGGGCAGTATTATAGTAGTTATATTCTTGTACATAGGGGTAGTATTATAGTAGTTATATTCTTGTATATAGGGGCAGTATTATAGTAGTTATATTCTTGTGTATAGGGGCAGTATTATAGTAGTTATATTCTTGTGTATAGGAGCAGTATTATAGTAGTTATATTCTTGTATATAGGGGCAGTATTATAGTAGTTATATTCTTGTACATAGGGGCAGTATTATAGTAGTTATATTCTTGTATATAGGAGCAGTATTATAGTAGTTATATTCTTGTACATAGGAGCAGTATTATAGTAGTTATATTCTTGTACATAGGAGCAGTATTATAGTAGTTATATTCTTGTACATAGGAGCAGTATTATAGTAGTTATATTCTTGTACATAGGAGCAGTATTATAGTAGTTATATTCTTGCATATAGGGGCAGTATTATAGTAGATATATTCTTGTATATAGGAGCAGTATTATAGTAGTTATATTCTTGTATATAGGAGAAGTATTGTAGCTATTATTTTGTATTTCAGTAGTATTTTATGCAGTGTAGCAAAGATAATTTGTTTAAGGAAAATGCAAATTACAATGTGCAGACTTTACGCTATAACCAATTAGACTTTTTAGTAGGATCCTGGAGGTAATTGACCAAAGTTTTAACTAAAATAGAAAACTCCAGAAAAGCACTTCGGCTTCTGTGCACATTTTCCTTCCTAATATCCCTCGCTCAGTTGTGATAAGTGCGGCTCTCGCTGTTCCCGCTCCTTTTACAAAGCCGCTTTATAAAAGACTCGTACGGCGCAAGATCCAAGGCAGCGAGCTGAGAAAACAGCGGCTTTCTTCTCCTCCTCCGCACACAGCGCGGTGCACTCACCTATAGTTTACTGACGCAGGCAGCGGGTACACAGACAGTCACTTTATCAACAGTATGTTAACTATTAACCGTGTGATTACCAGATCCCAGGTGATACTGTCCTTGTATACCCCCGAAAAATCAGATTGACGTCAGCAGTGCAGCCTTAGGCAATGTTTTATGTACTTTTGAGGACTACCCCCCCCTCCTCTATTGTACTTTTGAGGACTCACTCTGCCCCCCTTGTTTTTGATAGTACTTTCGAAGATTTCTTCCCTTCCCCCTTCACCCCCTCATTGAAGAGACAATCCAGTAAGTTTTGGCTAGGGTCTTACCTCATATTCCTCTACGCAGTTGACGTGGGTGTAATCTATGATGCATCTTCCCAGCCACTCGTCAGGTCTGGCACTGAGGATATCATTGCGGCAGCTTTCCAGATGCGGCTGCAGCTTTTTCAGGAGGCTTCTGGAGAGGAGATACCCGAATCCGCCATAGCAGTACCTCCCCTCCGTGTCGCCGCCGATGAACTCCTCGGGTCGGCCCAGGTACAGGTCTGCATCGATGCTTAAGTGAGCGGCGAGCTTGGCGATCCGGTGAGCCTCGGTGTAAGTGTCGTCCTGCACCAGGAAGAACCAGTCGAACTCCTGGACGTAATGGTCCAGCAGATGCTTCACCGTCTGGTACATGTTCCAGATGGGCCGGTCATCCCCATGGGTCACCACCGTCATTCCGTGAGGAAGCTTTCGGCCACGCATGCCCGTGAAGTAGACGAGCTTCTCCAGCCGGTGGCCTAGGGTCCGGTTGACCGCTACCGCTAGAGTGTTCAGGGTGGTCTTGGAAGTCAAGACGCCAACAAAGAGCCGCTCTCTGATGCCGAGCTCCGTGCTGATGTAGCGAGATCTAGAACCCAGAAAAGAAAAAAGTAAGTTAAAAGGAAATCTGTCAGGTCAAAAATCCATATGTAACTTATCATTTTCTAAATGTCTCTCTCTAAACTCTCTCTATTAATGTATTTCTTTTATTTATATCTCCATCCTATCTTCTGTAAAAATCAAATAATGAGATTCATTCCATCTGTCAATCACATAGTTCTCTGCTGTCCACTCCCCATAGGATGAATATTCATGTCACATATTCACATTACTGCTCAGGAGATCAGTGGTGAAGGGGGGCTGTATTCTCCTCTCTGCAGCAAAACCAAGAGGTCAAATAAAACACAGAAACTCACAGCACAGCATGGATACCTGCTTAGAGAAACAAATGTGAGTCTAGATCAGGTAAGGTAGACCTGCAATAGCCCTCTCCCTTATTGTCCTCAACAGACCAGAAGCTCATAATGGAAACTGAGACCTGACACTGCACTAAGAAAAAAAGGAAGAGGGAGGAGAGAGCTGCTAAAAAGGAGGAGAGAGCTGCTAAAAAGGGAGTGCATAATTACATGATAGTTTATAAACAGAGCCAGGACTAATCCTCTCTGCTTATAATGGACAGGACTAATGCAGCAGCTCCCTGCAGGGTCTGAAAATGCTGATAACATGGAAACTACAAACTGTATAATAATGATTTTACATGTCTTTAAAAGGTCTGCCCAGGCCCTATTCAAGGGTAATATTAGTATCATAGTGTAAAATGACATGACATTGTCCCTTTAAGTTGGAGGTGATACATTTTTGGAAATTTGAAGTGGTTTAGGAGCCAAAATGTTCTTACATACACCCTTCGTGTGGTCTCAACCATTGGTGGCCATGTGAGCAGCGAACCCTGGAATCAAACGGACAACTAAGCCTCCATTCACACCAGTGTCGGTTCCAAAATGCCTACTGATCATGCACAGTACCGTCACATCACGCAAAGTTCTGGACCAGTTAGTTGATGAAAAATTGGATTTGTGCCAGAAAACCGCTGGTGTGAAACTAGTCTAATTTTACACACAACCGTTCGGGGGTCCATGCCCAAACACCCCTGTTCTTCCATTACATAGGATGGTATATCAGCGGCTGAATTGTAGTGTAACCATGGAGCCAGCGGCCATGCCCCCTGTGCATACAGAAGTATGAGAGTGCGGGAATGCAAGATGATCCTGCAGCCTCCAGCGTCCACACCCCTGACACACCTCCTGTCACTGCTGCAGCAGGAGGCTGAATTTCTCTGTCCCCAAAGTGAGGGGTGAGAGCTGAGGAGCAGATATGATTTTAGTGATTTATAAAAAGGGATCTATAGATCCTAGAACTGTAGTGCCCAGCTCTGCTTGATCACGTAGGAGGACTGGGAGAGAACAAAATAATTATTGCCCGGGAGTTACCCTTTAAAAGTAACTTAGCAGGTCTACTTATAAGCAAGTTCAGCCTAACAAGTCAGGTCTCCTCCTGCCAAGTAGACAAACCAATATGGTGATCACCGACCTGGATGTAAAGCCTCCGAGGTGTAAGTAATGCACTCATCATTCTCAATAATGAGCGACCACAGGGAGAATAAATGAAGGGTCAGTGGTCAGGGACAATCCCTTTAAGGATTTGTCTATTAAAGGGATGTAAATATTAAACATGGCTGCCTTCTTCTCAAAGAATAGCGCCCCCATCTCATCTACAGGTTGTGTGTGGTATCGCAGCTCAGCTCCATTCACTTCATCTAGCCAGACACAACCTGTAGATAAAGGGGGTGCAGGTTTTTTTGGGAAAGGGGAAGCAGGTATTTTTCGGCTCTGTCCGTCTTGTTGTATTTGCACCTATAAAGTCTTTCTGTTCCGGGGCCGTTGCACGTCGTACCCCAGAGAGGGAGGAGGAGACGGGATCAGACCGTGCAGAGGACAGAAGCCGGAGTGTAAGATACCGAGACGTATCCGCACCGCCTCCTCCCGGAACAATCACCTGTCTGTAATGGAGAGCGGCACCTTGAGTAAACCCCAGTTATATATAGATGCAGCTCGCCGGCCGGGGGAATCTATAGAGAGATGGCAAAACGGAGCCGGCCAATTACACCCTGAATAGAGCAATCAGGAGCGCCCCTTTAATTAATAATAATAAATAAAAAAAAAAGATCAGTATCTGGTTCTGGGAAAGCTTTATAGGCATTATTACTCCATTGCTATAGAAGATGTAATACTTCACTTCTCCTGTGGGGGTGCTGCAGGGAATTACAGCTGGTTGTTGGGATCGCTGATGTGTTACCCAGTGATCAGCAGGGGAAGAGATCTCTGGAAAACTCACCGAACCCCAAGAATTAAGGGGCCCCAGTGCTGGATCGATCACTGCACAGAGGATGGGGCGCTAGAGATAGATAGATAGATATAGATAGATAGATAGATAGATAGATAGATAGGAGACCCGTCCCCAAATCCCCAACCAGGGAGAGAGAGACCCGTCCCCAAATCCCCAACCAGTGAGAGAGAGAGAGACCCGTCCCCAAATCCCCAAACAGGGAGAGAGAGAGAGACCCGTCCCCAAATCCCCAAACAGGGAGAGAGAGAGAGACCCGTCCCCAAATCCCCAACGAGGGAGAGAGAGAGAGACCCGTCCCCAAATCCCCAACCAGGGAGAGAGAGACCCGTCCCCAAATCCCCAACCAGGGAGAGAGAGACCCGTCCCCAAATCCCCAACCAGGGAGAGAGAGACCCGTCCCCAAATCCCCCAACCAGGGAGAGAGAGACCCGTCCCCAAATCCCCAACCAGTGAGAGAGAGAGAGACCCGTCCCCAAATCCCCAAACAGGGAGAGAGAGAGAGACCCGTCCCCAAATCCCCAAACAGGGAGAGAGAGAGAGACCCGTCCCCAAATCCCCAACGAGGGAGAGAGAGACCCGTCCCCAAATCCCCAACCAGGGAGAGAGAGACCCGTCCCCAAATCCCCAACCAGGGAGAGAGAGACCCGTCCCCAAATCCCCAACCAGGGAGAGAGAGACCCGTCCCCAAATCCCCCAACCAGGGAGAGAGAGACCCGTCCCCAAATCCCCCAACCAGGGAGAGAGAGACCCGTCCCCAGATCCCCCAACCAGGGAGAGAGAGACCCGTCCCCAAATCCCCAACCAGGGAGAGAGAGACCCGTCCCCAAATCCCCAACCAGGGAGAGAGAGACCCGTCCCCAGATCCCCCAACCAGGGAGAGAGAGACCCGTCCCCAAATCCCCAACCAGGGAGGGCCACATTACTAGACCACTAATAGCAGGAGATCCATTACCAGATCACTTTAGTTGACCATTCCAGGTAGAAAGCTCCCATTACCTGCATGGTACTTTTTCTTTTATCCACTTTAATAATTTTAGACAACTGCTTAGATTACAATTCCTCCCATCTGGAGATGCAGAAATCTCAGCAATCACATAGTGAAGACGTCTACAATCCCACGGCTTCTTATTGCTGCGCCCTCAGACTGGTCCTAAGATGCTGCTGCCTCCAGATCGCGCATTATCCGGGTGTCTGGTGAGGTTTCTCTATTATAAGGGATTGTAATTTAAAGGGATCCTGTCACCCCCAAAACACCTTTAAAGCTATTAAAACCTGTCCCTACAGCATATTAACACTATCCCTACACTCTTTTTCCCTCCTAAATGCAGTAAATGATATTGCATAAAAACGTTTTATAAGTACCTGATTAGTGATGATAATGAGTGACTATGCTATTCATAGTCACTCATCAAGACTGCCCCTCTGCTTCATAGCACGCCTGAATAGGCGTGATCTACATCCAGGATTCAAAATCGCGCGTCCCTTCTGTGCCCTGTGTCGTAGGAGGCTGCAGTGTGGCTTGTGACGCGATCCGCGTCATTCCCGGCGCCCTGTGACGTATTTACAGCGGCGCCGCGCTGTGAGCTTCAAAATGTGCGCTGCGCATGCCCAATGCGCATGCGCAGTGCGCATTTTGAAGCTCACAGCGCGGCGCCGCTGTAAATACGTCACAGGGCGCCGGGAATGACGCGGATCGCGTCACAAGCCACACTGCAGCCTCCTACGACACAGGGCACAGAAGGGACGCGCGATTTTGAATCCTGGATGTAGATCACGCCTATTCAGGCGTGCTATGAAGCAGAGGGGCAGTCTTGATGAGTGACTATGAATAGCATAGTCACTCATTATCATCACTAATCAGGTACTTATAAAACGTTTTTATGCAATATCATTTACTGCATTTAGGAGCTAAAAAGAGTGTAGGGAAAGTGTTAATATGCTGTAGGGACAGGTTTTAATAGCTTTAAAGGTGTTTTTGGGGGTGACAGGATCCCTTTAAGCAATTGTCCAAGATGTATGAATTTAGAGAAGAAGTCAATCTAACCTTCAAGTAATGGACCAGTAACGTGATGTAGTCAGGTAAACTGCAGCATCCTGTGGCTGTCAGGGCATGCTGAGCTTTGTAGTTCTCCCTCTGGGGAGACCCTGGTGGGAGATGCCTGATGTAGATGATCAGCGGTGAATGAGAGGTAATGAGGGGCCCCGGTGAGCGCTCATCTGGCCCCGCTGTCCGTCACTCACTACGTGGCACAGCTGCACAGTTATTTTTAGGACAAAAAACAGCTCACGGCGAAGTACGAGAAGGTCACAGCTGACAAAAGGGATCTGCTACATCACAACAATAGACTGAGTGGATCACCAAGAGATCACATCCATAACACCGCTGGATCTACACCGACAGGCAGAATTAAAGGGCAGG
Organism: Allobates femoralis; assembly: GCA_033576535.1. Lineage (NCBI taxonomy): Eukaryota > Metazoa > Chordata > Amphibia > Anura > Aromobatidae > Allobates > Allobates femoralis. The sequence continues at coordinate 12,728,837 of JARQOC010000011.1, forward strand.
CGAAGATCAGGAGGCAACTTACCAATATATAATATAGTGTCAAAGGAGCTGCTAATAATATGTAATATATTAATATCCAATAATGGGTCTATACACCGAGAACACTGCAGTCAGCGAGAGCCAAGATGGAAACGGCCGATAACAGAACAAGAATAAGAGGACTATGGGGACGGCAGGGAGTGAAGGTGTTCCAGATTGAAGATAAGCGGCCAACAGTTAAGCCAGGCGCCGCTTATTTCTACTCTCCTAGGTTAATATCCTGCCTGCATTTGGGGCAACAATGGTTTCGTGGGTGCAGTGCCCATCAGATTATATAGGGTTAAAAAAAATGGCTGGGGATCATAGAATATAAGAGTATACAGACATTACAGCCAGGGATCACAGAATATAAGAGTATACAGACATTACAGCCGGGGATCACAGAATATAAGAGTATACAGACATTACAGCCGGGGATCACAGAATATAAGAGTATACAGACATTACAGCCGGGGATCACAGAATATAAGAGTATACAGACATTACTGCCAGGGATCACAGAATATAAGAGTATACAGACATTACAGCCAGGGATCACAGAATGTAAGAGTATACAGACATAGCAGCCAGGGATCACAGAATATAAGAGTATACAGACATTACAGCCAGGGATCACAGAATATAAGAGTATACAGACATTACACAGCAGGGACACATATATAAGATTATCTCAGCTCAGGAACATTTTATATAACATCTAATCATAGAAGTTATTATTCTTCCCAGATCTCTTGATTAAAATGATCTTTTGTTATGAGAAAACCCCTTTAACTAAAGGTTTGTAGAGTAATGACAGTGGAGGCCTTTGCACATCGCTCAGTCACCTCGTCACGCACATTAGTGTATCAGCGGCTCGTGAATACAGTAATTGCCTTCCGCTACGAAAAAATGAAAATTTATAATCATAAATCCAGACAAGATGTAAAGCCCGAGGGATCCGGAGAAAATCGTCGTCTTTGAACTTCAGGTTAATGGTTTATTGTTCCAATTAGCTGCAGGCGATACAAGAAGCTTCTGCTGGAAAACCAGAATACGTGCGACCGAGCGAATGTGAAAAGCTCAAGTGGTATTGGGAGGAATATACATGGGAATGTGTTACTCCAAGTCACTGTCTACATTACTGATCCTGAGTTACCTCCTGTATTATACTCCAGAGCTGCACTCACTATTCTGCTGGTGCAGTCACTGTGTACATACATTACATTACTGATCCTGAGTTACCTCCTGTATTATCCTCCAGAGCTGCACTCACTATTCTGCTGGTGCAGTCACTGTGTACATACATTACATTACTGATCCTGAGTTACCTCCTGTATTATACTCCAGAGCTGCACTCACTATTCTGCTGGTGCAGTCACTGTGTACATACATTACATTACTGATCCTGAGTTACCTCCTGTATTATACTCCAGAGCTGCACTCACTATTCTGCTGGTGCAGTCACTGTGTACATACATTACATTACTGATCCTGAGTTACCTCCTGTATTATACTCCAGAGCTGCACTCACTATTCTGCTGGTGCAGTCACTGTGTACATACATTACATTACTGATCCTGAGTTACCTCCTGTATTATACTCCAGAGCTGCACTCACTATTCTGCTGGTGCAGTCACTGTGTACATACATTACATTACTGATCCTGAGTTACCTCCTGTATTATACTCCAGAGCTGCACTCACTATTCTGCTGGTGCAGTCACTGTGTACATACATTACATTACTGATCCTGAGTTACCTCCTGTATTATACTCCAGAGCTGCACTCACTATTCTGCTGGTGCAGTCACTGTGTACATACATTACATTACTGATCCTGAGTTACCTCCTGTATTATACTCCAGAGCTGCACTCACTATTCTGCTGGTGCAGTCACTGTGTACATACATTACATTACTGATCCTGAGTTACCTCCTGTATTATACTCCAGAGCTGCACTCACTATTCTGCTGGTGCAGTCACTGTATACATACATTACATTACTGATCCTGAGTTACCTCCTGTATTATACTCCAGAGCTGCACTCACTATTCTGCTGGTGCAGTCACTGTGTACATACATTACATTACTGATCCTGAGTTACCTCCTGTATTATACTCCAGAGCTGCACTCACTATTCTGCTGGTGCAGTCACTGTGTACATACATTACATTACTGATCCTGAGTTACCTCCTGTATTATACTCCAGAGCTGCACTCACTATTCTGCTGGTGCAGTCACTGTGTACATACATTACATTACAGATCCTGTAAGCTTGCTGACTTTTTACAACTATCAAGCCACTACAATTGGGGGGGGCATGTGCTGTAATAAGCGGGTTCCTCGCCATAGTCAGCGCTGGCATATTGCTCGTTGGTAGGAGTTATTGCTCCATCAGGATTCTTAGGATAAATGAGCCAAGGGCGGTGACGTCTTCCCATCACTCAGACTCTTGACCTTTTCTTATGACCATTGAGTCCTGCACTTGTGTGTGCGCTTCTGTGTCTCACAATGGGCAGATATCACAGAGGTTGAGCCTTCAGCTATTTGAGAGTTATGGTGTATCCGCCTGTGCCAGATAAATAAATATTGGCAAAACCCAATGTATGATGTGCAGTGGTGTAACTTCAGGCTCATGGGCCCTGATGCAAAAGCTCCAACGGGGCCCCCAATTATTACAAATCTTTAATAGCATTAGTCTTTTTCTATAGGCCAAAGGGACTTTTGGGGCCCCCCCAAGACTCCAGGGCCCGGGCATGATCGTAACCCCTGCACCTGTTGCAGTTACGCCCCTGATGTATCGGTGCCAGCAGCTGCACAGGGCGGTGCTGTACAGGTTGCAGGAAATCTGACATCAGCGCTCATCGCCTCGTTCAGCGTCGTTTTACCGGAGGGCGGCGGTGTCACCTCCACAACAAGATCTCTTCCAGCAGATAGGAAGACACTGACAGCTTCAACCAAGGAAAACTGATAGAAACAGCTCAGCTACCAGCTCCATGCTGCGCAGGGTCAGCCGCAGCCTCGTGCCGCTCCGCCAGCCACTCACAGCACTGGCGGATATAGACTGAAAAGGTCTCCTGTGCAGGAATACTTTACTGGGCCCCTTTGCTGTCCAATAGCTTATTAAAATACACAATTCCACCTGTTTTGCATGTGGAGATAGGCCCCCTAACCTCTTGGGTCCATGTGTGCGACTGCACAGGTTGCACCAATGATATGTTCGTCCCTGGTTCAGATGACACTAGTGCAGCTTAAAGGTACCTTCACACGCCGCAATCTCGCCTGGCGATATGAGGCAATGTAACGTGCGCGCACTCGTTTTTCATGGTCGCCTCAGATCGCCGATGGCGCTATTACACGCCGCAATCTCGCCCTGAAAGTAAGGCGATGTATCGCTATGGAAATCGACTCACCTACAGCGGAAACAAACTTGCTTTATTCCATTGCCGCAATTCCAAAGGCGGCGAGGAGATAGGTGTGCCACAGTGGTGTATACCGCGCTCCATACACGCTCATTGGACAACGCAACAGTGTTACAATTGGTCAGCCTGCGCAGGAAAGCTGGCTAATACAGGACATCATTGCCGTCGTGTGGTGCTGAACGGACAACTCTTCAAATATGGCACGGTGTCAACTGTCAGCCAATGGGAACACAGTAGCCCACACCAATCAGGTCACACGGGGCGCGGACCCCAACACGCTGTGGCACGCTTCCGGGAAATCATAGGCCCGTTCACACGCCACAACTGTGAGGCAATTTCACTGCGATCGTTTCGGGGTGACACATCACCTTTAAGATTACCTGGTGAGATTGCGGCGTGTGAAGGTACCTTTAGGGTTATGTCACTATATGACAAGCATCATATCTATGGTAAGAATGAGATCAGCCTTCTTATCCAGCACTACGTGATAGGGCGATGTCACACACAGAAAACTGTGCAGAGATTGTTGGCAGATCTCTGGTTGCAGTGAAATCATGGACACATTGTTACATTCTGTAGCCGTGTACAAATGTAACAATGTGTCCATGATTTCACTGCAACCAGAGATCTGCGAACAATCTCTGCACAATTATCTGTGTGTGACGTGGCCCATAGTGAGATTCCTGGAGACACATCTATGTAGTTTATGGTCAAAGGTTCGCTGAACACAAACGACTTCTCAGAACCAAACAGATTGTATACGATGAAGGGTTATAGATACCTAGAGCGTCTCTTGCTCTGGAGGACCTAGTGTGTAATGCTTCATTTCTCCTGTAGAGGCGCTGCTGGGGAACTGAACACTTGCTTCCAGCTTTCTACCTTGTGATTGTATTGGAAGATAAAGTTGGTCCATAGCAGGTGCGTAACTACAGTAGGTGCAGGGGTTGTAATTGCACCCGGGCCCTGGAGCCTAGGGGGCCCCAAAAGTGCCTTTGGCCTATAGAAAGACTAATCCTATAAAAGATTGGCAATAATTGGGGGCCCCGTTGCAGTCTTCACATCGGGGCCCATGAGCTTCATACACCACTGGTCCATAGTAGGGATCTCAAGTGACATTGTATCTTCTTCTCCAGTCTACACATCACATAGGGCTTTGAAGTCCCAGTCTGGTGCCCACAGGTAGGTATATTAGATCCCAGTAGCTTTGGGCCCTAGCTGCCATCCCATAATGCACCGGAACACATCACGCCAATGCCACATCTCCCAGGATCCAGAGGAGCAGAGATCCATTCCTGGAGGACTCGGGGTTAATATTACTGTAGACTTCAGTAATCCTCAGGTGCATTTCACCTTTTGTTCCCTGTGCCCATCGGGTGGGCGGACTGGCAGAAGAGGCGCTCACAATGGGGGACTGAGATCACACAGACGAGGGCACTGCCAGGTTAATCCTGGAGGTAAAAAAACATATATAGATATAAAAGTGAACTGACAGGGTGCAGCGGTGATTACACAATGTCAGCCGGAGCGTCCCTGCCCCAGATCAAGAGGGAACAACAAGGTGGTTATTAAGTGACCCGATAAGTGCCAGTCTGTGCCCGGAGGTGGAGCGGCGCCCGATACAAGGAAGAGTGTGTCCGCCTTATCACAAAGCTACCCAGCAAAAAAAGGGATCCAGCGATGCCCAGATGTAAGGATTGGGGCACTAATGTCGGGATCGATTTGTGGGTGCCCTTATGTTATTGGGGATCTGCACTAGGCTGGTACATGGGACAGTCCCATAGATTTCTAATAGATGTCCTGATTAATGTTCTGCTTACTGTCAATGAATGAGAGTACAGAGAGGAGGAGCACGGTGAGAGTACAGAGAGGAGGAGCACGGTGAGAGTACAGAGAGGAGGAGCACGGTGAGAGTACAGAGAGGAGGAGCACGGTGAGAGTACAGCTAGGAGGAGCACGGTGAGAGTACAGAGAGGAGGAGCACGGTGAGAGTACAGAGAGGAGGAGCACGATGAGAGTACAGAGAGGAGGAGCACGATGAGAGTACAGAGAGGAGGAGCACGGTGAGAGTACAGAGAGGAGGAGCACGGTGAGAGTACAGAGAGGAGGAGCACGGTGAGAGTACAGAGAGGAGGAGCACGGTGAGAGTACAGCTAGGAGGAGCACGGTGAGAGTACAGAGAGGAGGAGCACGGTGAGAGTACAGAGAGGAGGAGCACGGTGAGAGTACAGAGAGGAGGAGCACGATGAGAGTACAGAGAGGAGGAGCACGATGAGAGTACAGAGAGGAGGAGCACGATGAGAGTACAGAGAGGAGGAGCACGATGAGAGTACAGAGAGGAGGAGCACGATGAGAGTACAGAGAGGAGGAGCACGATGAGAGTACAGAGAGGAGGAGCACGATGAGAGTACAGAGAGGAGGAGCACGATGAGAGTACAGAGAGGAGGAGCACGATGAGAGTACAGAGAGGAGGAGCACGATGAGAGTACAGAGAGGAGGAGCACGATGAGAGTACAGAGAGGAGGAGCACGATGAGAGTACAGAGAGGAGGAGCACGATGAGAGTACAGAGAGGAGGAGCAGTATTCCATTTCAGACACTATCAACACTTGGTCTGCATAAGAGGGGATATATTGAGATCACCACCATGTCTGCTGACAACTAGCCTGTCCCAAGAGACAGGGATGCACCAGACATACACAATACCGGTTGTTACCCCGCACATATTGCAATTGTGCCCAGTAAGAAAGTGTCCATACCGCACCACACTGCCCAGCACCTCAACGTTTCGCTCTCCGCTTCGTCAGGAGGTCAAGGGGAAGAATTTTATCATGTGTGATGATTTTCCAAATAAATAATAAAAATAATTGCATTTATATACAAACATTGTGTAGGAACTGCCGTTATATTCAAAGTCATCTTATAGTCTGAAAGGTTTGTAACAATAAATAAGTAACAATGTATCAGTCAGGGCAGATACCGGCCGTAAGGTGACCAATCACAGGGAGGGTCTGCTCCAGGTGCTCATGAAATCTTACCACAAATGTATCCGATTCCAGATATATTAACTAGATAATTGGATACAAAAGTAGCAAATGCTCAGCTGTGAAAAAGCATCAGGCTGCGGTCACATTTTCTATTACAAATAATTAAACTGACGGAGTGAATTGCCGAATCAGCAAAGGTAAGCAAGAGCAAAGACTGACCCCAAATAAGTCCCATTGCTTCAGTTTATATAATAGATAAAGCCGACCACTTTTTCCATTTGATTGGCCTGATTTGTTCCAAAATGGGCCAGACATGTCACTGGAAGGAAGGATCACCAAGATATGACTTGTCTACACATCATACGGAGAGAGCAATCACTGGAGAAGGACATCATGGTCAGAAGAATAGAAGGAACAAGGTGAAGAGGAAGAACAGCAACCCGATGTCTTGATACCATCAGGATAATGGCAGAGAAGCCCCTGCTGGACCCATGAAGGCTTGGGGAGGACCCATGTGGCTGCACAAGATCAATCTTCCTACAGGGCGTTCATTCATAAATTCGCTATGGCTCCAAATCAAGCTGAGAGCCAATAAATAATATAATTATTTACTATTAATAATAATCTAAATATCTGAATGGACAAGTGAACAGAGCCCAATATCTGCATGGTCATGTTCACACCTCCAGTGATCGTCCGTTAGATCGGAATCCGTTCTGCAAAAATGGATTCCTGCAGGATTCGTTTATTTAACATTGGAGTCTATGGAGAACGGAATCCGGTAACTGATCACTATTTATCCTCAGTTTTTCCCTCATTTGCAAAGGATCCGTTTTTTTCTTACTGGATCTGTTTCACGTGGAAGATAAATAGTGATCAGTTACCGGATCCGTTCTCCATAGACTCCAATGTTAAACAAAAGGATCCTGAAGAAATCCATTTTTGCAAAATGGACATGAAAGTTGTGTTTGCAGAACAGATTGTGCTGGATCCGATCTAACGGACGATCACTGGATCTGATCTAATGATGATCATTGGACGTGTGATCTCAGCCTTAAAGTCACAGACCCTGCCATGATACAAGTGTCAGTAAACACAGAGCGCCGCCAACAGCCGCAATCAATAATAAACCCACATCCGCTCCAATAAGAGAGAAATGGATTGTGACTGAGGACCCGGCAGATCACACCCCAGGGCTCCTCTGCTGCAGGACGGATTCCTGGAATTACCTGGTAATCGCACAGACACGTGTTCTCACTTAGCAGCAGCTAATCAGGGGCTTATACTCCCAACCAATGACTGTGGGGCCATTACTAATGATCGGCCCTCCATATGTGACCCATCATCCGCTGACCGTGAACCCGACCCCAGAAGTCAAAGTCAAGGTCACCGCCATCTGAAGCACCAGGGATAAGATGGCCTACAAGTAAAAGGGCGGGAGCATCCCCAATGTCTGTATACCCATCACCATACCTTTACCCCAGTGGCCCCCAACGACCTGTGACCTTCCTACGTCAACCCCCCACAGGCATACCTGAATAGTTTGGGGTGGATTGGTGACACTTTCTAGATAAACCTGTTTGGAGGAGATACTTGAATAAACAATCTGTATTCTTAAAGGGCCAACAAGATTTATTGTAACGGTCGAGTCCAGTCCTCTTCCTCTACAACTTTACATTTCCTTCCAATTTTTTAAGATCTTTGCTAATGATCAGCCTTTATACAATGAGAATACTAAAACCATGTTCCTACAGAATGCTGACCAGAGCTGAGGGTTTGTTACAGTTGCATACAGTCTGACCAAGCAAATGTGATCTAAAACACATCAGCAACACAAATCTCTCCCAATGTATCACTCTGTAGACCACTGTGATCTGCTCACAGAGGATTGTCTACACTGGGTGAAATTGCACCAAGCCACCAGCTGTAAGGAGTGTGTGTATGTGTATATGCAGCATCTGGTCACTTCTGGGGGGTAGGTGAACTATTCTTAATTATGCCGGACCTACTACTCCCTTGCAAGGGACATAAGCCATTGCTTCATGCGAGATTGTCCAATGCCCCCTTTTGTCTCCTAATTTGTGAAATGCCTTCTGATTGCGGATTGCACCATCCCCCTGCGGGGAACTAGACTGTATCATTCAGAGGACAATTAGACAGTTGGATTGAACTAGCGACCAATGAGGGAACAGTCATCTCTCACCAATCCTGTGGGACACAATGCCCTAAAATGGGAGTCAACGGTATATAAAAAAGGACCGGTTCTGTCCCCGGTGTGATTCTACAGGACCTCAGCCTAGGGACCATGGTTCCAGCTGGAGGATTACAGAACTGATCCACTGCTCAACACGGAGTGCACAACTTTGTTTGGAGAGCCCAGGTTGGGACAATCCGGCCACACACCTCACAGTGCTCGGTTGGCTACCTAAACTTGCGGCTACCTTCTTACAGTGGGTGCCCACCAAATGCAGGTTGCTCCTGGCAGGAGTAGTTGGTCCGTCAGAGGTTGTGATCCCTGGTGAGCCAGTGGCAGGGTGAGACTGTCACAGGCACCATCTTGTGTCCTTGCTGGGAGTGGACTATATGCTGTTGACTGTTGGTGACTTGGCGGAGCACGGGACCCTCACCCTGTGTTGTCAGGGTAATTTCTGCCCACAGGGTAGGTGTACAGGCATTCAGTGGGATGAGCACCGTTCCGGGCGGTACCAGGTCAGCGGACGAGAACCCACTGACCCTCCTTCACTTGCTCACCCTCCTACCAGGCGGTGCAGCTCCATTAATGTAGGGGCCCCTTCACTCGGGTGGTGGGCTTCTCAGAAGTCGGAGCCCCTCAGATTATAGGACAATGATGTATGTCTTTACTTTATGAGGTCTCCCTTTAAGGCTCCCCAGGTCCTGGACCTATGTCCTTCCTTTGCTACTTTAGGTACGGCGGCTCCAGGAATTGTGATTCATAAGGATGAACGGGCCCCTACTGTACACAGAGGAAACCACCAGCAGGAAGCCATTAAAACTAATAAGAAACATCTTCAATGTAGCAGACGTTTCTGTGTAAATGAGGCCCCCGATAATGAAGACACGTTGTTCCCATTTACTAACGGTACAGACGGCCACCCTCAATGTACAACGCTTTAATCTCGTGAGCATGGAAAGAGTTAACGAGAGGTTACAAGGAAACTCATCATCCACAAATGTCTTCCTGAAGTGCCGAAAAGACGAATAAATGTCAGAGGCGCTAAAAGGGAGAGGACAACCCGGAGGAAGACATGATGGTGCTCCAGTCACAGGGTCACATTGTTCCTCGTCATCACTGGGAAATCCATAGTCAAATCAGTATCCCTGATGAAGTGCCAGGTGGCACCGAAAAGCGTCGGAAAATAAAGAAGGATCTGATAACTCTTCATCTGCCAGCGTTTCTTGATGCAAGCCATTCTGGTAGCGCGGACCATCATACACCTTTTCCAAGTAACTAGATAGTCAAATCTTGGAGCAGAAACTATCTGGTTGCATCTGCATCAAGGAATGTTGGGCGACACCAATATGGCTACTAGTGATAAGTGAGCAGTACCATGCACGGGTGCAGAGTCCTCATATTGAGCAGATAGACGCAACTCAAGTGTAATGGAAATCAATGGGAAACTAGAGCAAGATCTGGAAAAATGCTCGAGTCACCCATTGATTGTACTAGAGTTGCGCCCGTCCGAGCGTCCAACTGCTCGATAGGAGTCCTGAGCACCTGAGTATGGTAGAGCTCACTCATCACTAATGGCTACCAATATCACTGCAGTCAGGGGCGTCCCCAAGTATATAGCTACTAGTACCTTGCTGATAACCGGCTAATCGCTGGGGGTCTGAGCAAGTCTTCCCCCATAAAAAGGATAAGGATAGTTGATATTTTGCTACTTTGTAATCAGGACACTCTAGAAACGGAGCTCGATTCCAGGATTCTGGACCACACCAATGAGATCCTCAATGATGGAGGGGGTTTACAGATAGACATAAGAGGTATCGGACGATTTGTCCACAAGCTGTTTTAGTCTAAGGCTGAGTTCACACCTCCAGTGATCGTCCATTACATCGGATCCAGCACAATCCGTTCTGCAAACAGTTTTAAAAATATATACCGTACATTTCTGCAGAATGCATTTATCATTGGAGTCTATGGAGAACGGATCCGGTAACTGATCACTACCGTGTTTCCCCGAAAGTAAGGCCCCCCCGATTGTAAGGCCGCCTAGGGGTAAAGGGGGCCTGCTAATGTAAGGCCTCCCCCGATTATAAGGCCTTACAACCGGCCAATGTAAGGCCCCTAGCGGAGGGGGGGGGGGGAGCGGGAGCGGGTCGCACGTCACGTGCGCCCGCTCATTACATATGCACTGCATCCCCCTGTCAATCAGCGACAGGGGGAGCAGTGCATTATACGGTATATATGGGCCCCCTCCTGCTGGCACACTACCCCCTGTTCTGAGGCCCCCCTGCTGCTGCTGCAGACATCTTACCCTCCAGGGTCTTCTTGCAGCAGCCAGCGCGTCCGTCCTCCGTCCTCGGCTGTCTCCCGGATCATGTGACCGGCCGGTCACAGTCGCGATGACGTCATGCGCTGCGACGGGTCACAGGAGGGGGCCTGTAGGCCACACTGCTGGGGCACACAATATAAGACCCCCCCGAAAGTAAGACCGGGGGCCTCTTTTGGCCCCCAAAAAAATGTAAGACAGGGTCTTACTTTCGGGGAAACACGGTATATATGAAACTGATCCAATAAGAAAAAACGGATCCTTTACAAATGGCAGAAAAATGGAGGATATTCAGTGATCGGTTACCGTTAGTTATTCCTTTGGTCACTCGTCTTTCCCAGAAGCAGAGAAACGATTTGTGGAGTTGAAAGTGAATCTGCATTAAAATAAATGTTCTAAATGATCTGAATAATTGACTGAACTGATCACTGAAGGTCTTTGTTCACTTGGGAGGGGGGGGGGGGGGGGGGGGGCACATACATTATTCACAGGAAGCAGAGTGTTTACATTGTACAGAGGAAAACTGCAAACACTCAGGAAAGGAGATTGTGGCTTTTGGTCCTGAGCAAAGGTCAAACTTATTTATTCAATGAGAATGACCTTACAGGTCAGACCTGGTCTCTGAGAAGAGGGGCCTGAAAAACAGACCAGGACCCCCAAACTTTAAGCCCCCCCCCCCCCCCATCACACATAACGAGATCATTAGAGAGATCGTTGTAAACGTCACAGGTTTTGTGACGTAACAGCGATCTTGCTAACGATCTCGTTATGTGTGACACTTAGCAGCAATCAGGCCCCTGCTGTGAGATTGCTGGTCGTTACAAAGTGCTCTGGGTCATTTTTTGATCATTGCAGCGATGCGTGCTGACCAGCAAGAGAGCGTGTGACAGCGAGAGACCAACAATCTCACAGGCTGGTAACCATGGTAAACACCGGGTATCCAGGCAGCGCACGCTGCCTAGATACCTGCTGTTTATCAGTTACCAGCGATGTGGAGGTGGCTCCCTGGTCGCTGGGGAGATTTGCCTGTTTGACAGCCCCCCAGCGACCAGGTAACGACGCACCAACGATCCCCACTGGTGCTTCGTGTGTGTGACAGGAGCTTTATTCCTGGGACCCCCAGATCTGTTCACAACTCCATTGTCACATGAGATATGCCCTATCCTCACCCATGCCTTGTATAATGTGAGCCCTTGTGGGCAGGGTGATCAGGAGAGCAGGGTCCTCTCTCCTCACCTACTGTATCCTCACCCATCCCTTGTAGACAGTGAGCCCTTGTGGGCAGGGTCCTCTCTCCTTCTCTACTGTATCCTCACCCATCCCTTGTAGACTGAGCCCTCTTGGGCAGGGTCCTCTCCTCACCTACTGTATCCTCACCCATCCCTTGTAGACTGTGATCCCTCTTGGGCAGGGTCCTCTCTCCTCACCCGTCCCTTGTAGGCTGTGAGCCCTCATGGGCAGAGTCCTCTCACCCCTGTACCAGTGTGTGTTTTGTATTGTTGGTGATTATTGTACTCTTCTACGTATATCCCTTTTCACATGTAAAGCACCATGGAATATAGGTAGTTATAATTAATAATAATAAATAATCTTAATGCCCATTGCAAGCATCTGTTACGGTTTGGGGACTGACTATGGAGTGTGGTCTGGACAGGACTTCGTTTACCCAAACTCGACAACCCCATATCAGTCAGATTTGAGGCAACAGAACCCCAGTTAGTCCACAGTCAAGACTCTGAATTATGAATATTGGGGTAGTCTCCATAAATAGTAGTTGTACCCAATCCAAATGGCTCCCCGATTGTTGTCCAAGCCCATTGATGACATTTTCATAGCAACAATCATCAATAGAACATCAATGGGGGTCTGACACTGAACCCTTACCCCATACAAAAGAGAGAAAGTAGCAGCCACTAAGCATTGTGTAGTCTGCTGCATTTCACCGTGTAAGCCCCTGCCTACAAAGTTTTCGGTTGATCACTGGGTGTGCGCCGGTATCTGACCCTCACTGATGTCTCCTAATAGGGCAGCACGGTGGCACTGCATGGCGGCTCAGCGGTTGGCACTACAGTCTTGCAGCGCTGTGGTCTTGGGTTCAAACCCACCAAGGACATCTGCAAGGAGTTTATATGTTCTCCCCGTGTTCTCGTGGGTTTCCTCCGGGTTCTCTGGATTCTCCCCATCCTCCACAGGCTGATAGGGAATATATAGTGCGAGCCCCAATGGGGACAGAGTGGTTGATGTATTTAAAGCGCTGTGGAATTAATGTTGCTGTACAAGAGAATTGGTTGGAGTCTGACCCTCACCGAGGTCATACAATCTTATTCATTTATGTAGTATCGATAGGGCAGCCTGGGACAAAGCTTTGGTCTAGAATACAGCATCCCAGAAACATAAGAAAAGGTCAAATAATGTAACAAGAGAAAATATAGAAGATACTGTACACAAAATGTAACGGAAGAGGAAACAATGTAACAGAAGAGAAAACAATGTAACAGAAGAGGAAAACAATGTAACAAAAAAAATGTAACAGAAGAGGAAAACAATGTAACAGAAGAGAAAAACAATGTAACAGAAAGAAACAATGTAACAGAAGAAAAACAATGTAACAGAAGAGAAACAATGTAACAGAAGAGAAAACAATGTAACAGTTTGACAGAAGAATCATCTTCACGGTTTCTTTCCTTATTAAATCTGCAACCGGAAATTGATCCTACAAGTCCAACTTTTCTCCAATTAGTTATCAAACTCTATAAATTTGCTAAACCGCCATCACGACCTGAGGAAAGGTCCAATCACTTCTCGTATAATCCCATAAAAATGGCTAAAATGAAGCAAAAAGTGATAAAGTCGCTTCCTAACATCTCCGTCAACCCAACCAGGGTGGAAAGAAAGCGTCACACGTATAGAAAACCAGAAGCCAAGAGACGTGTGCCAACCTCCCGAGCATCCTAATAAGATAATAGGCCTGGCATCTGCCCCAGCACATGGCCGGGCTGTTCCCTAATAACATGGCACACACTGACTCACAAGGTTATTACAGACTATTTGACTTTCCTTATGTAGAAAGTTACAAAGACTCCAAGACAGTGAAGACCGTCCTGGGGTAACCGTAACCCTACAAGTCCAGCAGGGCAGACCAAGGAGGAGACAATGGTGCTACTCACCGGACGGGCTTCTTCTGCGCTTTCTGGGGGTCCGGCGGAGTGTAGGGGATGATTTTGGGTTCAAAGTTCTCATTATTCTCCAGCCCAGCTGGGAAGGAGTTGGGTTTGCGGACCACACTTACATCGTGCACAGAGTCCGTGAGTCCTCCGGGGAGTCTGGGCCCACTACCACAAGGTTCCTCCACCCAGGTGACACTGAGCAAACTGAGCGTGAAGCCCAGAGAGATGCCAATGACCACGGGGCCAACGGGGCGAAGCAGTGACAGGACCATGGATAGTCTCATTGCCACCGGGGGGCCAGGGAAGGGTGAGCGACAGCGGTTGGGGCAGAAACTGGACTATAGGGATGAGACCAGGTCAAGATGTCCAAGATGGTCCAAGTAGGGAGCAAAGAGGGGGTCCAAGATGGTCCAAGTAGGGAGCAAAGGGGGGGGTCCAAGATGGTCCAAGTAGAGGGGAGAGTCAAAGATGGTCCAGTAGGGAGCAGAAGGGGGGGGGGGGGGTCCAAGATGGTCCAAGTAGGGAGCAAAGGGGGGGTCCAAGATGGTCCAAGTAGGGAGCAAAGGGGGGGGGGGGGGTCCAAGTAGGGAGCAAATGGGGGGGGGGGTCCAAGATGGTCCAAGTAGGGAGCGAAGAGGGGGGTCCAAGTAGGAAGGGGGGGGGGGGGTAGGTCCAAGATGGTCCAAGGAGGGGGAGGATTAAGGGGAAGTTAGCAGAGATTTAGAGGGAGAGGAGGATGACGTGAAGGGGCAGAAACTAGACAATGGGGATGAGCTGGGCAAGACCAGGGCAAGACATCCGAGAAAGTCCAAGTAGGGAGCAAGGGGGGGTCCAAGATGGACCAAGTAGGGGGGGGGGGGGGGGGTTGGAGTCCAAGATGGTCCAAGTAGAGGGGGAGGGGTGTCCAAGATAACCAAGTAGGGAAGGTTGGGGGGGTACTCCAATATGGTCCAAGTGGTGTGGGGGGGTCCCAAATGGTCCAAGTAGGGGGGAGGGGAGAAGGTTAAGGGGAAGTTAGCGGCGATTTAGAGGATGAGGTGAAGGGGCAGGATCACACAGTGTCAGGGGTGTGAGGAGACCCCAGCCAGGGGGCAGACAGGCAGGTCCAGGGGCGCTGTGTCCGCTGCTGCAGTCACTTTCAGGGCAGCTCAGCCCCAGCACAGGCTTCTTCCTCCACAGACCTCATTCACCGCTTCCTCCTCCTATAATAACAGCTCCCAGCAGCCCCCTGACGTGTCACCTTCTCAGCACCGCCCCTTCCCGCCGTCGTCACTCACTCCTTATTACGTCATCGCTCATGCCCCGCCCATTCGTTCATTCTCTAAGAGGCTTGAAACGCAAAAGCAGGAAGAGCAGAGAGGATGACGCTGTGATGTGATTGGTTGGGAAAAGGTGGGCGTGGTTTGCCGCAGCAAGGTAGGGTGGCCGGTGCACACATGCTGATATTGATACATTGTATCAGAGATTGGAACGTTCTGTCTGTGAATTTCGGGTAGCGGCAGGAGGCGCTCAGGCCCGGGGGCGGGGAAGGGTCACATTTTACTGTAAAGAGACATTTCAACGTTCCATGAGCTGAGATGACTGTGTTATCTAATATAATATCACCTGCTGTGAGTCCTGGGATTACTACTGCAGTCAGGAACACTCCCATAGGGTTATATAGCGCCCAACATATTCCATAACACTTTCAAGATACCATCACAATGCGGCCCACAATCTGCATTACACTGAGCCACCGTGCTGCTCTATATACAGTACAGTGTTAACCACTGAGCCACCGTGCTGCTCTATATAAGTACAGTGCTGACCACTGAGCCACCGTGCTGCCTATTATAGTAGTGCTAACCATGAGCCACGTGCTGCCTATATACAGTCCAGTGCTGCCACTGAGCCACCGTGCTGCCTATATACAGTACAGTGCTGACCACTGAGCCACCGTGCTGCTCTATATACAGTACAGTGCTGACCACTGAGCCACCGTGCTGCCCTATATACAGTACAGTGCTAACCACTGAGCCACTGTGCTGCTCTATATATAGTACAGTGCTAACCACTGAGCCACCGTGCTGCCTATATATAGTACAGTGCTAGACCACTGAGCCACCGTGCTGCTCTATATATAGTACAGTGCTAACTACTGAGCCACCGTGCTGCTCTATATATAGTACAGTGCTGACCACTGAGCCACCGTGCTGCTCTATATACAGTACAGTGCTAACCACTGAGCCACGTGCTGCTCTATATAAGTACAGTGCTAACCACTGAGCCACCGTGCTGCTCTATATTACAGTACAGTGCTGACCACTGAGCCACCGTGCTGCTCTATATATAGTACAGTGCTGACCACTGAGCCACCGTGCTGCTCTATATAAGTACAGTGCTAACCACTGAGCCACCGTGCTGCTCTATATATAGTACAGTGCTAACACTGAGCCACCGTGCTGCCCTATATTAGTACAGTACTAACCACTGAGCCACCGTGCTGCTCTATATATAGTACAGTGCTAACCACTGAGCCACTGTGCTGCTCTATATATAGTACAGTGCTAACCACTGAGCCACCATGCTGCTCTATATATAGTACAGTGCTGACACTGAGCCACCGTGCTGCTCTATATATAGTACAGTACTAACCACTGAGCCACCGTGCTGCTCTATATATAGTACAGTGCTAACCACTGAGCCACTGTGCTGCTCTATATATAGTACAGTGCTAACCACTGAGCCACCGTGCTGCTCTATATATAGTACAGTGCTGACCACTGAGCCACCGTGCTGCTCTATATATAGTACAGTGCTAACCACTGAGCCACTGTGCTGCTCTATATAAGTACAGTGCTAACCACTGAGCCACTGTGCTGCTCTATATATAGTACAGTGCTAACCACTGAGCCACCGTGCTGCTCTATATATAGTACAGTGCTGACCACTGAGCCACCGTGCTGCCTATATATAGTACAGTACTAACCACTGAGCCACCGTGCTGCTCTATATACTAGTACAGTGCTAACCACTGAGCCACTGTGCTGCTCTATATATAGTACAGTGCTGACCACTGAGCCACCGTGCTGCTCTATATAAGTACAGTGCTAACCACTGAGCCACCATGCTGCTCTATATATAGTACAGTGCTGAGCACTGAGCCACCGTGCTGCCTATATACAGTACAGTACTGAACCACTGAGCCACCGTGCTGCTCTATATATAGTACAGTGCTAACCACTGAGCCACTGTGCTGCTCTATATATAGTACAGTGCTACCACTGAGCCACCTGTGCTGCTCTATATATAGTACAGTGCTAACCACTGAGCCACCGTGCTGCCTATATATAGTACAGTGCTAACCACTGAGCCACCGTGCTGCCTATATATAGTACAGTGCTAACCACTGAGCCACTTGCTGCTCTATATATAGTACAGTGCTAACCACTGAGCCACCGTGCTGCTCTATATATAGTACAGTGCTGACCACTGAGCCACCGTGCTGCCTTTATATAGTACAGTGCTAACCACTGAGCCACTGTGCTGCCCCTATATATAGTACAGTGCTAACCACTGAGCCACCGTGCTGCCTATATATAGTACAGTGCTACCACTGAGCCACCATGCTGCCCTATATATAGTACAGTGCTGACCACTGAGCCACCGTGCTGCTCTATATATATAGTACAGTGCTACCACTGAGCCACCGTGCTGCCTCTATATAAGTACAGTGCTAACCACTGAGCCACTGTGCTGCTCTATATATAGTACAGTGCTAACCACTGAGCCACCGTGCTGCTCTATATATAGTACAGTGCTAACCACTGAGCCACCATACTGCTCTATATATAGTACAGTGCTACCACTGAGCCACCGTGCTGCCCTATATAAGTACAGTGCTGACCACTGAGCCACCTGTGCTGCCCTATATATAGTACAGTGCTGAACCACTGAGCCACCGTGCTGCTCTATATATAGTACAGTGCTAACCACTGAGCCACCGTGCTGCCCTATATACAGTACAGTGCTAACCACTGAGCCACCGTGCTGCTCTATATATAGTACAGTGCTAACCACTGAGCCACTGTGCTGCTCTATATAGTACAGTGCTAACCACTGAGCCACGTGCTGCTCTATATATAGTACAGTGCTAACCACTGAGCCACGTGCTGCTCCTATATACAGTACAGTGCTAACCACTGAGCCACGTGCTGCCTATATATAGTACAGTGCTGACCACTGAGCCACCGTGCTGCTCTATATACAGTACAGTGCTGAACCACTGAGCCACCTGCTGCTCTATATATAGTACAGTGCTAACCACTGAGCCACGTGCTGCCCTATATACAGTACAGTGCTAACCACTGAGCCACCGTGCTGCCTATATATAGTACAGTGCTAACCACTGAGCCACCGTGCTGCTCTATATAAGTACAGTGCTGACCACTGAGCCACGTGCTGCTCTATATATAGTACAGTGCTAACCACTGAGCCACCGTGCTGCCCTATATATAGTACAGTGCTAACCACTGAGCCACGTGCTGCTCCTATATATAGTACAGTGCTAACCACTGAGCCACCGTGCTGCCTATATATAGTACAGTGCTAACCACTGAGCCACGTGCTGCCTATATATAGTACAGTGCTAACCACTGAGCCACCGTGCTGCTCTATATATAGTACAGTGCTAACCACTGAGCCACCGTGCTGCTCTATATATAGTACAGTGCTGACCACTGAGCCACCGTGCTGCTCTATATATAGTACAGTGCTGACCACTGAGCCACGTGCTGCCTATATATAGTACAGTGCTAACCACTGAGCCACGTGCTGCCTATATATAGTACAGTGCTAACCACTGAGCCACTGGCTGCTCTATATAAGTACAGTGCTGACCACTGAGCCACCGTGCTGCTCTATATAAGTACAGTGCTAACCACTGAGCCACCGTGCTGCCTATATACAGTACAGTGCTAACCACTGAGCCACGTGCTGCTCTATATAAGTACAGTGCTAACCACTGAGCCACCGTGCTGCTCTATATATAGTACAGTGCTACCACTGAGCCACCGTGCTGCTCTATATATAGTACAGTGCTAACCACTGAGCCACCGTGCTGCTCTATATATAGTACAGTGCTAACCATGAGCCACTGTGCTGCCTCTATATATAGTACAGTGCTAACCACTGAGCCACCGTGCTGCTCTATATATAGTACAGGCTAACTGAGCATGCTCTATACATAGAGTGCTACCTGGCACTGCTGCTCTATATATAGTACAGTGCTGACCACTGAGCCACCGTGCTGCTCTATATAAGTACAGTGCTAACCACTGAGCCACTGTGCTGCTCTATATATAGTACAGTGCTAACCACTGAGCCACCGTGCTGCCTATATATAGTACAGTGCTAACCACTGAGCCACCTGTGCTGCCTCTATATATAGTACAGTGCTGACCACTGAGCCACTGTGCTGCTCTATATATAGTACAGTGCTACCACTGAGCCACGTGCTGCCTATATATAGTACAGTGCTAACCACTGAGCCACCGTGCTGCTCTATTATATCAGTACAGTGCTGAACCACTGAGCCACGTGCTGCTCTATATATGTACAGTGCTAACCACTGAGCCACATGCTGCCTATATTAAGTACAGTGCTAACCACTGAGCCACGTGCTGCCCTATATTATAGTACAGTGACTAACCACTGAGCACCGTGCTGCTCTATATATATATCAGTGCTGACACTGAGCCACCTGCTGCCTATTATAGTACAGTGCTGACCACTGAGCCACCGTGCTGCTCTATTATCATGTACAGTGCTACCACTGAGCCACCGTGTGCTCTATATATGTACAGTGCTAACCACTGAGCACCGTGCTGCCTATATACAGTACATGTGCTACCACTGAGCCACCAGTGCTGCTCTATATACAGTACAGTGCTACCACTGAGCCACCGTGCTGCTCTATATAAGTACAGTGCTAACCACTGAGCCACCGTGCTGCCTCTATATACAGTACAGTGCTAACCACTGAGCCACTCGTGCTGCTCTTATATAAGTACAGTGCTAACCACTGAGCCACTGTGCTGCTCTATATACAGTACAGTGCTGACCATGAGCCACTGCTGCTCTTATAAGTACAGTGCTAACCACTGAGCCACGTGCTGCCCTATATATAGTACAGTGCTAACCACTGAGCCACCTGTGCTGCTCTATATATAGTACAGTGCTAACCACTGAGCCACCGTGCTGCCTATATAAGTACAGTGCTGACCACTGAGCCACCTGCTCTCTATATAGTACAGTGCTACCATGAGCACTGTGCTGCTCTAATTAGTACAGTGCTGACCACTGAGCCACCGTGCTGCCTATATACAGTACAGTGCTAACCACTGAGCCACTGCTGCTCTATATATAGTACAGTGCTGACCACTGAGCCACATTGCTGCTCTATATATAGTACAGTGCTAACCACTGAGCCACCTGCTGCCTATATATAGTACAGTGCTGAACACTGAGCCACTGTGCTGCTCTATATATAGTACAGTGCTACCACTGAGCCACGTGCTGCTCTATATACTAGTACAGTGCTAACCACTGACCACCGTGTCTTATATAGTACGTGCTAACCACTGAGCCATTGCTGCTCTATATATATAGTACAGTGCTGAACACTGAGCCACGTGCTGCTCTATATATAGTACAGTGCTAACCACTGAGCCACTGTGCTGCTCTATATAGTACAGTGCTGACCACTGAGCCACCGTGCTGCCTATATTATAGTACAGTGCTAACCACTGAGCCACTCGTGCTGCCCTATATATTAGTACAGTGCTGAACCACTGAGCCACCGTGCTGCTCTATATATAGTACAGTGCTAACCACTGAGCCACTGTGCTGCCCTATATATAGTACAGTGTAACCACTGAGCCAACGTGCTGCCCTATATACAGTACAGTGCTGACCACTGAGCCACCGTGCTGCCTATATAAGTACAGTGCTAACCACTGAGCCACCTGTGCTTATATATAGTACAGTGCTAACCACTGAGCCACCGTGCTGCCCTATATACAGTACAGTGCTAACCACTGAGCCACCTGCTGCTCTATATATAGTACAGTGCTGACCACTGAGCCATCGTGCTGCTCTATGTATAGTACAGTGCTACCAATGAGCCACTGTGCTGCTCTATATACAGTACAGTGCTGACCACTGAGCCACGTGGTGCTCTATATACGTACAGTGCTAACCACTGAGCCACGTGCTGCTCTATATAAGTACAGTGCTGACCACTGAGCCACCTGCTGCCTCTATATACAGTACAGTGCTGACCACTGAGCCACCTGTGCTGCTCTATATACAGTACAGTGCTAACCACTGAGCCACGTGCTCCTCTTATATACAGTACAGTGCTAACCACTGAGCCATCGTGCTGCTCTATATAAGTACAGTGCTAACCACTGAGCCACTGTGCTGCTCTATATACAGTACAGTGCTGAAAATTGATCAGCGGTGTAGGTGGCCATTTTTGCAGCCTGTGATGTTTTTTGTTGTGTTTTTTCTTTTCACTGAGGATGTCACATCATTACATGTATTTCCTGAAAAAGTTGCATGTAAGGCAGCTTTCACACTTGCATTTTTTTTTTATTGTCATCTGTGTCAATTCAGCATAAACTGGATGTACCCGCATCAATTTTCAGCCAGAATTGGAGAGGTGTAACTACAACAGGTACAGAGGTTGCAATTACACCTGGGCCCTGGAGTCTAGGGGGCCCCAAACGTCCCTATAGCCTATTGAAAAAGACTAATGATATTAAAGATTTGCAATAATTGGGGGTCCTGTTAAAGCTCTCACATTGTGGCCCCTGAGCTTCAAGTTGCACCACTGCCCTTTGACTTTCAATGGGGCCGCAGGCACTTGTGGGTGCATCCAGTTCTTTACTTTTTTCCCTGATCCGGGTGTCGCCGTTTTTTTTTTCACTGAGATCAAAATTGCTTTTTGGTCTTCGTGATGAAACCTGGTAGCACCCGAATCCGGGACACTATGGGTTAAATCAGAATTTGTCCATTGCACTCCAGATCCCACTGGATCCGGGTTTTGAACTGCACATCCCCAGTAACGCGGTTCTAAATGACACATCCACTAGGGGGCATGTCATCTGTCACTGGATCCGGCGGAAACAGGTAATCCACCGGATGCAACGGGACGCTCCCGCATTGGTATTATCACTGATCTGCTTCATGGATCATTGATAATAGCAGTACAGGGGCGTCTCATTACATCCTGAAAAAACACTTGCAGGTCAATTCCCCAAAGTCAAAAAACCGGTAGTGTGAAACCAGCCTTATACAGGTGTCTTTCTGCAGATCTACAGCAGATTTCTGAGTCCTGAATGGTTTTATAATAATATAATAATAATAAAGCTTTATTTATATAGCGCCAACATATTCCGCAGCGCTTTACAATGTTGGGTTAGCGTACAGAAAATATACAGTAAGTAATTACAATAGAGAACAAATAAAGTACAATCATTGGATACAAAAACAATAGGCATAGAATCAATGTGAAAAAAAATACAATAAATAAAGCAAGAAATGAAGGTGACCCTGCTCAAAAGAGCTTACAATCTACAACGGGATAGGGGTTGCACAAGGTGCCGGGGCTTATTGCACTGGTGGTCCAGGCATCTTGAGGAAATGGGGTATAGGGCTAAGCTTACATGAATGGTCATCAGTCTGTGTAGACCTTTATGGTTTGGTGGAGTTTGTAGAAGAATAATGTCCAGAGGATAGCCCATTCACTGTCTACAGTACAATGGACATGTTAGGGAGTATGATAGGCCGCCTTAAAAAGATGCGTCTTTAGGGATCGTCTGAAGCCATGCAAGTTGTGGATAGTCCTGATTTCTTTGGGTAAAGCATTCCAGAGGTTTGGTGCAGCTCTGGAAAAGTCTTGGAGCCGGGAGTGGGAGGATCGGATTAGTGCAGATGTTAGTTGAAGGTCATTTGAGGAACGTAGAGAACGGGTGGGGTGATAGACAGAGATGAGGGAGGAGATGTAGGGGGGAGCTGCACTGTGAAGAGCTTTGTGGGTGAGAACAAGCAATTTGAATTTGATCCTGTAGTATACAGGCAGCCAGTGCAATGACTGGCACAGAGCAGAGGCATCTGAGTAACGATTGGCCAGATGGGTGATCCTGGCTGCTGCATTAAGGATGGACTGGAGAGGAGAAAGTCTGGTGAGGGGGAGGCCGCTTAATAGAGAGTTGCAATAGTCAAGGCGGGAATGGATTAGGGCCACGGTGAGGGTTTTTGTTGTTTCCAGGGTGAGAAAGGGGCGGACTCTAGAGATATTCTTCAGGTGTAAGCGACAGGAGCGGACGAGAGATTGCGTGTGGGAGGAGAAGGAGAGATCGGTGTCAAATATAACACCCAGACAGCGAGCCTGCTGTCTAGGCGTTATCGTGGTGCCGCATACTGAGAGAGAGATGTCCGATTTAGGGAGGTTAGTGGATGGGGGGAGCAGAAGAAGTTCAGTTTTGGAAAGGTTTAGTTTCAAATAGAGAGTGGACATGATATTGGAAACTGCAGCTAGACAGTCATTGGTGTTCTTTACTACCGCAGGGGTAAGGTCAGGGGCTGAAGTGTATAGTTGAGTGTCATCAGCATAAAGATGGTACTGAAAGCCAAATCTGCTGATGGTCTGTCCAATCGGGGCCGTGTAGAGAGAGAAGAGGAGAGGGCCAAGGACTGAACCCTGAGGGACCCCAATAGTGAGGGGAAGAGGGGAGGAAGTGGAGCCAGCAAAAGATACACTGAAAGAGCGGTCAGAAAGATAGGAGGAGAGCCAGGAGAGAGCAGTGTCCGTTATGCCAATGGAGTGCAGCATAGAGAGTAGGAGCTGATGGTCGACAGTGTCAAAAGCTGCAGAGAGATCAAGGAGAATAAGCAGAGAGTGGTCACCATTACGTTTTGCTGTCAGAAGGTCATTGGTCACTTTGATGAGGACAGTTTCTGTAGAGTGAAGGGGGCGGAAACCAGACTGTAATGGATCTAGAAGAGAGTGAGCGGAGAGGTAACGGGTGAGGCGGGAATAGACCAGGCGCTCCAAGAGTTTAGAGATGAAGGGGAGGTTGGAGACTGGTCTGTAGTTATTTGTGCAGGTTGGGTCGAGAGTGGTTTTCTTTAATAATGGAGTAATGATCGAGTGTTTGAAGGAGGAGGGGAAAATGCCAGAAGAGAGGGAGAGATTGAAGATTTTGGTTAGATGAGTGGTGACGACTGGAGAGAGGGACTGGAGCAGGTGTGAGGGAATGGGGTCGGTAGTGCATGTGGTGGGACGAGAGGAAGATAGGAGCCTGGAGACTTCTTCTTCTGTGACTGGGTCAAATGTGGAGAGTGAACCGGAGGGGATGTGAGGAAGAATGGGGGTGGCAGTGCTTGGAGGCTGAGAGCTGATTTCCTGGCGGATGTTGTCTATTTTATCCATGAAGTAGGAAGCCAGGTCATCAGCACAGAGGTCGGTGATGGGGGCCTGCACTTTAGGACTGAGGAGAGAGTGAAAGGTGTCAAAGAGTTTTTTTGGATTGTTGGATAGTGAGGAGACCAGGGTGGTGAAGTAGGTCTGTTTGGCAAGGTGAAGGGCAGAGTTGTAGGTTTTCAGCATGAATTTATAGTGGATAAAGTCTACTGGTGAGCGAGTTTTCCTCCATAGGCGTTCAGCACTCCTGGAGCATCGCTGGAGGAATCGAGTTTGTGATGTGAGCCAGGGCTGTTTTGTTCTCTGTTTGGAGGTTCTGCGGGTGAGGGGCGCTACTTGGTCCAGGGAGCTTCTGAGAGAGTCATTGTAGTGATTTACTGCCTGATCTGGAGAAGAGATTGAAGAGATTGGGGACTGATGAGATGAGGAAGTCTGTGAGTGCTTGAGGGTTAATGGCCTGTAGATTTCTGGATGTGTGATAGGTAGGCTTGGGCTGTGTTGGCCGAGGGTTAGTGAGTGAGAAGGAAAGAATGTTGTGGTCAGAGAGTAGAGTTGAGTTATCCAAGGGGGAGGATGAGCAGAGCCGGGTAAAGACAAGGTCAAGGGTGTTACCGTTTTCGTGTGTCTTAGAGGTTGAGAGCTGTGATAGGCCAAGAGAGGTAGTTAGAGATAGGAGCTGGGATGCAGATGGGGAGATGGGGCTGTTTATGGGAATGTTAAAGTCTCCCAGAATAAGGGTTGGTAAATCTGAGGACATGAAATGCGGGAGCCAAGCGGAGAAATGGTCGAGGAACTGGGTGGGTGACCCTGGGGGGCGGTATACCACTGCTACTTTGAGGGGGAGGGGATGGAATAGCCTAATGGTATGGACCTCAAAAGAAGGGAATGAGAGTGATGGGGCTGGAGGAATGACCTGGAAAGTACATTGTGGGGACAGGAGGAGGCCGACTCCACCGCCACGTCTGTTCCCAGGTCTAGGGGAGTGAGAGAAGTGTAAGCCGCCGTAAGAAATAGCAGCAGGGGAAGCAGTGTCTGAATCCTGGATCCAGGTTTCTGTGAGGGCCAGCAGGTTAAGAGAGTTGGTGAGAAAGTAGTTATGAATGAAGGGAAGTTTGTTGCATACAGACCGTGGATTCCAGAGAGCACAATTAAAAGAGGGAGGTGAAGGTGTGCAGGTGATATTAATAAGGTTAGTGAGGTTTCTGTGTGAGGTGGGAGAGGGGTTGAAGTTAGCAGATAAATAATCCTCGCTGCTTTTTGGTCATGCAGAAAAATTCACCAGCCTGTGAATGAATGAGGTATTGTATTCTACATGAAAAATGTGAGACATTCCCGCCCTTGTGATGTTTAGGGGAACTGTCACTCGCATTCTGTAAAGGGTGGAGGCACACTGTCATGCGTCAAAAACATGACAGTGATTTATGCATGACAGTGATTGCGAGTGTTGTGTGTTTTTTGCCTGAGTGTGGGGCGAGTGGGTGTGTGTGCATGGCTGTATGCATGTGAGTGTGCTGCGAGAGTCAGTGTGTGGTGCGAGTGAGTGTGCTGTGAGAGTCAGTGTGTGGTGAGAGTCAGTGTGTGGTGCGAGTGATAGTGCTGTGAGAGTCAGTGTGTGGTGCGAGTGAGTGTGCTGTGAGAGTCAGTGTGTGGTGAGAGTCAGTGTGTGGTGCGAGTGATAGTGCTGTGAGAGTCAGTGTGTGGTGCGAGGGAGTGTGCTGTGAGAGTCAGTGTGTGGTGCGAGTGAGTGTGCTGTGAGACAGTGTGTGGTGCGAGGGAGTGTGCTGTGAGAGTCAGTGTGTGGTGCGAGTGAGTGTGCTGTGAGAGTCAGTGTGTGGTGCGAGTGAGTGTGCTGTGAGAGTCAGTGTGTGGTGCGAGTGAGTGTGCTGCGAGACAGTGTGTGGTGCGAGTGAGTGTGCTGTGAGAGTCAGTGTGTGGTGCGAGTGAGTGTGCTGCGAGACAGTGTGTTGTGCGAGTGAGTGTGCTGTGAGTCAGTGTGTGGTGCGAGTGAGTGTGCTGTGAGAGTCAGTGTGTGGTGCGAGTGAGTGTGCTGCTGTCCGCGGTCCTGAAGTTTGTTCCCTCAGCATGCTGACAAATCAAGTCGAGCAAACTTCAGCCCTGCCAACATCATTTACTGACATACTCAAACACCGCTGAAGAGACGGCGTTTGAAATTGCCGGGTTGTCAGCACAGTAAGCAATCAGGTTTCACCGCTGTGACAATGTGTGTAGATGGTTGTGTGTGTAGCAAGTGGTGTGTGTAGACAGATGTATGTAGACAGTGTGTGTAGACAGTGTGTGTAGAAGTGTGTGTAGCATGTTGTAGGGTGTATGTACGGTATGTAGGGTGTATGTAGACAGTGATGTAGAGTGTGTGTAGACAGTGTGTGTAGACAGTGTATGTAGACAGTGTGTGTAGACGGTGTATGTAGCGTGTGTGTAGACGGGTGTGTAGAGCGGTGTTGTACTGAGGTGGTGTATGTAGACGGTGTGTGTAGGCGGTGTATGTAGGCGGTGTGTGTAGACGGCGTGTGTAGACGGTGTGTGTATGTAGGCGGTGTTGTAGACGGGTGTGTAGACGGCGTTGTAGACGGGTGTGTAGAGGGTGGTGTGTGGTAGACGGTGTATGTAGGCGGGTATGTAGGCGGCTGTGTGTAGACGGCGTGTGTAGACGTTAGTAGGCGTGTAGACGGCGTGTGTAGACGGCGTGGTGTAGACGGGTGTATGTAGACGGTGTATGTAGGCGGTGTATGTAGGCGGGTGTGTAGGCGGTTGTTGCGGTGTGTAGGCGGCGTGTGTAGGGGTGTGTGTAGGCGGTGTATGTAGGCGGTGTATGTAGACGGTGTGTGTAGACGGTGTATGTAGACGGTGTATGTAGGCGGTGTATGTAGGCGGGTGTGTAGGCGGCGTGTGTAGGCGGGCGTAGTGTGTTAGGCGGTGTGTGTAGCGGTGTATGTAGGCGGTGTGTGTGTGTAGTGGGCGGTGTATGTAGACACACTGCTAAAGTGAAATTACAGAAACAGAGCAGTTTTAGTGTTGCTCCATCAGTGCACTAACACCGGATCTAGGAAACAATCCTATTATTTCATCCAGATCCGGGCTCCTATAGACCGCGCCCAATTTTGTTACTTTGAATCAGGACTGCGTTAGATCTGATTCTGTGCGATTGTGTCCGCTGTGCCCAATATCTGAGCAGTCTCTGAAAACACGGACACAATCGGATCCCTGCACACACGGATGGCCATTAAGGAACAATCCGTGCCCTATAGGATCGGATCCGAGGCCATCAGTTTTTACAACGAACAGATCCCAACATTTCGTGGTGTGAACACGGCCTTATTTTGTTGTGTTTTTTAGCTGTGTTGTTTGTTGTGTTTTTGCACTTACTCATTGCTTCAATGGTGAAGAAACACTAATGCAGGGGTGGACGCTCTTCATTGGGACTTGTTGTCCTTCTTTGCATTCTCCTGCTCTTCCCATCTGTGTTTCCAGGTGTGCAAATACCAGAGAAATTCTGACCCTACAGGACAAAAGAGTTTTTGTCAGCGATACCGGATTATGCATTAGTGATAAGTATCTATTACCGAATTCTAACATCCGCTTTCACATGCCAAGACTGTCGTGTCATTGCCACATGGACCCATGAAAGGAGCGGCCTCTGCCATGATCTACAGTCAGGTCCAGTGACCGAATCTTTGTGATTTCAGCTCTGCAGGCTACAATTCTTTATTTTTTTATTATTATTATTATTATTATTATTTATTTATATAGCGCCATTAGATTCCATGACGCTTTACATATGGAAAGGGTAGACGAGGACAAGTACAATATATGTGGACAATCAGTCATACAGGTACAGGAGGGGAGAGGACCCTGTCCGCTCACAGTCTACGAGGGGCGGGTGGGGATACAGTAGGAGGGGGTAGTGCCGATCGTAAGGCGGTGCGGTAAACCGGGTCTCATTGCAGGTGTAGGCTTGGTGGAAGAGGTGGGTCTTCAGGTTTCTTTTGAAGGTTCCCAGGGTAGGGGAGTGTCTGAGGTGGTAGGGGAGAGAGTTCCAGAGTATGGGGGAAGCACGGGAGAAGTGTTGTATGCGGTTGTGAGAGGGGATAAGAGGGGAGTGGAGGAGGAGTTCTAGGGAGGATCGCAGGTTGTGTGAGGGTAGGTATCGGGAGACCATGTCGGAGATGTATGGAGGGGACAGGTTGTGTATGGCTTTGTATGTCATGGTTAGGGTTATAAACTGGGAAGTAGGGAGCCAGTGAAGGGCTTGGCAGAGGGGGGAGACAGGGGAGTAGTGGCAAGATAGATAGATTAGTCGGACAGCGGAGTTTAGGATAGATTGGAGAGGTACGAGGGAGGTAGCGGGAAGGCCAATGAGCAGGAGGTTGCAGTAGTTAAGGTGGGAGATGATGAGAGCATAAATAAGTGTTTTTGCCATGTCATGGTCAAGGAAAGTGCGAATCCGGGAAATGTTTTTGAGCTGGAGTCGGCAGGAGGTGGCGAGGGCTTGGATGTGAGGCTTGAAGGAGAGGGAAGAGAGGATTATCCTGAGGCACTTGGCGTGGTGGACTGGGGAGAGTGAGGAGTCGTTCACAAGGATGGATAGGTCGGGTAGTGGGGAGAGCGACTAGGGGGAAGACGATGTCCAGGGCGAGAGTGTAGATGGAGAAGAGTAATAGCCCCAGAACCGAGCCTTGAGGGGACACCGACAGATAGGTGGTAGGTGAAGAGGAGTGTGGGAGTGGGTGAGGCTGAAGATCCAGTCCATTGGTATGAGGAGATCCGGAGAGGGACGAGGGTTTAATTTCTTTAAAACTAAACAACTGAGATGTAATTGAAGTGGAGACATTTAAGTTTAATTAAAGGGGTTAAAGGAAAAATGGCTGTTAAATATTTAAGAATTGCGGCCATTTTTCTACAAATCCTCCTCATTCCTCATTTCAGGGGCTCAAAAGTAATTGGACAAAGTAACTTTACCATAAATAAAATGTCCCAGCATACTCAAGATCTCTGGCAGTGAGTAGAAACATAACTGCATTAATCCAATAGGATTTATTCCCAGCACAACCCTCTCTCCAGTCCTGATAGTTTGTATCAGTCCAGACTGTATAGATTGCAGGGGATCGGGAACACTCCATACTATTGTATTCACCTCTCTGCAATGTGAGCGGGATAATGGCTCTTTACACATAATTGACGAACATGCATTAGGAGGAATAATGGTCCCCAATTATCTGCTGATGTAAACAAGTCGGCAATCACCAGACGATGGAGCGAAACACGAGTTTGTTGAGTGATTTATTTCTTTTAGCCATACATAAAAATCATCGATCTCAGCTGCCCGGTGTGAACAGGATCCTCTGCAGATAGAATGCACAGTATATAGGAATTATAGATATTAGTGATCGTTCTAAATCCATCACTGTATTATTATTATTATTATTATTTCTTTATAGAGCACCATTGATTCCATGGTGCTGTACATAAGAAGGGTTACATACAAACAAGATAGAAATACAATGAACAAACTAACAGTGACAGACTGGTACAGAGGAGAGAGGACCCTGCCCTTGTGAGCTTACATCATACAGGGGAATGGGGAGGGGGAACAGAAGGTTGGGTCTACTCAGGTGGTGGTGGAGCACCGGGTCCAATGGTGGTGAAGCGACAGGTTCAGTGGCGGTGGAGCGCCGGGTCCAGTGGTGGTGGAGCGCCGGGTCCAGTGGTGGTGGAGCGCCGGGTCCAGTGGTGGTGGAGCGCCGGGTCCAGTGGTGGTGGAGCGCCGGGTCCAGTGGTGGTGGAGCGCCGGGTCCAGTGGTGGTGGAGCGCCGGGTCCAGTGGTGGTGGAGCGCCGTGTTCAGTGGTAGTGGAGCACCGGGTCCAGTGGTGGTGGAGCGCCGGGTCCAGTGGTGGTGGAGCGCCGGGTCCAGTGGTGGTGGAGCGCCGGGTCCAGTGGTGGTGGAGCGCCGGGTCCAGTGGTGGTGGAGCGCCGGGTCCAGTGGTGGTGGAGCACCGTGTTCAGTGGTAGTGGAGCACGGTCCAGTGGTGGTGGAAGTGCTGGGTCCAGCAGTGGTGGAGCGCCGGGTCAGTGGTGGTGAGTGCCGGTCCAGTGTGTGTGGAGCGCCGGTCCATTTGGTAGTGGAGCGCGGGTCAGTGGTGTGGAGAGCTGGGTCCAGTGATGGTGGAGCACCGGTCCAGTGGGTGGAGCACCGAGTCCAGTGGTGGTGGAGCGCACGTGTTCAGTGGTAGTTGAGCGCGGTCCATGGTAGTGGAGCACGGGTCAGTGGTGGTGGAGCGCTGGGTCCAGCGGTGGTGGAGCGCTGGTCCAGCGGTGGTGGAGCGCGGGTCCAGTGGTGGTGAGCAACGGGTCAGTGGTGGTGGAGCGTGGGTCCAGCGGTGGTGGAGCGTGGGTCCAGCGGGGGTGGAGCACCGGTCCAGGGTGGTGGACACGGTCAGTGGTGGTGGAGGCTTCAGTGTGTGTGGAGCGCCGGTTCAGTGGTAGTGGAGCACCGGGTCCAGTGGTGGTGGAGCGTGGTCCAGCGGTGGTGGAGCGCCGGGTCAGTTGGTGGTGGAGTGCGGGTCAGTGGTGGTGAGCGCCGGGTCCAGTGTCCAGTGGTAGTGGAGCGCGGTCAGTGGTGGTGGAGCGCTGGGTTCCAGTGGTGGTGGAGCACCGGGTCCAGTGTGGTGGAGCCGGTCCAGTGGTGTGGGAGCACGGGTCCAGTGGTTGATGGAGCGCTGGTCAGTGGGTGGTGGAGCGCGGGTCAGTGGTGGTGGAGCGCCCTGTTCAGTGGTAGTGGAGCACCGGGTCCAGTGGTGGTGGAGCAGCTGGTCCAGCGGTGGTGGAGGCGCCGGGTCCAGTGTCAGTGGAGTGGAGGCGGGTCCAGTGGTGGTGGAGCGCCGGGTCCAGTGTCCAGTGGTAGTGGAGCGCCGGGTCCAGTGGTGGTGGAGCGCTGGGTCCAGTGGTGGTGGAGTGCCGGGTCCAGTGGTGGTGGAGCACCGGGTCCAGTGGTGGTGGAGCGCCGGGTCCAGTGGTGGTGGAGCACCGGGTCCAGTGGTGGTGGAGACCGGGTCCAGTGGTGGTGAGGTGGCACCATGGTCATTGTAGGCTGTTCTGAAGAGATGAGTATTCAGGTTCTGCGTGCAGGTTTTGAGTGTAGGGGACAGTCGAACGTTTTGGGGTGCAGAATTCCAGAGGATGGGTGATGCTCGGGTGAAATCTTGCCGGCAGTTAGATGAGGAATGTACAAGTGTGGAGGAAAGGAGGAGTCTTGGGAGGATCGAAGATTACGAGTTGGATGATATCAGGAATTTAGTTCAGAAATATATGGGGGGACAGATTGTGGACGGCTTTGTAAGTCAATGTTAGTAGTTTGAATTGGATACGCTGGGAATTGGGAGCCAGTGGAGGGATTTACAGAGGGAGAAGTGGAGGAATAGCGAGGAGAGGTGGATAGTCGGGCAGCAGAGTTAATGACAGATTGGAGAGGTGCAAGAGTGTTAGCAGGGGGCCACAGAGGAGGAGGTTGCAGTAGTCGAGACGGGAGATGATGAGGGCATGCACTGCACATAAACATGAATGAAGAAGCATTAAACTGAATCTGTCACCAGATTTTTCATGTGTGAACAAAGACCGGCACCTTAATCAGTGCCTGTGCTGTATTCCATAAATGTGTATTATCTCTTGACTCCCCACTTCCCAAATAAAACCTTTTCAACCTCTCCCGCCCTCTATGTAATCTGGACCGTCCGGTCGTATAGGCGTCCTTGTTGTGGCATCTATCCCTGCTCCTCTTGCTGATCGCTGTCCTCTTGCATTGAGTGACATGGATGATGCCCGCTGCATTAGGGTGAAACCTACACCTGCGCAGACACATCTCCGGCTTGCACTTATGTTTTAGGCTCTGCCCGCAGTAGTGCAAAGCAACATGCGCATGCTTGAGCCGGCGATGTCTCTGCGCAGGTGTTAGGTTTCACCCGGCGATGTGCCTTATGCAGCGGGCATCATCCATGTCACTCAATGCAAGAGGACAGCGATCAGCAGCAGAGAGGAGGAACATATGCCGCAAGCAAGGACTCAAAAACGGATATTTCAGAAACTACACAGAACGGATCGTGCTGGATCCGATGTGACGGACGATTTCAGCTTTACTGAGTGTCAGAATTTTCCTTTATAGATGAGGGATTGTGTTCACAAACCTGAAACACCTTCAGCAAACGGCGTCCTGGAGGTTCTCTACAGATGTGACTTTGGTCGGTGAAACGCGGTGATCTTGGCAGGATCCGGCTCATTTTGGCTCAGGTGTTCATGCTGTTTTTATGGAAGGAAGGAGATAAGCGTCTGCCAAATTCACCTGAGGCCACTTATCTTGGAGGATTAAATGATCCTGATGGCTATTACAGGCTGCCGAAACCGTGGGCTATATGTTTCACTGCGTAACTTAAAGCTCATGGGCCCCAATGCAAAGCTCCTACGGGGCCCCTAATGATTGCAAATCTTTAATAGCATTAGTCTTTTTCTATAGGCCATAGTGACTTCTGGGGCCCCCCAGGCTCCAGGGCCCGGTGTGATTGCAGCCCCTGCACCTGTTGTTCGGCCCCTGTGTTTCAGCCTCTATCTTTGACCCTGAAAAACTGCCAAAATGCTGCCCGGCCCTTAGTTCTGGCTCGGGGAACGTGAGGTGTCTCTCCGATCTACTGGTATGGGTGTGACCAAGAGGCTGTAGCACTGCACAGATCAGTGTAACCAGCACCCTATACAAGCCTTATCCGTGTGCATTTATAATACTAAACCACCACCCCCTCCATGAATGGCCGATGTTGCAACTGTGCTGCCTTCACCTTTATCATGGGGCTGCTGGGTCTTGTAGTGCATTAGTATTATAATAATATTATTTATTCACTTATATAGCGCTATTAATTCCACAGCACTTTAGATACATCATCACTGTCCCCATTGGGGCTCACAATCTAAACCGTATCCATACATGAGCTGGTGCTGGTAAATACAGATATCTCTTTTTTTTATGACATTTTTTGTCCTTTTTGAGTTGATGAAAAGAGAGGATTAAGGTCCGTCACACACAACGACGCTCCAGCGATCCCAACAGTGATAACGACCTGCCGGGATCGCTGGAGCGTCGTTACCTGGTCGCTGGAGAGCTGTCAAACAGGCAGATCTCTCCAGCGATCAGGGACCTGGGAGCCACCTCCACATCCCTAGAAGCAATGTTACCAGTGTCCTCCCTGCTTAGCGATGCCTGTAAGCAGGGAGGACGCTGGTAACTATGATAAACAGCGGGTATCTAGGCAGCACGTGCTGCCTAGATACCCGCTGTTTATCATAGTTACTAGTGTCCTCCCTGCTTAGCTCAGCCTGTAAGCAGGGGAGACGCTGGTAACTATGATAAACAGCGGGTATCTAGGCAGCACTCGCTGCCTAGATACCCGCTGCTTACCATGGTTACCAGCCCTGTGAGGTCGCTGATCGCTGGTCTCTCGCTGTCACATGCAGCGATGTGTGCTGACCAGCGGGAGACCAACGACCTAAAAAGGGTCCTGAGCTCTTTGCAGCGATCAGCGACCTCACAGCAGGGGCCTGATCACTGCTAGATGTCACACATAACGAGATCGCTGGGGAGATCGTTGTAACGTCACAGTTACAACGATCTCGCTAACGATCTCGTTATGTGTGACTGGGGCTTTAGTCTGAAAGTCTGAATATAGGAGAATTAATTACACCCTACAAATGTCCTAATAATTCATCAGTAGCCCCTCGGAGTGAGCGCTGCCCTCTGTGTTCAGATTTGTTCAATGACAGATTATGAATGGAGACATCATTATAGATGATCCACGTGTCCAGCGCACAATGGAGGCTTTATCTTCCTATTGTAAGCCCTTGTCCTTTATCAGTAGCCACGTCTAGGCTCCCTATAGAGACCTTACATTGACCTGATGCCAGAATGTCTGCTCCTTAGAGGGGGAACTATGACCCCTCCTGTGATCAAAGCCTCATCCATACTGAAGAGAGAGATTAGTCCAGTGACCAGAATCAGGAGATAAAGACAAGATCATTTATAAGTGGCGGCTTTGATGTCCTCTATACTTTGGCCCTCGGCTTCCATCTAGGACACCACTTGTGGCACATACGCAAGTATTGAATACTAGTCATCATATGTGGGTATAATGCCATCCTACTGCATAACATATGCTGTGTGCCAACCACTAATGGAAGCCAAGAACAGTTGGGATTGTCTACCAATGTGTCAGTCTTTATTGTAGCTATTATTTACTGGCCTTCAGCTTGATCTCGAGCCATGTTGACTTGTTAGATGAATTCTCTGTAGGAAGATTGATCTTGTGCAGACTAGATAGGTCCACCAGGGTCTTCTCCAAGCCTAGATAGTTCCACCAGGGTCTTTTCCGAGACTAGATAGTTCCACCAGGGTCTTCTCCACTGTTATCGTGACAGTATCAAGCCATCAAATTGCTGGTCTTCCTCTTTGCCTTGTTCTTTCTATCATTCTGACCACGATGTCCTTCTCCAGTGATTGCTCTTCGTATGATGTGTAGACAAGTCATATCTTGGTGATCCTTCCTTCCAGTGACATGTGTGGCTTGATTTGTTCCATATTGATGTGTTTGTTCTTCTTGCCATCCAGGGTATTGATAACCTCCTTCTCCAGCTCCACATTATGAAGGTGTTGATTCTTCTGTCTTGTTCCTTTATCGTCCAGGTGTCACTTCCATGTGTTACTACAGAATAGAGCAGACTATGTACGAGCCGTGTCTTCATCACCAGTGAGATGTTACTACAGAATAGACCAGACTATGTACGAGCCGTGTCTTCATCACCAGTGAAATGTCACTACAGAATACAGCAGACTATGTACGAGCCGTGTCTTCATCACCAGTGAAATGTTCCTACAGAATAGACCAGACTATGTACGAGCCGTGCCTTCATCACCAGTGAGATGTTACTACAGAATAGAGCAGACTATGTACGAGCCGTGTCTTCATCACCAGTGAAATGTTACTACAGAATAGAGCAGACTATGTACGAGCCGTGTCTTCATCACCAGTGAGATGTGACTACAGAATAGAGCAGACTATGTACGAGCCGTGTCTTCATCACCAGTGAGATGTTACTACAGAATAGAGCAGACTATGTACGAGCCGTGACTTCATCACCAGTGAAATGTTACTACAGAATAGACCAGACTATGTACGAGCCGTGTCTTCATCACCAGTGAGATGTTACTACAGAACAGACCAGACTGTACAAGCCGTGTCTCCATCACCAGTGAGATGTTACTACAGAATAGAGCAGACTATGTACGAGCCGTGTCTCCATCACCAGTGAAATGTTACTACAGTATAGACCAGACTATATACGAGCCGTGACTTCATCACCAGTGAAATGTTACTACAGAATAGAGCAGACTATGTACGAGCCGTGTCTTCATCCCCAGTGAAATGTTACTACAGTATAGACCAGACTATATACGAGCCGTGACTTTATCACCAGTGAAATGTTACTACAGAATAGAGCAGACTATGTACGAGCCGTGTCTTCATCACCAGTGAGATGTTACTACAGTATAGACCAGACTATATACGAGCCGTGACTTTATCACCAGTGAAATGTTACTACAGAATAGAGCAGACTATGTACGAGCCGTGTCTTCAACACCAGTGAAATGTTACTACAGAATAGAGCAGACTATGTACGAGCCGTGACTTCATCACCAGTGAGATGTTACAACAGAATAGAGCAGACTATGTACAAGCCGTGTCTTCATCACCAGTGAAATGTTACTACAGAATAGAGAAGACTATGTATGAGCCGTGTCTTCATCACCAGTGAGATGTTACTACAGAATAGAGCAGACTATGTACGAGCCGTGTCTTCATCACCAGTGAGATGTTACTACAGAATAGACCAGACTATGTACGAGCCGTGTCTTCATCACCAGTGAAATGTTACTACAGAATAGACCAGACTATGTACGAGCTGTGTCTTCATCACCAGTGAAATGTTACTACAGAATAGAGCAGACAATGTACGAGCCGTGTCTTCATCACCAGTGAGTTCTTCCTTGATGTGAAGACCTCGTCCAGTGACTTCATTGGTGATTTCCCCATAGCTTTTCTCATATTAACTTCTGGTGTCGTCGCTGCATCTTGAGTGATCATTGATTCCAGTAGGGTGAAGTCTTTACATCTTCCAGTTCGTTGCCGTCCATCTCACATGTGTCCCAGTCGTACCTGGCAGTAGTCACATGTGTCCCGGTCGTACCTGGCAGTAGTCACATGTGTCCCGGTCGTTCTCGGCAGTAGTCACATGTGTCCCGGTCGTACCTGGCAGTAGTCACATGTGTCCCGGTCGTACCTGGCAGTAGTCACATGTGTCCCGGTTGTACCTGGCAGTAGTCACATGTGTCCCGGTCGTACCTGGCAGTAGTCACATGTGTCCCGGTCGTACCTGGCAGTAGTCACATGTGTCCCGGTCGTTCCCGGCAGTAGTCAGTATCTTTGTCTTCTTTGTGTTGAGTAGCCGCCCCATGTTGGAGTTTTCCATCAGTAATATAATCCTTCATTCCATCTACACTTGTTGCTATCAGTGTTGTGTCGTCTACGTATCTTAGATTGTTGATGATACTTCAACCAATTTTGATGCCTTCTTTTTCGGCAGATCCAGGCTTCCTGACAATAGCGTCTGTATATAAACGGTGACCGGATGCCGCCTTGTCTGACGCCTCGCTCTCCTGTGAACCATGCCGGGTCACCGTGTGCCGTCCGGACTGTTTATTGTAGTATTTCATCTTTATTTAGAAATCAGAGAGATCAGTCTGAACAAGGATCCACCAATGTAAGGATCCCGCTGGGCACGGAATAGCGGTGCTGGCATTTATGACAATATCGTCAAAGGCGAAAGTCAATTACCATAATTTCTCAAAAAGTTGGCAAAAGGGTGAAAGGTATAAAATGCTGAGATTATTGTTGGGTGTGATGCTAGATGCCCTGTATCTAATCTGCACCTGGTACAACATGCTGACAGGGCATGTACAGATACATTGACCTTGTATGAAATATTAACTTGTCACCATAAATTCAGGGTTATATTTCAGTAATCAGCAGCTATAAAAGAGGAAACCTGATTGTGAGTCTGTTATCAATGCACAAGTAAGACCTAAAGAGAAACTATGAATGAAATAATAGCAAATTGCTTCAAGAGATGGACGAAGCCTTTACTTGTAATGTGGCTTAAGTGAAGGGATTCTCTCAAGAAAAAAATTCATGGCATAAGTATTGAACACATTACTGATATGCTTTTAAAGCTGCTATTGACATGAATTTCTCACCAGATGTCAGTAACAACCCATCCAATCCACACAGGGAAAGAAATCAACCTATCGATGTCCATAAATTATAAATTATGTATAATAATGAGAAATAACACATGGAAAAGTATTGAACATGTTACTGAAATGTGTTTAATCCTTGGTACTTCAGCCTTTGTTGGTGATGAAGCTCCAGATGCCTCCTGTATGGAGACACTGGTCCCTGCATTGTATAGAGACACCGGTCCCTGCATTATATGGAGGCACTGGTCCCTGCATTGTATGGAGACACCGGTCCCTGCATTGTATGG